>OX359293.1:81935500-83155500 GCA_947179395.2 Pulicaria dysenterica
AAATCTTAACAAGGTGAAAAAAGATGTAAAAAAACAACATTTTTGCTTACAGGGATCAGGACTCAGGAGGGAGAGCTTCATCTTTCCTCAATCCATTTTTCCATCATCAGAGCTTTTGGAGCAACCAAAAACCAATCACCAAATCACCCCTCAAAAGAGAATAAATCAAAGAATGGTGTCCTATAATATCCTAAAACCACTTTGAAACTCACATCACTGTGATCTTCTCCTTGAATGCTGCGAAACCGCAAACCCTTCGAAGAAATCCAAGAGAGCAATCTCAAGATCTTCAACCGAGTACTTGATATAGTTTTCAGGGTGCCTCCCACTCTCTATATGACTCCTGAATCTGCCAAGAAATGATCGGTAAGCCGGGATAAGCAACTCTGATATGGAAATCCGTAGCTCCTCACGAAGCTGTGTGTCAGGTATCAGCCATAGCGCTTGTGTTCTGTGAACTTCTTCAAACATTGCATTAAATGACTTGAATCGTTCTCTTAAAGCACTCTTTGAAACCCCAGATGAAAAACTCCCACTCACGTGTAATCCTTCATCTCTTAAACAATACAGTACCCCTACCCATGTTGCTCGTTGGTAGCTCGTGGCAGCTTGCCTGAATTTCCCTGTAAGTTTCTTTAAATAAGTATCTCCTATCATCTCCCTCAATTCGGGTGACCCTTTGATCTTTTGAACAATGTAATGAACGTTGTTCATGACAAACAAATGAGCCAAGGAAGTGTCTTTATAGTGTTTGGATTTTCCTTCTAGGTTAAATTGCAAGATGACTATTATCCAAATCAAATGAAGGGCTAATGGTGATTGCTCCTCATGGTCTGTAAAATCCATATCTGGAGTACTCAGATCATCCGAGTATCTTGAACCAGTTGCAGGTCTAGACACAATTAATTCACCTAGGGTTTGTTTGTAATCTGAAATCAAGCTTATGTAGTTCATCACATACCTAGTTAACGGATGAATTGTTCCCCCAGGGACAGGAACTCTAGAAGGTTCCCGAAGCACTGCGTTTTCAAACTCGTTTAGCATCCCTCTAGCAGCCTCTGCTAGCCTTGAGAGTATCTCAGTTGCTTGAACTCTAATTTGTTCAGCTGATTTTCCGTCAAAAACAGCATCGATGTCGGGCAATAAATCAAACAAGGTGTCGTGTAAATCCAATATCTTGAATAGCTTCTCTGGAGCTCGTCGACTGATACTAATGGCTTCCGCGAAGTTAAACAGCTGGACTGCCGGTCCTTTAACCGTTTCCATGAAACAAGCTTCATCTGACGCAGTGCCTAAACCATCAAAGATTTGCTCGCATAGTCTCTTCTCTGAGGCGAATAATACCCTAATGCACATTTTCGCTGCTCGTATCCATTTCCCAATCTTAGCGTTCAGGGCCTCCCATTCCAGCCGTTGGATATCGCCGATGCTTAGTTTCTCGACACCTAGCTTCTTGAAGCTGGAGTCCACCGCCGATTTCCGGACACCGCCGTACACCTGAACGCACTCCCGGAAATAGCCGGCGGCAATCATACGCTCGGCAATTGAGCGCAGATCACATATGCTATCTGTGGGCATCAGATCTATTTCCCGTATACTGCTCATAGATCTGTAGCTAGAAATCGTTCCACTGCCCTCACCTTGCTCCGATAAGGAGGATGAACCGTCTCTGGAGATTGATTCTTCTTCACCTCTGGTACTGAAATCGTCGGTTGATGGAAACTCAGTAAACGATGCACTGGTTCGGGGAGTCAACTGAGCCGATGAGATCGAGTCGCTGAGTGAGTCGGTCTCGATAGGACTAGCGTGGGAGATGAGTATGTTACGAAACTCGTCCTCAAGTCGAGCCATGGCAATCTGAATGGCGCTGTTGATCTTCTTTGACTGCTCCTGGATTCCGGCGGCGGCGGCTCCGTCGTCGTAGTCGGAGAAGGTAGTTGACTCCATGGAAAGCTGGATTCGATCGACAGCCTGCAGGTAGCGATCGATCTCGTAACGGTCGCTTTCAAAGATCATACGAACCCTAGCGTCTTCAGAGGCCGTGGCGTCCCACCGGAGGATAATCTCTTGGGCAGTTTCGTAGGGTAGTGAATCGTTATCCGGCAGCTCCATGTATAATGAAGGGGAGAAAAGAATTCGATTAGGATTCCAATTAAGAATTTGAATCGCAAGAGGTTTGATTTCTACGGTGGGGGTGGGGTGGGGTGTGGTGGAGATGACTGAAGAGGAGGAGGAGGAGGAGGAGGTATAGACTTTTGTATTGACAAGAAAGACAAATGAAGGAACAGAAGATAAATAACCAAACAAAAATCAACTCCTTCATCTTATTACATAAATCATTTTCTAAATCCTACTTTAATGCATTCTTATTTATTTCTAAACAAACGATAATAATTACTTGCTTATTTTTATTATTATTGCATATAATAATTGTAAGTATAATACGAAGAAGATTAAACTACACCATACGTAATTTGCGTTAATTTGTCTTAATGATGTTACGTGTGCAACTCATGTGATATTTGAACAAATATAAACAACCAATATATATATATATATATATATATATATATAGGAGGGTTCCATCGAGAACCAAAAAAAATGCGAGAACTGCGAGAACTGATCCCCATCTTTTTAAAACTAAAAATATCTACCAAACGCCAACATATATAAAATTATGAAAATTATACCAAATTAACGATAAAAATATGCTCTTTAATATGACATCAATATTGTTATATTTTTTTCAAGAAAAAAATTTCGTTACATATATGTAACATACCTTATAGTACTGATTACAAATATGTTAAATACTGATTACATATATGTAACATACCTTATAGTGATAAAATAAAAACCCAGCAAAAACGATTTTTTTTGTTGAAAAAAATATAACAATATGAATGTCATGTTAAAGAGCATATTTGGTATAATTTTCATAATTTAATATCTTGGCGTTTGGTAGATATTTTACGGTTTAAATCGGTTCTCGCAGTTCTCGCATTTTTTTTGGTTCTCGATGGAACTTCCCTCTCTCTCTCTCTCTCTCTCTCTCTATATATATATATATATATATATATATATAAAAGAGGTTATAAATAAAAATGAGAAATTAAATTAGAATGAGAAACATAGGCTCAGCTGTTAATTTTGTAAATGAAATTTATGAATGGAGAGTGTGAGAGGATAGAGTGTGACATAGTGCATGTAATAAATTATAGTGCGCAATGACATTGAAAGAAGGAATTGGACGGCTATGATTGAGTCTTCCATTCTTAATTAATTTAAGGTTTCACTTGAACCTTCCAATATATATAAATTACTATAATACGAATAAAGAGTAGATTTGATCGATTTTTGATCCCATGACTTGGTAAAATTATGCATTTTTTAGTCTTGAATTATAATTCTTCTTTCAATTTATTTCCTCTCGAGCCGATTTTATTACACTCTTTGGGTATGTTTGGGCTTTTTGGAGCTTTTAAGAGCTGAAGCTTTTAATTTTTAGAAAATAAGTTTTACTAGTTCTGTTTGGTTACAGAAGCTTGAGCTTTTATTTTAAAAAAAAATAAGTTAATAAAAGCTCCAAAATGAAAAGTTAATTCAAGTAGCTTTTAGGAGGTGCTGGAAACTTTTAAAACAGAAATTACATTAATAATCCTTGATTAATTTTGTTTCTTATTTAAATGTTTGTTTTTGTGTATTTTTATGTCTTTTTATATTTTTAAGCTACAACTACAGCTACTTTGCCAAACACTTTCACACAAATAAAGTTCCGGCTTTCAGCTCTTTGTAAAAGCTACAGCTCAAGCTCCTAAAAGCTCCAGCCCCAGCTTTAGCTCCTGCTCCAGCTTTCAGCTAATTACGGCAAACATACCCTTAATATCCGAAAACTTAATAAAGTAAATAGAAATCATAAAAAGTATTTCAAAAAGTGTTCCAAAACTTCTTAAATAAATCATTCCAAACTATATATATATATATATATATATATATATATATATATATATATATATATATATATATATATATATATATATTGAACAACAAAGACATACACTCTCTAAACACACTCTTAAATCTACTTCACTATCCACGCTGGGACTTGAACCCACAATCTATTGGAAGGGGTCACCACCTTACAACACCAAATACCTATGGTATATCATAAGAGTGAAGGAGTAGTGTGCGGTGGATTGAATATGTTGTGGTCAAAGAAGTTTCCCACTCCTTCACGATGTGATGTATACAATAATGTATCAGTATCATTTTTGGTAGTACGAGGTGGGTCCAAAATTTAGTATGATAGATAGTGATCATTACAAGATTTGTAATGGATTGGATGTTGAAAGTGAATAACTAAAGTAGCATGTGGTAAATATGGTGAAGCATAAAGACTTCCATGATTGTAAGTGTGATTTTTTTAATATCATATATTTTTAATTGTTGTTATCATACCGTAATTATATATGTTATTATCTTACAAAGTCGCAGAAACAAGTTCACAGTCAAAGCTGAAGCGTTGCAAAAGTTGTAATGACGTGGTGGTTTTATTACAAGGAGTGAGTTCGATCGAGAGTCTAATTCACCTCTGTTTCTTCATTTCGGCGACTATAAGGTCAGTATGTGTAGTATCAAAGATGAAAATCAAGAACAAAACTATTGAATTGAAGAACAAGATGAACGAACTTCCATTAATGATGAAGAACAATACAAACTGAATTGTATGAAATCTGAACTAGAAACTCTCTATGTGTGTATGAATGAATTAGTATAAAAGGATATCAAATACAAATGAACTACACAGCTCTATTTATAAGAAACTAAACTGCTGATCTGGACGTTCCTCTGCTGACCTGGAGCTACCTTCTGCCAGCTAACAACTGAAGGTTGTTACAGCTTTTCAAGATTTGCAATTAGGTCCCTTGACTTAAGATAAAGTCACACCTACCCTTACAATCTCCACCTTGACTTTGATTAAGTCAATTCATACTTCCAATTATCAATATTCAGCAGATCCAAGCAGTGCCTGAACTTCCTTTCCGGAACTTGCTTCGTCAACATATCTGCTGGATTGTCCTTCGTTCCAACCTTCTTTACTTTAACTCTTGTTTCAGACCTTATGAAATGGTATCGGACGTCGATGTGCTTCGTCCGATCATGAAAGACTTGATCCTTTGCCAAGCAAATCGCACTCATGCTATCGAACCTTTTGTACCATTGTCTGGGCGACTGCTTCAGCCCATAGAGCGACCTTCGGAGCAGACAAACCATGTCCTCCTTCCCCTGCTCAACAAAACCTTCTGGTTGAGCCATAAAAATTTCCTCCTCCAAATCACCATGCAAAGACGCTGTTTTGACATCAAGTTGCTCCAGCTCTAAGGCACCATGAGCAACAATCGACAACAACACTCGAATGGAGGTATGTCGAACCACTGGAGAGAAAATTTCGTTATAATCCAGACCTTCCTTCTGACTATAACCTTTGGCTACGAGCCTTGCTTTGAACCTGATTGAATCAGAACCTTCTAATCCAACTTTCTTCTTGAAAATCCACTTACATCCCACTACTCGTCTACCTTTAGGTAACTTGACAAGTTCCCACGTTTGGTTTTTATGTAAGGATTCAATTTCTTCGGTCATTGCTCCTAACCACAGACCTGCCTCACGACAACCAATAGCTTCACGATAAGTTCCAGGTTCATATAAACTATCCATCTCCTCAGCTACTTGTAAGGCATAAGCTGCCAAATCTTCGAACCCATATCGAACCGGCGGCTTAATCTGTCTTCTTGACCGTTCACGAGCCAACGATGACTCAACATCAGCTCCACCTTGATCTTGTAACGTTGAATTATGACCTACACTTGAACTTGGTTCACCAATCTGTTCATCCGTGCCTTGCAAATCCCCATGACCTGCAGCCTCCACCTTCTCGGACGTACCTTCATCCAAGGATTCAACATTCACAAACCTACCTTCGGAACTTTCATCCAGGTCTTCTTTGTCATCACTGAACGTACCTTCTTCTAGCCCATCAACCTCCACCTTCTCGGAGGTACCATCAAGACCCTTTGACACAAACATTGACTTTTCATCAAAAATCACGTCCCGACTTAGGATAACCTTCTTCTCCGATGGAGACCAAACTCTATATCCTTTAACCCCGTCACCATAACCCACAAATATACCTTTCTTTGACCTTGGTTCCAACTTCCCTTCATTCACATGATAATAAGCTGGACAACCAAACACCTTCAACCCAAGGTAATCTGCATGTCTTCCTGACCAGACCTCAATTGGAGTCTTACAACCAATAGCAGTAGCTGGAGCTCTATTCACCAAGTAACAAGCTGTGTATACAGCTTCTGCCCAGAAGCTCCGACTTAACCCAGCATTAGACAACAAGCACCTAGCTCTTTCAAGTAACGTCATATTCATTCTTTCTGCAATCCCATTTTGTTGAGGTGTGTTTCGTACAGTTTTGTGCCTAGCAATACCATGCTTCTCACAAAATCCATCAAACTCCTTCAAACAAAACTCCAAGCCATTGTCGGTCCTTAATCTTTTGATCTTTCGACCCGTTTGATTTTCAATCAACACCTTCCAATTCTTGAATTTATCAAAGGACTCGTTCTTGTGTTTCATAATAAAGACCCATGTCATTCTTGAATAATCATCAATGATCGATAAGAAGTATCGACCTCCTCCAAGAGAAGAAACACGAGACGGACCCCAACAATCTGCATGCAAGTAATCTAAAGTACCCTACGTTTGATGAATAGCTTTAGAGAAACTTACCCTATGTTGCTTGCCATACACACAATGCTCACAAAACTCCAATTTCTGTACTTTGTGTCCACCCAAGAGTCCAAGATCACCAAGCATCACCATGCCTCTTTCACCAACATGACCAAGTCTCATGTGCCAGAGCTTCGTCATTTCGGACCTAACTTCTTCTGATTGTGTAACAGCAATTGTACCTTCTGACTGTGTAACAACAGCTGTACCTCTATCCAAAACAGTTTCTCCTTTTAGGACATACAAAGTGGACTCCTTCATTCCCTTCATTACAACCAAAGCACCTTTTGATACTTTAAGTACTCCACCTGCACCCGAATACTTGAAGCTCTTTTCATCCAAGGTACTTAACGATATCAAGTTCTTCTTGAGCTCTGGAACATGTCGTACGTTAGTTAACGTCCTTACGATCCCATCATGCATACGAACCTTGATTGATCCAATACCAACCACCTTGCAAGATACATCGTTCCTCATCAAGACACTTCCGGAATCCATCTCTTGATATGTTACAAACCACTCTCTTCTTGGGCACATATGAAAGGAACAACCTGAATCTAGAATCCAACTTTCAGAGTTACTATAGAGACAATCAGAAACCATCAGCACAATATCTGACTCAACGTTGGTTTCTTCTTTCGCCACATTGACGTTGGACCCATTTGTCCTATTATTGGGACATTCATTCTTCCAGTGACCTGCTTCACCACACCTATGACACACATCTCGTGGGTTAGGCTTTCTAGTTCTTGATCGTGATCTACCTTTTCTTGGTTTCCATTTTCCTTTATCTGATCGATCGTAGCTTCGACCTTCGTTTCTGGTCACACTCAGACCTGCAGCTTGTGTATCAGAAACATTACCTGAAGCCTTTTGTCGCAGCTCCCGTGAGTGCAAACTTGACCTCACCTCCTCCAACGTAATCGTATCTATTCCAACGACAAATGAGTTAACAAAATTCTCAAACGATGGTGGTAAAGAGACCAAGAGGATTAACGCCGCATTCTCATCTTCAATCTTTACATCAACATTCTTGAGCTCCATCAAGATTGAGTTTAACTCATCAAGATGATCCTTCAGCACTGAGCCTTCCTTCATCTTCAGAGAAAACAAACGTTGTTTCAGTAGCAACTTGTTCGTGAGAGATTTCGTCATGTAAAGTGATTCAAGTTTCAACCATAGACTTGCTGCTGTATCTTCATCTGAAACCTCATACAAAACCTCATCCGATAATGACAACAAGATCGTAGAATGGGCTTTCTCATCTTGTTGTTTAAGGTCTGCATCTTCCTCTTCATCAGGCCTTTCCCCTGACAAAGGTTTCCAGATTACTTCCCTCTTCAATAACGCCCTCATCTTGAGACGCCATAGAGTAAAGTTGTTCTTACCGGTGAACTTCTCGATCTGAATCATGGGAGGAGCCATCCCTTCACAACCGTGAACTTTCTTCTTCTTGAGAAACTTTCAAGAACCTTTCAAGAACCTTTCAAGAACCTTCTTCCTGATGATCTTCTTCTCCAGGATTCTACTTCCTCCTTCTTTGAGTTCTGCAACTCTGATCAGAAACAACCACCGTGATCTTCCTCCTTCTTTGATAAACCCACAGACCTTCATTTCTCCCAGATTCGTTTGAGCCTTGGAGCTCTGATACCAATTTGTAGTATCAAAGATGAAAATCAAGAACAAAACTATTGAATTGAAGTACAAGATGAACGAACTTCCATTAACGATGAAGAACAATACAAACTGAATTGTATGAAATCTGAACTAGAAACTCTCTATGTGTGTATGAATGAATTAGTATAAAAGGATATCAAATACAAATGAACTACACAACTCTATTTATAAGAAACTAAACTGCTGATCTGGACGTTCCTCTGCTGACCTGGAGCTACCTTCTGTCAGCTAACAACTGAAGGTTGTTACAGCTTTTCAAGATTTGCAATTAGGTCCCTTGACTTAAGATAAAGTCACACCTACCCTTACAGTATGATTTATGTTTCTTCAAGGATTCTTGTAGAACACCCAAAATTAGTTTGTATCTACATTACTCTGCTTCAATTGTACTTAAATGGTGAAATTAGTGGGTCGTAAAACTGACTTGGTGTCTTATAAGTCATTAGGCAGTTACTATGATCATTAAACTAGTGTTGGGTCTATCTTAATGTTGCCATCTTGATGCTTCTTATGCTTCCGATTTTGATTAAGTTGGAGGTTAAATGTATTTATACCTAGTTCTTAGGTCTGATGTAATAGATTTAAATATGAACCTACATCATCATAGTTTTAAACCCAAACGATAACTGTATTATATCAGTTAAATTGTTTTGGCATCGAGGTTGCAACCTTACTAAGAGTTGAATTATTATCTTTTGCAAACTGTTGTTTCAATTTGTTCTGGTAACAAATCAATCGATCTCTTGGACCTATGAAGGCAGTATATATGGTAGATAACAACTTGGATTTTTCGAAAGCAGTGTTGATCATGATACCCCTATAAAATTTAATAATCAGAATGTAGTTTAATAAAGCAAGAAATAACTACAGTTTTGGATTTAGGGGTGAAGTCGGAAGCATATGAATGCCTGCATGTTTAAAACAAATTCTTGAGTAAAGCTTATGAAAATTAAATTGTAGTAAGGTGTCAAACACTGTCCGAAAGAGAACCTTTAAACTAGGCTACACTAAAATCAAATAAATTATTATCAGAAACTAGGGTGGTCGTAATCCTCTTAAACTTGTGTTTTGTTAACTGATTAAAACCAATAATATCCAAAAAAAAAAGTATGTTTTAATTAGCACGGTAAAACTATAAGTAATAGATCAGGAACTTATGTTGGGTGTCTCTTACATAAACTTGAGATGAAACCCTCATAAACATCTTTTGGTAAATCATTTTTTGTTAAGCTTTGGAACCTTGATTTTAAAAAGGATAGGTAACTAAGAGTCTACTTATAGAAATCCTCAATGACTTGAGTTATAAAATGTTGTATTGACAACCAATGTTTTGATAAAGAAAATCAAGTTAATAGATTTGTAAAACTAAAAAGATATAAATTCTATAGGATAATGAACGTGTGAACGAGGGCTAGATTCTGGAGCTATCAAGAATGTAGGTTCTGATAGATAGTTTAATTCCTTTTCGTTTGATTATTGACATGTTCCTTTTATTTGAAGATTTAGGACATATAGATTTTGTTTGTAGGTTCTTATTCGAAGATAAATATTGTTTACGTTCTGCTATGTATCGTATATGTAGTCTTCAGGTTCCGTTTCAGGACGGGGGTGTTACACTGGAGAAATGTAACAAGTTAACAATATATAACTTAGATGCTACTAGCAACATATGTTATTTTAATTTTATAAGATTTTATAAAATTCCAATATCTAACTATGAATGACATAAGACGTAATACCGCATATAATCTAATTTTGTCTTTTTCAAATTTATAAAAATCATATAAGTTGTTATAAAACCAACCCTAGATGGCAAGACATGGGCCTTGGCTTGGGCCTGAGATTGTATCGGGACTCGGGCTGAATTGAGCTCTCTTCCTGCAACTCGTAACAAAATTTTGTATTATATTACTAACGAGTAGTTTATTACTCGCGTATTATAGCTTGGTATAAAACATAGTATATTATCTGCTATTTAAAAAGATTAATTTGTGTATTATATATAGTAAACATGAATCATATTTTATATCATACATTCAATAATGTTCGTGGTGAGATTATATTATTTGGTTTGAATTCAAATACATATGTTAACTTTTCCGTACTACAGAGAACGTAACATTGATCGAAAGAGTACATATTTAAATAGACATCATAATATAATATATATTGATGTGTAGAGAAAAATAAGATCATCAAAAATATATTTGTGTTATACATTTATATGTTAAAAGTTACAAAAGGAAAACAAAAGGCGTACCAAATTAATTGTTCAATATAAGAATAATAAATAAAATATAAATAATAAAACAATGATTGTGTGCCGTTGCTCGCTTTCAGTTGAAACGAAAAAATTTAAAAGTTGGGTGATACAAGAGTTGGTTTGTTTTTACCAATCTGCTAATTAAGGGATGTTAGTGTAATTTGATTGTCTTGATTATCTTTATATGATATATGTATCAATATAAGAACACGTACGTATAATTTTTGGCTTCTAAAACAATTAAATCTGAAAAAATAAAACAGTAAAAGGATTGAAGACGTATTGTGTTTCATATATAGGTAAGTAGAGTAGAATATATTTATCATATTTATTTATTAATTCAAGAGGCATGAAGATGTGCTGGCTATGAGTCTGAAATTAGTTGTCAATGTTAATGATGGAAATTAAATGAATTAAACAAGTAATTACAAAAGTAGCTAGCAGCAAGGAAAATTGAATCGTAATTAATGACGTTTGTACCGTACAAGTTTTGATGCATTTGAAAGAGCAGTGGAATAGAAGTCAAAGAGTCAGAATTCACGTGCCTGCGTGCGTGCGTGCACTTACACTGACACTCGATTCCCACGTCGGGCCATCCAACGCAATGCGTATGTGCCATTCTACACTCTCTCTCTCTCTCTCTTCCTATAAATATATATACACACGTATATAGATGTATGCTTTTTTTAATAGAATTATCCTTGTTTTTCTTATGATTTGTTATATACATGCAGTATGCAGCTTCTTTAGAAAGGAAAAAAAAAACAATTGACCTGGATTTAACCAAACATATATGGTAGTTATACTCCTCTTCTAACTTAAAAGACGCCTAGTTGGATCATTCCGTACGTATAATTAATCTTGTCATATATGTTTCCATATAGGAAGATATAGTCGTAAGAACTTGTTCCTTTCTACTTGACTAAGTAATATTCCACTCACGTGCGGTGGGTGTAGGGGCTACCCCATGTATATCGTTTTTTGTCAATATATGTTAGTTTTTGCGATATGGGAAAAATTAAGAAAACATGAAAAGCTACAATTTCTTTTTGTCAACAAAACTAGCATCAATCAATGTAAATGGATCGGAACAGCATCCAACAATTAATATTATTTAAAGTAAATATAAAATATAATGTATGTATGTAGTATGTTATGATCAATTCTTATTTAAGTACAGGGCGGGTGCATGAGAATGATTATTGTTATAGGAAGGAATACACACACAAAGAGAGAGAATATATGGGGCTGCAGACAAAGTATCTCATCATGTCCCGGTAATGTCAACATGTACGTTGCTTATCACCGACAAATTTTAGGTGACGCGCTCTTTCTTTCTTTCACTCTCTCTCTATATTATTTTTTTTTTCTTCAAGATATCTGTTGCCAAATATATTTGAACGAGATACGGGGTTAAAACCTATATGTGACATCTACTATAAGTTGAATTCAACTCATATAAATAAAGTGATTTTATAAATTACAATAAAAGAAACATGTATCATTTTTTAGTATTCATACTTTGCTAAATAATTTTTATCGAAAATAGATGAAGTCTGTTTATTAACCACATTTCAAAAAAAGAATACAGTCGAAAAAAAGAAAGATCTTTGGGAAAATCTGGAAGAGTTGATAATCGAGTCGGGGTGTGAAATAGTGGTTTTTGAGGATTTCAATGAGGTGAGAGCTGAACATGAAAGAAAAAACACAATTATAAACAAGTGCTATTCAGATAGATTTAACAGTTTCATAGAGAAATATAATCGTAATGACATACAGATTAGTAACAGGAAGTTCACAAGGACTTGTTCAAAAAAATTTTAATTTAGTAAATTAGACAGATTCTTAATTTCTGATGGTATTTGGGATGTTTGGGGGGAGGTGTCGTGCAAGGCGTTAGATCGCAAAATCTCTGATCATTGTCCTATTTTATTGTATGCGAATGTTGTTAACTCGGGACCTAAACCTTTCGAATTTTTTAACGCATGGCTGGAGGACAAGAGCTGTTTGGAGGTGGTTCAAGAATCTTGGATGAGAGAAGGGAAGTCTAAAGTTCCAGATTGTTTGTTCATGAAAAAGCTTAAATTTGTAAAAGAAGGTCTCAAGAAATGGAGTAAATCAAAATTTGGAAAACTTGAGGCAGAGATTGAAGACTTGAGATCGAAAATGGAACAGTTAGAGCTAAAAGCAGAATTGGAGGTTCTATCTGATGATGAGATGGTGGAGTAGGTGGAAGGAAGGAAAGCTTGGTTGGAGAAAGAAAGTCATAATAGGGAGATGTTGAAGCAAAAATTCAAATCAAAATGGGTTGGTGAAGGAGACGAGAATACAAGGTTTTTTCACACGGCAGTTAAAAGGAGATATAGGAGAACAACATAGTGGGGATGAATATTAATGGCGCATGGGCTGAAGATTCGGTGACATTAAAAAAGGATGCAAAAAATTTCTTTGGTAATTTCTACAAGTCGGTGGGACGTAAAGAGACTGTGTTTCAAAACAATAGGTTCAAAATAATAACGATGGAGGAGAGGGTAGAGCTCGAAAAAGTCATTAGCGAAGAGGAAATATGGGAGGCGATTAAGGATTGCGGGAATAACAAAGCACCGGGCCCAGACGGGTTTAGGGTTTTGGAATATAATCAAAGTGGATTTGAAAAAAGCAATCAGATGGTTCTGGGAGAAGGGTTGCATATCCAAAGGATGTAATTCTTCGTTTATCACACTTATTCCTAAGTGCGATTCTCCAACCTCATGGAATGAATATAGACCAATAAATCTTATCGGGTGCTATTATAAAATCATCTCGAAAATATAGGCAAATAGATTGAAGAAAGTGGTCAATAAGTTAATCGGTGAGGTACAATCGGCATTTATTAAAGGAAGAAACATATTGGATAGCATTTTAGTGGCAAATGAAACAATTGCGGAATTAAAAAAGAAGAAGAAAAAAAGTTTTATTTTCAAAGTAGATTTTGAGAAAGCCTATGACAGCTTGGAATGTGATTTCTTATTTCAGATTCTAAACCAGATGAGTTTTGGATCGAAGTGGATTGGATGGATTGAGGCATGCTTAACCTCAGCAAGAATATCAGTTCTAATTAATGGGTCCCCGTCAGAAGAATTCGCGGTTGAGAAAGGGGTTAATCTCTTTGTAATTGCTGCAGAAGGGATTAATATCACGATGCAAGAGGCTTGTGATCAGAATCTTTTCGAGGAGGTCAAGATCGGGAAGGATTCCATTTTGTGCTCGCACCTCCAATACGCGGACGACACGATATTCTTTGGTAAATGGAGAAGGGACAACCTAAAAAATCTAAATGCACTATTAAAATGTTGGGAACGGTCGTCGGGATTGAAAATAAACTGGAAGAAAATTTGTTTATACGGAGTTGGGACCAAACAAGAGGAAGTGGTTAGTATGGCGGGTTTGTTGGGCTGTCGTACGGGGGATAAGGTTTTTTCGTATCTTGGAGTACCTATTAATGGGAACATGAGGAAGGTGGTTTTATGTGAGAAGGTAATCAACAAGTTCAAAAAGAAAATGACGGGTTGGAAGATGGGTTCGTTATCGTTTGGAGGCAGATTCACACCCATTAAATCGGTTTTGTCAAGTTTACCACTATATTATTTTTCTGTTTTTAGGGTTCCTTCAGCAGTTCTTCGTGTTCTAGAAAGCATCCGGAGTGACTTCTTTTGGGGTGGGGGGGGGGGAGGACAAAAATAAAAGGTTACATTGGGTTAAGTGGGAGGATACAATTGCGAGTTTTGAAAGGGGGGGCTGGGAATTGGGGATTTGTATTCTCATAATCTCAGTTTACTTGGCAAATGGTGGTTACGCTTCAAAAATGAAAGTCGGGCATTGTGGGTCAGGGTAGTTAAGAGTATATATGGGGAGTCAGGGGGGTTGAGGGGGGAATGTATTGGGAAGGGTTCCAACATATAGTCGGGTATCATCAAGGCGGGAATATCATTAGAATTTTTTGGTGTGTCCTTAAACTCTATGTTTAGAGTCAACATAGGAGACGGAATGGCTACAAAATTTTGGGAGGATGTTTGGGTGGGAGATGAATGTCTTAAAAATAGGTTTCCTAGGGTGTACTATAGGGTGTCAAACAAAAGGGTTTTAGTCGGGGAAATGGGTTCGTGGGTGGATAAAAAATGGGTTTGGGATTGGAGTCGTTTTGGTCAGGTAAGTGGGCGCACAGGAGAAGAAAAGCAACAGCTAATCAATTTGATTTCCAGCTGTGTTTTAAAGCAGGATGAGGCGGACCGGTGGAGGATCGATGAGGTACATGAAGCAGCACACACAGTTAAGACAATAAGGAGAAAGATTGAAGAAATCAAAATTCTGGAATGGAAAGCAAATCGAAGCTTACAGAGGAATGAAACAGCTTGGTCGAGATTATTACCAAAAAAGATTAACATATTTTATTGGAGAGTTGACAAACAAAGATTACCGGTGTTACGAAATTGGTTGATAAAGGGATTGACGTGCCATCGGTTCTCTGTCCACGATGTATGGAGTCACAAGAAGATGTTTTACATGCAGTGTGGAAATGCAAAAAGTTAGATAAAGTGTGGAAAGGATTCTTCAATTGGTGGGGCATACAATATAGGGTCGCATGTTCGTTAGAGGATATTAAAAATATGAGTTATATGTTTGGTTCATCGGAAAAACGAGTTCTATGGGAAAGCACAATGAAAGCGCTAATGTACAACATTTGGAGAAACATAAATGTTCGGATCTTCATAAACAAAATAAAGGATGCTGAAGAATGTTTAATAGAGACACAATTGTGGATGTTCCAATGGCTGAAAAACTGGAAACTGAAACAAAATGATCTATGTTGGTTAACGTGGGTAACGATGCCTGAAGAGGTCGCAAAACAAGTGTCCTGGCTCTTTAGTGTTGTTTTAATATTTTGGCAAATGTTTTCTTTTGGGGTCTGTAATTTGTGACATTAAGCATGTCATATGTATTCCTACTCCTTGTAGGGATTCATGGTTGATGATTGGATGAAATAAAAGTTTGATTTTGCCTTTCCAAAAAAACCACATTTGATTTTTTAATTCGCTTTTACCAAAAAATATAGATTATTATATGTTATTATATATAAGAAGGTGCAAAAGGTATTTGTAATATAAAATTCTCAAACTTTCCAATTTCTAATCATAAGAAGTATTAATCAATTTAATATTGATAAAGGTAAATAAATGGACGGAAACAAAAAAAATGCTAGATACAAAATTAAAAAAAATAAAAGAAAGGATCCTAGATACAAACTCACGACAAAGGTTTTGACAGAACACATCAAATGCTACTCCAACTAAACCACACTTTATTAACAATGTTGGCCCTTTTAAAATATATAATCATAGGGTTGCTTTTCAAAAAAAAAAAAAAAAAAAAAAAATATATATATATATATATATATATATATATATATATATATATATATAGGGTAGGGATATTGTAAAAAGGATTTTAGGGTACAAAAAGTAAGGAGAGATAAGGACCCTTGGATCAAGCCAAAGTCAAGATCAAAAAGTCAAAAAAGTAAAAAAAATACGGAAATGAAAAATATATAAAAGGGTATATGTGTAAAATCCTATACCAAAAAAGGTAAACCCACGTCGCCTGTAAACCCTAAACTGTTTCCGGCCACTCTCCGGCCACCGTAAATTTCCGGCCACCGTTCTGATTCACCATTAACAGTAGTTTCAGAAAAAAGATTAACAAGTCTAAATTATATAAAAAACGAATTCAGATTCACCATCGATTTTTACTTCAAACACAAGATGCACGAAACCGATTCACCATCGATTTTAACTTCAAACACAAGATGCACACTGATTTCAGAAAAAAGATGAACAAATCTAAATTATATGAAAAAACCGATTCACCATCGATTTTAACTTCAAACACAGATGCACACTGATTTCAGAAAAAAGATGAACAAATCTAAATTATATAGAAAAACCGAATTCAGATTCACCATCGATTTTTACTTCAAACACTAAGATGCACACTAATTTTAGAAAAAAGATGAACAAATAAATAGAAAAACCGAATTCAGATTCAAGATCTCGATTTTAACTTCGACTTACAGTAGGTCAAAAGGAAAAGCGATGCACAAACCCTATATACAATGAATAAACACGGTGGAGACTTCGTGGGCGTCGGAGATGCACACCACGGTGCGACTTCACAGTGGGCGTCGGAGATGCACACCACGGTGCGACTTCACAAAAACCGACTTCACATCTGCTTCGTGATGCATGAAGGAGGCTATGCGGCGGTGATGCTGTGCGACGACGAAGAAGATGTGCGACGACGAAGATGTTGTGCGATCGGCGAAGATGTTGTGCGGCTGAGATGATGTGGTTCGGCGGCGACGATGTGGTTGGGCGGTGAGGAAGCAGTGGGCGGCGGAGATGAGGCGGTTAGGGTTTTCATGAGGTTGGGGATCTCAGACGCTAAATGAAACGTAGGGGGAGGGCACCGAAAATAAGGGAATAGAGAGATTATGATGGTAAAATATCTTAATTGCCCCTCCATTAATTTTGGTTAAAAATGACATGTGTCACTTCCAGATTTATCTTTACTCTTTTTACCTTAAAACTCTTTTTATTTGATCTCAATTATATATATATATATATATATATATATATATATATATATATATATATATATAATCATAGATGAAGTTTTGCATAAAAAAATAATTAAAAAAGGATACTATTTATTATTTCCTGTATTTATCTTAGGATATGGTACCCAAGCTTTATCGAAGGATTTTAAATTCATATATTTTGTTATATAGATGAAATATTTTATTTATCATATTTGTATTTAATTATTTTTTCTATCGAAATAAATATAGGTAGTCTTAAATTCTTTATATATAATAAACTGCAAAAATGTATGCAATTTGAATAAACACATAAAATTGAAACAATAGAATATAGTTTCAATAATAAGACAAAGTTTGCTATAGTAATATTTAGATTAAAAACGTTCAAAATAATAAAGATTAGAGTTAATTACATTTTTGGTTTCCGTGGTTTACTCAAAATTACGGAATTGGTCCCTAGGTCGCCATTTTTACATGTTTGGTCCCTCCCGACCCGTTTCACTTGCATATTTGGTCCCTCTCCATTTTAAAATGACTAAAATCAAGGCCATCTCTCTCTATCTCTCTGAAATCTAACCATTCTCTACCCTCTCTCTCTCTCTCTATACTCTTCATCCAACTAAATACCACCACCACATCACCGACGCCATCACCTATCATCACCACCACAGCATCCACCGACGCCATCACCACCACCTCTACCGATGCCATCACCAACCACAGTCACTATCAGCTCCATCGCCGGCACCATCAAAAGGGTTTCGATTTTTCTTGTTTGAAGTCGACATCCTCACGGGGTTTAACCGAGCTTAGCCATTGTCATTGCCATTGCTTAGGGATCCGACAACTTTATCCGCTGCCACCACCGTCGCTCTTAGGTGCGACTGATGTTTGATTTAGCCAGTACCGGTGCCGTTGATTTAGGGTTTTATATTGATGGTGGTTTTCTTGAAGATGAAGGTGTGGTTTTAAATTTATTGTGCTTGTGTGCTTGATTAGGATCTGAACACCAACTAGGGTTTGGAAATAGATTTGGGGTTTTGCATCAATGGTCGTTTGAGTAACTCCGACTAAGGTTTGGAAACTGATTTCGAAAACAGTAACTACATCTTGATTTGTAGTTCGATTTGGTTCTGAAAATTGTACGGTGTTGTACGATTTGGGGTTCTATATTTGTGGTTGTTTTCTTGAAGATGAAGGGAGGTGGTGAAGTGTCGGCGACGGCAGCGGTGGTTGACGATGAGTGAGGTGAAGGGGGCCGATGGCTGTAAATGAAGGTCTGTTAATGAAGGTGTTGGAGGCGGAGGTTGAAGAATATGGTGTTAGATGTGGTTAAGGATGAAGATGGTGGCGACGGTTGTTGAAGATGAAGGTGGTGGATGAAGATGTGGCGGTGGCGGTGATTGCAAATGAAAATATGCAGGGAGGTGGTGAAGTGTCGGCGACGGCAGCGGTGGTTGACGATGAGTGAGGTGATGGGGGCCGATGGCTATAAATGAAGGTGTCGTTAGCTGTTAATGAAGGTGTTGGAGGCGAAGGTTGAAGAAGATGGTGTTAGATGTGGTTAAGGATGAAGATGGTGGCGACGGTTGTTGAAGATGAAGGTGGTGGATGAAGATGTGGCGGTGGCGGTGGCGGTCATGGTGGTCAGGTGGTGGTGATCTGCGAGAAGAGAGAGTAAAAGAAAGAAAGAGAGAGAGGAGTAAATGATAGAGAATTAAAGAAAAAGATTAACATTTTAGAAAAAGATTTAATATTTAAACAATATTTAAAATTGATAAAGAATTAAAGAAAAAGAGAAAATGAATATGAAAGGGTATTTTAGTCATTTTTAAATGGAGAGGGACCAAATATGTAAGTGAAACGGGTCGGGAGGGACCAAACCTGTAAAAATGGCGACCCAGGGATCAATTTCGTAATTTTAAGTAAACCACAGGGACCAAAAATGTAATTAACTCTAAAGATTAAAAAAATTGTCATTTTAATAGATAAAGTTTAAATCGAAATTCTAATAAATATAAAACGTTCATAAATATTTACTAATAATTATACTAAACATTAAGTATTAAAACAATGTTATAAATAAAAAACAAATAAAGTTTAAAATTAATTTAATAATATAATAAAGGGTAAAATATGTTTTAATCCATAAACTTTAGATTTGAAAATGGTTTAACCCCTAAACTTTTTAAATGAATGATTTAATCCCTAAACTTTTTTAATAAATGTTTTAACCCCTAAACTTGTTATAATTTATCATTTTAGCCACTTGACCTTCTACAACAAGTTACCAAACTTCTAAAGAGCATTTTAATCACTAAGCTTGGGGGTGTAATCGAATCAATCCGAACAAACCTAGTCAAACTCTAACTCGACACTGTCTCTAAAACTTAAGCCGGTGAAGATTGAAGAACCGATTGGTTAGTGGTAATTAACCGATGTTCGACAATCTACAAGGCCACGAATCACCATCTCATGGATTCCCAGAGAAACCAGAAAACAAAAATAGAGATAGAGATAGAGGAAGTCGAAGATGTGCAATCATCAAACTACTGCAACTATACGAGTTAGAGTTTGACTGGGTTTGGTTCGGCTTGATTCTATTACACCCCCAAGCTTAGTGATTAAAATGATATTTAAAAGCTTGATAACTTGCTGTAGAAGGTCAAATGGCTAAAACGATTAATTATGACAAGTTTAAGGCTCAAAACATTTATTACAAAAGTTTAAAGATTAAATTATTCATTAAAAAAGTATATGGATTAAACCTTTGTTAAACCTAAACTTTAGAAGTTAAAATATATTTTACTCAATAATGAACTTAGACTATATAACTATCCACGTAAATAACTGAAGAAGAAAGGCAGCAGGCAACATGTGTTGTGGACTGGCTAATACGACGACGTGGCTCACACGGGAAAAATCATGGATACGACCTGGCCCAAAGACGAAAAGATAATGGGTATGATCTGGCCCAAAGAATTTAATCCCCGGCCATCTCTTTAAAGAACAACCATCAAACCACTCCGCTAACTGATATAGTATGTACATTTTGCTGCAATATTTATACATAATATGCTGAGTTGTGTTCAATATAATCCATATAAAAAGCATAGTCCTAAATTTTAATATTAAATCATATGTGATTTAATATAAAATCACATATGATTCTGTATACAATCACATGTGATGATAAAATCATTACATGTTAATTACGAAAATGTCACTCCACCCAAATTTTTAAAATTCAATCTGGACCATTGATGGGACTGATCCAATGACTAAGATTAGTCTCTTGGGACTATGCAATAAATATAGACTATATTGAACATTTCTCATAATATATTATCAGAAATTTACAGTTTATAACTTTCTAGTAAATGTTAATATATATAATAAGATAAAAATTCTCTCAATTAATCCCATCATTATTTGGTGTTATAGAGTGTTATTTTTTTCAAAAAAAAAATTTGTGAGTACGAATCATGTTATGAATGATAGACTAGATTCAAGGTAGTTTTATTGTGTCTGTTTGTTTGCCGTTTAAAATGAAAAAAATTAAAAGACTTTTATTCTATTTCATGCTAAAAGATATCTAACAATAAATGCATTTTTAATGTTTTTAGTTTTAACAAATTTAAAAAGGGATGACCAATAAAGACTATTGTTAAAATGTCTTATGAGTTCGACCTGTTAATTTTTTTAAATGGCTAACCTCACACACATTATAATCTTATTTTATATCTACACATTTGTTACTATGGGACTTGATACCAAACTATGAAAAACATATTTTCAAATATCTGATATCACTTGACTACACCTTTGTCACTAAGGTTTATAAGTGTTAATAGTTTTTGTTGTTGTTTCCTAGCTAGTTCTGTAAATAATTATGAATATCTAATTTTATAAACGTAGGCAACTTTATATATATGGATGTGAAGTTTTGCATCGAATACATATGTTTTTAATTTATGCAAATTCTTTAGTATCGTTCCTAAAAATGGTTGATTACCAATGATAATGAAGGCCAAACATATATGTACGTGTGCAAACTGCAAATATATCTAGAAATCATAATGCTGGATGTTCAAGGGTTGTTTGGGTTAGCAATAAACATGGTTTTATGGTTGGAATTTAATAAAATTTCATTATCCAACAAATAATGTTTTAATGCATTCTAGTTTGAGTCTAGATGATTAATAATGAAATATTGATCTTGATTATGCTTGATATTTTACAAGATTAATGTAGAGTAAGTTAGCCTAGCCCTAGCTAGCTTTTATGTTGTTTTCAATATTTTTTAAATTCTTTTATAGTATTTATGACATGAATTAATTATTCGACTAGTCCAATCTAAAAACTTGTAGGACGACCTCTAAAATCCGGTTCGGGTTTCGATAAATATTGTTTATCACTAAGCTAAGATATATATTAAACATATATAAATATAAATAAATGGTGTTGATCTAGAATCACATATATGTTTCGCCCAATCTCCCAAAAATATCTTCAAATTAAGGCTATAGGTTACAATTGCGCTGGTCCTTCAATATGGAGGTTGCATGCGTAAAACATCGATTTTAAGACCGATCCATGCACCTTTTTTCTTGCTCCATTTACTGTTATCGCAGCATTCGACCGAAATTCGGTGAAGAAAACTCAATATTGATCCATCTGGGCACTATATATGATCGATCATCCCTTATTAACAACACAAATCTCTTGTATTCTTCTGATGGCCTCTCTAATGTCTATTCGACTCTCTGGATTAGTCTCTGTGCATGTTGCACCTATGTGCAAGAGCTTCATCATCTCGTCTAAGGAATCCGTGCACCCTGTGATCTCGGGATCCAATAACTCCACCTCCCTTTGCTCTAACATGGCCGATTTTACCCACTGAACCACATCCGTCCCGCCTTTGCCTTTATTATGATACTCGGACGGAAATTTTCCTGTTAAGGTTTCGAGAATGATGATTCCTAGGCTATAAACGTCGCATTTTGGTGACGCTAGTGAACGGTTTTGTAGTGCTTCGGGTGCTTTGTAGCCGGTTAACACGCTAGCCGCATGATTTGCATCGATAATACTAATTAGACCGTAATCTACTACTAGTGGCTCGTTGTTAGGGCCTAGAAGAACATTGCTTGATTTCAAATTGCCGTGAGGCATGGATAACATAGCCAGTTGTGTGTGAATGTAACCCATTCCAAGCGCCACACCTTGAACTATCTTTAGACGGCCTGCCCAATCAAGCTCTGCATGGCTCTCCCCTCGATCACCTACAAGATTCATTTGCATATATACACATCGTCGACTGTACGTTATAAGCTAGCTAATTAGGTTTTATATATATATATATATATATTCATTAATTAAACTAACAATTTACTTAGAACGAACGTACTCTTTTTTAATAATCTCGATCCATCTTACCATGTAACAAGTAAAGTAAGCTGCCTTTAGGAATATACTCGTATATCGCGAGTTTCTCCTTTTTCTGAAAATGGCACGCGAGTGGTGCCAAGACATTTGGGTGGTCGAGTCTTCCTAGTCGGTTCATCTCGGCTTGGAAGCTATGTTTATCGACGTCGTCTTTCAACCTCTTAACCACCAAAATCAAACCATTCGACAGTCTAGCTTTGTAAGAAGACCCTAACGACCCGTTCCCGAGAACCTCAGCGCCTGCCTTCATCAAATCTGACAGCCCAAACACATGATCACCTTTATTCAACAACATCAAATCACCACCACACTTGGTGTTTTTATTTTCCAAGTCTTTTTGGGCCGAAACATCCTCTTTTGGGCTAACACTCGATATACCCACACCAAACGAACCGTCAATATTGTGCCGCTTCTCTACACACATCTGATCTGCTTCTTCTTTTTTCCTCTTCTTCACCAATATATAAATCGCAATAATCATGGACACTAGAATGATGCCCGACAACCCCATGAGCATATAAGCCATCTTTAGAGACTCGGGAGGCGGCTTTGACGGTGGTTTAGGAGGCGGCATCATGCTACCACATAGCCTACGAAACTTGGGCCCGCAAAGCCCGGGGTTTCCTTCGAATAAGCCCACATCAAATCTTGATAAGCCACCAGGAATATCCCCACTTAGATCATTATTCGAAAGGTTAAGAGACTCCAAACTTTGTTGCCCGATCGAAGGAATTAAACCCGAGAATTTGTTGTCATTGAGATGTAATTCCAATAAACGGGGGAGTTGAGCTAGCGAAGAAGGGATCAAGCCCGAGAAATTGTTGTTATCAAACCATATTTTCTTCAAAGACACCATTTTCGCAAAGTAAGTTGGGGGGATTTCACCAGAAAATTGATTCATCGACAAGTAAATAGCTTTCAAAGCTCCAAGTTTATTGAATTCAGGAATGGGGCCAGAGAATGAATTGTTTACAAGGTTAATGACCCGTAAACCTTGCAATTGAGAGAGGGCGAAGAGGTCGATTTCACCGGAGAGATTCAAGGATTTAAGACGAAGGGTGGTCACGATGCCATTTCCGCAAATAAGACCAACCCATTTGATGGTTTCATCACACGGGCGTGTTCCTGGCTTCCAGGAATCAAGAGACGCGGGGTTGTTTAAGGTCTGTTTCATTCTTAGCAAAGCTTCTGCATCGTTCATGGCGGATTTTGTGATTATTGGCATCATGATGAAGAAGATGCATAAGAAAAAGGGAGGTGTAAGCTGATGAGCAAGAAAGGCCATGTAATTAATTACTCCAAAAATGGAAGGAAAAAAACAGCAAAAAATGAGGAAAAAAGAATCTGAATGGTTGGTGTTTGGGCTTTTGTGATAGCCGATGTGATGATACGGAGTTTTATCTAAAATTGTGGCCCAGGCAGTGTGCTTTTTTTACGAAGCCGTTATTATCATGTCTACCAACGGTCTATACAAATTTTTTTATTTTTTTTTATTATATATTACATCTTTTTACTTGCCCTCTTTTTTACTACACTATATCAAAACATATCATAAGCTCAAAATAAGATTAAAATTATACTTGTGAAACTTCATAATATGATATCTGTCACTTATTTCAATCGTATGTTTACTTAAGTTATTACTTTTCTCATTTTAAGTATTTTATTAAGTTATTATTTTCTCATTTTAAGTATTTTATTATAATAAAAAAGTTAATTAACTATTGATTAAAGCAACACCCTAGATATAGGACACAACGGTGGCTCCAGCTAGAGGTGATCATAGATGGTTAACTAGACATTCAGTTAACCAAAATATCAATTTGTAGATTTCTGAACATACACCTAAATCGATGAACCGGTTAACTTATAGTTGGTTAACTTGTTTTTAGCTACGTCATTTGGTTAACCAAATAATCGTTTCAAATTTGATATATATGTTTAAATGAAGAACTTTCAAAATAATTAATATCAATATTGAAACCTTACATCGATTTAGAGTAAAGTAGGAATCGGAATCGTATTCAGACGGCTGTTAATCTGGTAATTGGACCCTGCGATGGTTCATTTACAGAATTAACAACCTCATTCACACTTCCATATACGCCTTGTAGTATGGGATTGTTGTAGTTTGTTCATAACTATCTTACATGAAATATATTATCTTCTGCCTTTCAAAAAAAAAAAAATATATATATATATATATATATATATATATATATATATAGACAAAAGTTCATGCGAGAACCGTTGTTAGCGCGAGAACCGCGAGAACCAATCTAAGCCGTCCAATTCCCCCTCCTTCATTGTCATTGCCCACCCATGAATTCCTCACATGTACTCTGCCACACCCTATCCCTCCACGCTCTCCATCCATGATACTTCCCATATCCAAGGAACGGCTGAGATTGGTTCTCGCGGTTCTCGCACTAACAACGGTTCTCGCATGAACTCTCCCCTATATATATATATATATATATATATATATATATATATATATATATATATATATATATATATATATATATATATATATATATATATATATATATATATATATATATATATATATATGGAAACCTTAGAGAACTTTATAAATTATGTGGATTATTTATCAACAAACTATATGATAAAATAAAAATATTAGGAATAAAGAAGTGACGAAGGTTAAGTTAAACTATTTAGTAGTAGTAAATAATAGGTTTATAAACACCAAACAATGACTAGCTTTACTACAACCTGTATTGAAAAGTAATGTATACATTCTTGTTTCTTGTAATAAATTTTTTATTAGGTAATAGTTATATTATGGATCACTTACTTTGTGTTGATAAACCTAATAAATTAAATTAGAATCTCTTATTGGTCGATGAATCATCAATTTTTAAACTCATGAGTTAAAATATAAGGTCTATATTATTACCTAATAATCAGTACATGTTTTTTTAGGGCAGATATTTTGAATCACCAACGTACAGGGGATGAACGACTATCAACGGTGTCAACAACGGGAACAATAAATATACTATATTAAAGTTTAAGAGAAACATATATATGTTTTCATTTTTATTTAAAGTTTTAAATTATGATAGGCAATGTTAAAGTTATTCTGGAAGAACAATAAACATATCCTTTTGTTTACGCCTTACGGTATAATATCATAATCTAGGAACTCTAAATATATTTCTTGCTCGATCAATACACAATCCCAAAGAATTAATTAGTTTCAGCACACCAAGTCTATTTAAACATACATATTATAAAAGATGTGGTGTTTGACTCACTATCATCAATACACTTTATTACACATTCACAAACATCTTGATATGAACTCAGGCTATGTATACTAGACTCTTATTATGGCATTAGACTAAATGTAGAACATAGGGAGAACCTATATTTATACCACTTTCAGTCAATGTGAGATGGTAACAATACCTGACTTTTGAAGTATCATCGTACGTTGGTCACAACTATGTTGGCACCCTTCTTTTAAGGTCAAAGCCACGTACCACTCCGACTCATCACTAGTCATACATACGTTTGGAATAATCCATCTCATACTAATTAAGCCCGTATCACGTCTAGAGCTAGCAAAACAAGTGGGACGGGGCCAAGTAATTAAGTAGCAGGTCGAAATTGATTGTTTATTAAGAAAATTGCTTATGAATCAATAACAAGGCAAAACCCTTTTCCATTTAATTTCATTGGAAAACATTATCATGAGAATTGAACAAGAAGCTAGGATCAACCATTTCCCTTTGATTTCCTCCAATCCACAACAGGTTAAACAAGGCAAAACCCCATTGATCGATAGCTCCAGAAGTTATCAATGATGATTGACACACTTGGACACTTTAATTTAAACCCAGAAGCTCAAAATCAACTATCTTAACTAAATGATGATTGCGATTTCATCCCCAAAACATATCTAGGTCGCTTCCCTTTTAGATCAAATCAAGCAATATGTAGGTTTCTTATATTAGGAGTCACCTACAACCCTCCTTCGACTTATTATGGATGAGTTCCACCCAAAAACTCACCATATAAACCTTAATAAGCTAGTTAAATAAGAATACATATATACCTTTGATTACTTTCATGAGATTAATTACAGACCCCGGCGGCCAGTATGCCCCCCCCCCCCCCCCCCTCCGATTTCAACTCCATCCTGCCACCTCTCCACCGCAATAACCCACTTCCCTTGTTACATTTATTTCACGCACACACATATCACCTCTCACCTCCTTCTCTCCCTCTCTCCGATTTGTTCATGGCCGAAACCCCTTCTCCATCGAGAATCATCCTACGCACGCACACAAACAAACACGTTTGTTCGTTTCCAATCTTTTTTTCAACTTTTTCTTTTTTATTCTTACCTTAATCTTTGATTTCTAGTACGGCAAATTGCCGAGAAATGTATTAAAATATTCAAATTTGCCAATAAATGTAATATCAATTTTTTCGGACTAACAAAGAATTATAAATTTTAATTTTTGACAAAAAAAGATATGGTGACCTCTTCCACCTAGTCAGCAGGTTACTAGTGACGTGTCAACCTACGTGACAGTCCAGTCAATACTATGTCATGTCCTATGCTGACATGGCAACACAATCTATTCAATTTTTAAAAAGAATTTATTTAATAGTTTTTACTTTTTCTAATTAATTATTAATATAAATTAATGTCTGACTTTAATAATTTAATTAATTAGAAATTATGTTTGTTTTTGTTAATTTCCGTCTTTGTCCCACAACCGCCCTGAACCACCGTCGCCATGAACCTCACCGCTGCCATAATAAACACACAGAACCACCACTATGAACCACCACCGCCGAAGATCTGAAAGAGAAGAACCACCACCGTGAACCACCATCGCTGCCATGAACCACTACCGCTGGAGATCTGAAAAAGAAGAACCACCACCGTGAACCACCATCACTGCCATGAACCACCACCGTTAACCACCAACGCTGCCATGAACCTTAAATCAAGACAAAAAAAACTCAGATCTTCAGATCCAAACAAACAAACAGATCTTAAACCCCCAAACACCAACAAACACAGATCTAGAACTTGTGGATCTTGAAAACCTTAAATCTCGAAAACCCTAAACTCAAGAACAGACGGTGGCGGTGGAACTTCGAAGAACATAAACCTTCAATCTCGAAAACTCTAAACTCGAGCAGACGGTAGCGGTGGAACTTCGAAGAACAGAAACCTTCAATCTCGAAAACCCTAAACTCAAGAACAAACGGTGGCGGTGGAAAACCCTAATCTGAAAACCCTAAACTCACAAACCTTAAATCTCGAAGAGGGGATGAGTCTGGACGATGGTTCATGGCAACGGTGGAGCGACAGTGCAACGGTGGTGCGATGGTGAGATGCTGGCGGCGGTGAGATGCTGGCGGTTGTGAAATGGGGGCGGTGGTTCTATGGTGGCGGTAGGCAGAAACGTGAAGAGCAGAGAGAGTATGAAAGGAGTCGGAGATAATTGATATATTTGCCACATAAGTTTTTTTTTTATTAAAAAATTCAGATTTTGCCACCTCATCAATGTTAACCGGCTACCTACACACCAGGTTACCATATATCCTTTTTTGAATACATTAAAATTTAGGGTCATTTCTTGACCCGAAAAATAGATGTTATCTTTATTATCAAATTTAACATTTTAGTTACAATTTCCCTTTCTAGTATAACAATAATCCCTGAGTTTTCATCTTTATACTTGTGCCACATTAACTTTACATTAGTGGTGAAATTCAACGACAAAAGTTTTATGTGACATTATAGCTCTTCTTTTAATTTTAAATGGGTACATTACCCAATACTTCAATATTTGCATCCCTGATTAGATTAGCGTACCACTTACATTATTTAACACACTAAAAAATAAAAATTATATTAAATTACAACATTATATTTTTTAAATGTTTCATTAGTAATGCTTAAGTGATTAAACAATTAAACTAAAATAAATTCTAGGTGCATTCTCATGTTAAATTTCTTGTCCTTTTCATTATTGGCGGCATAAAAAATTATGCTTCTTGTTCTTTCTTGAGAATCCTATATACTTAAAGTGTGAATTTTGGATCAAGACATATCTTCAAGTATTTTAATGATCAGATAAACTATTATTAAACTTGAAGCTAAACTTTGTATTGAAGATATAATTGTCGAATTAAAAGCTTTGTTTCTAAACAGAAGTAGCTTTGCTTCAATTTCAAGGAGCTGTATAGAATTAGAATTTTAATCACTCTTTAATTAGACTCTCATCAATGTCTGAAACCCATATCACAAGCATTCGAATGTTATCAGTTAGATATTTTATAAAATATATAGTCAACAAACCTGGCATGCATATATAACATCCTAATATATAACATGTAGTATATAAACTAGTAACAAAATTCCCTATCTTATTCTACTCTTAGATACAAATCAACCAAACATTTACTAAGAAAACACCGATGAAATATCGTAAAAAACATATTTTTAAATGTTAATATTTGTTTGTTTATTAGGTAAACTTAAAAACTTTATGTTCTTGTTTGCTCGTTACATTTACAAACTTTGTCGGGACATTATTACTGTTACTAGTTATATACATAACATTTATCAGAAAATAATAAATAGTAACATTTTTGTTATGTAGTGTAGCAATTCTAACATATAAATGATAAGGCAACTAAATCACCAAAGCATTGACAGGTGGAGTGATAAAGCTATTATGTGCTACACATCTTAACCCAACTTGAAAACCTGTTAGCATCATGATCCGGGTATTTTTCTCTCCCTTTTGTTTTTTTATTTGTTTCCATTGTTACTATGCCTTCTTTTTGTTCTTCTCTTCGTTTCATTTGTTAGTTTGTGTCTTCTTTTTATTTTTATATTAAAAATGATAATTACAATTCTAAATAAGAACATCAACAAATCAAAGCTTTATAAATTCTTCTATTTATAAATGAAATTGCTATATGAATCAAGAACTTTATACCAAACTTAAACCTTCAGCAATGACGGAAAACGCCAACCCGACACTTGTAAGGCGCAAATGTTAACAATTATGAGTACTTGTTGATTTGTGAATTTATTTAGTCTTATGTGGTGAACTTTCGATTCAGGTTAGGTTTAGCAATTGCTAATAACTATAAATTGGTAAAGCATTGAAGATAGGAGGGAGCTACAACATAGTTTAATGGGTTCCTAACTAGAATCAATAATGTTTGTAAATTTAATAACAGAGTGTATAACTATAGTTTTAATTAAATTATATTAAAAATGCACAAAAACCATAAAATTATTTGTTTAATTACTAGGTTAAACAAAACCCTCTCGACAAGATATAGTTCTGCCCTAATTGGAAAAAACTATACAAGGCTAGTTAATCACTTATCCGTCCTGAATAAAGTTTATTAACTTTTAAGATAACTTGGTTGTTTTCTAAATCAATCATTAATTACAACCACTCAAAATATTGTATTGATGATTGTAGTTTTTTAGAATTTTATATATTTTGAACTATACTGATGTGTAGCTGATTTTCTTAGTCAGTAAACACATAAACGTACTCTAGTCAACAACGAGATTTGAACTCTCATCTTAAAAAATAGCATTTTAATCATATCTTAATACCGTTAAGTTAAATATCATTTGGTGTAACTAGTTAATAATGGATTAGTTATACGTTTTACAACTATTTGGTTTTTAGATTGCGTATTGTTTTATGAACCAGATGAGTTTTTAAGTGTAAACCTTTTTCATTATAAATTAGTTGATTATTTGGGAATCATAAGTACTATTTTATTGTTTTAAAATGATATAAATGTAATTTTAAGGTTTAAAAGCAGGAATATTTAGTAACCACGGTGTTGATAGTTTAGAAGGACCATGACTAAAAAAGTGAACATTGGTATTTTTTACAAATCATCATCTTGATAAGATACCGGATAGACCATCAGCATCCATCACATGCTTCACACAGTCACATCAGCGCCACATTATTTCTCCACCATTCCCTCATCTCATCACACAAACCCCGCATCCATCACATGCTTCACATAAAAAAAAAAAAAAAAAAACCCCTCTCTCTCACGAATCCTCCCTCACGCACGCGATGATGGTCACGGTATGTGACCGTGAGCCTCCTTCACAAAGCTTGGCGATGGTACTCACATGCGTGAGGAGCTCTCACGAGCACCCTCACGAAACCGATACGAATAGCCTTAGTACTGTTGTCTTTTAATTTGAAAATGTTAATGATCATAATATTGGGAGTTTCAATTAAAATATGATCAAAGGATTTGCTTAAAAAATAATTACAAATAATAGCTGTTAAATTACGTATATCTAAGTCAAAAAGTCGCTTGTTTATAAAGAAATCGATACCTAACGCGAATGTATACAAAAGCAGGAATGTTTAATATTCACGTGATTATTTGAAAAAAAAAACGTGAAAAGGGGCGGATGCCAAACATCTCCCAACCTTATCCAATGTGTCGGCAATCAAACAAAAGCCAAGACTTGCTATATATTTTCTTTATTTATAAAACTTCACTTACTTACGAGTTGCTAGATGTTTACTTGCGTCACTGCGTGTTGTGATGGTGTTTAAAGCGAGTGTTTTCTCTTATTCTTATTCACGTAATTAGTTTATTAATTTCTATACAATAAATCTTATAATATAAACTAGTATAAATATTCGTTTATTATAAAATTTGATTTAAATAATGTATAACCAAAATATTTAATTCCCATGTAATTAGTATTAAAAGTTTACACTAACCGTAAATCCGTGCAATAAAAATTTGCATATTAATTCGTATTAATATTACAGACCCAACATATGCGGTAGGCTATAATTATAATTATGTATTTAACAAATTATAGAAGGACTTTTTTGTACTAAGAGCAATTAATAAGATGATTCGTTACAGATGATAACAAACAAAAATTAACTTTTTTTTTTAACAAAAACAAAAATTAACCAAAATTGGCCATTTAACTAATTATTGTCATTGCGACCAATTAGTAATTATAAGGATATTTTATTGTGGAAATAACTAGTAGTTGCAGTTGAAAGCTGAAAGCTGGTAGTTGAACCTAAATTTGCATATTTTAGTTATATATGTGTTTGACAAAGTAGTTGAAACTAAATAGTGTAAATTGATATAAAAAGAAAGATGACACATCATAAAAATATGGGGAATTATAAAACATTTAAAAAGAGTATTTAGTTGATTCGGTATATAAAAGACTTCCAGCAATCTACTTCAAAAAGCTTTTTATTTTTGAGTTTTTTGTTTTAGAAAGGTTTTAGATTTTATATCCGAACATGACTTGTAGTATTTTCTTTCAAAACAAAAACTATCAGCTCCAAAAACTTTAAAAAGTTTGCATACCAAACACACTCATACTCTAGTTATTAGGTTCCTCTTTGTGGTGGTAACGACGTGCCCCCTCTCCCTTGTTATCCATTTATTTTCTTTTTTTCCAACTAATATAAACTAAAATAAATAACTATATATGTGTGGATCCAGTTATGACATTTATGGGTATTATCATTATGATAGTTTAGTGATGGAATAGTTATGCTGACGTGACGACTAATTATAACATATATGAGTGTTAACCATTATGAATACTCCAAGCTATTAAGTTACTTAATATACATGGGTTTAAAAAATGTTGGTTAAGAACACAAATTTAGAGTGGTATTTTATTTTATTTTTTGGATTTAAGTAATATTTTTAACTTCTCTCTTATCTCGTGTTCGAGAGTTTTTCAAGATAAGAAATTATTAACCAAAATATACTTCAATTGAAATCTTAAATATAAATTCCAATGACATTGTGTAGGGTTTGGATGATAGTAAGAAATGGATGATAGGAATGAATTGTTGATATCATCATGCCACTCAATTAAAATAGGATTGGGAGAAACATTTTGTGACAATGGAGGATGGTAGGACGGCAAGAGACCCTTTAACGCGGGGAAGAAGATGATAGGGATAAGCTGGTTGTGCCATAAGTTACTAAGAAGAAGAAAGCTTAACTGTGAGAAGATGGAGTATAGTGGCGACAAAGAGGAAGTTGTCTCTCTTAGACGAGTGGGGGAGCCAGGGAGGGGGGAAAGTTGGCAACTACCCCTTTACAATTCTAAACTTGAGTGTAATTTTTTTTTTACAAATGAATGACAATTTAGGTAATTGTCCCCTCAAAATATCTACATAAAATCAAATATATCTATACAAAATGACCTAATTAAGCTTTTGTTTTAATATTTTGATTTGTGTATGTGTGAACGTGTTTGAATGTTCTTATTCTTAAAATCTTGAATTATTATTTGCGTTGTTCACGGTTCTTGCATTGTAATTAGGGTTCTCTCTGCGTTCTTGACTTAGATAGTTCTTGTGTTAAAATCTCAGTGTTGATTATTTGAAACTTGTAAGCATATTGTGTTCTTAATTTAAACCTGTTTAATTCTAGTTGTTTAGGGTTTTATTTATAAGTTTATGCATTCTCTTGATATCTCAGTTAGTCAACTATTAAAAGTCTTTCTTCTTCCATAATTTAATTACATAAAGAATCAATTAATTTTTTTCAAAAAAGTTACTATCGCTTATATATTTCAAATTTTTATGCTACCTTATGAGTATATTATTTATTATAGATAGTTCGTTTTTCGAGTTATAAATGAATTCAAATATTTGAGGTTTTATTGGTTGATTGAAAATATATTATATTTATTTTGGCATGTCCCATTGAGAGCAAAGTAGTACTCTTAACAAATCAATGAATTGAAAGTTGATAAACACTATTGATCCTCCCCGGCTTCACAAATTTTCCAGTTTCATCCATGATCATGATAAACTGGAAAGAAAAGAGATAGGATGATCAATGGAGAGAGTTAGGTTAATACCATGTAAGGTTTGACATAACCACCACTCGACATATGAATGGAGGATATTCCTTAATTAAGTACATGTAATACAAGGATAAGACTAAATATGTTAAAGTAAAAGATATAAATAACTAACATTTCTAAGTCTAGGGAGAGATATAAAATGAATGTGGTATATATACGTGTATTCATTAGAGTATAAATACAATGATGTAAACAAAAATACAAGAACACAACACTTTCTCTTTTTACATTTTTTTCTAATTCTACAATAATTTTTATGGTATGAAGATAACTATGATGTCATCTGACATCGCAATCGTTCTCTTATATACTCGATTATTTTTCTTTATTCTTTATTTTTATGTTATATACCCACTATTTAATAAATTTCATGTGTTAGTTCTTCTTCCTTTTTTTTTTCTTTTTTTTTGTGATCGTTACTAATTTACTCGTATATATATAAGATATCAACATGTGTATAAATCCCAACATGTGATGTGTAGTTGTATTCTACGACCAAACAAATACTCCTCAACTAACGCTTCCATGTCGTTTACCGGACGTAGTACTCCTCCAGTCTACTTATACTTATTTAATAAGTTATTTAATAAGTTACTGAAGTATTGCTTTAATTTTCTGTAGTAAGATTCTATAATATATTTGTGGTGGACCCACTGAATTGAAATGCATACATTTTAAATAGTTATAAACAAACACTTTATTTTATTTATTTTTTTATTAACAAGACAGCACTGTTTTGTGCCCACTAATTTGTGGCGGCTTTAAGCAACTTGCAGAAGAACGTCGGTCAAAGAATTTGACCCAATTTTATTCCAACTCCTTCGGTCCTTGTCAATTGGCATGCAAATTGATGACTGATTTTCAGTCATTGCTTAATACTATACATTTGTCTCATCGTTGTCAATAAATTCTAGTATCTTAGGAAACTAATTGCGCGGTCTTTCAATGCGTTGAAATCTCCAAGTCTCTATACAATTTAGTGAAAATACATATTATAACAACATTTGGCGGTACTAAACAACAATTATTATTAAAAAACAACATATTTATTCTTTTAAGCATTAAACAACTAACAACATTAATTCTCTACCATAAATACGTACATGTAGTCCTCTTGAACTCCCATGAGACCAATCTTGGCCTAGCTTGTTAAACCAAAAATTTCAAAAACGTCGCCTCAAGACTAGCCATTTAAGTTTGATCGGGTTTCGGTCCTAGACCACTTGTTGAATAAACAAAAAATGTGCCCGCTAGCACTAAAGTTGATCAAGATTCAACGATCGAAATAGGAATCACCAACATGGCTAGATATATTGCATCACAACGAGACAATAAAGAAAATTCATAGTAAAATTTTCAAATACTCAAACTCGAATAAACTGACCGATCCGAATAAGTTTCAAATTAATTAGATGACTCGGATCTCGAGTTAGTATTCGGATTAAGAGTTTAGAATATATATGTTTCATAAGCTGTATTATTAAGGTGTTTAGGTAAAGAGAAAAAATGATGGATGAGAATAAATAATGTAAAGCCATATTGATACATGGGTTTATACTAGGACAATTTGTTATTGTAATACCCTCTTTGCCGGCCTAGATTAATTAAGGTAATTAATTAATTAATCTTGGGAGTTATATTTAATATTGAGTTTTACTTACTTTTATATGTTATTTAATAGTTATTTGTTTTATTATTTTTATTATATTATTGGGAAAGATATTTTAAGAAAGGTGGTATGGGGGTTGTTTTAGTTGGTCAAACAACCCATACCTCATTTCTTGTAAACCAAAGCAAGAGTGTGTGTGTGTTTTTTTGGTGTCTTCGGCCGAGAAGAAGAAGAAAAGAAAAGAAAGAAATCAAACTTCAACCTTGCTTGCCTTTTTGTGATTATTTGATATCATTTTAAGGTTAGAATTCTGGATTTATATGTTATATGTTATATGTTATATGCATTCGGGTTTGATATATTTATATGATTACCGATTGATTTGTTGATCTTAGAATGAATGCATGTTAGATTTTGTTGATAGATTATGTTCATTATATGTTTAGAATGATTTCTGGAAACATATATAACTTGCATGCTTAAAATCAGTAGTGATTTAAGTTATAAATCAATAATGGGGATGAAGTTATGAATCTGTCGGATTTGAGGTATGAATGAGTCGGAATCCGATTGAATTTTACTCGGAATTGATGAAATCCGACTAAACACTTGCAACTTTTTTATCGGATTTGGATTGTGTCGGAATCCGACTAAATTATCAGTGACGCCTTAACTATTTACTCGGAATTGTACTTTTACTCGGAATCCGACTAAAATCTGTGGAATGCCTTAATACTTTACTCGGAATCCTATTTACTAGGAATTGTACCTTTACACAGAATCCTATTCTCTCGGAATTGGACTTTTACTCGGATTATGACTTTGCTCGGATTTGGATTATGATTATATCGGAATTGGGTATTTACTCGGAATCCGACTATAATCGGATTTAAACTTAGTCGGAATTGATGGTTTGAAGATAAACATGAATTGTATATCTGTTTGGGGTTTATGTATGTTGAATAAATATGTATAAGTGTATATACATGAGATCATGAATAAACATGATATTTATTATTGGATCAGTATTATGAATTGAATACTGACTTGGGTTACTTCAATCTCAGGAACTGAGAAGACTCGGTGAATTTAGTCATCTGAGTGTGCCAAGGTTTTGAAGACTTTGGTGAGTGGATTTATATCTTCGGATATACAAGATATGATATCCTATTTGGAATCCTCTTGTTTGGATTGTATATACATGTTAATTTGGAGATCAGTATGATGCTGGGCTTATTGCTTGGGGGATTTACAGTATCTGATCTTGCAGTACCGTTGTGGTACTCAAGGAGGCTGGTACTGTTATCCATGTTAGCAAGGCTATCGGTAAACATTGGTTTTAGCCGACCTTGGTTGTAGGTGCTTGCAACACCGCCGGTTCTCTTGGGATTCATGAGCTATTTGGTTTGGGCATATTTGTCTTGTGTATGTTTAGATATTTGTTCCCTCACTTAGCTTTGTGCTAATTCTCCACTAGATTGTTTTGCAGATCCTCTGAGGTGATCTTGATGCTTTGGGCTGGGAATATGGACGGATCAATTCTCTGATGCTAGATATTTTGTTAGAGCCTGTTTTTGTATTAACACTGTAAAGGTCTTTATACATCAAACAAGTTAAATCTTTTTGTATCTATTATGTAATTAAGATAATTTTGTGTAATTAGTTTCCGCGTGCAGTAAATTATATGTTTAAAAATACAGTGTTACAGTTATTGATCACGCATAACTATGGTACGTGATGCTATACCATACATTAATTACTCATTAATAGAATGCATACTAGGATAAATGAGGGTTGTTTTCCGTATGAGAACCGCTAAACTTTTTGTACACCATTAATGACTCATTAGTAGGGGTATTGTGGTCCTTTATATATTTTTCTCAGCCATAAATTACGTCCAGGTGGACCGTCTTTAATATGCGAGACTTGATTTGCCCGAAAATACCCCTCATCAGTCCGTCATTAATGAACCATTAAGTAAACAATCATTAGCCGTCAAAATTATTAGCCATTGATTAAATTTAATTAAGGGTTAAGATTGATTTTTGTACGAAATCTATTTTCATTTGAACTCTCCCTTATATATACCTTATATACAAAACATACCAACTAATATCAGCCATTAGGTGTAGGTGATCAATAGTTAAAACTATGAATGCATATTGTATTTACGTTAACTACATAATTGATATAAATAAAATGCATATTCGATTGTAATCTCCACCATTAATCATCTAAATCTAAAAGCCAAAATTTGTTATGTAGGCTTTATACATAAGGTAGGTTTTATACTAAATTTTACCCTATGTGTGTGTGTGTGTGTATATATATATATATATATATATATATATATATATATAGACAAAAGTTCTTGCGAGAACCGTTGTTAGCGCGAGAACCGCGAGAACCAATCTAAGTCATCCAATTCCCCCTCCTTTAATGTCATTGTCCACAATGAATTCCTCACATTCACCCTGCCACACTTTATCCCTCCACGCTCTCCATCCATGATACTTCCCATATTCAAGGAACGGCTAAGATTGGTTCTCGCACTAACAACGGTTCTCGAATGAACTCGCCCCTATATATATATATATATATATATATATATATAGAGAGAGAGAGAGAGAGAGATAGTTTAAATAATAGCTATTTTTCGTAAGAGAACTATGAGAACCATTCAGGACCAACTATTCATTGTCCACGTCTTAAGTGATTTTCTAATATTTAAAGGGTATTTTGCTCATGAAAAATATCTCTGCAGCTTACCCATTGAAAAAACCAAAAACGATACCTACCTCAAAGTCCTCACCTTTTCATCTTTTGACAGGGGAAGCACCTCCCTTCGGAGAACTCCATCATCGATACCTCCCTCCTCGGCGACCTCAACCAGCAAAACGCCACTACCATTCCTAGTTATTTCACTCTAGATCTACCCACTACCCCACCTTCGATCTAAATTAACTTTCACCTGCTTAACCTTCAATGGAAACCATATATCATGGTTGTCACTTGTTAGAGATGTATGCACAATAGATTTATGATATCACAACCAATGTCATACGACACTCAAGGATCGTACGTGTGAGTGCTGTAATTCGAGCAACAGTGAGGACCATAAAATGAGAGATATCATTATGTAGGTTTTATAAAATATGATGTTAGTAAATTAAGGGATTTTAATTTACAATTATTTATTCGAATGGTTTATTTGTTAGGTGTATTTATTTTAGGATTAAAATAAATATATACAATTAAAGATCATTACATATTAATTAAATGAAATTTTTTGATTTATTATTTTTAATAAAGATAGCCGAAAATTTGGTTTAATTTAATTAAATAATATCAAGTTTAAATAATTAGGATACAGATTATTTATCTTAATTATTTAAATAAGATGACTTATCCACTAAGTTAAGGGTTTGGGTAAATATGAAACCTGTTATTTTAGTAGGAGTTATATCCTTATTAGAATAAGTATACTAACCTTATAAATAAGTGTTATAGGTTAAAGATTCAGTTGTTACACAATTAAAAGAAACATGAAAACCTTTCCCTATCTTCCTCTCCTTTTGAGTCAGCCACCAAAAAGAGAAAATAAACCGGCCCTTGGTTGTTGTTGGACACGACTAAGGCTAAGAGCATTCTAAGGTACAGGTTTGATCACTGGTTGTGTTTTTCTGGCTAGTATGCTTGTTTGTGACCTTACGGGTGAACTTTAGCTTGAGCAATCCAAGTAATTTGCTCTAAATCTTCTTTTAGGTTTTTCGTGGCTTTGAGGTATTATATTAAATAAATCCACTTTTGGGTTGAAGGATGTTTTTGTTTACAACCATGTTTTGCTTTTGTTGTATAAATTTGACATTTTTATTATTATAGTTTGAAACTTTATTTATGGTTTTCATATAATCAAATAAAAGATTGAAACTTTATCTTTTAATATGGCTCATAAAACCCATGAACATTTACTTCTAAATAAGATGCGACCCACCGGCGACGTAACCGAAGACCATGGTTGCAGGCGACCTACAAGACAGCGACCTAGTCCATATTACCTTTGATTAACTTTAACGGATCCACACACTTTATCTTGTTCCTCTAATCGAAAATCTTTCATTTTCCCAATCGAACACCTTCCTTTTTTTATCTGCGATAAAAAAATCCTCATTTTTCTCCAATCAAACACCTTCCATTTCTATGCAATCGAAAACCTCTCATTTTTCTCTACAATTAAAAACTTTTAAATCGAAAACTTCAATTTAAAACCCACAAGTGAAAACTTTTCAATCACAAACCTTCAAGTTTTTAAATTTTTTGAAAAATGTTCACCTTTATTATTCGGTAAAAGATCCATTTTCAAGTATCACTTTCACCGCAAAAATCAATTCCCAAACCGCCTTAATCATGGGTCCTGACACCAAGCCCTTGTCTTACTTTCCCGTAACAACTATTCACAATGGAAGAATCGGTTCCTTCAATTCATCACGAAGCACGCTAATGAGGAGGCAATTCTACAGTCTTTACTGGAGGGTCCAACATAGTTTATTGTAGAGATTGCAGGAAATGCTTACAAAAATACACTGATTCAACCTTCCATTGAGATTTAAAAGTTTGCTTAATACACCAAAGCAAAGAAACTTAAAGCGAAAGGGGGTATGTGAACAATTTGTTGAAATATCCTATTATTGTGTGCAGCTTAACCTGTTGTTGGTTTATTGTTACTGTGTTTTGTTCTCTTCTTGTTCTATGTTTATTGTGCAGGGGTTATTTGTGATTTTTTTCTATAGTTTGAGGGTTGATAGTGGGAGTCCTCTCGAAGTGCTTGGCTGGAGTAAAAAATACGCTTTTGTTTCCAGAATAGTTGGTTTCCAGATTAGTTGGACAATAATAAAAAAAGGGTGTACTGTACAGCTTCTTCTTCGAGTTCTTTTAACTGCAATTTAGGATTCTTATTATCTCTCTCAAGAATAAAAGCTCTTGTTTATATATTTGAGAGTGAGAGTGATTGTAGTGAGGTTTTCATTGTAAGTAAACTAAAACCTTCAGATTGAATGAAGATCTGTTGATGTTGGGAAAGCTTTGAGTTGTGATGCGGTTGTCTTAATTCGACTATGAAATTGTTCACGGTATCAGAGCCAATGGCTCGAGGTTCTTGGTGATCTGCATCGTAGTTCCGCTGTCCTCGTCAGGTTGTATCTCTCCGACTTATTTCCCTTAATTTCTTGTTGTTGAGTTCTCATATGCTTCTCGATCTATCGGTATTCACTATCTGTAAATCTCCATGAGATTTTGTGTGTACCTGTTAATTTTCGAGTTTATAGTGTGTTTTGCATATTCCAGGATCGATTATCTCCTGGATTTTTTTGTTCTTTAAAACCTAATTTCTGGTTTCCATTCTCGTATGTGCAGGTTCGGTTTAAAAAAAATTTCGCTGCTGGAAAGTTGAATCGCTGATTCTCTGATTTACTCTAATGGTAGGGCTTCTTTGATTCTCTCTGTTGTTTGTTTGCTCTGTTGAGTGGACCTTATCGCAAACCTCTGTAAGTTTTTTCTCGATCCCACTTTTGTGGTCTACAGTCGACTTCTTGTGTATGTTTCTGTCGATTGTTTAGTTGTTTCTGCCATCTGGTTCCTTGTGTCTGTTATTCCTGCCTCAGGACTGTGCCTTGACTACCTCCTCAAGAGGTGTGAATCCTGGTGAGTTCAGAAGGGTAAATAAACAGGCCTTGTGTGCCTCTAGTAGTTCATATCTCTGGTTGTTCATTTCTGTTTTTTGGTTTGTGTTCTGTTTGATTGTTCTTCCTGCCTGCTTCATTATGGTAGTTGAGTCTCCTCCTCCTAAGGAAGGTGCTGACTCAGGGGTTATAAATCTTGATGACCCCTTGTCTCTTCATGCAAATGATATTAGCTGTGTTACTATAGTCAACTTTAAACTGAATGGTACTATTAATTACCAAGCTTGGGCTACGGCTACTGTTCGTGCTCTTACTATTAGAAACAAACTTGGTTATATTAATGGCACTTGTCTCAGACCCTCTGATTCTGAGGAATCTACTTCCTCTTCCAAGGGTTTTAAATGGGACAGGGTTAATGCTGTGGTTGTGTCTTGGCTTCTCTCATCTATGTCTGATTCTATAGCAGCTGCTTATGTGCTATCTGATAATGCTAGGAGTCTTTGGTTGGAGTTGAAAGAAACGTTTGAGAAAATAAATGGATCCGTTATATATAATGTTTTCCAGAAAATTAATCTTGGCAATGACAGTGTCTCTGACTACTTCAACACTCTTAATGGGTTGTGGAAGGAGTTTGATTCACTGACAGGGGTCACTGAGTGTACTTGTGCTGCAAATCAAAAAAGACTTTCTTTTCAAAATCAAATGAAATTGATGCAGTTTCTTATGGGATTAAATGATTCATATAGTCAAATAAGAAGTAACATCTTAATGCTTGAAACTCTCCCAACTGTTCAGTCTGCTTTTTCTACTATTTCAAGAGAGGAATCCCTTAAGAACTCTGCTACTTCCACCTCTTCTGCAAATAATAAGTCCCAAGCATCGGTTTTTGCCTCTAAAGGTCCTGATAACAAAGAAAGGAATAGTAGTAACAATAGAGGACCTAATCCAAATTTGATATGTAAGCACTGTAATTGTAAAGGTCATACTATAGATAGATGCTACAAACTTGTGGGATATCCAAAAGACTTTAAGTCTAAGAAACCATCAAATTTTCAAAATCCTTCAAGTTTTCAAGCACCCAAGTCTAATTCTGTTACTGAAAACACTGTTTCTTCAAACTCTCAACCTCCTCCTCAATTAAGCAGTGATCAAATATCAAAAATTCTAAGCTTAATCAATGAGAAAGGTCACTTAGGAGATGTCTCCTCCAATATGTCTGGTATGTATGCTACTTCAAATATGACTAAATTGAATAACTCTAAGCTTGTGAAAAGAAAATGGGTTGTGGACTCTGGAGCTTCTCAACATATGACAAGTACCTCAAATGATCTTCAAAATTGTGTAGATGTTTCTGATCTTAAACTTCATGTTGATCATCCCAATGGTACTCATGCCAATATCTCACAAATTGGAAATTTACAAATTTCATCAAATGTGCTTCTTAATGATGTACTTGTCATACCAGGGTTCAATATTGACCTGTTATCTGTTCATAAGCTTACTAAAGATAGTGGCTGTGGTGTTTTCTTTGATGAAAATAAATGTTATCTTTGTAACTCTCAGGATTTACAAACTGTACCGAAGGTGGAGATTGGTAGTGAACAGGGAGGTCTTTATCATTTTTCTGAGTCTAATGTGAATTGTCATTCTAGTTCTTTTGTTCCCAGCAAACGTGTATCTAGGTCTGTCTGGCATCACAGACTAGGTCATCCTTCTGATCAGGTTCTTAATGTTTTGAAAGATATTGTTGGAGTAAAAGACTCTATCTCTCCCCCTTGTGATGTTTGTCACAAAGCTAAACAAACTAGGGAGCCTTTTCCTCTTAGCAGCCATAAAACCTCCAGTTTAGGAGATCTTATACATGTAGATGTGTGGGGACCTTATCATGTCATTACTAGGGATGGATTTAGGTTCTTCTTGACCATTGTTGATGACTTCAGTAGAGCTGTTTGGGTTTACCTCTTGAAGTCTAAGGACGAAGTTTTTGAATACCTGTCTATTTTTGTAAACATGTTAAAATCTCAGTTTTCAAAACGTGTCAAGATTATCAGATCTGACAATGGAACAGAATTTGTTAATCACAGAGTTAGTTCTTTTTTTGAAAAAGAAGGTGTTGTGCATCAGACTACCTGTGTGTACACTCCTCAACAGAATGGGATTTGTGAACGAAAACACAGACATTTAATGAATGTGGCTAGAAGTCTTCTTTTTCAATCTGGTTTACCTTTAAAATTGTGGAGTGAAACTGTTCTTACTGCTGTTTTCTTAATAAATAGAACACCCAGTTCAGTTTTAGGGGGGAAATCTCCGTATGAAGTTCTTTGTAAGTCAAAACCTGATTATTATCTGTTAAAAGTTTTTGGGTGTTTATGTTTTTCCACAAATTTGAACACTTCTGATAAATTTTCTTCTAGATCTCAAAAGTGTGTGTTCGTTGGATATTCAAATGTAAAAAAAGGGTACAAACTTTATAGTCTTGAAACTAAACAAGTTTTTTTTTCCAGGGATGTTACATTTTATGAGTCTGTTTTTCCTTTCAAAATGTCTAATACTGATAATGGTTCTGTACCACAATCTGTTCCGTCTAGTTTGGATCAATCAAATTTCTTTGACTCTTTATATCAAGTGGTTACAAACAGCTCTGTACCCTATGATGAAAATAATTTTGAGGTAGCTCAAGGTCTCAACCCTCCTCTGTCTCAGGAAGGTAGTGGGGGCCCTGCAACCGTTTCAGAGGAGCTGGATGATACCTATATCAGTGATCATCATGATCAAAATCATTACAATACTGAGGGTGAGTCATCTGTTAATGATCATAATGATACTTTTGAGACTGTATTAGGAGTTCCTTCTCTTGGTTTTAGAAGGTCTAGTAGGGATAAAAGATTGCCCTCTAGGTTTGATGACTTTGTTGTGGAAGGAAAGTATAAGTATGGAATTGAGAGAACTGTTGGCTATTCTAAACTTGATAAAGAAGCTGCTTGTTTTGCTACTAGCCTTAATAAGTCTATTGAACCCACTTCGTTTGAAGAAGCTGTTAAGGACCCTAACTGGGTTAGAGCCATGAATGAGGAAATGGAGGCTCTTAACAGAAATCAAACATGGGTTTTAACTGATCCCCAAGGGAAGAAAACCAGTTGGGTGTAAATGGATTTTCAAAATTAAATACAAGTCTAATGGGGAAATTGAAAGATTTAAAGCAAGGCTTGTTGCTAAAGGCTATAGTCAAAGAGTAGGGTTAGATTTTGATGAGACCTTCTCACCTGTTGCAAAATTAATTACTGTTAGAAGCGTCTTAACTATGGCTGTTCATTTTAATTGGGATCTTTATCAGTTAGACGTAAATAATGCTTTCTTATATGGTGATCTTGATGAAGAGGTGTATATGTCTTTACCTCCTGGGTATTTTTCAAAAAATGACACTCAAGTTTGTAAGTTGGTTAAGTCACTGTATGGCTTGAAACAAGCCCCCAGAAAATGGAATGAGAAGCTTACTCTGTCTCTTCTTGAATTTGGTTTTGTTCAAAGCAAAAACGATTATTCGTTGTATATTAAGAAAACCAATTCTGACATTGTTGTTATGTTAGTATATGTTGATGACATGATTGTAACTGGTAGTAGTAAGCTTGAAATTGAGAAAGTCAAAAGTTTTCTTAAGTCAAAATTTCTCATTAAAGATTTGGGGGTTTTAAAATATTTTTTGGGTATTGAAGTTATTAAAACTGATACTGGGCTCTGTTTGTCTCAAAGGAAGTATTGTCTTGAATTGCTTTATGAGTTTGGTTTGTTAAGTTCCAAACCTGTTGGTACTCCTCTTGAAGTTAATGTTGTGTTGAACAGTGAAGGTGTTAATGCCGATGATGAGTTGTTAAGTAATATCTCTGAATTTCAGAAACTGGTTGGTAAATTGATTTATCTTACTAACACAAGGCCTGATATTTCTTTTACTGTTCAGTGTCTTAGTCAGTTTATGCATTCTCCTCGTGTTTCTCACCTTAAAGTTGCTATTAGGGTCCTGAGATATCTTAAGTCGTGTCCTGGTCTTGGTATTAAAATTACCAAAAGTGCTTCTTTGAGTTTGTCTGCTTGGGCTGATGCAGATTGGGCTAAGTGTGTAAATTCAAGGAGGTCAGTTACTGGGTATTGTCTTTATTTGGGAGATTCGCTTATTACTTGGAGGAGTAAGAAACAAAGTACTGTGTCTAGGTCTTCTACAGAATCTGAATACCGTGCCTTAGCTACTGTTACTTGTGAAGTTGTTTGGGTTCTTAAGCTCATGAAAGATTTGAATTTAAAATGTGTTCTTCCTGTGAATATTTTTTGTGATAATAGGTCTGCTATTCTGTTGTCACTTAATCCTGTTCTTCATGAAAGAACCAAACATGTTGAGATAGATATTCATGTTGTAAGGGACAAAGTTTCTGAGGGCATCATAAAAGTCGTTAAAGTTCACACAACTCTTCAAGTTGCTGATATTTTTACTAAACCTCTCTCTATTGCTCAGCATAATGTTTTGGTTGAAAAGTTAGGCTTATTGAATGTTTTTCAGGTTTAAGCTGAGGTAGGGTGTTGAAATATCCTATTATTGTGTGCAGCTTAACCTGTTGTTGGTTTATTGTTACTGTGTTTTGTTCTCTTCTTGTTCTATGTTTATTGTGCAGGGGTTATTTGTGATTTTTTTCTATAGTTTGAGGGTTGATAGTGGGAGTCCTCTCGAAGTGCTTGGCTGGAGTAAAAAATACGCTTTTGTTTCCAGAATAGTTGGTTTCCAGATTAGTTGGACAATAATAAAAAAAGGGTGTACTGTACAGCTTCTTCTTCGAGTTCTTTTAACTGCAATTTAGGATTCTTATTATCTCTCTCAAGAATAAAAGTTCTTGTTTATATATTTGAGAGTGAGAGTGATTGTAGTGAGGTTTTCATTGTAAGTAAACTAAAACCTTCAGATTGAATGAAGATCTGTTGATGTTGGGAAAGCTTTGAGTTGTGATGCGGTTGTCTTAATTCGACTATGAAATTGTTCACAATTACTTACATTCGACAAGGTGTCATTGACGATATCTACACAAATTTCGACACTCTGGAAACTAGGAAGGCCATGTGGGAAGAATTAAGCTAGAATCTATCAAGATACAACTTTAGGAGCTAGAATCAAAGTTTACAAGCTCATCTATTTATGATGGGTTTAAGGATAAAGATAAAAAGACTCTTTAGGAAATCTACATGTGGTATACTGATGTGTTGAATAAGATGAAAAGGAAGCAGATTACCACAGACAACAATGATATCAACATCAATTTTTTGAATAATGTTGGGCCTGAATGGGATAGATTTGCAACTTTTATTATAATGAATAAATATGTGACTACACAATCAATTCATGTTTAAAAAAATGGAACACCGGCAAAACTAATACTATCGGAAGCACATAGCAATGTTAGTGATTTACAAAAAAAAAACAAAAGCAATTGTCTAAGCAAGAAACTTCATATGAATAACCTAGTAGAAAATATTAAAGCTACAGATAGAGAGCTTAGTCATAGTTTCTATCGTCACCGTCATTTGTGCCGCTAACCTGTCGCAGCCTTGCTGCCACAAAGTTCTTTTTTTTATATATCTATGTTTTATATCTACCTTCTTTTATATTGTATCTTTTATTGTATTTTTGTTCCCCTGCGAGCGTCCGATATTCTACCGCTCTTACCGGGGGAATATTAAAGAATGTAGATAAAAATTTAGTATAGAATGACTTAGTCTTATTATATTAATAGACTGGAGCCCGTTAGGATTTATACTGTATCATTTATTTTCTACTAATTTTTTTTTTTTGAAAAGTCACTGATGTATTGAGAAAATAGATAAACTGTACATGATGCCCACCTTGGGGATACACTACCACTACCAACCCTTCACATAAGGTATGCAAAAGGTATTGGACCCTTCTTTTACCATAGTTATTGACATGTTTCTATGACAATTACTAATATAACTGATGGGAGCCAACAAAACAGAGGCCTAAAAAACTACATAAACTATCAAATTTATAAAACTAAGATTGTACTTGAGCCGGAGAATAGAGCCACCGATCCCAACAAAAGAGCGTTCCCCTTTTGATTCTTGACTTCAGCCACTGAAAGGAAAGCAATTGGATTTCAAAGTTAAAATCGCCCAACCTGTTCACCCCTTTGAAAATCAGCATGTTTCTTTTTCTCCAAATACAATACGCCACCATTCTCGTAACCACCTTCCATAGTTTAAAACCTGTACCTAAACCTCCTTATTTCCCTGCTTTTTCGAGTTCCATGAAAGAATTACCGTGTGTATACTGAAGACCCCACCAATGAAAAACATTTTTCCAGATTGTTGCTATAAAAGGACAGTTAAACACCGCATGTTGTTGTTTCCACTGCGTTGTTACATCTTGGGCAAAGAATTGAAGGAAGATCTACTCCTTTGTCTACCAACTTGGCTCTTACTGGAATCCGATCTCTTTCCACCCTCCATGCAAAGATATTGACTTTCTTCGGTGCTAATTGAGGCCAATATGTCTGAGTCGTTGCCGTTGAATGAGAAGACAATTTTTCTTCTAAGAAATTCCTTGTATCTTTGACGCTGAAAATGTTGTCTTTCGAATTGCACCAACTCCACACATCCTCCTTTTGTTTGTTCAACTTGACCGCACTCAGTTTCTGCATCAGTGCTGAAAGTTCTTGTCTTGATCTGCCTGGCCATCTGAGCGACGTCTGATTGAGTGACCAGTTCCATGTTTCTCCCATCCAAACACCATAATCAGCAATCTTGGCATCTTCTTTTCCGATTTTCCTGTACACCCTGGGGTAGGATTCTGCAAACGAGCTATTTCCCAACCAAGTATCAAACCAGAAATTTGTTTTTGACCCATTACCCACATCTACTTTGAGCAAAGATGATAACTGAACCCCTTTATTGTATAGTTCCCAACCACTGTTTATAATACCCCCCCCAAATCCCATTAGACTTAGACTTTTCAAATTGGTTTAAACCACCTGTTTTGCCGTAGATACTCGAAATTAATTTTACCCAAAAAGAATCAGGTTCCTGACGAAAACGCCACCACCATTTTAGTAATAAGCTTAGATTGAAAATATTTAAGTCGCCTAAACCCAACCCGCCCCACTCTCTTTTACCAGTTACCACTTCCCATTTAACCCAAGGAATAGACTACGAAGTACCCCCCCCCCCCCCCCTTTAACCCCTCCCTTACCCCAAAAGAAAGTTCTCCTATATTTATCAAGGATACGAAAGATACTGCGTGGAGCACGAAACATTGATAAGAAATACACCGGAAGACTAGTGAGCACAGATTTGATTAGAGTCCATTTTCCCCCAAACGATAACCATCTATTACTCCAACCTTCTAGTTTTGACTCGAAGCGATTAGTTACTTTTGACCAATGTGTTTTCTTTTTCATGGAAGAGTTTACCGGTACCCCTAAGTAAAACAAGGGATCTTCTGCTACTTTACACCCCAACAGATTAGCAAACTGTGATTGATCTTCCATTGTGGTTGCAACACCCAGAATTGATGTTTTTCTCCAATTTACCTTTAGGCCCGAAGATGTTTACCAATGTTTCAAAAGTGTTACCACTGCCTTTAGATTCTTTTTTGACCATTTTCCAAATAAGATCGTGTCGTCAGCGTATTGTAAGTGAGATAACGGCACATTTTCCTTCCCGATACTTACCCCCTCGAAGATTCCTTTTTCGACTGCCTCTTTCATCATTATACTCAGGTCTTCGGCTACTATTAGAAACAGGTATGGGGCTAAGGGATCACCTTGACGCATTCCTCTTTCCTGTTTAAATTCAGACGAAGGCGAGCCGTTGACCAAAACAGACATTGTAGCAGTTTGTAAACAGACCTTTATCCAACCTATCCACCTTTCTCTAAAACCCATCACCCTCATTGATTGAATTAAAAACTCCCATTTGATGCTATCGTACGCCTTTTCGAAATCAAGTTTCAGAAGCATTGTTTTCCTTTTTTTAGTTTTAAGAAAGTTCAAAGACTCACCCACCATTAAAATCCTATCTGTGATTGATCTATTTTTTAGAAAAGCAGATTGTTCTTGACCTATCAGCTTAGGTAGTACCTTTTTTAATCTGGAGGAAAGAACTTTTGAGATCACCTTGTAATAAGACCCAATTAAATTAATTAGTCTATAATCTCCTAAGTTGAGTGGATCCAATACTTTTGGTATTAAAGTTATGAACGACGCATTACACCCTTTAGAAATCTTGCTCTCCCTCCAGAACCAAGTAAAAGCATCAAGAAGGTCGACTTTTATTAATTCCCAAAAGTGTTTGTAGAACACAAAATTGAAGCCATCGGGTCCAGGAGCCTTGTTGCTTCCACAACTGTTTACTGCCGCTTTTATCTCTTGAATATCGAAGTTCTCTTCTAAAAATGCTATTTCATCATGGTTTAAGCAACTATACTTGTTGCTAGCAAAACCGAGGTGACTAGGACTGTTATACTTGTAAAACTCTCCAAAGTAAGCAGCTGCCTCCATTTTGATTGTATTAATATTTTCTTCCCACCTGCCATTAACCAAGATTCCAGCTATATTGTTTGCCTTGTATCTTCTTTTGATCTTGCAATGGAAAAAGGCTGTGTTTTCGTCTTCTTCTGCCAACCACGAAACTCTAGCTTTCTGTTTTAACATCGCATTTTTAGTTTTTCTTTTAACATTTTAATCCTCTCCAGCCAACAATCTGTTTCTTGTCTGTTGATATTACCTTGATCGGCTTGTGATTCCCAGAACTTAATCTCCTCTTTCAGAGCTGTTATCTCTCCATCAATTCCAGAGAAATTCTTTCTTGACCACTCTCTTAAAGCCTCCTTCACATTTCTGAGCTTTTGATTGAAAATCCGGTCACGATTTTGCGAACAAACCTCTTTAACCCAAGCTTCCTTTACTATCTTGTCACACTTAGTGTTTTGTAGCCATGAGTTAAAGAATTTAAACGGCTTCGGCCCCGAATTTTGATCATTGTCGAAACACATTATCGGACAATGGTCCGATTCTTTTCTTTCTAAAGTTTTACTTGTTAACGATCTCCATTTGTTTGAGGCCCCTTCCGAGACTAGGAACCTATCTAACTTACTAAACTTCGTCCCACAATCAGAGACCCGTGTGAATCTCCGATTACCCAATTGAACTTCCATCAAGTTGTTTTCTTCTATAAAATAATTGAAACCCTTCATGTTGTTTGGGATTGAATTGGCATTATATCTTTCTTTTGCAACTCTGACCTCATTAAAATCACCAAACACCATTAAGTTCTCACCACAGTTCCTTATGACATTGTTTAATTTCATCCAAAATTCCTTCTTTTTATCCGATGTATGAGGACCATAAACGTTGATGAACGAACATTCTTCCTCCCACCCTACCCATTTTCCTTTGATGGCTACAAGATTATCATCTCCAGTAGCTACATCTTTAAGAAATCTAGGATCCCATACTGTTAGTAACCCACCCGCAGAACCCTTTGCGTTAACAGAAGCAAAATTAAAATTGGCATTACCCCAGAATTCTTCGATTAAAGATTCGTTTATCTCATTCAATTTTGTTTCTTGTAACCCCAAAATTACTGGTTTTTCCTTTGAACAAAAATTTCTGATCCAATTTTTCTTCCCGAACCCCCCAAGATCCCTTATGTTTAAAGAAATTACCTTCATTTAACTGTAGAAGACGAGCAAATCTTTGCAGTGTACGAGCAAATTTTTCTTCCCGAACCCCCCAAAATTTCTACTAATAGTTGTTATTGTAATACAATGAAGATTTTTATTATTCTAAATCATAAAGAATAGTTTAAAAACCTAGTTAATTTATCATTGTGTGGTGGAGGACTTAACATAGAATGTATTTTGGATGGGGAATGATCGTAAAGTTAACTAAATGTATATTAAAGTTACACTAGAGAGAGACAAAGAGGCATGGAGGGGACTATATGATGAAGAATTTCACAACGTTTATAAGAATCAGGGTGGTTAGGTTAAAAATTATTGTATAAGAAATAAAGAGATGTTGATGCTAGGGGAAAAAATATAAATGTAAACAATTAATGAATGATGGTTGTCAAATGGAAACAACAACGAACGAATTGAAGGAAGATCTTTGAAGAGTTTATATATAGATTTGTGTCATTAATTGTTATGATATCATTAAACTTAACTTTAAACCCTAAACCCTAAACTCTAAAATTATCGTATACGTGAAGTTCATTGAATTGAAAATGATTAAAAGTTAATATACATAAACTCAAATTTGATGTACTATTCTTTTTTTAATAATTTGGTTTGGTTGGTTGTAAGTTATTATAAAAGGGAAGATGGATACATTAAAATAAATAGATATGTGTCATTATTTTATAAGAGGATGGATACGGATAAAAATAATTTATAAGATGATGTGCATTGTACTTTGGATTATCTCTATGACTTATAGAGATTTTCCTTTTAAGTAATATAAGTTTTGCTTTTAAAAAAATAAATAAATAAAAAAAATGAAAAAGAAAAAATTAGGGGAGGGGACTGGACTGTTTGTATGTATGGATACGATACGATACGAAATCTGAAATCTCTCACATTATGATGATTATTATTATATATATATTTAAATTGCCCGCTTTTCTCCGGAAAACAATTAACACGTGCTTATTTAATTGAATGGGTGTCCCCACCACGACAGGTGCACCCAAAACACATGAACGTCTTTTAATAATATTTTTAATATAAAATGTATGTATAACTTCCCGTTTCTTTTCATCCCCATTTTTCTTTCTATATCACTCTTCACTTATATCACGCGCCTATTGTTAATCACACATGTCGCCTGCCAAACATTACCTTCCCGGCACCGGCACCGGCACCGGAAACGGCAAGCCGCCTGCTGACAAGTCCAGGTTTGCTCAGACCTGCAACCGGTTGAGTCTATTTCTCAAAGAAAAAGGAACCATCCCTCGAGATCTTAGTTTCGAAATCAATCCCAAATCTAAAGGTATTTATAGACATCTCTTTTTAAACCTTCTGTTGATTAATTTCCTGTGAAATTAATTAATTAATTAATCTGACTTCGAATTGATTTGATACAGGTGTATCGGAGACTTCTCCGGCGGAAGCTACGACTCTAGATCTGTTAAGCAACATAGATAATCATGCTGAAAAGGCCTCGCAAGGTGATGAGAAACCACTCAAAGAAACCAATAATCTTCCTGAATACGTTATCTTAGATTCTTCCTGTGAAACTGAAGATGCTACGAACCAAGCCAGTTCCAGTAAACCAATCACGAAACCGAAAACCGCGCAGATGACCATCTTTTACGGAGGGCAAATAATGGTTTTGGACGATGTTCCGGCAGATAGAGCCAGAGAACTGATGCTAGTAGCGAAGAATGGCCGGCCAACTGAATTGGCATCAGCAGAAGAACCGATTACAGCAGAGGTACAAGCGAAGGATTCGGATTTACCAATTGCGAGAAGAGCGTCGCTACACAAGTTTTTGGCCAAGAGAAAAGACAGGGCGACCGTAAGAGCGCCGTATCAAGTACACAACCAGTCTCCGGGCGGTTCGTCCTCCGGCAACGACCATAGTTTTGACCTAAACTTGTAGAGCGCCGTAAGTAGAGGTTACTTTTAAGTTTCGAGTCATATGATAAACAGTATTTGGAATACAATGTAGCATCTCCATTTGTTGGAGGAGTCTGATGTAAATTCAAGATATTTGTTCCTTGTAATTGTAGGATGATTTTTATTTTTATTTTAACACTTATTTTAGCTTTCAAGATTTACCAGATTTGTTTGTTATGTTATGATGATTTTTTTTTTTTTTTTTGAATGAATATATTTTGATTTACCCTATTATGATCTATAAGGATTTCTCTACCTTTAATGAGCTTTATATATTTACAAGGTGATTGTTATTTTATTTAATTTTTCTAAATTTCTAACTGATGTTGATATAATGTGAAACTTATGTCTTAGATTTAATAAGATTCCACATTCAATTAGTTTGAAAATACTTATAATATATGCTTATTTTATTTTTATTTTTATTATTAGTAGTAAAATCAAAATTAAAAGTGGAAATTCACGTTTTACTTCCACCAGTGGATTGATTGATTAGGTATTACAGTATTATATAATGACAATGATGGACGACTAAGAAATTTTCATTTATCCACGTTAAAGAATAAAACGTGACAACATTCAATTGAATCATTTCCACCCTTTTTTTTCTCTCTCTCTTGTATATTATAAAGTCTCACCCACCCCTACCCATCCTCTTTCCTCCCCATCACACACTAATGTGTAGTTTGCTTTTATTAACGTTTTGTATTTTTAATTTAAATAATATATTTAACAAGCGGTGATTCAATGTTTAAATTTTATTCATGTTTAACTGTTTTCTTTTTTAAAAAAATTGCAATTGTTTGAGAAAGGTAGAGACAGTCTGAGACTTTAAGTAAGATAACAACGGTCAGAGTTACTAAACTATGAAGTTCTTTTTTCGTACTCTTCTTTCTTTTTTATTTTTACTTGGTTGGGAGGGTAATGGCTTTACTTGTTGGGCGAGCGCATCCAATTCTAAAGTTCCTTCCTAAACCACTTCCTGCCTTCCCGTTCAGTTACTGAAAGATAGAAAGTAGGCTCTCTAAATGAGATTGAGTTTCACGAATATGCAGGCTAGAAAGATGCTATTTGTTGCTATTCTATATATTTGTGCATCAAGTTCGAAGAAGATCTCAATCTATTATGAAGAAATGATAGTAGCTCTTTGTTTTATAGCCTTTCTCATCTTAAGTCGGAAGAGTTTACGTAAGACTTTCAAAGTGACTCTCAACGGGAGAATCCAGGCTATTTAGGAAGAATCACAGCAAATCCTCAATCCTAACGAAGTAGTTCCTCTGGAATCTAATGAACAACGATTACTTAGGATCAACTTGCGAATTTGTGGCACCATAGTAGAATCATTACCAATGGCATGCAGTGCGCCTAAGTGCGAAAAAACAGTGCAAGCTTTGTTATGCCGAAACCTAAATGTTAAGTCAGCAACACTTCCAAATGCCACTTCTTTCCGTCGCATCCGTCTTCAAGATGATCTAGTCACGATTATTTAAAAAAAAGGTAATGAACATACTTTAGAATAAAAAAAATTCAAAAAGAAAAATTGAATACTTTTTACGGTTTAGTATTATTAATAACTTGTCTGATAAAAATTTCTTGTTGAAACGAAGATGATATACAAAAAAAACATAGTTGGATGACATGTCATTTATTTTACAGGGAGTACAAACAGGCGTGGACCATAAATGGGTATTCTAAAACAAATGAAACGGATCAAATGGATTAGAACATTGTAATCCCACTGTTAAATAAACTAGAACTTATTTATAGTTCTTGTATGATTTAATTACATGTCATCAATTATATGTCTCCTTTTTCAGTTCAAAACATTTACCAAAAAGTATGCTACATTTCTTTGCATTTTCCCTTTGTTTGCTAATCCTCCACCTTTACTTACCTGCTTAATACATCTTCCTAAGACAGTAAGACTAGCTCATTGAGTCCTTGTCATAGAAAATTTCCTGCCGTCATTCCCATTATGACTAACTCATCTTCCTAAGACTAGCTCGTCGTTCATATGATGAGGACTACGGGTATTTTGTGTTGTATTACCATTTTCAGAAAAAAGTAAATCTATACATAGATAACCGTCATCACTACGGGTAGACAGGCATGGTAGTCGTCATCTCTATGGATGATCTAACAAGGAGATGACATGCATCCACACGTCTCTCTCTCTCTATATATATATATATATATTTTTTCATAGTCAAATATTGAACTAGTTCTGAATGTTATGATGAAGTGCTGATGTTCTTCCTGTTTCGTATGTGATGTAGTGCTCATGGGACAGCAAGCAAGCCTACTCCCCCTGGAACAAGCTCAAACCCACCAAACAATGCTATCGGCTGCTGATTTGTTGGCATATGAACTGCAGCTTGCAATGAGCAAAATGGCCCTCATGTACTATCAGTGAGAGATTATGTCAAGTTAACCTTCTTCTTCTTCTTCATCATTGGCCCTTTTGCGTTGTTTTTGTTAGGTAGCAGTTCTGTTTTCCTTTGTTTTCTGTTTTGTAACTTTTGCCTTTACTTCAATTTGGGAGTCTGCTTGCTATGTATATCATGGTGTATGTTTAAACATATATGTCAACTCGGGATGTAATGTCTACCTGTTTGTAGTGAATATGACAACTGTGTGTTGAGTTTGCTATCCTTCTTGTGGCTAATTCCATACTTGATTTTGATTTCTTTGTCCTAATGAATTATTAAATGGGCAAACCACAAAAAGTATATGCTTAGGCTGGGATGATGAATTAAAAAACGAGTCATTGAGTTTCAAGAAAGTAATTTGCAAGTAACTGAAAGAGTAATATAAGACGGGTGATCCCCCGTCACAAACCGTTGCATGACTCTACTACGAAAAACTTGATTCCTTGATGTGGTAAAAAAAATAGCTCAGTCTGCTTGTAATCGAGCAATGTATTGGTCATAGAAGGTAGCTGCACGCTCGAGATCACCAAGCTCGGTATAACAATCAGCAATTGCACCAAATGCTTCTGTGTTTCCGGAGTCCTCTCCTTCTCGTTCTGAAATTGATAGAACCATTGAATGATATTTAACAGCTTCACGATGCTTGCCCTGCCTCTGCAGTGATGCTCCTGAAAGATGCAGTTTGTTAAACAAACAGAACATGTCACCTAATAGTAACAAAGTTTCATCATTATATATTCTGCTCAAGTCACTCACACTCTTATCCCAACTGTTAAAGTCACTCATGGCTCAACAGTGTTCCATAATTGTGAATTTATCATGATAAAAAAAACTGACCAAGATGGAATAATAATGATACTTGATGCTTTTTTAGTGAATTTTTCCTTTCCTATCAAAATTAACCTAAAGCAACAGATAAGTCAGAAACAAAAATTCAATAAATAGTAATCAAATTTCAAAATTGTTTTGACTAGGTCATCCGGTTTTATCACATAGCGAAAAATCTCACAATAATGGAACTTTGACCAGTTTTGTAGTTGGATTTTTTTGGGTGACTTTAGGGAGTGATATTGAAACCGAGTTAGTTGAATTTCTGATACGAATCAAATTGATAATCAAGAATTGGATAGAATACACCCGTAATCGGATGCTTGAAAATACATAAGGGGCCTGATATTCGAGACTCAAGGGATCCCCAAAACAAAGAAATAACTAAAATACTTAAAATTCTCCTCCACGACATGTTGGCCGGCACTAATATATATAGCCAAACCCTATACCCTAAAATAAGGAAACTAACTCGATAAAATAGGAAACTAAATAATTACCAACTAAATAGATAATACTAATATAAATAATCCTAACAACTAATTCAAATACCCTACCCACTATTGTGGGTTATATCAATTTCACACTCCAAAACAAATGAACAAGGATAAGGAAAGTAAATTTAAATACAAACCTAGTCCTCTTGCAGCCTTCTTTTCCTCAATTGGATCCTTAATCTTCTGAGCAAGCTCAAGGGCGGTCTTGAACTCGAAGAATGCCTTATCTGGATTCTGATTTCTGAGAAAATTCTTGCCATTTTTTAAATGGGATATCAATTCTTGCTTTCTAGGATCAACAATCACTTCTGCCTCTGGTACCCTGGCAACAGCAGGAGCATAACTTAAAGTGGGTGCATACGACTCTATCTTTGCTTGCCTTTTTAGAGCTGTGTTGATCTGCCGAAGCTGTTCATTTAGCCGTTGCAGTTCTGCTTTTCTTTGTCGAGCAAGCAGTCCTGAAATCTGAAAACTTTAAGCAAGTATACAAGATACTGAGCTGGCAGGTTGGCAATGAGTCAGGATGGGCTTGGGTAGAAATGGATAATGTTTTAGTAAAAGTAAAAATGGGTCTGTCCAGGTTTGTAAGACCCACAAGCACATTTTTAATCCGATTTTCTGTTTTTATAGACAAATAAGTGAAAAGTCATTCTAAAACTATACTATTAACAATGATATATTGTCCATTCATATAAAGCAAGTTAGGAAGTGGGCACTTGAATGCACACTTGGATCAAGGTTGTCAAGATCAAGATCTTACTCTGGCTGTTTTTATTTAGCAGGATCGGGATTGCAATGTTGAATCGAGATCAAGTGAGCCTACTTAAAGTTCTAATATTTTAAGATCAACATGAGATCATTATAACCATGAAAAATCATGAACTAATATTTTAAGATCAATATGAGGTCTTAATAACCATGCATTGGATGACTATATAACCCAAATCTGCATTTATAGTTAAACAAGTCAAATTGCAACCTTATAAATGTTTGAAATCTACATCATGCCTATGATAAATTTGAAAATTGATCAATTAAGATCACCCATGGGAAATTTCACAATGTGAAATAAAGGTGTGAGTGACTTTGGTGTAACAGTTTTCAAACTAGTTACTATCCTGTGAATTTTCCCCCACATATCTTATAGCGTTTGCGTTTCTAACAATTTTGATTTCTGAGTGCAAAGTGAATCTTACCTCCAACTGTGGCTCCAATGAGCGCAACAAGTAGCAAAATGGGCATGTTCATATTGAAGATAGATTGTTCAGCTTCACAAGTTTCGGAGAGGGCTTTGAAAGGTGTAGCTAATATCAAGGCATTAGCAATAATCCCTCCCACCGATAAGGGTCTTACAATCCCAATTGCCTGCCAAATGAACCAGTAAAACATCACAAGATTTTCAATGGGAATCTATACAGTTTAAAGAATCATCATCAATCCACTAAAACAAGAACATACAATGGTAATATCACGCATAAACTTGATATAACAGTCATCAGGCTTGCAGTGAAAATAGATAAGCATGAGAAAGTTACAATTCGAATATAAAATTAACTCACCATCATACCTGATGCAAAATAGAGGCTTCATTTATAGCTTCATAAACCCTTTGATCAATTTGCCTAGTTCCTGATGCGCCATAAAGATCTAGCTTCTTATGCATTGCTTTGATTCTAAGTCCGGTTTTACAAGTTTTTACACAATCAGCTCTATGGAATACCAGGTTTTGGGCATTCAATTCAAAAGAAACTAGCCTTCCTTCAAAACAAAAACAGTGATAGAAGTGATTAAAAGCTCTTATGCTAGAAATAATCATGTTAGAATGCTTAAACCTACTTGAAATAACCCATTAACAGAACTCACAGGAGCTGCATATCGACTTGCAATCACAATTCACATACTCAAAATGCAAAATTAAGAAGAGATTGTGAATTGTAGGTTCAAGAGAGAGTGACCACTGACCAATCAACGCATGTAAGAATTTAATTCGAAAATTTACCAAAATATGAGAAAACTGTAAGCCGGTAAAAGGTTTAGGATGGTGTGATTGGAAAGATTCCTAACCGGAGGTTATCGGAGTGAAAATTGGCCGGGAAAGAACACAGTTGGAGCAACTGGCGACCACCGTCATTGTGGATAAAACACTTGAGCCTCGACACTTCGATAGTCCGACCGACGATCTAGGATTTTGGGAATCTAATCTAATAAACTAATACAGGTGAATTGTTATCCGACAACAATGTTTCCCTTCTTTTTAAGAGTTTATTATTATCACTAGATTATATTAGAGTGTAATAGCAGTGTAGTCGCGTAATGCAGCGACGGTAAATAATTTCTGTTATTGTAACATGTTTTTTCTTCAATTTTTCTTAAATTTGTAACAAATTTTTTATTAACTTTAATAATGAAATTCATATTCTTATTCGTATATCTATTCATTATTATCGCTTTCCTTTATTATCTCCTGTTTTATCTCCTAGTTTCTTTCATTGTTATCATCTAGAGCTCCTAGTTTATCTAGCTTTCGTTCGTCTATATATATTGGTTTTGTAATCGATGTTTCTTCAGATAATAAGAAACATAATAAACTTTGATTGCTTACTATTAATCAAGTTGAATATGGTATCAGAGCGGTTCTCAATCGCTCTCTAAAACCCACCGACCTACATCTCCGAACATCCCAAACAGCACCATGGCAGAAAAAGACGACACCAGCAGCAACAAGAATGAAGGCAGTACCGACGTTAACTCATCCTATTATGTTCATCCATCGGACTACCCAAAACAACTCCACGTAAATGATCTCCTCAACGATCACAACTACACAGACTGGTCACAGGAGATGATGAATTTCCTGTTTGCTAAAAATAAGGCAGGATTCGTCGACGGTTCGATCAAGAAACCGGACAGAGAAGCACCAAACTATATGTCTTGGATGCGTTGTGATGCCATGATAAAGGGATGGCTCACAACAGCCATGGAAAAGGAAATCAGAAGCAATGTAAAGTACGCTGGAACGGCTTATGAAATCTGGTCTGACCTTCTCGAAAGATTCGGGAAAGAAAGTGCCCCTAGAGCCTATGAGTTGAAACTTGCCTTGACCACAACCCAACAGTCTGGGCCCTTCGTTTCCACGTACTACACAAAACTCCGCAGCCTCTGGGATGAGGTTAGTTCTGTCATGCCCATACCTCAATGTACCTGTGAAAAGTGTAGCTGCGATATCGGAAAACGTCTAAGTGAAGCAAAGGAGAAAGAGAGACTTTATGAATTCCTCATGGGTCTAGACAATGACTTTGCTGTTATTAGAACACAAATCTTGGCTTCCAAACCAACACCCACCTTGAGCAGCGCTTATCATCTCGCGGCGGAGGATGAGAGGCAAAGAACCATATGTTCTGACAGGAAACCGGTGAATGAGGCAATCGCCTTCAAGGCTTCTTTCCAGAACTAAAGATAAACCAACGGCGGACGTGTTACAACCAAATGAGACAAAGGTGGTAAACGCATCGACACCGTGCAAGGTGCACCGTTTGTGGGAGAGACGGCCATAACAAAGAAGGATGCTTTAAGGTAATCGGCTATCCCGAATGGTGGCCAGGGAACAAAGCAAAACGAGATGGAACCAAAGCCGCCTACGTCGAAAATGATTCGAGTCCTATCCCTGGACTTTCAAGGGAACAATACGAATTGTTTTTTAACACTTTCAAGCATGATGGCAACAACCAAGGAGGGGAGAAACCACGCATGGCTAATCTCGCAGGTAAGGAAGAAAATGACGGCAAGTGGGTGATGGACTCAGGAGCCACAGAACACATCACCTACAATCCTAATTATATTAATAACATAATGGAAGGCAAGTTTGAAGCACTTGTCACTATTGCTAATGGAACTAAAGTTCCAGTTAAGGGAAGAGGTGAATGTACTCTCAATGAGGGTACTAAAATCAAGAATGTGCTTTATGTCCCTGACCTTAAATGCAATCTCTTATCTGTAGGACAACTATGTAATGATTTACAATGTGTTGTCTCATTCTTTCCTGATTTTTGTGTCATGCAGAACCTTCAGACGAGAGGCTTGATTGGTGTGGGTAAACGAGATAAGGGTCTCTATCGAATGGGCATGGTCGGAGGAGAGAGAAGGGCAATGGCTGTTACTCATGATACATGGCATAGCAGATTGGGACATGCTTCCGCTGAAAAGCTCAATAAAATTAGTTTCCTTCAAAACATTATTTTAAATAAAGTGTGTGATTCTTGTTCTAGGGCTAAACACATAAAGTCTTCCTTTTCGAGCAGTGTAACTAAAACAAATGAATGTTTTGATTTATTGCATTGTGATATTTGGGGTGCTTATCGTACATCATCTTTCACCGGGGCACGCTATTTCTTAACCATAGTAGATGATCATAGCAGAGCTGTTTGGTTATTTCTATTAAAATTCAAACATGAAGCTAGTGGCCATTTGAAATTCTTTCACAAAATGATTCAAACGCAATTTGGCAAAAACATTAAAAGAATTAGAAGCGACAATGGAGGAGAATTCACGTCGAATGAAATGTTATCCTTTTATCAAGAGAATGGAATCTTACTTGAAACTACTTGCATCCACACACCCCAACAGAACGGAGTCGTCGAGAGAAAGCACCATCACCTCCTTGAGACAGCTAGGGCCTTACGGTTTGAGGCAAAACTTCCAAAGCGATTTTTGGGGAGAATGTGTCCTAACGGCTACGTACATCATTAACCGGTTACCATCTAAGGTGATAGACGACAAAACCCCCTTCGAGCTCCTTCACAACCAAAAACCCGATTATGACTTCATGAGGGTGTTTGGATGCTTGGTGTATTATCGAAACACTAACACCGGTGGAGATAAGTTCGAAACAAGGGGGATACCTGGTATTTTCTTGGGATATCCACCCGGGACAAAAGGATACAAGATTTACAATCTAGAATATAAGAAAGTTGTTGTATCTAGAGACACAAAGTTTTATGAAGACATATTTCCCTTCAAGGAGGTTGCCTCGAATTCCCTGCATGAGGATCCATTCGAACAAATTGAAGACCCTATTAGTCCTAAAGATGTCGAATGCCAAATCAGTAAAGAACAAAGTGATGACTCTGTGGAATCAAGCAACTTATCACAAGAACATGAGGAAACGAATGAAACACAACAGTTTTTGCATCAAGACTTTGATGGTCCACAAAATCATGTTGGAGACAACACCGACATTGAAACCCCCTTTGGGCAGGGACGAGTTAAAAGAATTAGAACACAACCAGTTCGCCTCCAAGATTTTCACGTCGATCTGCCTCCATCAATAGACCCTTCACAGCCCGTCTCCAATCAAGACTCCTCCACGGTACACCCTATTTCTAACTTTGTATCATATGATAATTTTTCTAGTTCTCACAAGATTTTTTTAGCGGCCATCGAATCCCACGATGAACCAAAGAATTTTAATCAAGCCATGCAGGATGAAAGATGGAAAAATGCCATGGAAAAGGAGATCCGTACTCTTGAAGAGAACGGAACATGGACACTTGAAAAGTTTCCGAAAGGAAAACACGCCATAGACTCAAAATGGGTGTACAAGGTGAAATATAAACCTGACGGTACATTTGAGCGATACAAAGCTCGACTTGTAGCTAAGGGATTTACACAACAAGAAGGGGTTGATTATCATGACACTTTTGCTCCGGTCGCTAAGCTCGTTACGGTTAGAACTCTTTTAGCCGTAGCCACCAAGAAAAACTGGATTATTAACAAACTCGACATGAATAACGCTTTCCTACACGGGGAGCTTGATGAAGAGGTCTACATGAAAATTCCACAAGGCTTCTCTAAAGAAAATGAAACGAGAGTTTGTAGACTAAGGAAGTCTCTTTATGGGTTGAAACAGGCATCCCGCAATTGGTATCAAAAATTCACTACGTCTCTCCTTGACCTCGGTTTTAGACAATGCAAAGCTGACTACTCTCTTTTCATCTACAAGCAAGACAACATTTTTATTGCAGCCTTAATATATGTAGATGACGTCATAATAGTTGGAAATAACAAAGACAAGATCGAGTATGTGAAAACCAATTTAGACAGACGATTTAGTATAAAGGATCTAGGTGCTCTCAAATACTTCCTTGGTATAGAAGTAACACAAACGTCAAAGGGAATAGTTTTGAGTCAAAGGAAGTACACGCTTGACATTCTCAAGGATAGCGGTTTTCAAGGGTGTCGCCCTAGCTCATTTCCAGTAGAACCTAACTTGAAACTCAATAAAGGAGAGACAGAACCAAAGGTAGATGGTAGCCAGTATCGAAGGATGGTTGGCAGGCTTCTATACTTGCAGGCTACCCGACCCGACATCACATATGCTGTAAATGTCTTAAGTCAATTCGTTGCAGATCCCCGACAAAACCATCTTGATGCAGCTCATCGCGTCCTACGGTACCTTAAGGCCACCCCTGGACAAGGGATTCTTCTTCCTAGCGGTGAAGGCTACAATCTAACAGCCTATTGTGATTCGGACTGGCTCGATTGTCCATTTACTAAACAATCTAGGACTGGTTATACTCTTCTCTTAAGTGGGGCACCCATTTCATGGAAAACAAAAAAAACAGTATGTGGTTTCTAGCTCGTCTGCTGAGGCAGAGTACCGTTCAATGGCGTCTACAGTTAGTGAAATTTTATGGATGCGTTGGCTTCTAAGCGAACTCGGTGTTCATGTTAAAGGGCCTACGCCTTTATTTTGTGATAACCAAGCAGCTAGACACATCGCCAACAATCCAGTCTTCCACGAAAGAACCAAGCACGTCGAAATGGATTGCTATTTTGTTCGTGAGCGAGTTGAAAGCAAGGAAGTGAATGTTCTTCCGATCTCCTCGAAGATGCAAATAGTCGATCTGTTCACAAAAGGACTAGGAGCCCTGCAACTCAATCAACTTCTTGGCAAGCTGAACGTTATCAACATACACGATCCAGCTTGAGGGGGAGTATTGAAATTCATATTCTTATCCGTATATCTATTCATTATTATCGCTTTCCTTTATTATCTCCTATTTTATCTCCTAGTTTCTTTCATTGTTATCATCTAGAGCTCCTAGTTTATCTTGCTTTCGTTCGTCTATATATATTGGTTTTGTAATCGATGTTTCTTCAGATAATAAGAAACATAATAAACTTTGATTGCTTACTATTAATCAAGTTGAATATTTAAAAATAAAATCCAAAGAATAATAAAAAATTAAAAAAGATTTATATTTATGAAATAAGAAGAGATATGTTAATTGGATTTTTAAAATTATATTGATGTGGGTGGATAATTGTGTTTATGTAAGAGAGTGTGTTAGTGGGAGAATATATTTAAATAAATAAAAAGTTAAAGTTTAATAGAAGAGATAAATGGTTAAAATTTGAGTGGATGCGATTAATTTAGATAAAAAGAAGTATGGAGATAGAGTTTGACATAATTTTAAGAAGTTCTTAAAAGATAATATGAGAGAGATTGTTAAATGGTTTATATAGTAGTATAGATTTACGGTTAATTTAAAAAATAAAAATAAAATATTAAATAATTATAAAACATAAATGAAAAAAGAATAAAATAATGATGAAGATTGTGTTAGCGGTTAGCTCTGCAGTGGAAATATCGACGCGAGTTGTAGGACAGATATTACGGTAGAATTATGACATCATTATACGAAGAGACGTTAATTTTTTTTTCTCGTACAAATCATTGATTATTATTATTATATTTAGAGCAATAAAGTTAAGCGTATATTGCTTTTAATTAAAAAAATTAAAATAATTACAAAATATTTTAGAATGATAAAAAATAATAACTTGGTTAATTATGATATTTTGAAATATTATAAAGTATATATACAATAATTCTAAATTAATATAAAAAAATACGATAGTTAGGGTTCGAGAAATGCATATATGAAATTATCTTTAACAGTTTTGATGTAAATTAAAGTCAAACTAAATCCAATTTTGACCAAGATAATTCAAAATCGGATTCTAATTTTTATCAAAACAGAGTGTTACAATTTAATAATTTGTTTATCAGATTCAATGGCTAAGATTATCTAATATATTATATTAAAGTTAGACTTTTATTTATGTTAAAAGAATATTATCTTACTTTTTTCCCCGTGATTTGGCGTTTTTTATGGTTTTAATCTCTAACTTTTTATTTTTACAGATAAAAATCCCTAACTGACCAAAACTTCTTACAATTATCTGCCCCATCAAAATTAAAATTACCAAATTATTCCTACCCGTATTTTTTACTACTTTTCCCAATTTAATGTCATGTTTAAATTATTTTTAAACTAAGAACAAAAAATAAGACCATTCTTCTCTCTTTTTGTAACGCCACCTCTAACGAGCTTAAAATTAGGGTTAATTTAAACTTTTTAAACTAGCATGCAGCGGATTTAAATGCCATTTACAAAAGCAACGTTAATTGACTCGGCTATTTAATTACATCAAAAGATTAAGCCAAGTTCGATATCTACAAGCGTTATCTACTAGTTTCCGACCACCGGATCCATAAATACAACCACGTGTTCCCCAAAAGATAATTACAACAAAATACTCCCATCAGTACCCGCCTCACCAGGCCTCTAGCATCAACCTGCGAAAAAGGGAAATCTTGCACCGTTAGCTACAACTAGCTAGTGAGCACCAATTACACATAAGCATCAACTAGCCATACCCAACCGTATACTCTTGAGTACCGTTAGTTCCCCAATTCATAGTCCCTAAGGACCCTGGGAACCCAGCCAGATATTATCACCCATCTACCTGACTGGCCTCCGTAGTTCTTTCGTTCAATATCCGGACAGAATCTCACAAACAAATAGCTGATCCAGTATCCATTTCATGCGCGCATATAATCATAACGATATCCTTCATACAATAATAAGCATGCGTATATAACTCTATCATAGCATACCTCGTGTCTCACATATCAATACTCCAATCACGTGTCAACATGTACCACAGATAACTTACCTACTGAGACTCATGGGAAACCGGTACTCACCTCGAGATTATAGGAGGCAGATATGAATGCGGGAATCCCAAGAGCACACAGAGTCGGCTGAATCACCTAACACAAGGGGCACAGATTAAACACTACTTAGTATACACTACATTTGACTGCACTAAAAGCTGTCACAACAAAAGGTCAACATGGCTTCTGACAGCCTCCTACGGCCGCAGGAACATGTTCCTACGCCCGCATGATGTTTTTCCAACACCTCCTACGGCCGTAGGGGATATACCCTGCGCCCGTAGAAAGTCTTGCCAAGGAACCATGACCTACGGCCGTGGGGACCATACCCTACGCCCGTATTAGGTATTCTTTGGGTACCTACGGCCGCAGGTTATGTACCCACGCCCGTAGTCTTGTTTCCTTCACCCCTAGGTGGTAACTCCCTTAAACATGACCCTACGGCCGCATCAACCATTTCCTGCGACCGCAGAAACACTGACAAGCCCCTACGGCCGTAGAAACCTTCTCCTACGCCAGTAGAAACAACTATTACAGTAAGTTCGTACTCTGTTCGAACACAGCCGTTGTTTCTCGCATTTTTGACACAAAATCCAACTTGAATCCGTATTAAAGTGTTTATACAACATCTTTAATCAACATATGAACTTACTAACACATATACAACACAAAATCAATACCAAAACCCACTTAAATCATCAAAATGGGCCATCTTCTACATCAAGTTCACAAACTAGGTTTAAGCTTCAAAATCACTTACAAGATAGGCAACTAAAACTGGATTGCTTGTGAAATCAGTTAAAGAAACCACAATCAGCAACTTTCTTCTTGATTTCCTTCTCAAAAGATCAAAGGTTTGGTGTGTAGGTATTTGTACGTGTGTAGTATGTGTTGTGTGTGTGTGTTTTAGCTTATCCAGGGGATAAGAAAGAGTCAAGGTCGACTTAAATGGTCAATACCCCATCTCGGGTATTTTGTTCTTCTATTCAACTTAAAACACAACTTACACTTATCCGTTTCAACTAACGGAGATATTTTTGGAACCATTATCCAAAATCGTTCAACTATTTATCTACTTGGTCAACTTATGACACTTTTGATAATACCACATTTTTTATCCACAATTAGCACCAATTAACACCAATTCACGTTAAGCACCATTTAACAACATATATACTACAATTAGCAACAAAACACCAATAAAAGTCAACATACAACTATTAGAGCTACACGTACTACAGTTCACAACTAGGCCCCATTTTGGGGTGTTACACTTTTCATAAATCTCTCTCTTATCCCAACCCCTTTCTAACTATCCATTTGCTACCATCAACTCACCGCTGCCATCATCACCTCCCTACTGCCCTCGTAACCCGCCCTCATTTTTCTCAATCGAACGTAGAAAGGAACAACCATAGATGAATTGCAAGCTTTGGGGTTTATCGAACCTTACATTTTTCTTATCGGTTTCTTTACTCGTATCTGAACAATACACACCACAGACCCATCTTGCCTTCTCCCAAACTCTACCCTTTATATATACTCTTTAGCCGGACACCACTCATCAAACCTTACAATCTACAGAAGACTACCACTAGCCACCACTGCAAAGACTACGATCATCATCTTTGAATTTAGGTTTCTTGTGTGTGAGTTTGTTTCATATTTAATTTTGCTAACGTACCACGTAGTTACATATTTGGTTTCGAACCAGATTTAGGGTTTTTATGAAGTTTGTATGAACCATAATTAGGTTGATGCTGATGTGTGGGTTCTAGACTTGGGGTATAGATCTGCGTGTGGCGTGTATTTTATCCTTGAGCTTATGCATATGAACTAGTTTAATGTTTTCATGTTGTTTGAACTTTATATGCATACGAATCATAATTTAGGGTTTTCATGGTTTTCATATGTTACCCTTCTTATAAAAGGATGATACGTATTAGGGGTGTTTTTCGGGTATACCCGTCGGGTTTCGGGTAATTCGGGTCGGGTAATTCGGGTATTTTGGTGTAGATATATTAACCGATAACCGAACCGTTCTACATTACGGGTATCAGGTTTGGTTAGAATTTGGGTACGGGTTGGGTCGGTTATTTTCGGGTATACCTGTTTTTGTGACTTTTTTTTGTTACATTTTTTTGGCCAAATATCTAAATGGTCTTTTTTTATAGCATTTTTTATTACACTTCTAGGCCAAACATTCATAGTAATAAACAAGTTTCAAAACAAAATTTACAAGTTATCATAACAAACAATACCTAATCAAGATTTGGATCTAGTTTCCCTCAAAACTATAATAAAACCGAGTTAAACTTTATAAAAATAACAATGTATTTAAGTTTAAAATGACAAAAGAATTTTACCTAAGTATATATCATCTTCATCTACTTCACAAAGAATATGAATGTATCAACTTCAACATGTTATAGTACTAAAACATAATCCATGTATTGTATCCCAATCTTAGGGGCAAATGATATTTTGAACCATCTTAGAAGATATACGAAATTACACATACGTACATTGAGTGAAATGAATAAAACATAATCAATTAAAAAACAAATAAAAAAATAGTTTCCTTAATAAAATAAAGCATCAATTTGATCATTTTCAATCAAAATTAATACATCTTAAAAAAAAAAAAAACTAAAACGGGTATTTCGGGTATACCCGAATTTTAGATAACCAACCCGCTAACCGAATCGAATTCATAACGGGTAAACCGAATACCCGAATCTAGCTACCCGAAACCCGAAATAACCAACCCGAATTAACCCAAACCCGAAATTACGGGTCGGTTTATTCGGGTAACGGTTATTTTCGACACCCCTAATACGTATGGTGTTTTTGTTCTAATGTGTGTGTCTAGTCGTCCAAATATGGGTTCATGTATGCGTTTGTTTCAATCTAGTGTGTATTGTTTAAATATGGGTTTGATAAAGTATATAGAAGAGGAGAAAAGAACCGAGAGAGGGATGGAAGAAGCAAGGGTAGCCTGAGTTGGTGGAAGTGGTGGTGGGTATCGGGGGTGAGGATGGGCGAAGACAGTGTTGTACAGAGAGAGAGAGATAATGGATTGTGCAGGTGATAAACAAATGAGATAGATTTTAAATGTAAGACAGGGGATAAATTTAAAAATGAATAAAAACGAGGGCAAAGGCAATTTGATCATTTTAGTTTTACTATGGACCAAAATTGTAAGAGATTTGGCCATATATGGACCAAATCCATAATAATGAAAAGTTGTTGTTATTATTAGTTATTTTTTTATTATTGTTATTATGACTATTATTAATGATTGTCGTTATTAGTGTTATTATTATTATTGTTAGTTACCGAGCTTTCAGAAGAGGAAGACGAAGAATTTGCGGAGGATCTCTAACACAACACTACAGAGGAATGGATGAGTTCGGTTAACAATTTGAATGAAAGGGGCAGATATATTCGAGGGGTTGAGAGCGGCTGCTACTTGGATTTTCCACCTAAGTGTAAACACATTGAGAAGTCGCCGGAGAAATTAGCGGTTTTCCCGGAGGATTGTCCATCGGAGTATCGGTCTTTGCCGGAGGCACAGCAACCGAGATTTCAAACTTTAGGCGGTGTAGGATCCGGCGGTGAAAGAGGGCAATGCGCAGCTCCTAGGTCGGTAGAGTTTGGCAGAAGCATTAATGACACACCGAAGATTGTGCAGGTTAAAGATCTCAATTTCAAAAGTGGGCCTAATTTAAATGCAGCAAATTCTAAAGCCCAATTGGATAAAGAAGCTTCTATGGGGTCTTCTTTTCAAATTGAGCCCATCTCTTTTAATAATAAAAAGGAAGGAAACGATGAAGCCCAAGTCAGCGATTCATCTGGCCCAGGTGTAAGGACTTCGAAATTCAAAGCCCATATACCACAACTCAATCAATCAGCAGATACTTTTAGTCCAAAAATTAAAAGGAAAATCAAGAAAATAGAGAATTTAGGGGCAGGGAGAATAAGCTTGAATATGATGAAAAATTTGGCCAGGGCCAAAGGAAAAAAGAAGAAAGTCACAATCGGAGACAGTGGGAATCTCATTTCGTTATCTTCTAATTCGGAATCTGATAAAAACTCGAAGGAGGTGCTTGCCGATATTGGTTTTAGTAGGAGAAGGGAGCACGAGAATAATGAATGAGAAGATCCATTAAGGTATCGTTAAAAAACTAGGTTTCATGAAGATAATTTCCGTAAATGTTAGAGGATTGGGTTCGTTGGATAAAATAAGTTGGGTTAGAGATTTATGTTCGCAAGAAAGACCTATGGTGTTGGGTATACAGGAGACAAAGATGGAATCAATAGAAGAAAAGCTCGTGAAACAAATTTGGGGAAACTATAATTTTGGTTTTGCGCAGTGGGGGGCGGAATGAAAATCAGGTGGTCTACTTCTAGTTTGGGACTCTTACTGGATAAAAGACGTAGCAGCAATGTGAACAAAGTATTTTATAGCAATAACAACATCAAGGAAAGGAAAAGCAGAAAAAGTGTCGTTCTTGAATATTTATAGGCCGAACGCTTGGGGAAAAAAGAGAGAGTGCTGGAATGCGATAACTCAATGTCTATCATACTGCAATAATAATGTAATTCTTTTCGGAGATTTTAATGAGGTAAGATCGGAGGCAGAAAGACGTAACGCGGAGTCTACTTCCACCAATGTAAGTGATTTCAATAACTTTATCTCACTAAATTCTCTTATCGATATTCCACTAGGAAATAGAAAGTTTACGAGAGCTTGTGCTCAAGGGATCAAGTTTAGTAAACTTGACAGATTCTTAGCTGGGGAAGGTTCTATGATATGTGGGGATCGTTAGCTTGTTTGGCTTTACATAGAAATCTTTCTGTCACTGCCCGCTAATGTGTTTTGATAATTTGGTTAATTTTGGGCCAAAACCTTTCAAATTCTTTGACTGCTGGTTGAAAGAAAAAGATTGTGAGAAGTTAACAGTTTTGGCATGGGGCAAACCAACCACAAGTAAAAGCCCAGACAAAGTTTTTTTTGAAAAATTGAGAAATGTCAAACATATTTTGAAAGGTTGGGCAAAAAATAATTTCGGAAGTTTAGAGAAAATGATAAAAGATTTGAAAGAGTCTAACAACAAGTGGGAGTTAAAAGCGGAAAATGGTACAATTTCTGTATCGGAAAGGGAGGTGTGGTTAGAAATGAAAAACAAATTAGTGGAGAAGGAAGCTACAAAAGGGAAAATGTTAAGACAAAAATCTAGACTTTTATGGAATAGCGTTGGAGATGACAATTCAAAAATTTTCCATGCCACTGTAAAAGGAAGATCTAGAATTAATAACATAGCGGGAATGAAAATTGGTGGGTGTGGGAAACGGATCCGGAAAAGTTGAAGGAAGGGGCTGCGGATTTCTTTGGAAATTTTTACAAAGAAGATAATGAATCGAAACTTTTTTTCAGAAGCAACAGGTTTTCTAAACTTTCGGATATTGATATCATAAGTTTAGAAAAAAGGTTCTCAGAAGAAGAAGTTAGACAAGCTGTTTTTGACTGTGGAAGTAGCAAAGCGCCGGGTCCAGACGGTTTTAACTTCACCTTCTACAAACACTTTTGGGAGTTAATAAAAAATGATCTCTTGATTGCTCTCAATTGGTTTTGGGAAGGGAATTTTTCAAAGGGGTGCAATGCTTCTTTCATTACTTTAATCCCAAAAACTAATGACCCAATTGGATTTGGGGATTTTAGACCAATTAACTTGATCGGTGGGTACTATAAAATTCTGTCAAAGGTGCTTTCAAAGAGACTAAGGGGAGTGATGCATAATCTAATAGGGTTGGAGCAGTCGGCTTTTATTCAACAAAGACAAATCATGGATAGCATTTTGATTGCCACAGAAGTGTTACATAATTTGGAAAGATCAAAGTTAAAAACGGCGGTAGTGAAATTAGATTTTGAAAAAGCCTATGACACTCTAAACTGGGATTTCTTATTCGACATAATGCACCAAATGGGCTTTGGAAAGAAATGGATAGGTTGGATGGAGAAGTGTTTAAACTCAGCAACTGTATCAGTTCTGGTCAATGGTTCGCCTTCAAAGGAGTTTAAGGTTGGAAGGGGAGTGAGACAAGAGGACTCCTTATCTCCATACCTATTTCTATTAGCGACTGAAGGGTTCAACATAATGATGAAGGAAGCTTGCGACAAACATTTCTTCAAAGCGGTTGAGATTGGTGTCAAGAAAATCAGAGTGTCACACCTTCAGTATGCCGATGACACGATAATATTTGGTAGTTGGTGTAGACAAAACTTAAAAGCTTTGTTAAGGTTACTTTCAAATTGGAAGAAGGCTTCGGGGCTCAAAGTTAACTTCAACAAAAGTAGCTTATGGAATATCGGAGTGCCTCCTACGGTAGCAAAGTTAATGGCAGAAGAGTGCTGTTTTAAATTTGGGTCAGGAATTCTAAATTATCCGGGGGTACCTATCAACGTAAGTATGAAGAGGAAAGTTCACTGGGAGACGGTGGTAAAAAAGTTTCAAGATAAACTAGCAAAGTGGAAAGAAAAGTTGTTGTCAACCGGATGTAAACGAGCCGAGCCGAGCTTTAGACTAATCGAGCCGAGCTCTTTTAAATATGCAGAAGCTCGAGTTCGAGCTCGTTCGAGCACGTGATTTGAAGCTCGAGCTCGGCTCGCGTAGTGTTTTACGAAGCTCGTTAAAAGCTCGTTAAAGCTCGTTTATTTTTTTTTGTTTTTATAAAATAGTTTATATTATTTAAATAATAAATAAATAGAAATTGAACTTTAAATTGTTATTTTTTTAAAAAAAATTCATTTATAATGATATATAAACAATTTGAATTTTGAATTTTAAACTTTTTTCATATTTAATGATATAAAAAAAACATAATACAATTATATAAGTATTAAATAAAAAATGAAAAATAAATATTAAATCAAAGCTCGTTTAAGCTCGTGAGCTTAAACGAGCCCAGTATACAAGGCTCGGGCTCGAGCTCGTTTAATAAATGAGCTTTAATCTAGGCTCGAGCTCGGGCTCGAGCTCGTTTAGGCTCGGCTCGTTTCGAGCTTTTAACGATCCGAGCTCGAGTAGCTCACGAGTAGCTCGGCTCATTTACACCCCTACCACCTATTGGTCACATCTTATCCCTAAAAAGATATGTATCTTCAGGTGGAAGGTTGATCGCAAAAGATTGCCGGTTAGAGAAATTTTAGACAAAAGAGGAATAGATCTACATACAATGCTGTGTTCAAGGTGCGATGAAAAAGTTGAATCGGTTGAGCATGCAATATTCACATGCTCTAAGTTAAAAGTTCTTTGGAAGGATGTCTTCAGTTGGTGGGGGCTGGACGTTTCCACCTTCTTTGATTTCAAAGATCTGGAGAACTTGGCCTCAACAAAGTTAGATGCGCAAGCTAAGAAGGTTTGGAGTCTAGTTGTTTCAACAGCGGGGTACTCAATTTGGAGAGACATAAACCAGTTAGTGTTCGAAGGTAAACGGATCTATACGTCGGGAATACTTTTAGATATAAAAACTCTACTCTTTCATTGGTTAAAAGGTAGAGCGAGAAACGGTAAATTCCTATAGTGGCAAGATTGGTTAGTTTTTCTGGCAGGTATTCAAAATTTTTTATAATAGAAGGGTCGTTGATATTTTTTGTTTACACCTAGGACTTATATAGTTATACTATTTCCACTACTGGTGGAGCGGTATACCCCTCAGTAAGTTCGGTGGTGGACTTGTATTCGATTGTTATTGTAATTTATCTCTGTGGTAATATTTACATATATAGCAGTTTGCCTTTCAAAAAAAATTATTGTTACTATAGTTATTGTTGTTTTAATTACTATTAAATCAGTATTAAAAATTAAATTAAAACTTAAGAAAATTATTTGGTATCTACCAAACAAGTTTCTTAGTACACTAAACGGTTGAAATTTCAGTACATTAAATAGTACTTTTCAAAGTTAAATAAACACGATAATAAAAACAACAAATTAGATATATTTTAAAGAATTAAACATTTTATACAACCATGCATATTTAAACAAAATATTTGCATTTAAATAAAAACTATAACTTATAACTTTAAATAAACGTTTCTAGCTCTCATATTCTTTCTTTCCAAAATGCACAAACCTCTGCTACTTTTATTAAGGGAAATCCTATTTTCTTATATTAAATATCTATACTTTATTCTTTATTCACTAAATTATGATAGTCTTGATATTATAAGTATAAAAATAATTATAAATATAAAGGATATAGAAATTGAAAGTCGTTAATAATTTAATAAACCAGTTTTAGAATTTGTCCAAAAACATACATAGCAATATAGCATATCTGATATCCCCCTTTCCGCGCTCAAATCGGCATTTCTAGGGTTTAAAGCCTACCCATTAAAACCCTCACCTCGAAGGTAATCCACCAGTCATTGTCACCGGAGAAATCTGAAACGGCTACAATGAACGTCGACATGGATGCTTCTCCGAGCTATTTTGATCCTCAAGTTTTAAGTAACAGGGAGCGTTACCGGCGTTACGGGTATGAATCTGAACTTCGAGCCTTTTTTCAACTGAGTAAACCAGTGTTAATTTTCTATTGTCAATATAATCTTTGAAACGTATATTTCTATGCACGGTCAGGAAAAGGCTTTCGCCTTCACCGCACCAAGAAAACTATCAATCGAAGTTCAGCAATGCTGCTTTGTATCTTGAAAATATCAAGAAGGAAGTTGAGCACTTTGATGGTGATCAATCAGAATTTGCGCATGGAAGAACTCTATCATCTTCCAAAAGAAGATCACCATCCACAGATAGTCGTGATTTCCCCGAGATGGCTGTTGCTAACCATTCGGTTGGCCGAACAAGAACGCAGTCCTTAAAAGTTTGCAAGGACGAGGAAGATGCATCAGGGGACAGTGCAGATGCAACGTTTTCTTTATTTGCCTCTCTTTTTGATTCTGCTCTTCAAGGTGCTTGTGTAATTTCTGGTTGCCCTGTGTCTATACAAGTAACACAATAGCAAGAAGCAAGAAACACGCGACACAGACTTGAGTAGAACGTGTTTTTGTTATTATTTTATATCATTATCCGATTCATTGACATTTAGGCATACTGATTATTTCCAACAGTTAGAAAATTTTCCAAGTAGCTGTTTACTTATAAGCAATTTTAATACTGTTTAACTGAAGAATGCTTTGTTTTTTTATGTTCACATGGTTCTAAAAGAGTGAATAACTTAACTACACATCTATGATCTATCTGGAAGAAGTGGTCTAGAATTGTGGACATTTTAGATGTTAACCATTATTATGTCTATGATTTTTTTGGTTCATGTTTTAGGATCACCTGTCACCTTTCTGAGGATTGGACTTTCTCCAATAGGACATAGACAACTGATGCATTATTCAACCTTTAGTTTTTATGCATACATATTTTGAAACATATAGGCATGGATTTGTAAGTGGTTCCGTACTTAATTGTTTAATGTATGTATTGCAGGATTGATGTCCATCCCTGATTTGATATTAAGACTTGAAGGAGCATGTCGCAATGTTTCAGAGTCAATCAAGTATGTGCCATACCCCAAAATAATTCATAAGTTAGTGGAATTTTCTTATTTTGTGTTACTTTGATAAAAAGAAAAACCAGAGAAAAAAGTGATAGTCACTCCCTCCATTGCCTAAGAAGTGTCCTTTTTCCTATTTATGGATAATAGTACTCTCATTTTCATGAGCAATAAAACGCCTGACTCTGTATATATTGTAGTAAAAAGGCATGATATCCATCATCTATCAGTGAGGATAAAGTAGGAGAAATTTGCCCACAAAAATTAATGTAATCATCATTATGTATTGATGACAGTGTAGATATGTAACTTTATACCAACGGCAAAACTGGCCAGCTTTCGTGAGAGGGAGAAGTATCTCCGTAACTCATAAATATGAGTTCTATATTTTGCACTTTTAACATGTACTAAGGAAAATTATAATTTACTATCTAGATTATATCAAAATATGACATTGAAACATATGTTCAACTCTCAAAAGTAAAATTTGGGCAAATGGGAAAAGATGAAATCTTGTGTTGAAAATTTCTACAGAGGCAGAGTTGAAAATGTATTCTTGTGTTCTTCTTGCTCGGAAAAATTCATGCTAAATTTTCATGATGTAGACTTTGCTTGCTTGCTAAAAGTGTGACAAATACTCTTAGTGATCATGCTGACATGTCGTTTACTTGTTTTTGTACAGTAACAGTTGTGGTGAGAGACACAGGATTGTTGAGGACAAACTGATGAGGCAAAAAGCTAGGATGCTACTTGATGAGGCTGCATCTTGGTCTCTTTTGTGGTATCTATATGGGAAAGGCATGATTAATAACCTTTACCTCCTTTTTAGTTCGGATGTAGGCTGAGTTTTTATGTGTATCTATGTAGATAAATGTGTAGCACAATAGTTCTTTTGTTGTATTCCTTCTTTCTGTGCTGACCAGGCAATTATCAATTTATTGTTATTTTTATTATTATTCTATTTTTTTGTGGTCTAGTCAGTTTATACTTTCTTATTTTTTCTTTTTTCGTGCAGGGAATGAAGAAGTTCCTGATGAGTTAATGGTGGTATGAAGCCTTTATGTTTAGTTAATTTTCTAACAGTTTTTATGGTTCCAAGAAATTTGTATCAATTAACTTCCTCTTGGAGCTCATGTCTTATTTTGTTTCTACTTCAGTTGCCAACAACTTCACATCTGGAGGCTTGCCAATATGTTGCTGAAGATCACAAAGCTCAGTTATGTCTTAGACTTATCCAATGGCTTGAAGGATTAGCCTCCAAGGCCCTTGATTTGGAGAACAAGGTGATGGGTTGTTTTGTCCTTCGTGGTTCAGTGTAACAGTTTTATACGTAAACATAACATTTCACCTGCTTTGTATATATCCTTTATTTTATTATTATATTTTTTTGCAGGTAAGAGGCTCTCATGTTGGCACACATCTTCCTACTTCTGGAGTCTGGAATCATACTCAAAGGTTTCTGAAGAAAGGCTCCTCAAATGAGAAGATTGTTCACCACTTGGATTTTGATGCTCCAACTCGTCAACAAGCTCAACCACTACCTGATGACAAAGTATTATTTTCTGTTACTGGTGCCATCTGCCATAGTTCATTAAGTAACTGTTATGTTGCTATACATTGCTATTCGCTTGGCTATAAGTTCATGAAAACTTTATTTTTTAGTTTCTTACTTCCAATTTACTATAAAAGAATTTTGAGTGATGCTAGTTGAGCCAGACAGTCAAACAGTTGTCACTGACTTCTTTTGCTTTTAACCAATATGAAGTTTAAAGTGAAGCAGCATCTATTAGAGTTGTAGAACTGGAAAATTATCTATTTCTTTGTGAATTGTATAAGTTTTACTTATGTGTATATATATAAATATAAACAGAAACAAGATGAAGCTCTTTTGGAAGATGTCTGGATCTTACTGAGGGCTGGAAGATTGGAAGAGGCATGCAATCTCTGCCGGTCTGCAGGACAGGTATGTATCTCAAACTTTAGGCTTTTTTTTCTTTGCGTTCTGTCTTCATGGTTGTCGTGGCATTGACAGTCATGGAGGGCTGCAACCATGCGACCTTTTGGAGGGCTGGATCATTCTCTTTCTATCGAAGCACTCATGAGAAATGGGAAGAACAGATCTCTGCAAGCCATGGAATTGGAAAGTGGTAGAAATCATCAGCGTCGCCTCTGGAAATGGGCTTCATACTGTGCATCAGAGGTAGGAGAAGAGATTTCAACTAATTTCTCGTTTTAGTACCCAAAAAGCACAGTAACTCATTTCTGTGCATTTCAGGCGTCCCTGATACTCTTTTAGTTCTTTTTACTTAAATATTATCTATTTCATCTTAGTTTTTCGTTAATTTATCTTCAATCATGTATTAAAGAAAATTGCAGAGCAAGAGAGTGGCAAGTACGAAACAGCAATATATGCAGCCAATTGCAGTAATGTGAGGCGTATTCTTCCCATTTGTACTGATTGGGAGGTATTGTTTGAATGTGCCACTGTTTTGGGTTTTGTATTGTTTTTCTTTTTGGCCTTTTTCTGGTGCAGTCATCTTACCTCGCCATTTGGTTTAAATCTTTGAAATTAAATTACTAAGTCCTGAAGCCTGGTGATTGCAGTCCGCTTGTTGGGCTTTGACTAAGTCATGGCTTGATGTTCAAGTTGATGTGGAATTAGTTGGCGGGATGGATGCGCTTGATAGTGTACCTGAAAGAAGTCTGACACAGGGTGATTTTAGTTCTCAATCGTTTCTTGGACCTGAAAATTGGCCACTTCAAGTCTTGAAGCAACAACCACTTGACCTTTCTGCCCTTCTTCAAAAGCTTCACTCTAGGTAGATAGATATATACTGTGTGGGATTTTGTAACAGTATTGTTGGTTGGTATCTGTTGTTAATTGATTGTTACTCAAGCAACACTAATTCTTCTTGATGGTGATTTAGCGAGTCTGTACATGAAGCTGTAAGTCGGGGATGTAAGGAGCAGCACCGTCAGATTGAGGTTAGCACCTTATCCATAGTTTTTTAATTGGTTGAATACTGATCTTGCTTGCTCTTGTCTTTTCTTTCTTATCTATTTGTAAGTGGATTTCCCATCCATAAAAACGATTATGAATGTACATAGAAGTAGTTGTTATCTTAGCTGACGAAATTTTAGTTTTACGTTTATATGAGCTTGGTTCCAAAACTGAACCAAACCTGAAAAAACTGAAACCGAAAATGCCTTAACGTAAGAACCGAGGACTGAACTGTTTGTTCCTAATCAATTCTGGTTCGGTTCCTGGTAAAAGTCGAACCCGGTGGAACAGAAAACCGAAATAAAGGAAAATTTTGGAACCAGGACCAGGTCGGTTCGGGCCAAGCAGGTTTTTTGCTCATTCCTAGTCAATTGATTCTGCATGCACAATTAGTAATTGGTCAGTAGTTGATGTTATACTCACAAAAGCGCACCTTGGGTTTTGAATTATGAGGGTATGGGTTTTTACTTGTTTCGTGCTTGATGTTTTTATTCCTCATGTAATGTTTTTATGTATGGATTTGTGAATATTAACTTTGTTGAACATTTTTGATTCATCTTGAGGCTATATTTCTTTACAGATGAGTTTAATGATGGGGGATATTCCTCATTTACTTGACCTTATATGGTCATGGATATCCCCTTCTGGAGACGATGAAGATATCTTCAGGTAATTTTAGTCCTCACTTGTACCCTTTTTACAGAATGATGTGGCTGAGTTTCCTTTCATATAGATACTATACCTAAATTCTAGTCTAGTTTCAAGGTCGACAGTTTAACCCAGTTGGTCTGTTACTTGCTGAGTAAAACATGTCTTACTCTGAAAATACTGATATTTCTGGCAGGCCTCATGGTGATCCTCAGATGATCCGTTTTGGAGCGCATTTAGTCCTTGTGCTCCGTCACTTGCTTGCTGATGAAATGAAGGACGCCTTCAAGGAGAAGACAATGACACTTGGTGACCTTATTCTACACATGTGAGTGTTTTCTGTTACAAAAGGCAATCATACTGTTATTTCTTACAAAAGCAGGTTGGTTGATTAATAGTTTTAATGTTAGAATCATGATTTGTACAAATATATAACTGGGAAGGGCACTTACAGGTATGCCATGTTTCTTTTTTCAAAACAACACGAGGAGTTGGTAGGAATATATGCATCACAGCTTGCGCGCCACCGTTGCATTGATCTATTTGTACATATGATGGAGTTACGGCTGAATGGCAGGTGAATTTGTGGAGAACCAAAACTCTTTTTTTTTATCTCTTCTATTATTCTATTTAATCTTTTAGAGTTTAGCTACCATGTTTGTTCGTGTCATTGGTTTTTACCTGTGTCTGTTTCTTTCTATAGGACTAATGGTGTTCAGATTGATGATTAAAACGATGATATTCAGTTACTCATACTAGAGATGATATGAGCAGGGTAGTTAACTGAATCATGCAAGCAAACATGATATAACTGTTTCTTGCTCATGCAATGAAGTTTGTTTGTGGCTGACTAAAGAGCCTCCCTCCTCTTGCATCCAAGCAAACATGATATAACTATGTGATTTTACTTCTCTTAAAATTCATAGTAGACACTCCAGAAATTACATAGAAATCCTTACCATTAGCAAATAGCAACCCTCATATTTATTTTGGTCCACAATTTATTTTAGTTATTTTCTTACCAAGGGGATTCTATTATTAGTCAAATGTGCTCCTAAGTCATAAATCTGTGTTTCGTCTGACCTTTCTTTTCTTCTTTTTCGTGAAGGATGAAGTATATAAGTATAATAATGTTGTCATTGATATACAATGTACCAGTAACTGATTTATAGAAGATAAATTCCAAATAGGACATCTTAAATCTTGGTTGAAAAAAGCGCGCTTAAGCGCCGCTTAAAGCTGTAAGCGCTGAAGCGATGAGGGTTAGCGCCTAATCTATACCTAAGCGCTTCGATTATGTAAAGCGAAGAAAAGTGCTTCGATTACGAGCTTTAAGTTATTAGCGGCTAGTTTCTATACTATGGCTTAGGTTAGGAAACAATGAGTCATCATCCAAAGTGGTAAAACTCGATTCTCTAGAGCAGTTTAAAGTCGATAAGTCACCTTCTGAATCAGTAATGACTAATGGTACTTATAGTATTTAAGTATTTATAACTTATAAGTAAATCGATAAATATATTTTGGTGTTCAAGTATTTATAAGGTAGTATATGACTATGACTATATATAGAAGTTAGGTAATTTATAAGTATTATGTATTTTTTTTGGTGTGGATTTTGGGCGCTTTGTGTGCTTATAGCGAGCACTTTTGCTTAGCGTTTTGGCTTCCAGGACTCTTAGCACTTTGGGGTGCTTTATGCCTTTTAAAACCAAGTCTTAGATCAATATTTAATGACATGTCAACTTAACTGAATTTATTTTATGAAGTTAGCAAAATATTTGTTCATCATGAATGACCTGGTTAATTGCTAATGTTATCCTTATATTAAAATGCTTACTGATATGACGTTTTATGTTATATGTTAACAGTTTTCATGTTAGATATAAAATTTTTATATCTGCTATAGAGTACCTGCCATTTTCTCCTGACGGTGATTCAAATGGCAGCTCAGAGAAGGCAACTTTTGAAGAAATCATTGAAAGGTGGTTAACATTGTTTTTTAATCATTTTCAAAGATCTTGAGACACATTAGTGTAACTTTCTTTTTTTTTTGTCTCCATTCTGTTGGTGGTTTCATGTTTTATTTCCAACTACAACAACAGAGTTTTGTCAAGATCACGAGAAGTGAATGCTCGAAAGTATAATGTGTCATCTGAGGTTGCTGAGCAATGTCGGTCGCAGAGTCTTCAAAAAGCCATGGTCATTCAGTGGCTTTGCTTTACGCCTCCATCCACCATTAATGATGCTATGAGAGTTCGCTCGAAACTTCTTCTCAGAGCATTGATGCACAGGTAACTTCTTGTCAGTAATTCTTTGGTCTTGTTTCATGAACTTATTGCATTGCCATTTGCTTTAATTTTATTTCCTTCTTTTAGCAATGTACTGTTCCGGGAGTTTGCTCTTATATCTATGTGGAGAATTCCAGCAATGCCTATTGGGGCTCATACATTGCTTAGTTTGCTTGCTGAGCCTTTAAAACATCCATCAGAAACTCTAGTTTCTACCAAGGATCATGATATATCTGATAGTTTAAGAGAGTTTGAGGACTGGGTATGCTTTTTTGAACCTGTTTGCTATTTTGTGGCTTGGATTATATTTTTTTTGTTTTGTTTTAAAGACTTTGAATGCACGTTATTCAACAGAATGAATACTACTCATTTGATGCAACATACCGAAACTGGCTACAATTAGAGTTTGAAAATGCTGGAATTGATGATGTTTCAAAAGAAGAAAAACAGAGAACAAATGTGATAGCTATGGAAACATTATCCAAATCAATGGCGTTGCTACTGAGTGAGTTTACTCCCTCTTTGGTATCTTTAATTTCTAAGTTTTAGCTCTTCATCACGATTAGTTGGTAATTGACTTAACAGGAGAAGAAAACGCATGGTTGGTACCCACAGAGGATCATATATATGACTTAATGGAACCGACAAACCTTGAATTGCATGCCACCACAATGCTTTCCCTACCTTCTGGTGAATGTATGTCTCCTGATGCCACCTTGTGCACGGCACTTACAAGCGCCCTCTATTCTTCATTAAGCGAGGAAGTGGTATTAGATCGTCAGTTGCAGGTATCTTAACCCCAAACCCTAAACCCCCCCGCGCGTTTTTTCTAGAGATAGTTAATCAGCATAAAAGAAACTAAAATGATACTTGGGTGGCCTTTAAAGTAGTTTTAATTGAGTGGCTTTATTGAAAAAAAATTTAGTACTACGCTGCCCTGTTTAAATATAGGATGCCTTTTTGATCAAAAAGCAGATGATATACTGTTACAAGCATGTGTCCTTAGTATTTTGGTTGGTTATCTTATTATGTTCAGGTGAATGTATGTATTGCTGCCAAGGACAGTTCCTGTGTTGAGGTTGCACTTCGGTGCTTGGCTACCGAGACTGATGGATTCGGGCCAAATAAACTTGGTGATGGTGGTGTTCTTGCTGCAGTTATTGCAGCTGGTGTTAAAGGTAATTCAAGGACTATAGAGGGGCCCAAATAAACTGCTCAAAAAATGATTGAAAAATTGGTCTTGCAGGCGAGCTGTTGGGATTTCAAGCTGGTGTAACAATGGAAATTTTGAGACTAGATGCTTGGTATTGTGGAAGTGATGGTTCTCTGGGAAATCCTGCAACATATATCCTGCGAGGTCTATGTCGCAGGTGCTGTATTCCAGAAATCATTCTTCGATGTATGCAGGTACCCCATCCTGCTGTACCATAATTATGTGATACATGTTTATGAATACATCTTAGCTGATGTGATATATTTACTTCTGTAAATTCTTTTCAACTGTTCAAATTGTAGGTTTCTGTATCTCTAATGGAGTCGGGTAATGCACATGAAAGCCATGAAGAGCTGATTGAATTAGTTGCAGGATCTGATACTGGGCTCCTTCACTTGTTTAGTCAAGACCAATTACAGGTGTTAATGCATTTTAAGTTCTTTCTTTTTTCTAATTCTTGTGGTGTTTAAAATCTTGATTTGTCTGTTCAGGAATTCTTGTTATTCGAGAGGGATTACTGTATACGGAAGATGGAGCTTCTTGAGAGATCAGTTGCTTGAATTTCTCTGTATTCGTGTGTATTTTGCTTGTAAAATAACATGGCTGATTAATTGCCTGTCTGTCTTTTGAGAACTTGAAGATATTCAGGATGAGGTTGTATTGACACTGATTCCCTTCAATTTTGGTTTAATATTTAATTTTTGTTTAGTTAGATCCACCCTCTCCCATATTTTTTACCTGTTTGTAGCCGCTTTTTTATTTAAATTAGGGCACGAAGCAAGATCCAGAACATTGTTTGGACACACATGAAGATAGTGAGTGTTCTTCACCTTTTGCCACATCTAACTACAATCCTTTTTGAGTCATTCTTCTCAGACCTCAACTAGTAACCATTTCCAACTAATGTGTTTTTGCACATCTAACTACATCAGTTTCATCTAAATCTACCACTTGATCATCCACTTTTAAGCCTCATTATCCACTTTATTAAATGAAGTTCACAAAGTACGTACAAGAAAGGATCATCATGGTCGTTTTCAAGTGTCATGTTCATCAGAGACTTCATCTAAATTTACCACTTGATCATCTGCACTTTATCATCATCACTGACATTTAATGACGTTGCCATTTTCTTTGAAGATGTCATTTAGTGCGATTGCTAAACGGAACACCTAGAGCTGAAGAATAAGCTCAATCGATCTTTCTTGAGGCCTAAGTGCATCAATGTGCAATCTCAGCGTTGACTTCCTTAGTCCATAGAAGTTAGGGTTTTCTGTTTCTACGTCACAAGTATAATGTTTACATTTGCTCAACTTGTTAAAAGAAAAAGACAAAAAATTCAAATTGATGTGAAAGAATAATTATTTCAAAAAACTTCATTTATCTGTTAGTCTGAGTTAGTGTTCTGTTTATTTAACCAAACTAAAATAATTATGTTACGTAAAAGAATTGTTTTATGTGCAAAATAATCATTAATCAACCCTATGGAAAAAAAAAGTTTTGTTCAGCATGCTAGTCAAGACACAAAGCAAAGTCTGTTGATATATTTGATGTTCCAAATGCTGTTATAACTACAAAATCAGCATCATTTTCACCTCAGCCAACAAAAGGATGATACAAAAAGTTGGGAGATTATCTGCACAATCAGTGCAAATATTTGCAGTTAGTTCCATGACGGCACCTTCCTTGGGCGTAGTATTTGCACAACTTCTGTCCCTGCCCTTGATAATGATAATGACCCCTTGGTAGTAAATAGCCATTATGGCTGGCTTGTTGGAAACCATAGCTTTCTCGTGGATTCGGAGGATAGTAGCCGCTGCTTTTATTGAAAGGACCATTTACCGAACCCCTAGAAGTATTAGGGTTAATGTTTTCATTGAGTAAAGCTCCATGATGATTATGAAACATGCTCGTTGATGGGCGGTTACCCAAAATCCCTCTATTACATGGTGCACCTACATGGGGGTTCGATATGGCAACAGGCAAACTTATTGCTTCAGGTTGAATTGAATAAGTCATAGAGCGGGTTGGAGATATCCTTCTTTTCTTCTCTAGTTCTTTATTCTTAAGGTTCCCTTTTGAGTCCCTGAGATGATGAAAACTTAAACTAATAAAGATCTTTTTAGCTACTGAAAATCAAACTCATGATTCACAAAAACATGTTGATGCTGGTGCACCTGTTTTGGCATAGTGCCTTCCTTGTCTCCTTTTCATGAAGACGTACTTCCCTATCATTTCTTGCTGCATTACCTCTAGCATGTTTTTCACATAAAATTTTCTGTCTTTGACTTTCATCTTCCCATATCTAGGATTTACAATAACATTCAGCCACCACTAAGATTTGAACAATGTAATGTCAAACAACATACGAACCTGTCTTAGCGTCTTTAACCTGTAAAGATTTCTGCCTTTGATGAGTAGAGGATAGAGGGGAGGGAGTGGTTTCACCCCTTTGCTCCATAACACCTCAATCTAACAACAATAAGAAAACATAAATATATATAAGTTACATGTACGAAGATACGAGAATTGTAAAAACTTGACAAAAATCTAGCTCACTGTAAATGTATGTTGTTGCTTAGCAGCACCATAGCTTTCTTTTACAATCCTACCAACTACGATCCTCTTGCCACAAGGAGGGCCACTAGCAGACCTTGATGCAACGTTAAACCTGATACAAATGAACAACAGCTTTGAGGATATCAACCAGCTAATCATTAGCTATCAATATCTTATGGTCATTACAAAAACAGCTGTATTTTCTGATGACAAGCTACAGGCCAGGTGTATTACAAATTTTATGGTCAACTTGTACTATGTGTTGTTAAACGCTTGTAACATGTTGGGTATGGACGAATTTTGTTGTGTACGAATCGGCTCCCAAATTTATACACCCATCGTTCGTTAGATCAGGATGCGGAAGCTAAACAAACACTCAAGCTGGACCGAATATCAGTGAAATGGAAGATGCAAGTCCCCTTTTTAGAAGGAGGTCTGCATATTAACATTCAAGGGACATGAAGGTACTTTCCCCATTGCAACTTTTTCAAGGACAAAATGGATGTTGATCTTAATGTCTTTGTTCCGTTTTTGTATTCCATTGGTGAGAGAAATAGACTCCATGATCACATTGGAATGCTATTCACAGTCAGATCGGGTGGTGAAAGAAAGCACTTGTAACATGTTCTCAACCGCCATTTGCTTTAAGAAAGAAGAAAAGAGCAAGCGGTGCTAGGTTTTAGGCAGTGGAGAAGGAAAAGCAGGAGGTGATCGTTGAGATTGAGAGAAGAGGTTGATAGATAAAAATCAGTTGAAGGAGGGAAAAGATGGAGTGGTCTGGTAAAAGCTCAGATACCATGAGACATGATATATTCTCAATCATAACATAATGGGTTTGTTAGCGCATTATCCAAAGACAAGAGAGTTTACAAACAACTGGTCTGAACACAAGGATACAAAACGTACGGGCCTACACTAAAAGTAGCAACAACATAATATATTGATGAATTAATGGATCCTTACATTTCGTAAACATTCTGTTCAAACATAACCACATCTCCAGTACATGCATCACCTGCAATCGTTAAGTTGCTCCTCCTCATGAGCATTACATTTTGAAGAAACAAAATAACATGTGCCAAAACGTTATACAAAATATAGATTATACTACACTACTACAGGATGGTATGGTATGGTATGAAAGACTCACTTCCTTCCTTACAAGATTAGCTATAGAGCAAGAGCGTACCTTTACAATTCATAACGAAACTGGAAGCAGGGTATTTATGTTCTCCTTCACCATTCATAATACTGGGACCAAGCAGAATCCATTATCATCGGGAAATCAAAGGCATTAAAAGCAAGAAAATTTGCATTTATCCAAGTATACCTGACGTGCTCCTTAATCCGTTGAATAAGAATGTCTTTCTTGCCCGTTAATCTCAACCCATGTTTTCTTAGATACAACTTACACTGTTCAACTTTCAGTTTCTCCACCTGACAACCTATTCAATAAAAAAAAAGAAAAAGAGGGGGGGGGGGGGGGGGGGATCATTCATATAGGCATTTCATCAAACACCTTATCTTGGTGTTCTGTTCGAGGAATGGAATTGTAATTAGTAAGTTCACCGATTCAACCTTCAATGATCTTCTGAACGACCTCAAAACTTTTTTCTTCACTTGCATCAAACTCAGGCGCTGAAGCCTGGGTAAAATTAATATCCTCATCCGGTTCCACGGAAACACTGATTGAAAACAAAGAATCCGGAAGTTATAGATTAAATCAGAAAGCTAAAAGTATACTACAAAAATGACACAAAACATCACCGAGATCTGGGCTTGTTTTTAATGGATAGGTTGGAGAAATTTGATCGAGTTTCTTCTAAAATGTCAAAGCTTGGGTCTTCTTGAGAATCATCAGAATTGGTCGTCTCTGCATCTGATTCAAAAACCTCGAAATGATTTGGGAGAGACATTGTATGAATGATCTGGGAAGCTGCTTCTGATTTTCTTTCAATAAAGGCGCAGTTGTTTAAGAATGAGGTTCAAATCTTGTCTACTGAAGTTGTCTGGCAAGGCTCACATATTTTTTTTTTATTTTTTAAACTCACGGGTACCCAAGCGTCCATAACGGTCGATTTTCGACCCTTCTATAAAACCCATGAACTAATTTAATTTAGAGTAAATTACATATTTGGTCCCTTAACTATGTCACTTATTTCACTCCTGTTCCCTAAACTATGTTTATTACACTAGAAGTCCCTAATGTATAACTTTTGTTTCACTGATGGTCCCTGATCACTTAAAAAGACAATGATACCCTTCTGAATTCAATTTATTCTTTTATTTTATTTATTTATTTATTTAAATATTATTCAGTTATATCATTAATTAGATAATATAAATAAATTAATTAAATAACTTTAATAAACAGCCACCAAATACATTAAACATCCACCACCGCCATTTACCACCACAACCACCAGGTCCACCACAACACATTAAGAAACCACCATTCACCACCATTCAGACCATCACCACCAACAAAATTAAACCACCGTTCACCACCATTCACCGCCACAACCGCTGCCACCATAAATAATCACCGCCACCAGCAGTTTGTACCACCACCAACCACCTTCTACAACTCCACTACCACCAACCACCTTCTACAACTCTACCAGCACCACCCAACCTCCACCGTCTACTAGCAAAGACGACCCAACCACCAGCGAAAGCTCCACCAGAAACACCAGAAACCGATGACTCACCAGAAATCGATGACTCACCAGAAACACATACCAATATTTGAAACCCAGATCTGAAATCGATGAATAGGATCTGAAACCCAGAGCTGAAATCGATGACTCACCAGAAACACACACCAAGAAAACAAATTAAACCCTAACCTGGTGAACAAAGCCAAATCGCTACTGAACAACCCAAATCGCAACCCAAATCGAAACCATAACCGGGTAAGGGTGGCCATATGCGGCGGTGGTCATGGCGAACACACACACAGACACTGCTGTGGTGCTTCTCCGGCGATGTTGGTGGCGATTGCAGAGAGAGAGAGAAAGAAAGAGACGATGGATCGAGGGAGAGGTGATGCGAGGGAGAGGTGATGCAAGGAGAGGTGATGCGTGACGGTTGTAGGGTCCTACGAAGGTCGTCGGCGGCGGTAGGGTTCCGGTGTGTGAAGGTGAGGCGGCATGTAGGAAGAATGAAAACGGGAGAAGGTGGGGTTGATTTATATATATATATTCTATTTTTATGGTTTTTATTAATTGAATTATTTAATTAGAAAAATAATAAAAAAAATTGAATATGGGTATAGTGGTCTTTTCAAATAAAAAGGTAAGGGTAATTTAGTAATTTCAGTTGCACTAGGGACCATTGGTGTGACAAAATGCTTAGTTCAGGGACTCCTAGTGTAATAAACGTAGTTTAGGGACCAAGAGTGAAATAAGTGACATTTTTTAGGGACAATATGTAATTAACTCTTTAATTTAGGATGTTATTCAGGTTATTTTTTCAGGTATTTGTAATTCGGGTTAACTAGATCTTGTATAATGTATATTGTTTTCAAACTTTTAATCATTAACCAAATTAAATTGTAATTCGGTTAATTAGGTATAGGTTAGTTCCTGTTTTGGTTTGTGTCGGGTAAAATTGTTATATCTGAAAAATAAAATTTTGTAATTTAAGCCATTTAAAATTGGCTTTATTTGTTTTAATGGTGTTTTCTAACTCCATCGAAATAACTTTTAATAACTCTATCTAAAGAATAAAAAGGTTGAGGGTAGTTAAGCTGTATTCCTCCATAAAAAACCCAAAGTAAGATATGTTTGTCGTGAATGTAATATTGGGTTGAGATATATAAAACATTGTAAATTAAAAAAACATTAAGATAAATAGATTATAAATCAAGCTATTTAACTAAAATGATTCCTTGTAAGGAAATTAATTATATTTATTTAGTAAGACATTATTTCGGCTATCTTTAATCAAATCTAATGCATTAAAAAAACTTAATCTGGTATTCGGATATACCCGAATTAATAACCAAAAGGCTACCATACAGATTTTCTAGCAACCGACCTGAATTAATTGAAACCCGATTAACAGCCGGTGTATTCGGGTAACAGTTATTTGCAACGATGAAAGTAACATCACCTAAGTTTAGATGATATTAACATAATGTATCGTTTTCCCCTATTTAATTAATATAATTTTATTTTTAAGCTTGTAGTTAAAATAAAAGCTATAACAATTATGATAAATAAAGCTTAAAATATGAGCCATTTGAATTTTAAGCTCTATTTTATAATAATCTCCAATTACATTATGACAAAATGTACAAGAAGTTATTGATTTTTTTATTATTCTACATTTGACTTATTCAATTTTTATTGGTTTAAGATATTAATGTTCTTATTTAGTTAAGAAAATGATTTTTTGACAAGTTTAGAAAGTAACTAGTAAAAGCGACAAGGAACCCCTTCATCCTAATTCGAACAAGATGTTTTAAGAACTGGAAACAACTCTAGATGAATGTCAGTGTCTGTGACCTCCTAATTGAACTTAACACATATGACATAACCCTAATCACGAAATCAAACTTAGCAATACCTAATTTGGACTTGTAGATACACTGTATGCTATGATGATGATGGTGGTCTTCGATTTCATCACGAATGCTTGGTCTTCGATGTCATCCAATTTCGTCACATGCTATGGTGATCTTTGATTTCTCCGTTGCTAAGGCAATGGTGGTTCACTCGAACTTAACAAATGTATTATGCTCTTCTTCTCTTATATTCTTAAAAAAACATAATTCGTAAATAAAATGAAAAAGTAAACACTAATCACGTGTTAGTGGTGGTGGAGCAACTAACAAACAATGGATCAATGAACATGCAATGGTGATGCATGAAAGTTCAAAACGACAACGACAAAAGAAAGCTTAGGCAATGGTACTAGATGATAGAAATGGCACGATAACATACAAATGTCTGTTTTTTGACTAAAAATTAAAGATTGATGCTTTGAGTCAATCTATTTTATATAAACGTGGAGTACCTCGTATGAGATAATATATTTTTGGGTGATGATTCATACACCATAGTTTAAGGATCTTACACACCTTAGTCTATATTCTTACTACACTTGATTGGTTATATGCTTTACTTTTTATATTTTTCAAGTGATTTTAATATTATTTAATTATGAAAATAGGTACTTGAAATGAAGACTAGAGTACATGTCTAAACACCCAATTTTTTTGTGTAATTTGCATACCTATTAATTTAAGAAAGACTAAAATAATATATTGACATATAATTTCGAATCGGAAGAAACAAATTATTAAGTGGCATAGCATGTTTGATATATGTCATTCATTATTCTTAAGAATTTAAACAAATTATGTTAATATTCTTTTACTGCGTGTAATCGTCTTTCTGATTAATAGAATCATTTAGATTCAGTTATCGCTTATATTATGATGTTTCGGTTGAAAAATTAGTTAACCACTTCTTATTTAGTTTTGGGTTTATTAATTACTGCCATCAACCTTAAAAGGATTGTTTTTTTAATTAAAAAGTACAGCTAATAAATAACCAACAATACTTGCAAATTCACCAGAGTTACACGTTTAGTGGGTGTTTGGTTCATTATTTGATTTTGGAAGAATTTGGATTCACAAGGGGGATTTGCATTTGGGAGGAATTCATTTGGTGGGATTTAAAATCCCACCCCCTTGTTTGGTTCACCTCATCCAAGACACCCACATCAAACCGCCGGCCACCACCTCACCGCCGGCCACCTCTGCGAACGCCAGCCACCACCTCACTGCCGTCCTTCTCTGCGAACGTCAGCCACCACCTCACCGCCGTCCCTTCTCTGCGAAGCTAGGGTTTCCGTCGTCGAGGATGACGGCAGACGAACGGGGATGACGAACGGGGACGACGAACGGTAGGTTTGCGAAGGTAGGGTTTCTGCGAAGCTAGGGTTTGCGAAGGGACGACGAACGGACGAAGACGGCCACCACCAGATCTGATGGAGAAGGAGACGACGAACGGTTTGCGAAGCTAGTGTTTTCTGCGAAGCTAGGGTTTGCGAAGGGACGACGAACGGACGAAGACAACCACCACCAGATTTGACGGAGAAGGAGAAGACGAACGGTTTGCGAAGGTAGGGTTTCTGCGAAGCTAGGGTTTGCGAAGGTAGACGACGAACGGAGATGAAGGCCACCACCAGATCTGACGGAGAAGGAGACAGCGACGGTAGGGTTTGTGGTGGCTAGGGTTTCTGTCAGCCGGAATGTTAGCCGGAGGGCGCCGGAAGAAATCCACAAATATGGGATTTTGAAATACCAGAGGGGGTGGGAGGATTTCTAAATCCCTTATTCATGGGATTTTAAACATTCCCATCATTTTGATTCCTTCCTCACAATTGCAAAACAAACACATCATTTGGGAGGATTTGAATTCCCATTCCTTTGAAATCCTCCCAAAAGAATGAACCAAATACCCCCTTAGAGTTTTGCAAGAGTTTTTAAGAGTGTTTCATTTACGGATATTTTAATGAAATTTGCTTTCTGTTAAATGATTTGTATTTTACATGATTTAATTCAACTCTGGTGTTTGGTTAGTAAAATTTGTCAGAATTTGATCAAGCTTATGGTTAATTAGGAGTTGTAGTTTGTAGGATTCTTAATCCCAACTAAACCGAAAATATAAACTCGAAACCCGATTGACCCAAACCCCACTGATACGAAGCTTAATAGGATTGGGTTTGGTTGAAGTTTATTTTCTTAATTAAAAACTTGACTAACCCGAATCCGATCGGGTTGACTCAACTAACATTTCATGTGGAACAATGGATTGGGTTTTAAGTTCATAAAATGTAAAGAAGTAGAATGGTAAAAATGATAAATTCATGTTTAAGAATTTTAAAATCCTAAGAGTACACCTCTTAAATCTATCGTTCAAAGGATTCTTTGAGTTTTTGAAAAAAACTCCATAATTAAAAATGTACTTATTTTCCAACCAAACGTTGAAATTGTAAAGTTTTAGAATGCAAATCCGTGGACTAAGTAGAGTCTACAGGATTTGCAACGTCGTTTGAGGTTTTAAAATTATCGGTTAAGAGATTGTGAGATAATAAAGATATTAGACTCGTTAACCGTAATTGATACTTATTTATTATGTAAATTATATCTTCTAATCCTCTAATATAAATAAAAGACTAATGAGAAAAAAAAATTATTAAATGATTTGAACCCTTTATTTAATAAAAGATTTAATCTTAACCATTGATTTATTTAAAATTAAAAAATCAATTTTAACTTTATGAAGTCAAAGTAATACAAACTGAGTTAGACTTTGATTTAAAAAAATCGTATTTGGTTGCTATTAGTTTAATTGGGCAAGAAATTAATTATTCAAATTTAATTTCAATGAATAAGATAGGATGAGTGTTTTAATGAGTTTAAAATCTATTTAATAACGAAAAGCATTAAAAACCAATCCATAAGAACTTAATCCACCTTCAAATGAATTGATGCTGTAACTATTTAAATATTTTTTTAAAAAAAAGTATTGATACTGTATGTCGTTATTTTTTAAAAATTCTCATTTCATTCGCGTGTTATTATTATTTAATCTGTTATTATTAATATTTAATATTTATTATATTTTAAACTAACTTGTATATTACACGGACATCTAGTCTAGTTAAATATATACTCTTTATTTTGATCAGCACTATCTTTAAAAAATAATGTTATATCTATTGTTATGATAATACAGTATATTGTTGGATCTTTATATAGCTTGATTTGTGGTTTTGTAACTGACTTTCCATATTTATTTTATTTAAGTACATTAAATGATGTAAACAGTTATTCTTACAAATAAAATTATTTGTTATTCATCTAAAAGCATGAATTATTATTTTCCACACAAATCATCAAAGAGGGATTACTGATTTTTTTTAGTTTATTTATGTGCCTCTTAACATTAATGTAACCTTACTACAGTACATAGTGTTACTTGTCTAAATATCTTGTTAGTTTAAAAATAATAAGTATTAAACATTAATAAAATAATTTTATATAATTATAAAGAGTAAATATGATGTTTGTAAATTAATGTGAGTAAAATAAAATATTTTGGGATTTAAGAGTGCATATATGAAGTTACCTTAAGAATTCTGATTTGAATTAAAGTCTTGACCAATAAAAGTCAAAATTTGATTTTAAATAGTTAAAATTTAATAATTAACATTTTTAGGTAAATTTGGTAGCTAAAAACATCTAATAGATATAAGAGTAAATCATTGAAATGGTCCCCGTGGTTTAACCTAAATTACTGGTTTGGTCCTATAAGATAAAAAACTACGTTATATGTCTTTAAGATTGCATTTTCGTTACTTGTTTAGTCCTTTTGACTAACTTCAATGTAAAATGATTATTAGTTATTTTTTAGTGCAGAAGTGTTAATTCTAATTTCCAAACACACACACACGTATGCACTTGCTAAGGAAGACTATTGTTTGTTTTACTAAAGTTGTTTTTAAAAAAGATAAATAAAAATATTAGATACTAATCAGAAAAAGAAAAAAAAATGGTAAAAGAGGACAAAGAAGGGTTCGTTTAAGACTAATATACATGTATAGAGAGAGAGAAAGAGAGAGCCCAAGAAAATAAGAATATTGGAGTAATTCAAAAATTTCAACACGAGGGTATAAGGTAGTTGATACTGAGCATATCTGGTTTGGGTCTATCTCTTTAACCATTAAATTATCCGAATAAAACAAATTATATTATTATTAAATCATCGTCACAATTATAAGTATTTAAATAGATTCCAGGTTAGACCCGACCTCCTCACACCTCTCTGATTTCATTCGGTGAGTCTTTTCTCGATTTTCCCATCGAATCACATATATATGATCACTGATTACTTTCTAAGTGGTTTAAAGTTGTTTTCTTGAATATCATCTGGATGGATATATTTTCTTTTTTTTCTTTTTAAAATTTCAGGTTTTTCCGATGTCGATCAATGACGAGTACAAAGTCTCTATCAACCACATTACATTATCGATCTTAACAGCCACCCATTTTCATCTTTTTTTTTAAAAAATTCGGATAATTTTGTGTCCATCTTAGCACCAAATATGCGGAACTAACTATACTGATCAAAGATTATTACTTTTCCAATTTACAGACTCGGTTTTTGTTTTCATTTTTTTCGATGGTGGCCTCCGCCGTTGCATCGCCACTCTGCACATGGTTGGTGGCTGCTTGCATGTCTGTTTCCGGCGACACCAACAACCTCCGCCGTCCCAAACCATCGGCAGCTGCTGTAGCACTGCCCTCTTCGTGTAAAAGACTCAGCCGTTCACTTGGAAGGAAATCACAACCGACGACCGAATGCAATAGTTTCTCCGGTGGCGGTGGGTTGATATCGTCATTATGCGGGTCGGGTTTTATGACCCTGATTACTTCTTTTGAGCCCTGTGAGGAATATTACAAATCAAATCGCATTAATAAAAGGATTAATCGAGCTGCACAAAAAGGTAATCGCCATGAATCAACCCCAATTATGATTCTTTTTTGCTGTCCCAGTTGGGGGGTTGCTAATCATCTAGTATTATGTTCTTACAGTAATGGGTTATTTAAAAAGTTAAAAGCTTAATATGCACACCGTGATTGTAACAATGGGTTGTTTTCTTTAGGCAAAACCATGGCAATTGCTGTGCAGCCGACAAAAGAAGTAACAATAAAGAAGAAGGCCGCCACCAAGAATCGCCGGGTTGTCGTGACAGGGCTGGGTGTGGTATCACCAGTTGGTCATGCCGCAGATGTCTTCTATGAGAATCTACTCCAAGGCGTCAGCGGCATAAGTGAAATTGAGGCTTTCGACTGTCAACAGTTTCCCACTGTAAGTAAATAAATTATTACACCAACACTCAGATAGTTCCAGTAAGAACTAAGCATTTCTGTATAACTCATCACCCATTTCAGATGCACAATTGAATCTGACTTGCAATCTAAATTTCACATATGCATCTCAAACAGGAATTTTTTTTTTTAGTTTATGATTATTATTATTAGATATTTAGTTCTTCTTTGATCATGATTCTATACAAGATACCCCTCTTTTGTTGCAATCAGTTATTATTGTTAATGGTATTTTTTGATTTATTGCGCTGATTTCTACTTGATTTCAGAAAATTGCTGGAGAAATTAAGTCCTTCTCAGCTGATGGATGGGTGGCACCAAAACTATCAAAACGCGCAGACAAATTTATGCTTTACTTATTAACGGCTGGCAAGAAGGCCTTGGAAGATGGTGGTGTTACCAAAGATGTCATGAAAGAGTTGGACATAACTAAATGTGGTGTTATAATTGGATCTGCACTTGGGGGTATGAAGGTTAGTCTTAGCTTTCCAACACATTCTATATCGTTCGAATGTTGTTTTAATGCAGAATGGAAGTATCAGACACACAAAAGGGTATACTCACAATTTAGGAAGAAAATATGACATTACTGAAAGGATTTTCAACTTATTATATGTCGCTTTTACGGGCAATTCTAGTTTTGGCTGACATTGCCTAATCTTGAAATTCAGAACGGACAGCTAAGAAATTTTTTTTTGAAAAGCAGGACAGCTAAGAAATTATATGAGAGCTAAATAAAAGTGCGGATTAATGAGAGCTCTGAATTCATGGGTTCTGTTTACTGAACAAAAAATCAAGAAAAAAAAAAAAAATGGGGTAGTATCGTCAATGCAAAATTGGGGTGTCAAATGAGGAATTTGGGAAACCGCTCTATAAAGCAGGCCTAATACTCTTAATGGACCAAAACTCATGTCCCTTTTAAGTTGCTCTTCTTTCCAGTCTGTTTCCCTTTCTCCCACTGATCTATGAAAGAGTTAGCTCGTTCTTGGATATATATGCTCCATATAATTTTTAAGCTACTTGTTTGAACAGATATTTCAAGATGCGATTGAAGCGTTGAGCGTTTCATATAAGAAGATGAACCCGTTTTGTGTACCATTTGCAACGACAAATATGGGTTCTGCAATTCTTGCAATGGATTTGGTAATTAACAATTTGCTGCAAATTATGATACGGACATGAAATTGTGGACTTACACTTTTTGATCTGTGATGTAGGGTTGGATGGGACCAAATTATTCGATTTCTACGGCTTGTGCTACAAGTAATTTTTGCATACTAAATGCTGCTAATCATATTATCAGAGGTGAAACTGTAAGCATCATTGTCCACTTGTTCCATTCTCTAAAAACCACCTGCACAATCTTGGTTTGGATTCATTGTGTGAAAAAAATGCAGGATATGATGCTTTCTGGTGGTTCTGATTCAGCCATCATTCCTATAGGTATTAAATGAAGCATAAATTGCAAGAAAATGCAACGATTTTCGCCTTTTACTATTTGAATAATACATACATTGTTATCTTTTGAAAAATTGTTGCTACTTTTACCAAAGGAAGCAATCTGTGCAATTACATGATTAAAAAAATGGTGAGTATGTTGCACAGGATGACTCAAATTGCTTATAGCAGTAAAACATGAAACTAGTAGAAAGTGAATGGTACATTGCATTTTCTTGCATCTGGCCCTTACAATATATGAAACTACTGGTCCATTCTTCATGGATTATCATCTTAAAATGACTAGAAAATTGCAGGACTTGGAGGGTTTGTTGCTTGCAATACTCTTTCACAGAGGAACAGTGATCCAACGAAAGCATCACGACCTTGGGATATGGTATGTTTTAATTAGATCTGGTTCTTTCAAAAAAACATGGTTTTTTAACGTTATTTTGGTCAAGCAGAGCCGTGACGGATTTGTAATGGGAGAAGGTGCTGGTGTTCTCCTTCTAGAAGAGTTAGAACATGCTAAGGTATATCCAATTTTACATATTTCTACTGAATCTCATGAATTAAACCTGATACAAAAAAAAAAAATGGTTGGCAGGCAAGAGGTGCAAAGATCTATGCAGAGTTCATGGGGGGAAGCTTCACTTGTGATGCATACCACATGACTGAACCTCGACCTGATGGTAAATTTTAAGCCCGGCCACCACCGAACATTTCCTGGAACATGTTGATAATATACAAGTAGTGTTTTTTTTTGTTTTTTGTTTTTGAAATCTGTTGATAATTTACTACTTTTGGTTATTGAAATTAGGGACAGGAATAGCGTTGTGCATAGAAAAGGCTTTGGCTCAGTCCGGGGTTGCTAGAGAAGACGTAAACTACATAAATGCTCATGCAACATCTACACAATCTGGTGATTTAAATGAATATGAAGCTATCATGCGCTGTTTTGGAGACAACTCAGAGGTAATTAAGTTGATTGAATGCAATGGAAAATAATGCATTTTGTTAAATGTATGAGAGCTTGTGAGCAGCAATGATAAAGGATGGGATGATTGTGTTTATGTAAAAAACTTAAGAGGGTTTGAACTTAGAAATGTAAACAAGAAATTTCTCCTTTTTTTGTTGCACCTAACTTAGATTATGTCTACTCTACGTATAGTCGAACGTGTTCTAACCCGTTTATTTTTGAGTTTTGTAGTTAAAGATAAACTCTACGAAATCCATGATAGGTCACCTGCTTGGGGCTGCTGGTGCTGTTGAAGCAGTAGCTACAGTAAAGGTAAATAAAACATAAAATTCTGCATGTACAAGTTGAATGTGTGTTTGTGTGCATATATAAACTTGGAGTTCAGTAATATACAAAATCATGTAGGCTATACAGACGGGTTGGCTCCATCCGAACATCAATCTAGAAAATCCAGATGTAGGTGTGGTAAGTAGTTGACTATATATTTTTAATTTGCAGTAAGCATGAAGTTTTGGAACTAACACTCAAATGGTGTTTTAAATGCACGCACAGTTTTGACGTTTTATAAATGTTTTTGAACTAGCAGGATAAAAACATGTTGGTGGGTTCAAAGAAGGAAAGATTCAATATAAAGGTGGCACTATCCAACTCTTTCGGTTTTGGGGGACATAATTCATCCATCTTATTTGCCCCTTATAAGGATCAGTAACTTAGAATGGTGTTAGTACAGCAACCGGCAATAGATCATATATAGTGTAAATCTTCAACTTTCAATGCACGGGATAGAAATCGGTAATATAACCATTACTCTTGACATGAGTTCAAATGTTGCATAAGTTGCTATAAGTTTTTTCTGGATTTGAAATGACACCCATTCAACTATGCAATGATCTCTAGAAAACCTCAATCATATATGCAATTGCTGCTCTGATCCTACACAGCTATATATTGTGTATTAAATGAACTTATACAATTTCTGTATCAAGTCCGGCCACAAGGAAAACAATAATCTACAAAGCGTGATTTGCTGAAATACTATCATGAACAGAACTTTTTGCTTCAAGATTATCGGTCCCCATACCTTCTTTTCTGGTGGAAACAACATTGATTCTTTGTATGTCAGATTGCTCAACAAAGAATTCCAAAAAATAAACCAAAACGTACGTAGATGATGATTTTTAAAGATAATACAACTAATCTGTGGATTAAGATCTGTTACTTATCTGCACATTAAACACAAGATTATGAAGCTAATTCAAGAATGTTGTTAATATATAAAGTTTTAGACCAAGAAATTCCAGAAAGTACGTGTTTATGACTTGAGATGTATTCAGAACTTAAAAGGTTTTAAGCTTTAATATTCTAAAGAGAGCACACATATTTAATTTATTAGTATAGTCAATATATAAGAGCCAAGAAGAAAGCAAACATTTACTGTTGTTGATGATTCCAAGAAAATAAAAACATCAACATCATGTGGAAATTAAGTACCGAAAAAGTTTATTTGAGAATCATTTTTAGTGCGACAACCACGAGAACCAATCTGAGCCGTCAAATTCCTCATACTTCTATGTCATTGCCCACCCATGAATTCCTCACATGCACTCTGTCACATTCTATCCATCCATGCTCTCCATCCATGATCTTTCCATATCCAAGGAACGGCTGAGATTGGTTCTCGCGCTAACAACGATTTTAGCATGAACCCTCCCCATTAATGGCATATATGCAGGCGAGCAGGCATATATATATATATAGGCAAAAATTCAAACGAGAACTGTTTTTCGTACGAGAACTGCGAGAACCATTCTGAGCCGTCCAATTCCCCCTTCTTTAATGTCATTGCCCACCCATGAATTCCTCACATGCACCCTGCCACACTTGATCCTCTCCACGCTCTCCATCCATGAACTTTCCATATCCAAGGAACGGCTGAGATTGATTCTCGCAGTTCTCGTACGAAAAACAGTTCTCGTTTGAACCCTCCCCCTATATATATATATATATATATATATATATATATATATGGGGAGGGTTCCATCGAGAACCAAAAAAAAATGCGAGAACTGCGAGAACCGATTTAAACCGTAAAATATCTACCAAACGACAAGATATTAAATTATGAAAATTATACCAAATATGCTCTTTTAATATGACATCCATTTTGCTATATTTTTTTCAACAAAAAAAATTCGTTTTTGTCCGGTTTTTTTTCTAGCACTATAAGGTATGTTACATATATGTAATCAGTACTAACATATATGTGATCAGTACTATAAGGTATGTTACATATATGTAACAATTTTTTTTTGTTGAAAAAAATATAGCAATATAGATGTCATATTAAAGAGCATATTTTTGTCGTTAATTTGGTATAATTTTCATAATTTAATATCTTGTCGTTTGGTAGATATTTTAGTTTTTAAAAGATGGTGATCGGTTCTCGTAGTTCTCGCATTTTTTTTTGTTCTCGATGGAACCCTCCCCTATATATATATATATATATATATATATATATATATATATATATATATATATATATATATATTGTCGTCATTAATTGTTTGGTTTATTGTGTTGTGGTCAACAAATGCCAACAAATTAAGCTAAAATAATTAGACGACAATATATACTGCGTTCTATAATCCATTCTCACACAAGAAACATAAAATTGGCGCAATATATTCCATGTACGTACCATTGAATTAAGCTAAAATAATTAGAGATGGAAGTAGCTAGCTTGTGGTAATTAATTAAGCTTGGCTGGCTATATATCTAATTAACAGGCAATTACTCTTTGAAGGATATAAAACCCCTCTAGATAATAAATTGGTTTATTTTAGCATATTTTAAACACATTTTTTTAAAATGCGAGATTGTAACATGGCATTTACTCTTATAGTTGATAGATATGGCGCTTCAATCCAGTGAAATTATGATCCAAGTATAAATGCTATAGAAAATGCAACTCATTTGTTAAGTTGTACGTCTTTATCAAATATATCTGTAACTTGTAGACTAGATATTATGTTGAATAGCTTCTATCTATTTTTATATTGTTTTCTTTTATTTATATTTACTTTTAGAAACACTATGTAAGAAAAAGTTAAATATAAAAGTTTTTTTCTGAAATACCCGAACACCGTACGGATATTATACTAGTTAAGCTTGGCTGGCTATATATCTAATTGACAGCTAGCTAGCGCACCGTTTCAGTCTGATTGTCCGTCTAACACGTATGTACGTACTGCTAGATATTTCACCTCATATTTAATTCCCCTTTTTAGTTTTTGTTATACAACATCTCTCGGCACCTTTTTTTAACGTTTCAGCTCTTGCCTAAGGGTGTTATTCTTTATAGCCTAATCTAGTAATAACTTATAAGGTTACCTGTAGTGGGCAAGCCGAACGCCTTCGGGTGTGTTTGGGTTGGATGCGGCTCCTTCGGGAGTCCCGGTACCCCTTCTCTTGGGTTCCCTCTTTCGGTTTCCTACACCCGATAATACCTACTCATTTGTTTTTTTTGTAAGTGTATAAGAGAGAGTAAGGAGAGCGAAAATATTTGGGTTGTTTGGGTTAGGTGCTACATGGGTTTCGGGTAAAAGAGAGAAAAGGAAGAGAAAAAGCGATGTGGCAAGCGATATCACATTTGGATTGATTTAGGTTGGGAAGACCACTATTCATGATCTAATAACTTAGCATTTAAGTTCTAAGCCATTGTATTGAAACTTGAAAAAGTTAGAATCCTCATTAATGATAAATTATACATGTATAGATTAGAGGTTAACATAATATAAACTAGGATGAATGATTAATCATTACCCTTTGCTGAATATTCAAGTGTCAAGTATATATATGTGCACGTGTTTGTTTATATATGTATGTATGTATGCATGCAAGTGTATGCATATGTATGCGTGCGTTTATTTATATGTAACTGGTTTTTTGTTTTTGACTTTTGGTTTTTTATTACTGGTTTCACTCGGGTTTTATAGTTTGATTGTACAAGATACTAAACTAATCGGTTTTTAAAAATTTTAAAAAACCAAAACTGTTGGTTCCATAACGATTTAGTTTTTTTTTTTTTTTTGGTTGTGTTCGAATTTTTCGTCCTTAACCCTACCTAAAACCAACATAAGTTATAATAATTTCCTATCACATTAATAATAAGTTTATGTCAATTAAAACTTTTCATCATGAAAAATGAAAGTTATGGATTATATATATCCATATAGATCACAAAAGTGTATATACGTACGTGTCTAAAATCGATGGGAGAAAGAAAAAAAGAAGAAGATATTTTTCCAAACATATGTCACCCAAGTTTAAAAAATGAAAGCTCAAATTCCATGAATGAAGAAGAAGAAGGAGGAAAAAAAATACAGAGAAAATAATAAATACATATATTCTTGTATAAATGAAAATGAAGATGATGATGAGAAATGGGGGGGGGGGGGAGTGCTGTCAAGCAAAAGCGTTTGCTTCGGTTTCGGCCCTGACAAGGCTAGCATAAACGCCATCATGATGGGATGTCATCAGCCGATCATGACTACCGTACTCCGTCAGCTTCCCATCTTGAATCACAGCTATCACGTTCGCCTCTCTGATAGTCGACAGCCGGTGAGCCACCACGATGGTCGTCGTTCGCTTCGTTATCTTCCTAAACGCCTCTTGAACGTTTTTCTCCGATTCCAAATCCAGCGCGCTACTTGCTTCATCTAGCAACAACACTTTTGATTTCTTCACTATCGCTCTTGCTATCGCTATTCTTTGTTTTTGACCTCCCGACAGTTGGACCCCGCCTTGACCCACCTGCAGCAGCAGGGTATTGTATTTAACAAGGTAATTAATTGCATCCAAATCAGTAGAATAGAGTCAATAAATCATACGTACCTCCGTTTCATAGCCCTCCGGCAGGCCACATATGAAATTATGAATGTAAGCTTCTTTAGCAGCTTCTTCGATCTCCGCAAATGAAGCATTGGGGTTTCCGAATCCGATGTTTTCTTGAATCGTACCAGCAAACAATGCGGGTTCTTGACCCACCAAAGCTGTTTGAGATCGAAGCCATTTCAAATCGAGCTCCCTCAAGTCGATTCCTCCCATTAAAACCTTACCTTTAATCGGGTCGTAAAACCTTTGTGTCAACCATATCAATGTAGATTTACCAGAGCCACTGCCCCCCACCACCGCCACCATGGATCCGCCTTTCACCTTCAGGCTGAAATCCCTCAACACTGTCACATGAGGCCTTGAAGGATATGAAAAGCTAATCATCTTGAACTCAACATCAAACGGCTTTGAACCTTCAATCTTTCTTCCTTTCCCACGAATCAATGGAGTTCTGTTAAGGATATCAAAAACAGCAGGAATCGCAGTAGAGGCTGAGGAGGTATCTGGAGCAAGACCCGCCAGTTGACCAACTGAAAACGAGCTCAGAACAAGAATCAAGAAAATCTTGTAGACATCACCAAAGGACGCGTGGCCCTGTTTCACAAGGTAAGCCCCAAACAACAGAATTACAGTGTAAGATGCATACATTGCACCTTGAGAGAACCCTAATGCTATCCCTGTAATCTGTGATCTTCGTACTGCTGTTGCTTTTGGGTTTGATAAAGATTCCTCAAAAGACTTAACAATCTTTTCTTGAGTTGCAAAAGTTGCCACTGTTCGAATGTTTGAAACTGCACCCGAAGCAATTCTAGTTGCTTTATCATAAGCAGCATTATCTAACTTTGGTCCAATGTTAATAAGTAGATTAAAGTAGCTAGCTCCAAGTGTAAAAGGTGTTAGAACAGTAGCTAAAAGGGCTAACCGCCATTGGAGATAGAACGAAATGCCTAGTCCTACACCAGCCGAGCTCAAACCCATGAATAGAACTGAGTATCTGTCTGCTAAAACTGATCTAAAACTTATACAGTCGATGGATAGCCTTGAAACAAGTATTCCAGTTGAGTTTTGGTCAGAGTCGAACCACCCTGGCTCTTGTTTCAGTATGGAACTAAAGAGAAGACCACGAACCCTCTTGGTGAGGTTTGAACCAGCCCAACCACAGAACCCTTGTTGACCAGTCATGGCTAGAATAATTACAACCCCAAGCCCAACCAGAACCAAACATAAGTTCCCAACCTCTCTTTTCAGTTTGTTCCCGTCAGTATTGAAGTATACTTTGAGCCCTTCGCCTAGAACTAATGGAAAGATTGAGAGAATTGCACCTGCTACCATTCCCAAAGCTATGCCTGTAAACAACATTCCGCCCTCTGGTTTCTGCAGCTTCCATACATCTGAAATCATGTAAGATCTTGGTTTGGTTTCTTTTCTTGTATCTACTTGTTCTTCCTCTTGAACGGATTTCATATACTCTGATCTTGAAATCTCGTATACGTGGTTTGATTTCAAGAGATCTTGAGCACTAGATGTTTTGTGTTTTTGTCCTGTTGCACGATTTTCAGATTTCGAGTTTGATGATACCGCTTCAGATGCAAGCTTGATGAGAGCAAAATAGGCTCCTTTTGTTTCCATAAGTTTTTTATGGTTTCCGCTTTCGATAACAGATCCTTGTTCCATTACAACGATCCTGTCAGCATTCCTTACGGTTGCCAGCCTATGGGCAATCACCATGGTGGTTCTATTTCTTGAGATTTTATCAATGGCTTGCTGGACTAGAATCTCAGACTCAGGGTCTAGTGCACTTGTAGGTTCATCTAGCAGAAGGATCTTAGGATCTTGAATCATGGCTCGAGCCAACGCAATGCGTTGTTTTTGACCTCCTGAGAGCTGAGTCCCTCTATCCCCTACCTGTGTATCATATCCTTGTGGTAGATTGGTTATGAATTTATGTGCATTTGCAGCAACACAAGCTGTAATAGCCTCTTTCTTGGTGGCATGCTCCTTGCCCATCATAATGTTTTCAAGAATTGTGTTTGCAAAGAGAACAGGCTCTTGACCCACCATGCTCATTTGACTTCTTAGCCATTTGACTTGCAAAGTCCTTATATCGTGACCATCCAACCTTACAACACCTGCATATTCATGCTTCAATCAATAAGTGTGGGTACGTTAATCTGTGGTTAAATACCAAATCAGCCTTCGATGACTAAAGCTTACCCTCAAAAGGATCATAGAAGCGCTCTAAAATAGCAAAAACAGTCGACTTTCCAGCACCGCTAGATCCAACAAGTGCTAAAGTTCTTTGAGATGGAACCACCAAATTGAGGGATTTGAGGATTTGAACAGTCGGGCGAGAGGGATAAGCAAAAGACACATTCTTGAACTCGATTTGTGCATGTCCATTCGAGAGCTTTCTCCCTACAGGAGAATAAGGATCAATGGCTGGGATCCTGTCTATAACTTCAAAGACTCTGCCAGCAGCTAAAGTCCCTTGTGCAAATTGAGCAAAGTATGATAGTGATAGCGCCAAACCCCTTTAACAAAGAAAGAGTAGTTTTAGGAGGTCTAGAATGCAGATCAAGTACTAGTAGTAGTTTCAGTAGTTAGTTAATTACCTGCCACCAACATTGACACCAAAGAAACAAGCAATGGCTGAACCACCGGATAGCTCATGTTTGGAAACCAAAATTGATCCATACCAAAAGGCCAATGCCCATGTCGAATATGTAACCAAATATATAACACCAATTCCAACACCCTTTGCAAAACCAAGTTTCTTTCCCACAGGAACAGATTCTTCCAGTATCGTGTTGTACCTATCTGTTAATATCTGTTCTGCTACAAAAGAAAACACTGTTCTGATTGAACTTATGGCTTGTTCTGCAATACCACCAGCTTTCTTGTAAGAATTCTGAAACATATATGAAACAAATGCAGCTGATAAATATATGTATACACTGGAAGTGGAATGTTGTTTTATCAGATATGATGTTACCATTTCTTTTGTAGATAAGCCGACATAAACTGCTTTATACGCTATGCCACAGAACATTGTTAATGGAGTAACTGCAAGAATCACCAAAGAGACCTTCCATGACTTTATGAACCCAACGACGTAGCCACAGATGAAAGTGCATAGGTGATGAACAAAATGAGCCATCTGTGTGTTTCAGAAAACACCAGAGCTATAATAAGCATGCATGCGAACGATGAAATCCTTGTTGTTGAAAGCTGTTAAAAATAATTACCTTCTCTCCCATAACTTCTTGGATTTGAGCAACATCACTTGAGATCCCATGCATGATCTCACTGGTACTGATTTCTGTGTCAAAGAAGGTAACATCTTGGCGTAGAACTGACCTTAGGTATGCTGTTCTGATTCTGTGTGCTGATCGCTCCCCCACCAATCGCCAACATGCAATCTCTGTGAATCGCAAATGTTGTAAATTACACAAGTGACGTTACAACCTCTAGTATAAAATAGAGATACAACTTGATTGATATGAGATGAGATGAGATGAGATCATCAGAATTAAGGACGTATGAATTGAATGCCCTTGATTAAGGCTAATTAGCTCACACACTGTCGTTGATGGATTTTGGCAAAGTTCCTCTCTAAGAGATCCAGGCAACGATGCTTACTATAAATAGAAAACCTCTTAAATAAAAGCCATTTTGTGGTGAATTTAGAGGCTTACGTAAGTATGCTCCAATCACAACCAGTCCAGACAATCCCACCATGTATAAACATATCTGAATATGCAAGAGCAAGTAAGATTAAAGTTAATCATAAGGAGTTTTAAAAAGGAAACCATTTGTGATGCTAACAATACATAACTTAGTAATTATGTGTTGTATATATACGTTATTTCAGTATTTGGGAAGGTTCAACTGAGAATGAGAAATTAAATGAAAATAGGAGACTCAATCTCAGCCGTTCATTTTGTAAGTGGAATTCATGGATGGAAAGCGTGGAGGAATCGAGTGTGGCAGAGTGCATGTGAGGAATTCATGGGTGGGCAATGACATTGAAAGAGGGGAATTGGACGGCTGGGATTGAGTCTTTCATTCTCATTAAATTTAAGGTTCTTGTTTGAACCTTCCACTTTCAGTATTAATATCATTTAGATGATATGTGAATGTTAAATCACTGGAGTTGGACATGTAAGAGGGTGTTGTTAGAGGCACAAATGCTCTCACAATAAGTTAATAATAAACATATTTACCCTTCTAACATCTTTCATCATCTCATCATTGTCGGTGTCTAAAGCGATCTTGTTGACAAACAAACCAAAAAGTAAGGAATACCAAGGTAGAGATCCGCCATTGATCAAAGCACCAAAACTGCCTATCATCACTAGAACATAATCCAACTTTGTTGAATACTTAAACAAACCAAATACCCCAATTTGTTTAATCTCATCTTCATCACCCTCGTCCTCATCATCAACATCATCACCATCTTCGTACATATAACTAACCTGATCATGACCATTAACTTTCTGATCGTGTTTTCTCTTTGTTTCACTCTCTAGATCATCATCACTTATACTAAGCTCGTCGTTAGTGGCCTTTTTCCTCTCAGTACTAGCAACCACATTGACACGCGAAGTAGCATACTTGTTGGGGTCGACATAGCTTTGAAGTTCAATTCTACCCAAGGACATGTGGCTGTAATTTGAGTGTTCGTAAGAGGGATTAGTAACGCTACGAAAGTTGCCACCACTACCACGAGAAAGGTAGAAGTCATTTGCTGAGCGGCGAAACACACGGCTGCGAGGGGTAGGAGCCACCGAGCGGTTGGGTTCTACCCACGGTGTTAAGACATCACCAAGGCTGCTGCCATGGTTGTCACGGAAGCCTGTTGGCTCAAACTGCCACGAGATCTCGGCCTGCCATGACTTGTCAGTATCGGATGTGAAAGGCGTGGTGGGGGGGACATGGGTCCTACGTGAAGCAGGATAAGGAGATGCATGAGAGCTTGAGAAGGAGAAGGCCGGAGATTGGTGGGAGCGTGCGGGAGTTGTATGACGGGGCCGCTGCCGGTGGTTGGCAGCTTCAAAGGAGGATTCGGCCATGGAAGAAAGTATGGAGAATGTGAAATTAGGAGAAGCGTATGATTTTTACAAGTCAAAGCAATAGTGTGTGTGTGCGTAGTAAACATTGTAGAAAGCTCAAATGTGCATAGTATTTGGCTACACAAGTTTTTGTTTTTATGTTTGGTTTTTATAATAATGTTAGATTGCCAAATAATGTTTAACATTTGTTTCTTTTTATGTTTTGTTCCTCTGATAAATTAAATAAATGGTTTGGTTAATTATACTTTGTCGATGATCCAAAAGTGACATCTGTTTGTTATGAATTCATCCTTATACAGATCAATGGATATGAAAGATATATAATTATTATAATAATAGCATTTGGTGTTAATAACAATATTTTTGTTTCAACTTTCAACACATTTGGGTGAATGAGAGCAATGGCATCCATCACTCAACTAAAGCATATGTTTACATACACCATAATAATAAGCCGATTGGATCCACTTTTGCTCTAAAATAAAAAAAAAACTCAAAAATCATTGTTTTTGAGTCGTAAGAATATACATACATGATAACTGACGAAAAAAATAAGCTCATCTTGGTTTTGACTCGCTTCGGAATGATGACAAAGAAATGAATGATCCAGGAGCTGTTGAATATAAGAACTGATCAGCAACAGAATTCGACATAAAACCTAGTACACGGCTTATAAGTAATATTACTGAAGATTATACATAGCAAATAAAAATCATGATTAAATATCAAGCCCACTAAATTTGTAAGATTGATTCACAATTTATATTTGTGGAGATAGTTTTGCTTTCATTTCGGTACTGTGGCGCTCAAGAATATCACATCTTAGCTTCTTTCTCTATTCCATTAGAATCCCATAATTCCGATCCCTAATTCTTACATCTCTTTTCTTCATGTAACTATCATAAAGTTTCCCGTCGGAAAACCCCCCCTGAACTGGAGAATCGAATGTTGTTTCTTGCATGTCCAGAAACCTGAATAGACGCGGGACATGCAACCTGTTTTTTGCATGATAATCTTGTTGTCTGATCAGATGCCTTACTTTGATATCCCTAGGAACTCGAAGCTGATGCTCTGCAAAAAGCTTTTCAAGTTGATTTGCTTTCATTTTAAGTTGGTCATTGAGTTGTTGATGATTCCCTTTCAATTGCCTTGACCCAGATCCCCTCTGATAATATATACCAGATGGTGGTGTGCTAATATACCCATAGACATCATCCTTAATTTTGGACTTGGTTCAACTTTTGGGGCTCAGATCGATCCACCAAGTTGATCCTTGTTTTGAACTTTTGGTTGCGAAAGTAATAAACCAACCTCTAATCCAGAGTTTCTCGGAGGAGAGGGAGCCCTTAAAGTCATCGTCTCCTTTACTAATCCAACATCTTTCACCTGATCACACTTGATACTCGGACTTGGTACTTAAGGATGTCAAACACGAGTGAGTCATCTTTTCCAGATTACAACTCGCCTGATTTGACCCAACGGATTCTTCAAATTTGACCAAAGAAGAAGAAGAAGAAGAAGAAGAGGAAGAAACAGTGAAGCGTAGTATGGTGGAACTCAGGGAATCGGATGTACCTTTGTCATCTTCCTTGTTGTCACCACCACTCCATCTTTTCAGAACAACAGCAGACGGCTGCGAATGTGAAACATCAGACGAAACTCTGGTTTAGTAACGGCGCCAGAAGCTCCGTCTTTCTGTTAATTAATACGGTCTTGTACTTTGAGCAGCCTAGAAGATGTTTGACTTTGAGCAGTGAGCTGAGACGAGTCTCTTCCGTCAAGTAATTCGTTGCCACGTACGTAGGGTGGTGCAGGGAAGGTGGCGGAGGAAGAGAAGGACGTTACTACTGATGGCTCATTATCAACAACACACGGGTTGAACGCTGATGTCGGACTTCCATCATAAATTATTATTATTGAATAACTCCGGCCGTACCTCTGTCGTAGAGTGAGATGTATCGAGAGCAGGCTTGGCTGCAACAAAGTTGATATATATTTATTTATTTTAAACTTTATTACAAAAAGGATTCCTTAAAACTTGACAGGATATCAAAGTTGTACGTGGGACACGTGTTGTTTAACTTTCTTTTTATAAATATAATCTATATCTATAATTAATAATATATTGAAGAAATATGAATGAAATACTGAGATGAAATACAAGAAGAGGAGACGAAAAAAGAAGCAAGAATCAATTGGTATTATTATTATAATATAATGAAATAAAATAAAAGCTAGGATTACTTGAACAGGCTGTCGTACCTCTGTATTATTAAATAAATCTTGATTCCTAAGAATAAATATATAACTACAATTACCTTGCATGATTTAGAAACTGCATTACTAATTAAGAGGCAAAAACTACATTTGGGTTGGTGGTTGGTTAGTTTTTGAAGACAAATGATATCCGTGATGCAATCAATCTCTTCTCATAAACATTATTTAATAAAAACATAAATAAATAAACAATCTCCCTCGCCTAACGCGGGTGGCACCGAAAACAATTGAAGGTCTGCTACCGCTTTGCTTCATGGTAAAACCCAGCAGCCTCTGCACGACCACAAGCTGTAGACAGATCCTGCTTCAAGCCTTGCATCAACTGCCTCAAAACTTCCTTCCTTTATATCACCTTCTTTCTACCTTTTGTAGTAACAAGTGTAAGACTATCTGCATCCAACCCAACTTGCCCAACCAAAATCACCGCCACATCATCCTTCACCTTCAACCCTTTCTAACCCTACAACCCCCACATCCAACCCAATTCAACCCTTTATCAAATAATAATAAAAAAATATTATATATATATATATATATATGTGTGTGTGTGTGTGTGTGTGTGTAAGCAGAGAGAGAAGAGAGAGGGAAAAATGAAAAAAAAGAAAGAAAAAAAAGGAAGCCGGTGGGTTATTGATTGGGTTTGTAGACTAGATGGGTTGGGAACCCATATCTACCCAATGACCTGCGATGGTGTTCCCGTTGGGTTCCACCCTTCCACATCAGCCCAAGCCGATGGGTAAGAGCATGGATGCGGATAGTCTAACGATATTGTTGTATGCTTTTCTTGTGGTTGAAATGAAATTAATTGCTTTTCGAAAAGGAAAAAAAACAATCAATACAACATCAAATTAAAAAATTACACCTTTTAAATACGGTAAATATAACATGTTGACTAGAGCAAATCTGACAGCTGATGGACAAGCAAAGATTTAAAAGGACAATCAGTCAATCAATCACCAACAGCAAACTTTAAACTAACACATATTTATTTCTTCTAAACAAGTATTTGGTTGTACTTCGAACTGTTGTAATTTCACTTTCTTATGATGCGGCAATGTGATACACACCATGAATTAACTAACATACAACTGCATTGTGGCAAAGTGCGTAGGGTTCTATGTTAAAACCAACAACTTTTTTGTTTGGTTCGAGTCAGGACATTCTTATTGTTAAGGGATGTATTGATAGAGTCATGTAATGTTGAGGGGTGTCTTTTGTCAATTTGTATAATCTGTAAGGTAGCAAAGTGAGTAGTTAATAGTTTGTTGACTACTGGTAGATATAAGGGGATTTGTTCTTCGATGCACTGTAACTTTTCTTCTTTGTTCTCATAGTGCTGAGTTTTCATCATTGTTGATAGAAGTTTCTTTATTGAATGAGATAAACGTTCTTGGCATTCTTCTTATTTCAGATTCGTTCTTTCATTTCTGAAGTTCTGTTTTTCACAATTGGTATCAGAGCCTGGTTAGGGCTCGGATTGAAGAATGGGTACCATGAAGTTTGATCTTGAGAAATTCGATGGAAGAAATGACTTCAGGTTGTGGTGAGTCAAGATGTGAGCGTTATTAGTCTAGCATGGAATTGTTGCTGCTCTCGAAGGTGAAGAAAAGCTCTCAGAGGATTTATCTGATAAGGAGAAGATGGAAATTCTGGAGAAGGCACACAGTGCTATTATTTTGTGTCTTGGCGATCGTGTTCTGAGAGAAGTCACCAAAGAGACCTCTGCTGCAGGTGTTTGGGCAAAGTTAGAAAGTCTGTACATGACTCGTTCTTTAGCCAATTGGGTATATCTAAAGAAACAGTTGTATACTTTTCAAATGAATGTGGGCAAAAAGCTGGATGATCATGTGGATGAGTTTAATAAGTTAATTTTGGATTAAGAGAATATAGAAGTTACTCTTGATGAAGAAGATCAGGCCATCATTTTTCTAACTTCTCTTCCTGATTCTTATGATCATTTTGTTGATACATTGATGTATGGAAGAGAAAGTCTAACTATGAAAGAAGTGCTTGCTGCTCTTAATTCAAGAGAATTAAAGAAAAGAATAGATCAAAAAGGAGACCATGGTGAGGGGTTGGTTGCAAGAGGCAGGTCTGATCATAGAGAAAAAGGTCAACGAGGGAACTCTCGATCTAAGTCAAAATTCATAAGAAAGTGTTACATATGTCATTCTGAAGATCACTTGAAAAAGGATTGTCCAAGAAGAAAGAAGAAGAAGGGGGAGGTGACTTCTAAGTCAAGATACTACACTCATGGGTCTGATACATATTCAGACGGATATGATAGTGCTGATGTTCTAGTGGTGACAGATTATGAGCCTTCGAATGAGTGGATAATGGACTCTGGTGGATCTTACCATATGACTCCTCACAAGAATTTCTTGTTTGACTATCAAGAAATGAAAGGTGGAGCAGTGTTACTGGGAGATGACAGATCGTGTGCTGTACATGGAGTTGGTAAGGTTAGGCTTTGTTTGAACGATGGTACAAAGTTCATTCTACAAGATGTGAGGTACATACCTGAACTTACGAGAAATTTAATTTCTCTAGGTGGTCTTGAAAAGTGTGGTTACACGGTAAAATTGCAAGAAGGGAAGGCAAAGGTGATTTAAGGTTCAATGATTGTTTTACATGGAACAAGAAGAAACTGTGTTTACTTGTTGGATGGAGGAGTAATAAATGATCATGCTGCATTAAGTGAACATAGTGATAATCTTGTTGAAGTTTGGCATAAAAGGTTGGGACACATAAGTGAGGCTGGATTAATGGAGCTTGAGAAACGAGAGTGTTTCGGAAAGAAAAGGTTGGGTAAACTTAGTTTCTGTGAACAATGCGTGTTTGGGAAAAGTCACAGAGTAAAATTCAGCAAAGGTCAGCATACTACTAATGGTATAATTGATTATGTACAAATCAAGAAGAAGAATGTAATGAGCAGAGTGATTAAGAAAGGAAAACTTTTGACTATCTGCATCCTGATTCATTGATTTCAGATTCGCCCTTATTTATTTTGATTGCCGTTTTCAGCCATTTAACCGTTTTAACACTGTGTTTCTGAAAAAAAAAAGTAAAGAAAGAAAGGGGAGGGAGGGAGGGAGGGAGGGATAATTGTAGAGAGAAACGAAAGGGAGAGACTTTAAATAATTTTAAGTTTTTATCTTTTATGTTTTCGAACACGAGAGAATAGAAATTAAGATAAAAAAAATTTTAACAGCAGAAAAGAAGATAAAATAATAAATAAAGAATATGATTTTACAATTCTATCCTTGTAATCTTGCATCGTAAAAAAGAAATGTATGTGTCGAATAAATTTATCCCTAAGTACACATAAATATATATAGCTTGAGTTTTAAATTGCAAAAATAAGCTTTTTAAAGAAAAAATGAATGCAGTGAACCCGTCTGCTTGAGTGTTTGGCCAAATGACATTAAGTAGCTATAAATATATAGGTTTGGTTCCCAGTTTATCCACTTTCCAACGTGTTTGCTCAGGAATTGCAGGAAAAAGAAAAAACAGAATTATAATTGGTATTTTCAATCCAAATCTTTTTAATTATGGTAGGAAAATTAGGAAAGAAAATTAGTTAAATTTTCTCCACTTCTCTTCTTTCAACAAAAAAAATTTGAGAACACAATTTTGACTCACATTCTTTCCTAATCATTCATTTTCTCTCCATAAATTCTATTCGGGAACACACCATAAAGGAGGAGATATGACATGTATTGTAACTCACGTTTTTTATCTTTGTTATCGTGCAAAAAGTAAATGTCAATAATATTTTATTAAATTAGATAACAATCGACAGTAAAATATAAAAATAGTTTTCGTTCATGTTGACAAAAACTTTTTAGTGCTTTCAGATAAAAGTCTTGTCTGTCATAAAACTTGAAAGGAATACAATAATAAGAATGAGCTAGAGAGCGAGTTTGGTGAGTAACTCCACAAATTACTCAAATGATAATAATCACATGTAAAAGCAATCTCATCATATCGCACTGAATACTACTATAGTGCACAAACGGTAGTCTTACATCCCCTGTTCTCTGAATACATTGCGGCGCCCCGACAATAGTCTTACGTCACTCTAAATTCTCATGAATTTCTTCTTTATATAAAAATTTAGAGATCCTTATCTCATGCGAAAATGATAAATTACAAATACACCCTTAAAATTATCATGAGAAAATAGTAAACTACTTTGCCAATTGATAGATATAGCAACAGGCAAAAGAAACATAAACAAATATAAAAGGTTATGCAAGTTGAGAGCAATAATACTTTAATTTCAAAAGGTTAATGGTCCCCCCTTTTTTTTTGTCTCTTTCTTAAATTCCTATTCATTCCCAGAGAGATTTTTTTACCTAAACATTTAATTTAATTTATTTCAACTTGTGATGAACTTTCTTCTCAACTTGCTCACTTTTTTCGAGTTGCAAAATAGTCAATTCATTGTCTGTCTCACATCAACAATAATAATACTAATAGCATATATACTACTATATTCATACAAACACCAAAAATGTGTCACTTTTGGCATTGGTTCAACAAAAAGAATAAAAAGACATTTTGTTATATAAGCCAGTTGATGATTTTGATACATTAAACAACTACAACTCAAATTTAGAAACAGTGAAATCTTGTGGCAGGCAGATGACGGCATTAGGCACGTCCCCCCTTCCTCCTCCTGCTACTCTCTTTGTATCTTCCGTCTGTCTTCAAGTATAGTAAATTCATAGAAAGTGTTACAGAAATGCATCAAAGCTATCGAGATTCTCTTATGTTGAGTTACAGTTAAACTTGTTGTGTTAGAGGGGGATACATCAAAAAGAATCCATTTTTAATTGAAAGAATCTCAATCTATTATAACTGTGTTTACTAAACAATGAACATAAGAGGAAAACGGTGTACGAACTAACCCCTAGTGAAAATCCTTGTAGACGAGCATCAAAACATGAAGGGTCTTCATTTTTTGTACTTGACATAGAAGAGGTAGAGCTTGAGCTTGAGCTTTCACCAAAACTCGAGAATAAAGAAGATGAATAAGAGGTTGAGCTTCCCGACTCAATATCGCTTCCAAACAACTCCACAAACATGTCCTGTAGTTCCTCAAAACTCTCTCCATTTCCCTGTCAAGATCTCATGACGATTATGTTACATACGTTTGTTTAAATTGTCAAAAACTAAAATACGAAATGATACCAAACACACCACCAAGAGACAATCGTTGGACAAAACCAAGTGAAGGAGGGTCCCATCCCATCCCATCCCATGGCCATGAACATGAAAGAGTGGCTACTAGAAGAATTTGACTCACGAAGATGCTCCTCATGAACCAATTTGGCCACTTGACATATTTTGGGAGCCTAGTTTAGTTAGTTGATAAAAATAAAAAAAAGTCCTATTCAACATCTACAGAGCCCCCCTACAATGACTAAAAGTACACACACATATATATATATATTTATATATACCAAAATTAGGCGAAACGAAGGTCTAATATAATTATATAAACTTTTGGCACAGGCTCATGCACATCTGAGTTTGTAGAATGATTTTACATATTTGATCGAGTTGATAGCGATCAATGGAGACCAATATAAATGATTTGTAAATGAGAAATCTAAACAAGTGCGCGAGCTGCTTACATTGGGTTTGTTTTGAGTCATCAACACAGCCATTTCGCTCATGAAGTCAGCCATCCCCTGCTTTCAGTATTCATCAACTAACTAATCAGCTTCACTTATAAAGTTGTAGTCAAGAATATATATATATATATATGGGACACAAATGACTATTTAATTTCTTGTTATCCACAGCACAAATCAATCTTCTAATTTTTATAAGTCTCATAAACCACAACACCAATAATTAACTCCTATAACTAAATTAATGTTACAAGAATGGGAAAAAAACAAGAAGAAGAAGTTACATCTTCGTCATGATCGCTGTCATAAGCTCCTACATCGTACAGGAATCTTTTATTCTCATCGGAAAGTACTAGGATACAAAAAACAGAGCAAATTGTTAGAAAGAATTCGTCCAAATCTTGAATGAATTCGAGGTTTGATCCATCGTGAGACTAGAAGAATGTACCAGAATAGGCATGTTGTATGGCCTGAAACTTGTTCTTAGCCTCTTCCACGTAGTTGGGGTTGCCGGGGGCCAAGCAACGATCAGGGTGCCATTTCTACCGCCACATAAACAAACGCAACTGAATTAAATTTGGCATTTAAAATAAAAGAAAAGAAAAGAGTAATTAAAGAATTCTGACGAGTGCAAGCTTCTTGTAAGCGTTCTTGAGGTCCGCGTCAGTACATTCCTTGTTCAAACCCAAAATTTGGTAAAAATCGCTACTTTTTGCTTCATTGCTACCCATAATGGATTATGTTTCAAACCCCAGATGAAAAGGATACTTGAAGCCAAAGTTTTTTTTGTTTTTCCAACAGTTTTACTGGCTTTAAAGAGTTAACCGAACAACAAGAGGATTAGGATTTGTTATAAAATCTGATACATGATGTGCCTGATGGATGCTTTACTCCCAAAGAACCCTCCAGAAGCTATAAATAGTTAAATACTCGACTACTTGCAGAAGCTTTCTTTTTATGATATTTTTGTTTAATCTAATTTTCTTTTAATTTGGGGTAACTAGCAAGTGGGTGATTGGGAGAGATGGACGGTTATAATTTGCGAAAGTGGGACCCCGATTCATTGAGAGATCTAAATACAGATTTGTATTGTATATTTATTTATGTATCCAGGAGAGGTGAGCATATTCTATACCATTCACAGCTGGAACTAAGGCCTTCTTTTCTCTAAAATATAATCATATACTAATTGTTTAATCAACGTTTATTAATATTATTCGGTTATTTTCACTACATTGTTAACTTAAAGTTATTTAAACATGTAGTAAAGATAACAATGGATTGTCTTTTATTCATTTACTTTGGTTCTTATGAGTCAACAATTAGTTACGAATTCATAATTGGATCTCTCTGCACCTACAATTTAGACTAAAAAAAGCCAAGAATCAATAACTTGAAAATAAAAGATTACAAAACCAAAATTCTAAGCAACAACCAAACAAATCCTTAGTATTTTACTATAGTAAAAAACTCAATAAAAAATATCAACCCTGATATGAGTAACACAGTTAGTTTAATGGGAAAATTCACCCAAAACCCAACCCTATTAAGAGTCAGGTTAGTCGGCTTGAAGCAGATCCAGGCTTGGTTTATTGCATAATAACTCATACTCCCTTGTTTTCTATTTCTATTCTACTTCAAAGTCACATAATGAACTTCCAGAGTAAATATAACCCATCAAACTTAGTTACATCCACAGACTACATTATTATTACATCATTTTTCTGTGATGAAGCGAGTATTAGTAGTAGCCGAGGCGTCAGTACAAACAAAAAGACAACCAAAGCTTTCATTGTGTTCTCAAAGCTTTAATCCAGTCTATTTCCAATCGAAAATCACCTGGACCAGTTTGAGCTCCCGGGACTCCACCTTCAGCATTCACAGAAAAAGACATACCAACAACTCTAGATGGATTCATTTCTATATCTGCCTCTATTACATTTCCTCTCCATGTTGGAAGATAATGTGCTAAAGGAATCTGAAAACATCAAAACCCACTTGTCTTTAGGCACACCAATAAACTGATTTTCTATTTTAAAATAGGTAATAGAGGACTTCAACATGCCTTTGCAACAACCCAGTTGTCTTTAGGCACAGCAATAAAAGCTTGCCATGAGTTATCTTCCATTTGTCCAGGAGAATTTACCCAATTTTCTGTATAAATCTGCATTAAAGTTCAAATATTTAGCATTAATTCAACATGGATATTAATTAAAAATTAAAACGATGCACTATGTTACAAGCGTTGTCAACATTTTCTTTAAAAAGATAGAGATAAAAACTTACAGTTGATATATAACTTCTCCCATCTCCTTTAACTTTTAGTGCTATAGTATCATACGGATCTAGATCGATAAAGCCATCAAACTGCAGCCGTGATCACCAATAGTATTATTACAACACTTATGCTCATGCAGTGTATGATTAAGAAAAGATTAATATTCGAAAACTTGCTGTTTTTTTATTATTTTAGTACTTCACGCAATACTTTTGAGGCTGCTCAAGAGTACAGTTGAGTAAAACCATACAACAAGTAAAAGTACAAAGTGATGTCCACCTTTTTAGACCTCATTCCACAGAAGCCACTCCTGCTGATATTCCATTTTGTACCCTCCGTAACATCCAAAGACAGATTTCCAGAGAAAACTCCTATAATGGTCGAGGATCAGAAAGCACCAAAAATAGGGTTTCTTTTACGCAGAGGAATCTGCACATCATATATTATGTTTTGGGACAGAGATCCTTATATGATACTTTTACTAACCAGTACCACTCTGTTCATTTCCAGCATCAGTGATCTCTAATGCTGCTGATGATAAACCTGTATAATGGCATATATTTGTCAAATTATTCCCAAACACATTCTCTGCTGGAACATGAAATGCGAAGACAAAAAAATAACAAAGCAAAAGAAGGGGTAAGGTCAATGCATGTGTAATTCATTTAAGATTAACCAATTTGAAGCTCAAAGATATATGAGTAAAACTTTGGTATGAAAAGGTACCAAATTCCGGAGTATAATTCCCACTCAAAAGCGTGCATGAACACGGATACAAATCGATTCTGTGCGAAACTCAATTTGCTAAATAATTTAACCACCCCTGCATTTTGATTAAGGTACATTGATATACAACGGTACGCACCTCCATATTCAGAATCTGAATACAGATGCCACTTTTTGATCTCATCTTTCGAATTGAAGTTGTATATGAATCTCTCGCTAGGAGGAATCAAGTCCTCAATGTTCCACGTGAGAGCTACATAACAAAAGATGGAAAAATTATTAGTTTATCTTAGATATTGATCTCTGAAGATTTCAAGCCAGTATCGAATATAAGTGGACCAAAATCCTTAAATATTAGATAAAATGATAGTAAACACAAATGAAAAGCAATGACACCTTTAAAAACTACATCATTTTTGCCCCAAATCAGTTGAGAGTTAATATCGTGTGCCACTTCATATCTTGTGTTTAAAAATTAAATCATGCTGAAAATTTTAAGTACCAAGGATATAACATATCAGAATAACTAGTTTTATCTGTTCGTCAAACAAGGGCGCATATAAATTAATTCTTGTTGTCTCTGAACTTAATTCGATTACCAACTACCAATTTGATGACGTGACCTATAAAAACATTTGCAGAGAAAATCAGGTGGAAGTGAGAAACACAGTTGATAGAAACTGCGAGTCTAAGAATACATATTTTAATCCAGCAGGTGAATTGAATCAGTTGAGATGCAATATACACAGTTTTATCAATCAGGTTATTTGAGAATTAGTAGTTGTAGTAGTGGCTAACCAACTGCCGCAAGACAAAAGAGGTAGTGTACATACCTCTTCTAGTGGCTGTCACAGATGCTTGCCATAACGCCCGAATCTTGGACATCTTCCCTCCTCACTAAAGGCCCTAGCAAGTGAAACAAAAAGGAACTCCAAATTTTTCATCAATGTGCTTAATTGTTACACCGGAGTAAAGCAAACATGACAAATAACCAAAACCCTAGATAAAAAATCCAGATGTTGGATAGAAACCACCAGAAAGAACGATAGAGGGTAGGCGACGTACGTAATTGGGTGAACTTTAGAAGTGTTATGAATGACCAAAAAACTACCATATAAACATAAAATCGAGTGATAACCCTTTCAAGTATCATAATCTGTAAAGTAATCTGAGGCAATACAAGATGTGAGGATCAAACTTGGTTGAAAATGTAGCTGCTCGTATAAAAGTCAAGAAACTACTAAGCCCACATTACCAGTGATTATGAGTTAGGAATTAGCATAGTAGCTGATGATACCAGATAACAAGAAGGATCTTGTAATGGCTGAGCATACAAGGGAAACATGTAAGAAATAATCAAAGACTTCGATTTTCATATCAGAACCACATGAATGTTGTTTTCATATGAACAGACCACTTGAGTCTCATGAATTTCAACGAAATAAACAGCCAGTGTGTGTGTAGGAATACGGGAAGAGAATAGCAGTGGAGCAAAGAGTAAAAGAGCAACAAGAACAAAACAAAACCCTAGACTGACCCAAATCGAAAACATCTTACTTGGAGATATTGGAGATGTTGAAGAATTGTTGGTCACCGAGAAAAGGGGTTTGAGAATCGTCTGCTGGAGCTGGCGGTGAGATGCATAAACGAGAAGTTTCAGGAGAATTAGGGGCTGAATGTATTGGGCCTATGCGATGAACTCATGAAGGGGGCTCGTTTCATTTTCAATCACTACCATTTCATTCGCGTAATTTGCATTCGCGTAATGCGGCGGCGATGTTAGTTAAAATATTCATGTTTTTTATTTTTTATTTTTCTGATTTCTTTACTTTTTTTACAATTAATCATTTTATAAGTTGTTAAAATAGTTTTTGAAAAACAATTAAAAATATTATTACTAAATAATTAAAGAAAAAAATATTATAGTCTTAAAGTTGTATTGATGTAAGTAATTTAGTCAAAATTAGATAAACTAAATAGTTGTTGTGATATTTAATGATTTATTAAAGTAATAGTTGCCTTAAATTAGTTAAGATAATTAAGGGAATGATTAGTTAGGCTATTGCTTTAAGTGTTTGTATCTTAAGTATAAATACTTGTACTACTTAAAATTAAGTAGTCTTAAAATTTTTAAGATAGAGAAAGTTAAATGCTTTATAATGTAGTATAGATATTAAAAAAATAAATATTCGAGGAGGCGATATTGTGAGTCGTTTTTTTGGTATTTGGTCAAAGCATAGCTGTGAAATTTTGTTTACATTTAATTTATACTTTTAAGGATTAGTTTTATTGGATCAATAACATCAATGATTTAGATTATATTTTGAAATTTTGGACGGAATGACATTTTCATAATTAATATGTAAATGTATACTGAATCACCTGTGATTAAATATTAAGATTTTAGGACTATATTTCTCGCATGGACTTTATTGAATACAACTCTTGTTTGAAAACGCAGATTAATGAGTACACCAAAGCCAATATCTTAGGTTTCGGGAGGAGAAAAGCGGATGTGGGAGTGTGGGACTTGGGACAGCAAGTGAAGATTTCTTGGAAGAAACAGAAGAACTATAAACATATCAAGTATCCAAACCATAATTCTAATGTTGTTGCTACATATGCGTTAAAAACATGGATTAAGATAAAACAAATGCTTCAAATCCTATATTTGTAGCAGTTTAGGCAAAATCAATTGACATATAGTTCATCACATGACATCAATATCAACGGTGAAGTTTTTATGGGGTATTTAGTTTGTTGAAATGAAAAGGATTGAATTTAACTCCATAGGAATTGAAATTCTCAAAGAAATTTGAATCCGAATTCAATTCCTTAAGCTGTGTGTTTGGTTACTATTGATATTGATGAATGGAATTTGTTTGGTTGTCATTACTATCGATGAATGGAATTTGCCTATCGTCACCGAAAACTTCACCGGTTGCTAGAAATCTCAACAACCACCGCTACCACCCCAACAACAAGAAAGAAAAAAGCCCTAATCGGAACAGATGGTTCATATAATATCGAATTATCGAACCCTAATAAATTATTGGTGATGAAATCGAACCTAAATTAATGCAATCGAAACAGATGGTGTAGAAAACAAACCTAATCGAAGCCTATGGTAAAGACGTCATAGATGGTGAAGAAGTCGAGACAACAAAGATCTATGGTGATGAAGTCGTGGGGGAGATGAAGTCAAACCTAATCACAGGTGACGACGCATGTAAATGAAGTCGAGACAACATAAATCTGAATGTGATGAAGTCGGTGAGATGATGAAGTAAGAAACCGAATTTTGTGTGATTTAGATAGAATCTAAATTCTACCGCTTGTTGAAAAATTTAATCATATGGAATCGAATTTCTTAAATGTAACCAAACAAGTAGAATGAATAGAATTTAATTCCAAATTCACCATACCAAACACCTCGTAGGGTTTTAAACATGAAGTTGGGTCAAAACCTTACATGATTAACTAACGTGAAAGATGGAGGAGATAAGTTGAGTTGATGACCAAAGGGAAAGAGAAGTGGTTTGTCGTAATTAGTCGGAAGTAATAGGAGAGGAATGTTGACAAAAGCAAAATAAAAAAGAGATAAATATTAGAGAAGTTAAAAAAGGATATACCGGTCATTTTCAACTCTATTTCAAACGTTTGTTAAATAAGTTTTTTGTTTAATGAAAATTGTAGTTCTGAAAGAAATAACTCCATACTAAAAGGTGATATGGCTCATTATTAAACTAGTTAGCCTTAGAGGATTATTATAATACATAAAATTATACAGTTGGACTTTAGGAATTGTTTTACCATTTACCTTTTTATATATGTTTTTATGTCTTTTTATACTCTCTAACTTTTTTCACTTATATTTTAATTTTTTAATTTAAAAAAATGAATATACTATTTTACCCTTCATATCGATATAAATGTAAATCATTTACAAAATTAAAAAAAAGTCAAGTTGATGCTTAGATACCATTCCACTAAGTAAACATTTTATAATAAAAATTGACGTTGTAAAAATAACTACACATTTCAAGTTAGTGCAGTTAAATTTACAACCCATAAGATATTAAATATAATTTAGAATCAACAAACAATTTCCATCAGAAACATTTTTTTTTTTTTTTGAAAAGTCAATACCTCCATACCTTTATTACCACACCAAAGTAAAACCAAAGTACAAATATGGAATCACATGGCACCTAAAGCCATGCCACAGGCCCACAAACGAGAGACAATAAATATAAAACAGACTGATGTAACAGACTACACCAAATGAGAAAATGGACCCAAAAGAAAACAAAAACCAACAAGAAATCACCAGATTACAAGCTTCAAAACCACGAAACTGAAAACTTGACATGCGATCACAGAATGTTAGGATTTGCGAACCATGTATACCAATCCTGTTTTGACACTCCATTTTTTCCCAGCATCCATCGAAAAGTTTTAATTTGCCACTCAAAGAAAACGTCTTCAATCTTCTTTTTTGTATCCTTGAACACCACCATGTTTCTATGCGACCAAATCAAATAAAAGAACATCCGAACTGTTGCTTGCCAATTTGACTGATCATGTGCGAGTAGATCCGAAACTGAGCTGATTGCGTCTAACGGTTTGCACCACCAACTAGAAAAGAGGGACCACGCTTTCTGAACCAAACTGCATCTCCAGAAAGCATGCTCCATGTCTTCAACTTGATCTTCACAAAGCGGGCACAAGGTTGAGTGTAAATCCACCTGCAAAGAGTCAAGTTTTTTCCTAATTGGAATTCTTCCTAGTCGCACTCTCCAAATGAAGATGTTTATTTTCTTAGGAACTTTATAGTGCCACCAAGTCTCCCTCCCCACCTGCGTACCACCTAGATCAACCTCATCGACCATCTCCATTAACCTTTTAACCGTGAAAATTCCATCCTGAGCTAACCACCACTTTACCTTATCCACTCTATCTCTACCGGGAACTTGATTTGTTACCAAGCTAGCTAACTCCTCAAGTTCCCCTAACTCCCTCCCCCTCGGCTCCCTTCTCCAATTCCATCCCCATACCCAATTATTTTCCTCCCAACTTCCCCTCTCACTAACCACCGCCTCTTTATATACTTCAAGATTGAATAACCTACGACATTTATCTTTTAACAAAAAATCCCCCAGCCACTTATCCTCCCACACCCGAATAGACGTCCCCTCCCCTAATGATTTCCCAAAAGACTGTGTAAACCTAATCCCTTTCTTCTCTAAAATATCTCCTACTCTTAGAATATTTCCCCACACCGGATTAGGACATCTCCTCCAACCCAACCCATTGATGCAACCCAACCCTGACCCGAGACCATGAATGCTTCTAATAACTCTAACCCACAATGAGCCCTTTTCACCTAACCACCTCCACCACCACTTACCCAATAACCCCATATTTGCAGCCCTAAGACTGCCCACATTTAGACCCCTCTTCCCTAAAAAGTTTAGGATAGTGTTCCATTTAACCCAGTGAATGTATTTATCCGTCCCTCCCGAATCCCCTTTCCCCCAGAAGAAATTTTTTCTAATACGCTCAAGAAAACCAATCACACACTTTGGGGCCAAAAACAAAGAGAAAAAAATACAAAGGTAAGCTGCCGAGAATTGATTTAACCAGAGTAAGTCGACCACCGAAAGACACCATATTTGCCCTCCTATAAGAGAGTTTATTTTTTACCTTCTCTATTATCCCTTTCCAAGACACCACCCGGTTCATATCAGCACCAACCGGCATCCCCAAATACACAAAAGGAAACTCTCCCACCTTGCATCCCACAAGATTTGCCCACAGAGCAACATCATTTTGATTTACCCCCATACCCAATAAGGAACTCTTACTCAGATTAATCTTTAAGCCTGACAGTCTTTGGAAACACTCCAAGATTTTAAGTAAATTCTTGAAGTTTTCCAAACACCAATCCCCGAAAATAATCACATCATCTGTGTATTGCAAATGTGATAACCCTACTTTGTTTTGCAAACCAATCTCAATCCCCTTGAATTTACCTTTCTCAATCGCTTCCATCAACAAGATATTTAGACTCTCTGCTACGACTAGAAAAAGGAAGGGAGCTAAAGGATCCCCCTGCCTTAGACCCTTCTCCATGTTGAACTCACCCGTGGGAGATCCATTTACTAGGACGGAAACCCTAGCGGAAACTAGACAAGCTTTGATCCAACAAACCCATTTATCCCCGAATCCCATCGCCGATAATAATTCTAACAAAAAAACCCAATTGACGTTGTCATGTACTTTTTCGAAATCAATCTTGAAAATGAAAGTTTTTAATTTATTCTTTTTAATAAAATGTACCGACTCATTTGCAATTAAAACCCCATCCGTGATGTTTCTACCTTTGATGAATGCCGTTTGAACCTCACTGATTACTTTTGGAATCACTTTCTTAAGTCTTTCCGCAAGTATTTTGGAGATTACTTTATAGTAGACACCCACTAAACTGATTGGTCTAAAATCATTTAGACCAACCGGATTATTGACTTTAGGGATCAAAAAAAGAAACGACGAGTTACAACCTTTGCTGATTCTTGAGTTGTGCCAAAACCATCGAAGACTCCTTGTCAAATCATCTTTAATAATTTGCCACGCTCTTTTGACGAATTTGAAATTAAATCCATCCGGCCCTGGAGCTTTAGTGCTCCCGCACGATTTCACCGCCATCCAAATCTCCTCTTCCTCGAAAGGGTCTTCCAGTCTCCTAGCATCTTCCATCGAGATTTTTTTAAACTTATTGTTTTGAAGACTTGGCCTATTTTCTACTTGTTCTCTAAATTTGTTTTTAAAAAAAGTTCTATCTCTTTTTTCAGCAGATCCGGCTCTTCAATCCAAATACCACCCACATTTAAACCCGCCAAACTATTTTTTCTAATCCTCTTTCTAAATACCGCGTGGAAGTACCGAGAATTCTCATCCCCTTCTGCGTCCCATTTTGCCCTTGCTTTCTGCTTTTCCATCTCTAGTTTCAAACCTTCCTTTTCCAGCCATGTTTTCCTCGCTTCATTCCACTCTTGACGCTCCAAATCATTAAGGTTCCCGTCTTCTGCTATCAGTTCCCAATTCCGTACTTCTTCTTTTAACTCGCTAATTTCTTTATCTAGCTTCCCAAATTTAGTTCTGCTCCACTTCCTCAGCGCCTCCTTCGTGTTTTTGAGTTTTTCCAAGAAAATTCGATCCGGGGTACACGCGTTCACATTCTTACACCATGCCTCTTTCACAATATTTTCAAACTCTGGTTCGTTAATCCAACAGTCAAAGAATCTAAACGGTTTCTTCCCAAAATCCACTTCCTTGTGTCTAAGTAAGAGTGGGAAGTGATCAGAGAACTTTCTATCTAAGGTTTTAATGCTTAACGAACTGTATTTCAAAGTTATTTTCTCCGAAACCAGAAATCTATCAAGTCTGCTGAATTTCAGCCCGCCGTCACTAACCCTGGTGAATTTTTTATCGCACAATGGTACATCCCACCAACCCCCTTTACTAATGAAATTATTGAAATTTTCTGCATTATTCTCACAAAATTGTGAGTTTCCTCGTTCAAAACTACTCCTAACATCATTAAAATCTCCGAAAACCACCCAATTTAATTGTTTATTCCCACAAACCTGTGTAATTTTTTCCCACAGCTCAGCTCTTTTTTTTTGACACCTAGGTCCGTACACATTTACACAACCTACCAAATCGTCAAAACCTTCCCAGTTGCCTACAACCCCCAGGAAATTTTCCCCTTCCAACACTGAATATTTTTTGAAAATTTTATTGTCCCAAACAACCAACAAACCGCCCGACAGACCCGACGCCGATTTATACACATAATCGAAATCATCCGTACCCCAACAGCTAGCTACCACAGATTCATTCAAGCTTTCTAATTTTGTTTCTTGAATCTCCAAAACAACAGGCTTATGGAGAGAACACAATTCTTTTACCCAATTTCTCTTCTTACTTTTACCTAAACCTCTAACATTTAAAGATATAATATTCATCTTAAACAAGTTTAAAGACGAGAGCTAACCTGCCTGAGCTTCAGACTCCTTGCGCAGCCTTTGAACCTGCTGCGTCATCTTCCTTTTCTTTCCAGATCACACCGATGGATTTCCCCATTTCTTCTACCTCCTTTCTGCTAAAGGAGCTCCTAATCTCATTTGAGAGTTCCTGATGGATTCCTTCTGACGAGCTGTTACTTTCTCTGTTTCCTTCACTTCTGCTTTTCGACTTTGATTTCTTTACTTTCAAGTGCTTTGTTCTCGTGATATGCTTTATGATTCTCATACTCAACCTTCCGTTCCTAGCTTCGATCTGCCTTGTCCTCGTCGAAATCGCAACTTTATTTTTCCCCGCTTCACTCCTGTGTCGGTCATCATCGGTCCCATTCTCAGAGATATGGTTTGGATCTGCACCCTCGTGATTTATCGTATTGGTGTTTTTATTTTGGACACTATTATTTTCCACTTCTAATACATTTTCTTTAGGCCCATCGCCCTTCATGGACTTCCTTAAAATCTCCGGCCCCTGCAACTCTTCTTTATCAATCGGCCCATCCCTATTCCTTTTAATTTTTTCTGATTTTTTGTTTGGCCCAGCTGATGGCCCAAATACCACATCACTTTGGCTTCCAGCCGCCTTATGCACCTCGGGAGTGATCCCCACCGAAACTACTTTTCTATTTCCTTCTACTTTATTTAATAAAGTAGGTTCAATGAATTTCTCGGGACTTTGAAAGTCATTATTAACTCTCTCTTCAGCCTTCTCAGCTTCTCCGGTGGAACTTCCTTCAACTTTTCCAGCCAACTCAACCTTCCCCGGTGACTTATCGAAAGAGTCTTTCACCCTTTCCTCTAAATCCCAGTCTTCATCTTCATCCGCATAATCGCTGCTCTCATAATCGGTAACACCATTTTCACTCTTGCACGACGGGACCGATAATTCATCGTTCTCAAAATCTTCCGACCCTCCTGAGTTCTCGTCCCAAAAAGTCTCAATGTCATCCCCTTCCTCTTCGATAAATATTCTGTAGAAAAGTTCCCCTATCTTGATACTACTAATCTCTTCTATTCTGGATCTCATCGAGGTGCTTACGAGAACTCTACCTATTATAAACTTTTTACATGACTCAATAGAACAATTCACAAAGCTAATCGGGTTACCCCAATTCTTGACAATTTTAGCAAAACTATTTTCACTCCATGCATGTAGTGGTAACCCTCTCACTTTCAACCAGACTAATCTCTCTGAAGATTGAAAACTAGGAGACCATCTCCTCATTTCCTTCAACCAGTAATGCATCCCGTGGTTCTTGTTTTCCAATAATTTACTAACATCTTGTGGAGAGCTTAGTTTAAGCAATACTTTATGGCCACCCAGGTAATACATCTTGCAATCTGCCATACTCTCCGTACAACTTGCCATCCTAGCCGCTTTTAGGTTCTCGACTTTTTCCAATCTCCCTAACACACAATTATCCAGAAATATCATGTTCTCTTTTACCGGCAAAATCTCACCGATCATATTCTGCTCTGTTTTCGGAGCTTCGTTATCCATATTCCTACCAGAGCTATCTTCTTTAACCACTTGACAATAGGATTTTCCTTTTACGACAAAAGCATCTTCACCTCCCTGCCTCCTTTGTTCGTGGACTGCTTGTCTCCTCAAATCCTGGATAGGTGTTTTGGTGTGTGGATTATCTTTCCTCTTTCCGACATCCTTCTGATCATTCGCAAGGAAAAATCGTACGTTTCGGTTACCTATCAATAAGGTATTAAGGCGTTTCAACAGAAAACTCACATCCTTGACATGTTTGAATCTCGCAAACCCAAATTTCTGGCCGTTTCTTAACCTCTTTCTCACCAAGTACAAGTCTCCCAGATCACCATACCTCTTCAACGTCTTCCACAAATGATGAGCTTCCCAATCTTCCGGGAAATTGAAGAACAAAAACGATGTCATGGTTGCCGAAATCCTCTGGTTTCTCGTAGCAATCCTTGTATATCTTCCTATAGTTCTTGGCCCCAAAGACACCCTCTCTCTCTCTCTAACTCTCGCCATGGAGGTTTGTTTCCATCAGAAACATATATAATCATTTATATGGCTTATTTAAAATAAAACAGAATAATTATCCGCTTCTTTACATAGGTAACCATCGATATTATATAGTAGTAGCTTTTAATAGAAACACAATTTCTCAAATTTCTTAAAAAGTGTAAGGATTTATAATTGAGTAAAAGTTCAAAAGTCAGAGAACTTTTATATAACTAGCACCTGTAGTGGTTATTGTGTAATTGAGTACTGTCACATGTTGGCATAAGCATGAACCGGCTCATTGGCTAAATTATCTATTAGTCAACACACCACATAACACTGAAACATGAGACCCCTATTTTATTTTTTTTGGAAGTTGATTCTTCCACTTATAAATTTGATTCATCCACTAAAGGTACAACATCTTTGAAGCTATGTTACAAGTTAGTAAAGCATGAGTTTGTAGTGGATGAATCAACTTTATAAGTGGAAATATCATCTCCCTCTTTTTTTACATACAACGTTAAAAAAACCATGTCATCCTTGTTTCAGAGCGTCATGAGATCCACGAGGTAGTGGATGACAGGAGGCTATGACTACTCAAGTATGATTGCTGTTCGGCCCTGGTAATAAAGTTTCGTTTGGCCAACCACACCCACACCCTCAATACGGCCTCTCCCTCAATGCGATACACCAACGCCTTGACCTTGTGCACCCTTTTTTATCTTTTCATGTGTGTAGAGTATAAAAAGTTAAGAAAACAGGAAAAATGAAACTTGGAGGAGTGAAAGTGACGAAGTAATGATGTGAGAGAGAAGATGATTGAAGTAAACGGTAGTCATTAGCCATAGCAATATCAATAAACATTAGCCTTAAGATATAAAAAGTTGTTTCCATGCAAATAGGTGTTTTTCTAGGATTGAGTATTGTTATCATTGCTTAATTTTTTAAGTTTAAGATGATGAACACATAACTTGACAGAAATTACTAATCCAAACACCTGCGAAAACTATATTTGAAATGAATCACACTTGGTGTAAAAGAGAAGGCAAAATAGATAACTAAGGTTTTAGAAAACCAAAGAGCCAAATACTACTAAATTCATTTTGAAAGAAATCTATGTTACACGGTTACCTTTTTAGACATTTAGTTTCACACGAGAAAATCGTTACTTGTATTGCAATTCATAATCCAGAATAGGAAAACAACACTTGATATATAATTCATCGTTTCGTTTGACAGGAAGGTCGTCGATGACTTCCCTGCAGTACACATGAATACTTGATACATAGAAGATAGGGTACCAATAACCTTAAGCAGGTTGGAATCGATTTTCTTTCCAAAAATGTGCACATTCAAAGAGCGTTTTGAGATTGTAAGGCTCGGTGACCATGGAATCCCCGTTCCAAAACATCTCTGCAAATTGACGATATGCCACTTGAGTCGGGTGAAAAGAGTCAAAGAATAGATATTCATTAGCATTATCACATACTTGATACTCTTTTATATCTCTCATTCCTCCACAGGTATAAATCCCTCTAAAAGGACCTAGTCCACAACATGCTGTCTCCCCATACTTGAAACCTTCATGTCAAATTCACTACTAAAGTTATACTAAAAAGAAACTTTCAGGAAGCAGAAACAAATATGCATGATAGATAGATAGATAGTTCATGAGTAGTAAGTACCAATACCATATTGGGATGGATTCTTCATTCTATTGCTAATGGAAGTGGACATATCAAATTTCGCGTACATGAATCCGTCCAGTTCCTTCTCCAAATCTTCTAGTTTTGTGGCAAGTGCCTGATTGTGTAGTCTGATGATATCATCCTTGTCTTTGTTGCAATTATAATCAGGTTGAGCCATTCGAATGGTTGGCCAACAGCCTACAAGCGGGACTGTCACAAACCCAAATTTCCTTCCTCCTTTTTTGTATATTTCCTGTTCAGCCAACGCAAATCAACTTGTGCTTATTAACTTATCACTTTTTTGCTTAATAATTAAGCTTTGTTCACATCAATGGCTTCTTTTAAATAATGCTTATTTAGAATAAATAAACGTTTTGTATTGTATACTAGACAGTGCTTAAGGTGTAACCTTAATCACATAAGTCAAGTTTCCGATCACCATTTCCACATATTGCTCGTGGGTGTACAAATTGCTGCCTTGGATTATGTAGTCATTGGTTCCACAGCTAAACAGGTAGACAGCACTGGACAGCAGCTGGTGGGCTTTGATATCACCTAACTTGTGCCTATAATCATTCTCTAAATCGCCAAAGTAACCAAGCTGTGTTTGAAGGTTAACTACCTACATACAGATGGAAAATTAAACACAGCCATGCATTTCTACATACTAAATACTTACTAATAGTAGCTAGCGGATAAAATGTTTGTTAAAACAAGCATCTACAAGATTCAATTTTAGTTACTGGGTTGTAAAGTGGTGCATACAAATCCAGCATGGGTCTCAATCAGGGCACCAGCTCCTCCAGACGCGAAGTTTGCTCCGTGGGTGAACTCGTTCTTTGCGGGTTCCAGATACGCAGGAATAAGAGGTAGGTTCGCATACTCAGCTGCATCACAAGGTATAAAATAAATTTTGGAAAAACAGAGTATGTTTGATTTGGGGTGCATGTCGCTCACCGATAAAGTCAGGGATCAGGCGGCCGTCGGAGAATCTCCCGGTTGGCGGGTCAAAGTAGGATTCACCATACGGCCATAGATTCGCTTGGAAATCAGTTGTGGTGTTGATGTAGTTGTTGTTTCCAGGATCGAAAAAGGAATCGCCAAAAGCAAAGAGTGCAATTTGTTGGTCGAAATTCCCTTGACAACAACTCAGGCAACCTTTGGGTATGAATGATAGACACCAAACAAAAACAAGTACAACACCCAGATTGCTTCTTGCAACACCCATGCCTAATCTATCTGCAGCTTAACCAAACATGGATTACAATTAACTGAATTAAATGTTTCTAATTCTGGTTGGCGGTATCGACGACGAATAATGATTAGGAATATATAAAAAAAATAATATATTCAGTGATTTACTGAAACCAAATGATTGCTGTTTATTTAATCATATCCTGCTATTTTATTCACAAGTAAGACTAAAAACCTATAAAACAATTCTTGGAGAAAGCCATTTAAAATGTGCCGGCAAAATTTCAATTTATAAAAATCATGAATGATTCTTACGTCAAAAAGGATATAAAAAGACAGGTTAAAGCTCAAGCCTTTTTTTCAAGCTTGAGATTTCATTAATGGACGTTAGATATAAAGCAAATATAGAACAGCCAAAACAAGATTTTGTTTATATAATAAGTGACCATGTGTTCTGTAATCTTCGATTTCATAGACCCAACCAAAAATCTTATAGAAAAAGAGATCAGGCGACAATCTTTATTAGAGTTAGTCACTCTTTCTCTTATGAAAACATCAGTTGGCCAGTGTTGGGATAATTTAACAAAAGAGATTAATGAGAAACACATCACATGAAGATTTCTTGGAAGAAAAAGAGGCTAGATATATGAGTATTGAGAACCATAACTTAAATGTTGCTGCCGCATATGCTTTCACAAAAAAATATCAAAACAAAAAGTAAATCCATGATACGCATTTATAGGTACCACTTTTTATTATCGAAATGTGTGATACACGATCCAAAGATTTATCACTCCCGATTTCTCTACAATAATTTCTAGCAACAGATACTCCATCACATGACACCAACATCACCGATCAAGTTATAAGTGTTAGGATCAAGACACCTAAAATATGCGTTAGAATAATGCGGAATTAGTTTTGATTAATTAAATTTAATAATGATTTACTTGATTGCATCAATATAGCTTTCAATTCTTTGTCAATTTTGTTCATTCCAATCTTATCATAAAACTGTAAAAATCATAAAAGCAAACTGACTCAATTCATAAGATCGACCAATTTACTTGGGTTCATCCCAACCAACCAACCAAAGTGAGGATCAATTCAACACATGTCCCATGCTGAATTAACTGATAATGTTAATTAGTGTTTACTTCTAGTGTAAGTAGTGGGTGTTTGTTACCAACTATTTTTCAGTATTGAAGCAACATTGGCTCTACATTTCTAAATACAGCTCTTGCTTTGTTCCAGAAATAAAAATATCAGTGAGGTTGAGTCCATATTTGCTTTCTGCAAATTCTTTGAATTGTACTCTGCCACTCTTAACAACCTTCAACTGCACTTGTGTTGCTCCTGACCTCCATCGGGACACAAAGAACAAACTTCGTGTCCCTTACCATTCAAATATTTGTCTCGCTATCATCCATGTTACGCAGTTACCTTTTAAACATTTACTTTCACACTGAAACTCCTCAATTCTATTGCTATTCGTTATAAGAAATAGAAAAGGTGGGAAACAATACAACATCATAATTCATCATTTGAGAGGAAGGTTGTCGATGACTTCCCTGCAGTACACAGATGAATACTTCATAGGAGATAGGAAAACAATAATCTTAATCAACTTACACTCGTTTATCTTTCAAAAAATATGTGTACCTTCAAAGAGCGTTTTCAAATTGTAAGGCTCGGTCACCTTGGAATCCCCATTCCAAAACATCTCTGCAAATTGGCGATATGCCACTTGATTCGGGTGATAAGAGTCAAAGAATAAATGTTCATTAGCATTATTACATACTTCATACTCTTTTATTTCTCTCATCCCTCCACAGGTATACATCCCTCTAAAAGGACCACTACCACAACATGCTGTCTCCCCATCCTTGAAACCTTCATGTCAAAATTCACTACTAAAGTAATCAAAAAGAAAAAAAGATCCCAACATTCAGAAACCAGAAACAAATATGATAGTTCATAAGGAGTACCATATTGTGATGGATTCTTCATTCTATTGCTGATGGAAGTGGACATATCATATTTTGCATACATGAATCCTTCCAGTTCCTTCTCCAAATCTTCTAGTTTTCTGGCAAGTGCTTGATTGTGTAGTCTGATGATATCATCCTTGTCTTTGTCGCAAGTATTATCAGGTTGTGCTATTCGAATGGCTGGCCAACAGCCTACAAGCGGGACAGTGACAAACCCAAATTTTCTTCCTCCTTTTTTGTATATTCCCTTTTTCAGCGAAATCAAATTAACTTACAGACTAAGGTTAGCTTATTTAAAACAACTTATGCTTACCAGTTTATGACCTTAATAATCTTTGTTAGACAAAACAATCACAAAGGCTTCTAAACAAAATGCTTATTTATTTAGGTAAATAAACTGCTTGGAGACTAAAAGGTGCTAATTGCATTTACATAACACAATAAGCTGATAAGCAGAGAGTTTTTAAGTTTAAAGAGATAGAAGTAGTAACCTTGATCACATAAGTCAAGTTTCCTATCACCATATCCACATATTGCTCGTGGGTATACAGATTATAGCTGTCAAGGCTTATGTAGTCGTTGGCTCCACAGCTAAACAGGTAGACAGCACTGGACAGCAGCTGGTGGGCTTTGATATCACCTAACTTGTGCCTATAATCATTCTCTAAATCGCCAAAGTAACCAAGCTGTGTTTGAAGGTTAACTACCTAGGTAGGTACAGATGGAAAAACACTGAATACTAATAGCAGCGGCTACAATTTTTGTAAAAATAAGCATCTACATGTTTATATTTTAAATTACTGGGCTCTGTACTAAAACGTAAAGGGATGCATACCAATCCGGCATGGGTGAACTCGTTCTTTCTGGGTTCGAGATACGCAGGAATGAGAGGCAGTCTCGCATACTCAGCTGTATCAGATAATTAAGGAATAACTTATGGAAGATGGAAAAAAATAACAGAGTATGTTTGATTTGGGGTGTCGCTCACCGACAAAATCGGGGATAAGACGGCCATCGGAGAATCTCCCGGTTGGCGAATTAAAGTAAGATTCACCATACGGCCATTGATTAGCTTGGAAATCAGTTGTGGTGTTGATGTAGTTGTTGTTTCCAGGATCGAAGATGGAATCACCAAAAGTAAATAATGCAATTGGTTCGTCGAAATTCCCTTGAGAAGAACCTTTGGATATTGATAGACATGAAACAACAACAACTAGTACACCCAAATTGCTTCTTGCAACAGTCATGGCTTAATCTATCTATCTATGCGCAGATTAAGAGTTTGCGATATCCAAGTTTTACTCTCGGTAGTTAACCAAGCATCTATTATTATTTACAGAAATGATGTTTCTGATTGGAGGTATCGATGATGAATAATGAATTAGGTATAGATAATTAATTAAAATAATAATTATATATAATATAATATACATTCAGTGACTTATTGAAACCAGATGATTGCTGCTTTTAAATCATATTCCTGCTCTTTTAATACAGCTAATAACAATTCACAAGTAAAGACCTATTGAGCATTTCTTGGAGAAAGCCTGTGAGTTAGCATCAAAATGTGCCTGCAAATTTTCAAGTTATAAATATCATGAACGATTCTTACGTCAAAAAGGAAATAAAAGATAAAAAGATGGTTGAAGCTCAAGCCTTTTTCCTTACAATATGATTCTTGACTACTTTCAAGCTTGAGATTTCGTTAATGGATGTTAAATATCTGCCATCAATTGCTACATCACAATCCAAACCCACCTAAGAGAATACACAAACCCGAAATTTAAATATTCATTTATGAAAGAAGATCAATATGGCGTTGTTAAAACAGGAACCTGTGGGCAAAAACCAACCTTGATCTTTGGCGATTTGATCTGTAGTATTCTTAGGTGAACTCCAATATCACCCAATATTTTGATGGTAAAGTCGCTGGTTTTCACCCCAGACATAAGTGTTGTTATATCAAGAGACTGAAACAATATGTCAATCTTGAGGCTTACATTATCGCTTCTAGGGGGCTGATAAAACCCCGGGATTCTGATCATTCCTATAACTAATCCATTATTGAGTATGTCGAGTCTTGAGAAATCATACTTCATACCAACTCTGTTTGGATTTTGTGCAGTTAAGGTCATATAAGCAACCGAGGAGATAAACAAACTTGACTTCTCTGAAACATCAAACTTGTATGAAGCAATATTCATTGTTTGAAATGAGAAAATGGGTCTTCGGGGCTTTAATACAAAGATAATGATCAAAGAAAAAAACCCAGAAATTAATACGATCAGGGTAGTCATAAGAATAAGAAACAAACAACATTTCTTGCAAGAAAACTGAAAACAGAGCACTCGATGAAGACAAGGTTCTAAACTTTGTGCAGAAGCATCCATTATCATGAATTCTTGATCCCTCTCCAGGCAAATCTGAGGAGAATTATAAAAGACTTATCTTGCTTCTGCAGATATATATTCTCATATTCCTTACTTGGGAGTTCTGTTTCGAGTCCAAAGAATGATTATAAACATCAACACCAGTATTATAATATACAAGAACGCAAAGCCGACCACCATTTGGTATAAGTAGTGATCAACACAGTTATGAAACATACAAACCATTACATAATTCATAGATACTCAATTAGACATCACTAGTCAAAGCATACAAGCTACTGAAAAAGAGATTTTACTGACTATGAAAACCTTATTTACAAACACAGATTGAAAAGATTTGAGTTTCAATTAAAAAACTCCACTCGTCATGACAGGAAGATCTTCGAAGGTCCAAAGATCCATCACATTTTCAGCATCCGCAGTCGCATCTCCATTGAGGAAAGCATCAACAGAAGAAGCAACCCAGTTGCCTTCAAGGTCATCAAAGGTCCAAAGATCATCATTACAATTTGACACCAGATCTACAGACTCTGTTTTCGGCTTCTTGGCCGGATTAGCATCTTCCATAAAGGTAGCCTCGTCAACCTCAGAAAGAAGAGATGTAATCTCGGGAGTTTTTGCACAGTTTTCGCCCCATGGGAACTCAGAATAATCAAAAGAGTTGCTACTCTGATCAGAACCAAAATAAAAGCCCGCAGTTTCTTCAAGCGTAGCAGCAGGATTACCCTCAATTGAGCCACAAGTAGGGTTAGGGTTAACTTTAGGAGCTGGTTTCTGGTGTTTGGGCTTATTAGCGGATGGTGTAGCCTTCTCGGGGAAATTGACCTTAGCCTTTGAACCACGGATCCTTCTGGCCTCGGCATCATAAGCTCTTGCAGCTTCTTCAGCAGTATTGAACGTCCCAAGCCAAACACGCACCCCTTTCCTTGGATCACGTATTTCAGCAGCCCATTTGCCCCATGGGCGCTGACGGATCCCTCTGTATTGGTTCTTCCTTTTCTTGGAAGCATCATCACATTTCAGATATCTTGAGCCTAAACGCAAAAACCACGGGAAACAGTTTTAGATTCAACCATACATGAAATAAATTCACTAAAAAGAAACACGTTAGCATCTATAAAAAGATGCATTTACTCAACCTCTTTCTTCTCAAAAGTAACGAATCAGATCTAAAAGCTTTAAATTTTTATGAATCCTCTTAAAAAAAACATCAAACAAAAGTATCGATGTACAAACTTGAAATCAGATACAAAATCAAATCAAAGTCGCCATTTATCAGTGAATCGGGGTAGGATAGAAAGCAAATTAAAATATCATAAACCTTTTCCAAACACCCATTAAACAAAAAACAAAGAATCATCTGACAAGAGGGACGATTAATTACCAGGGACAGGAGCGGAGTTTTTGGGGGCGGAGAAAGCAAAAGGCTTGTTATTGTCGTGATCAATTTCAACCAGATCCTTAAACCCCCGGAAATCGGCCTCAAACTCATCGTCGATATCAAAGAGGTCAGATCTTGGGGGTTTTGAAAAGTAGTTACTTTTCTTTAGAAGATCGGTGTTCCAGAGAAGATCAGATGTGAGGCGGCGAGAGCGATTAGCCGTGGGGGCGATGATATCGGAGAGGATTGCACCTCCACACATATTTGCAGATGGATTTCAAGTAAAAAAGTTTGATTGATGGGAAGAAATTAAGAAAACAATGATAGTGGTTTTTGTTAAAGAGGTAAAGGGATGAGCGGTGAGTCCTTTTTTATACATTCGAGGAAAGAGAATGGAGAAGGAAGGTTGCAGTTACAGGGGCGATGTATTTTGACGCCTTTGAAACATAATATTTTTTTATTATTACTAGTTTAATATCTCGTTATAAACACGAAAATAATTAAAATATTTTTTATATATATTTTTAAAACATATATAAAAAATAATATTTTCAAACATATATAGAATATATAATGTATTTAATCAATAAAATTAAATTATTATCAGGATCTGTAGAATCATTCGTAACTTCAATAATAGTATTTTCAAAGAAGTTAATTTTCGTCATATGATCAACCAATTTAGGTTTAGAAAATTATGATGCAACCTTGAAATTTGAAATTATATAAAATCATTTTCTTCTAATTGACACTCGAACGTTGTTAGTATCGTTATTCTAATGGTAGCGATTATTTTGTAAACCCTATTGAGAAATAGAAATCACTATCAAAAGCAACAGAAGATAATTTTAAGAGTTTTTGAACTTAATTTCACTATATAGGTATATATTGTAGGATAATAAATATATCTTTTTTAATTTTAGATATTTACCAATGATGAATGTTATAAGTGATAAATATGTTATTTATAAATTAGATAGACAAATATGATATTTTAAAGTTTAAAAAATAATATATATTAAATTATTTATATAATCTTATTAAGTTAAAGAATTTTGACTTATAAAGTGAAGGTCAAATTATATTTCTAATTTAGCTAAAAGGTAAAAAATTATTACTTGATTCAAAAATATTCATTATTAATATTTATATGAAAAATGATAAAGAAATAAGTACGATTTTAAAATAGTATATAATTTATTGAATATTTTTTACATGTAAGATTGTTTAGTTGTTTATTATTTTTTTATATTTATTATTATTTTAAAGGGTTATCTTTATCTAATTCACATTAGTTTAACTATAAAAATTCAAATCAAAATTTTAGAATTAAATGAATTAACAGCTATGATTAAATCTTGTATTAAATTAGGGTCCAGATCATTTAATTTTTTTTAAATTATTCTTTTATATAAATTAGAAGATATATATTACAAGTAAAAATGACTTTAATTCTTTAAGAAAATATTATGATATAATAATTTATTTTTTTTACCAATTGTTTGCTCGTAAGACGAACAAGTGCTAGATGTGTATGGTTATCTTCAAGAGAATACTTAGTTGAGGGATGGAACCTACAAAACAAGGGAAACGCTACGTTAGAGAGCTTACAGGGGCCAGGCCTTGTAAACCGCTCCGACGCTCAAGTTAGCCATGGCAATGGTAAAGAGCTTAGAGGAGAGTGTTTGGGTTGTGAGAGGTGCATACCTTGGTAGGAGACGGTTGTCTCCTATTTATAGTTTAGGGCTTATGTAGATGGACCGTTAAGATTGAGGACAGGTGTCGCAATCTCCCGTGAGGGACCAGAAAAGGTGTACCTTTCTGCCATAAAGGGGATTTGTTCCCCGTTATCGGTGTCAGCCAATCGTGAGGCGGCTGACAGTACCTTTGTACCATAAAGGCGATTTGCTCCCCATTACCGGTGTCCTCCAATCACAGCGAGCCTACGTGTGTCTCGGCGCAGACATGGCACGTTTGCTCGGGCCTGTAACTTTAGGACACGTGTATGGGTTGAAGTAAGGCTGTAACGGTTCGCCCCAGGGCCTACCTGTAGAATGGCGTATTTATTGGGCTGGACCTGCCGTGACCGGAAGGACTTGTAATAATGTTGTTAAGCACACCAGGCCTGCTTGGACCGTATGGTGAATGTCTGGACCTGGCCTGCAGTTTGATCGTCCTGGGCTAAGCCAGGCCTGGGTTAGCTTGACCTTGTGATGTTTGGGGAGACGATGCTGACAGGCCCTTTGTTGCCTTTTCGAGCCTGGACGTAGGTACATCATCAAGTCCCCCAGTCTAGTTTGTTATGACTAGTCATAGCAGGCTAGACTCAGTACTGGAGTAAGGTCTTCATTATTACTGTTTGCCAGCTGTCCTGTAGGGTACAATGTAGGTGATAGCTTAGTGAAGGCGCGTGTCCATGGCGTGTGGCCCGACAAGCGGCGACATGATGATGGGTTACAACGGCCGGTCATATCACATGCTACTCATGGCGCGTGATCTGACATGCGGCGATTTGGACGGTTGTGATGTCATGATTGACAGCGATCTGAAACGGCGTGTCGTGTCAGTTTCCCGATTTTCGAATCTCCCGCCCATTAATGCTGTTGGTTTCTTACCCGTTGGATCGGGTTGGGTCGACGAGTTATCTATAAAAACCTTGGCGAGTTACCTTTTTGCGTACGCTTTCAAAATTTCCAATCTTCTTCTGTTCATCATCTTCTTCCTTTCCAGAGTCCTTCTGCGTTTCTGAAGCTTTTTCATCGAGGTATTCTTCTAAATCCCTACTCTTTGTCTCCTTTTTCATTATGAGCAATGTAGGGCTTCCCGTTCCTCAAGTCTTCCCCGACGTTACCCAGAAAAGGTTTACTGCTTTTCTTCGCGACTATCCATGGTTGGGGAAGTTCAATCCCTCCATCCCTGAGATCGATGACAGAGCGGATACGCCTCCTCAAGGTCGTGCGGCGTTTTATATGTCGTATGCTAAAGAGGGTAACCTGCGCATACCTATTTCTCGATTTTTCTTGAAAACCCTCCGCCATTACGGTGTTGGGTTCTCGCAGCTTCATCCTCTAGGGCTCGCTAGGCTCACCGCCTTTGAGGCTGCATGCCTTAGTGTCAATTGCAGACCTAGTCCCACCGTTTTTCGTGCCTTTTTTAACCTTTCTTGCTCTAGTTCTTGGTATACCTTTGAGAAAAGGAAGCATTTGGCTAAGAGGTTTGTGTTGAAGAGTAAGGACAAGGGTCTAAAGGATTGGAAGAAGCACTGGGTGTGGATAGATATGACCACTGACGTTATCCCTGAGGGGTTTGAAAGTCTGTTGGTTTGGAGGGGGGAGGGCGAGGTGACTACCCGGGTGAATAAGGAGCCTGTCCTGAAGGACAATAAAAAGGCAGCTTTCGAACGCCTGGCTAGACTGATTCTTAACCTACGTCCTTTCAAAGAGGGTTTTTTGGTGCTGCTTGGTTTGAGTCAGCACTGGCCGGATACCCGCAGGCCTAAAATTCGCAGTGGAGAGAGGGGTAATTCCCTGCGATATGTTTATTTGTGAGACATCTTTCTTCTTTCTTTTACTTACTTTTCTTTTTTGTTTTGCAGAGATGGGTTTCCTACAGTACATGGAGGCTGCAGACGAGGCGGTGATCCAGGTCATCCCTATGACCCAGGACGAAGAAAATGCTGCTCTGCAGGCCGACGCAGAAGCTGCTGCTGCTGCTGCTTCCGGTGCCGCGGTTCGGGATCTGGAAGATGAGGAGGCCAGTGACCAGGAACATCTGAACGAGCTGCGCCGACGGGAGTTGCGTGCCAAGCGTCTTGTTGATGAGGCTGGTATGGCTGGTCATTCGGAGGGACAGGGTACCTCTAATCCAGGTATGTCTAGTTTTAGTGCTTGTACTAGGTGTTTAAGCTAGTTCTTACACCTGATGCCTCTTGTGTTGATGTTGTGGTGCAGAGGTTGTGGAGGTGGCGGAGCCTATTTCCGTTATTCCCCCTGAGGCTACTGCAGAAGGTAGTTTTGCCGGGGATCCTATCGACTTGGAGGAAGGGGGTGGGAACGCCTCTGATCCTGTGAGAGAGGGTCCTCCGGTTACTGTGTCGGAGCAACCTGTTGTCTCGGAAGGCTCCTCCAGGGGAGCTAAGAGGAAGGGCAAGGGGATTGCCACCGAGAACAGGCCTGCGCCGGCTACCCCTGTGACCCCGACGTCCAGGGGGACTCCGCATTTTACGAAATCCGATGCCGAGCGTTTAGTTGCTGAGCTTACCGTCCGATGTAAGTTTATCTATCCTTATGACTTTGCTAATTGTGTGTTTTCAAACCTGTTCTTACCAAGCTTGTTGGAAGCGTCCTGTGTGCAGGACGCCCTTAAACCGCAGGTGGGGGACAACTGGTCTCCCAGGTTCTCTCTTCCTCCAACCTTCGACGGGACTGATGCTACTGAGCGTCGCCAGTTTTTTGATGGGTTGTTACCCGCCGAAGTACTGAACCAGGCCTCCGCAGCGTCTTTATTGCAGACCTTGGATGGTGCTGATGAGAGTATGTTCCGCATGCTCGTGAGTTTTGTAGACAGTTGGCGGCGGCTGATTAATAATGCGTTGTCATCTGTAAAAGAGATGCTCACCCGCAACGAGTCGGAGGGGCGTCTGCGAAGGGAACGCCTGGCCTCCCAGGGCGTGACACAGAGGGCCGAGGACGCTGAGCTTCGTGCTCAAGCTTCCGCCAGGGAAGTCGAGACTCTGAAGCTCCAACTTCAAGAGGCCAACAAGAGCCTGGAAAAAGTCGGGGCTTTAGAGGGTCAGCTCCAGGAGGTCACGGCGAAGCTGCGGGAAGCTGAGGAGGTAGCCTTGGGTAGGGAAGCAGAGATTGCCCACCTTAGGCAGGATTCCCTTGTGGTTGGGGTGGAAAGGGATAACCTTGTTGTTCGTTTGGAGGAGTCCCAGGTGGAAAAGGATCACTTGGTTGCTCGTCTCGAGGATTCCAAGGAGTCCTATAAAAGCCTTGGTGAGGCCTTTGAGGGGCTGCAGGGGAATTTCCTGTCTTTGGTACAGGGCATTCCTTCCCTTGTTGGGAAATTGCGTGCTTCTAAGCAGTATTGCGAGCCTTATGGTGCATTATACGACACTGCTGTACGCTTGGGGCGACACCAAGCTGCTTCCCAGCTGAAGGCTGCTGTTCCTGACCTTCCAGACCGGCTGGTGACTCCGTTTTTGAACCCGGGTGCTTTCCAGGCCCTGAAGGATGGGAGTGATAAAATCGAGCATATGGTGTACCCTTACCTTCAGCAGCTGTCTGGTATGATTAACAACACCTGGGAAGATATCTACAGGGTAGATCCTGATGCATCTTCTAGTTAGTTTTAGTAACTTTTATTTTTTATTCTCTTTTCTCAATGTACCCCTGAGGGGGGTTTTCATATGTAACCGTGTACATACTTAATGAATAGGGGTAGTCCCCCAGTTGCGTTTTCATGCTGCTTATGCTTATGCTTGTTATTGGCTTTGTGTGTATGTGGGCAATGCCCAAGTTTATAGTCCAGGACTGGGTGATGGTCAGTGACCATACCTGCGCCTTCAGGGGAGTCTATGACTCCGCCTAACTAGACTTTCCGGAGCTAGTGATGGCCAATGACCATACCTACGCCTTTGGGGGAATCAATGACTCCGCCCTACCGGATATAAGTGACGTAATTTACAGCATAACTAAGAATTATAAATGAGAAAACGGCAAGTATTATGCCTTTCTTTTCATATAAGATAATGCCAGGGTAAACATCTGGGCTTAATACAAAATGGAGGAAACCAGGGTAAGGACCTGGATTTATACATAACATTTTTTCAGATTAGTAATGTGTCACGATCTTGGGATGGGGGAGCCGTCTACATTGCTGAGAAGGCAAGAGCCATTGCGGCTAGCCTCTCTTATGATGTAGGGCCCTTCCCATGCTTGCGTGAGTTTACCTGGTGTCAGTGCCAGGCTTGCTTCATTTTTTCGGAAAACAAAATCTCCAGTTTTGAGGGTACAGGGTTGCACTCGCTGGTTATAATACTTGGAAATTTCTCTTTTTCTTTCCGCCTCGCGTATTGCTGCCTTGTTTCTTCTTTCTTTGGCCAGTATTGCATTGATGCTTAGTTCTTCACCATTGCTCTCTTCGGAATGTACCTGGCTGCGATTAGTGGCCACCAATATTTCGGGGGGAATCACCGCTTCGGTCCCATATACGAGACTAAAGGGTGTCTCCCCTGTGCTGCGTTTTGGTGTTGTTCGGTGTGCCCATAAGACACTGGCTAGTTCATCCACCCATCCGAACTTGTGTCGCCCCAGTCTGACTTTAATTCCACGCACCAGTTCCCTATTAGTGACCTCCACCTGGCCGTTAGCCTGAGGGTGAGCCACTGAGGTAAAAACTTGGGTAATGCCCAGTTCTTGGCACCACGAAACGAGAGGCTCCCCAGCAAACTGTGTTCCGTTGTCACTGATGAGAAAATGGGGTAGACCGAACCTGCAAACGATGTATTCCCAGATGAAAGCGAGGACTTTCCGCCCAGTAATTGTTGCCAGCGGCCTGGCTTCCACCCATTTAGTGAAGTAGTCTATGGCGACTATTAGAAATTTGACGCCCCCTGGGGCTGTTGGGAAGGGGCCCACTATGTCGATTCCCCATTTGTAAAATGGCCAGGCTGAGGTGACTGGTATCATATCTTGCTTCGGTCTGCGGGGTATGGTGGCATGGATTTGGCAGGAGTCACATTTGATTAGCTCTGCTGTAGTATCTGTGTACATGGTAGGCCAGTAGTACCCTAGGCGCATGATCTTTGTGACCACTGACCTAGGGCCTGCATGAAGGCCACAAGCGCCACTATGTACTTCGTGAATGATGTGCTTTGCTTGAGTTGGGTCGACACAGCGTAGCAGAGGGCCCAAAGAAGATTTTCTGTACAGGTGACCGTCTTTCAGCCTGTACATGGGCGCCTTCATTCGCAGGGCTCGTGCCTGGGTTTTATCAGCTGGGAGGAGACCTGTCAGCAGGTAAGCCTTGAGTGGGGTCATCCAGGTTTCTTCTTCGTCTACCTGACTGATTTCTGCCTTGGTCGCAATTGACTTATCCTTCAAGACCTCTACCAGTACTTCCTTTGTCAGGTGTTCAAAAGCGAATGTAGCCAATTTGCTAAGGGCATCTGCACGCTTGTTCTGCGACCGTCTTACTTGAGAGATCGAACAGGTTGCGAAGTTTTTTAGCTCTTGCTGTGCTTGTGCTTTGTAAGCTTTCATCGACTCTTCTTTTGCTTCGAAACTTCCATTGACTTGGTTCGCCACCAACTGTGAATCCACATACACCTGTAAGTGAGGGACTTTGAGTTTGGAAGCTAACCTGAGCCCTGCCAGTAGTGCCTCGTATTCTGCTTCGTTGTTTGAGGCTGAGAAGTCGAAGCGCAGGGCATATGTGTGCTCAGCTCCTTCTGGACTTATAAGTATCAGGCCTGCTCCCGAGCCTTCAGAGCTAGCCGCACCATCTGTATAGAGAGACCAAGTGTGGCTATTGGGTTGTTCCTTCATGGGAGAGGGGTTTATGGTTTGGCCTGGTGTTTCAGGCTCTGTTTCGGCTACGAAGTCTGCTAGCACTTGGCCCTTGATGGCTGTTCTTGGTGCAAACTCTATTTCGTGTTCACCAATTTCAATGGCCCATTTGGCCAATCTACCTGAGTTTTCAGGTCTTGCCAGCACCTGGCGTAATGGTTTGTCAGTGAGGACCCGGATGGGATGTGCTTGAAAGTATCGTCGGAGGCGTCTAGCCGTGTGAACCAGGGCGTATGCCAGCTTTTCAATTGCTGGATAGTTAATCTCTGGGCCCTGAAGGGCCTTGCTAACAAAGTATACCGGTACCTGTGTTGTTCCCCTTGTGGCCATTAAGGCCGATGCGATTGATTCATGAGAACTAGCCAAATAAAGAGTTAGGGTTTCCCCTAGCTTAGGAGCAGTGAGAGTAGGTAACCTGGCTAGACACTTCTTGATTTCCTGGAAGGCTTGCTCAGCCTCGGGCGTCCAGGAGAAGTCGCTTTTTTTAATACAACCTTTCAAAGTTTGGAAGAAAGGTATTGACCGCTCCGCTGAGTTTCCCACGAACCTTCCCAAAGCTGCCAACTTTCCGTTCAAACTCTGTACCTGCTTCATTGTGGATGGGCTTTTAAGTGCCATTATTGCCTGCACCCGTTTGGGATTAACTTGTATGCCATCTGGAGTTACAATGTGCCCAAGGAATTTCCCTTCTTCCATGCCGAAGGAGCATTTTGAAGGGTTTAGTTTCATATTTATGGAGCGTAGAGTGGTGAAGGTTTCTTGGATATCTGCTAGAAGCGACTTTTCGGCGGCGCTCTTGATCACCATATCATCAACATAGACCTCTAAGTTTTTGCCTATCTGTTCTGCGAATGCTTTATCCAATAGCCTCTGATAAGTGGCCCCTGCATTTTTCAATCCAAAGGGCATCTTGGTGTAACAGAAGATGCCCATATCAGTGTGAAACGCAGTTCTGTCTTCGTCCCTTTCTGCCATCTGAATCTGATGATATCCCTTGTAAGCGTCCAGGAAACACTTGTAGCGGAAACCGGCCACAGACTCAACTTTCCAGTCTATCTCAGGCAACGGATAGTTATCTTTTGGGCAGGCTTTGTTAAGATCTGTAAAATCAACACACATGCGCCAGGACCCATCTTGCTTCTTGACCATTACTGGGTTGGCTACCCAGGTCTGATACTTAACTTCTCTCATGATTCCCGCTTCCACCAATCTCTTTACCTCTTCAAAAACTGCTTTGCTTCGATCTGGGGCCAGGCCTCTTTTCTTCTGCCTTACCGGTTGTAAGCTGGGGTTGACCTGTAGGCGGTGTTCGGCCAGGCGTCTTGGGACACCAGTCATGTCTGCTGGTGCCCAGGAAAAAACATCGGTGTTTCTTTTTAGCAAACTGATCAGCTTGCTTCTGGTTTCGAGGCTGAGTGTGTGGCCAATCTGTACTGGTTGTTCAGGGTGGTTTGTGTTGATTACAATCCAGTCATCAGTGCCCTGGGGCTGGATGGAGACTGGCTGAGGCTTAGGTTGGTCTTGTACCTGTGCACATTCAACTGTCTTGAGCCTTGTACTCAGTACTGTTGCTATGCCGCCTGGAGTTGGGAATTTGACCATGGAGTGTATTGTTGATGGGACAGCTTGGAAGCTTGACAACGCGGGTCTTCCGAGTAGGGCGTTGTATCTGGAAGGTGCCCGAACCACTGCGAATTCCAGGGTTACCTCACGGTAACACGGGTATCTTCCCAATCCCACCACCAGCGGGACGTATCCGATGGGCCATACTACCTCCCCTGCGAACCCTGTTAAGGGAGTGGATGCAGGTTTTAGCTGTTTCTTTATTCGGTCTGGTAGCTGTTGGAAGCAATGATCATATAGGATTTCAGTGGAGCTTCCCCCATCCAGGTATATCCTGGATACTTCAAAGTTATCCAGTCTAGCCGTGATTACAATGGGGTCCATAGATCCTGGATGATAGGTGGAGGGAGGGAAGGTGATTTCTGCTTTCTGCCACTCGGGCAGGTTGTCTTGACGCGGCCTCTTTCCCAGGTTACCCCTGGCTTGGATCATGTGAATCCTGCCTTCTGGTGGTGGGGGTGGGGGTGTTCTATTCTGGTTCCCCTGAGAACGGTTCTTGTTGCCTTTAGCCCCCTGGGCCAGGTGATCCAACTTCCCGGCTCTGATAGCATACTCTATCTCCTTTTTTAATTCCTTGCAATCGTTGGTATCGTGCCCGTTGTCTTCATGAAACTTGCAATACTTTTTAGTATCTTTGGGCCGTCAAGACATGGGTGGAGGTATTCGGAAGGAATTGCTAACACGCTCGGTTTGCAGAATTTCTGCAGGAGTTTTAGAGAGTGAAGCTACTAACCTGGAGGCGTCTTCCACTAGCTTGGAATATGGCTTGTTGTGGGTTGCATAGCTAGGTGGATCATACCTTCCCCTTCTGCTGCCCCTGTCTCTCCAGGCCTTTCCTCCCGAGCCCTCGTGGCTGACCTTCTTGGACGGAGAAACTCCCTCCATTTGTGCATTGACCTTCTTTCCTCTGGCGAAGGCATATGCTATGTTGATACACTCCTGGAAAGTCTAAGGAATTTTCCTGGATAACTCTTCTGTGAGGGCCCCTTTCCGGAGGCCGAAAATAAAGCCTGAGATTCTTTGAGACTCCATCAGGCCCTTGATCTGGGAACTTTCTTTAGTATATCGCACGATATAATCCTCCAGTGTCTCTCCTGCATTCTGCCTGATCATGTGGGCCTCCAGGTGAGTTCGGTTGTGCTTCTTCTGCTGCATGAAGTGAGATGAGAATCTGGACCTCAGGTCTTCTATCCCCGTTACTGAGCCCTTTGGTAGCGAATTGAACCATTCCCTGGCTGCCCCTTTTAGCGTCATAGGGAACATATGGCAGGCCACGGGGTCCACCCACTTTTGGGTCTTCATTGCTCCTTCAAAGAGACTCTGATGGTCATCAGGGTCATCTTCCCCATCATAGGTGCCCACGTTGCTAGGGATCTTAAGTCCCATGGGGTGGTCGAAGGTGGCTATCCAGGGGACAAAGGGAGAATTGGCTGCGATGGCCTGCATCCCCGGGTGAGTAGGTGGTCGCAAGCCTGACATTCCTCCAGCGTTAACGAATTGCATTATCATGGGTAGGGCCGGCATTACTTGTGCCCAGTCCATCTGCGCCCCTGGCGGCTGATGTACCTGCCCTCCCATAAAGCCCCCGGTGCTTCCCATGGGTACCTGGTAAGGGTTGGGTCCTTGTGGGCCAACTTGTGGCGCGAAGGGTGGTACCCCCTAGGGTTGGTAAAACGGTGACATGGGATAGTGAGGGGGTGGGTACTGAGTGAAGGGAGTGAAAGGGCTCACAACCGGGTTGGGGTTTGCATGATAAGGACTACTGCTCTGGCTTACTGCTCCTTGCAAGCTTGTGGATCCGAAATACTGAGCCAACATTGCCAAGGCTGCCGAGACTTCGGCATTGACAGTTGAACCTGAGGCTAATGTGCTTGGAGCGGGTGGTACTGTTACGGATGTGCTCACTACGGGTGGCGTGGCCTCAGTCCGTGCGCCTGCACTCTGCAACATTTGCAATAAGTTGATGGGTTGCATAACGTGGTTTCCCCCGGCGCCGCTCTGTTGTACGGGGGTTTCGGGTGTTCCCATCCATGAGAACCATAGCGGGTTGACACCGAAAGGAGCTGCTCCACCATGGCTGGCTCCCGGCAGCAGACTCTGGGGAGTGCCGGGTTGGCTAGAAACGATAGAGAAAGCTGGAGTTTCAGAAGATGTGGTTGGAACCGGGTCAGCTTGTGGTGTTTTGGAGGACGGACCAGCAGAAGAGACTGGTCGCTCCATTTTTTAAATAGAAACAGGAAAGATTTTGACGAAGGCTGAAGGAAAAACTATAGGCTATTGTGAGCGAAAGAACGTGGAAGACGTATCTAAGAACCCGGTCCCACGGATGGCTCCATTTGTTTGCTCGTAAGACGAACAAGTGCTAGATGTGTATGGTTATCTTCAAGAGAATACTTAGTTGAGGGATGGAACCTACAAAACAAGGGAAACGCTACGTTAGAGAGCTTACAGGGGCCAGGCCCTGTAAACCGCTCCGACGCTCAAGTTAGCCATGGCAATGGTAAAGAGCTTAGAGGAGAGTGTTTGGGTTGTGAGAGGTGCATACCTTGGTAGGAGACGGTTGTCTCCTATTTATAGTTTAGGGCTTATGTAGATGGACCGTTAAGATTGAGGACAGGTGTCGCAATCTCCCGTGAGGGACCAGAAAAGGTGTACCTTTCTGCCATAAAGGGGATTTGTTCCCCGTTATCGGTGTCAGCCAATCGTGAGGCGGCTGACAGTACCTTTGTACCATAAAGGCGATTTGCTCCCCATTACCGGTGTCCTCCAATCACAGCGAGCCTACGTGTGTCTCGGCGCAGACATGGCACGTTTGCTCGGGCCTGTAACTTTAGGACACGTGTATGGGTCGAAGTAAGGCTGTAACGGTTCGCCCCAGGGTCTACCTGTAGAATGGCGTATTTATTGGGTTGGACCTGCCGTGACCGGAAGGACTTGTAATAATGTTGTTAAGCACACCAGGCCTGCTTGGACCGTATGGTGAATGTCTGGACCTGGCCTGCAGTTTGATCGTCCTGGGCTAAGCCAGGCCTGGGTTGGGCTTGACCTTGTGATGTTTGGGGAGACGATGCTGACAGGCCCTTTGTTGCCTTTTCGAGCCTGGACGTAGGTACGTCATCACCAATCATACATCTTTATGCTTATAATTCTATAAGAATTCTATTTACTTACTTCAACTTACCTTATTGGCACAAATCATATATTAAAACAGCGTCCTCGACTTAACCCCTTCTCGTATATGTCAAAAACATTCTTTAACCAAACACTAATATCACCGAAAGGCAGCCACAAAATTGTCGAATATTGCATTTTTGTTCTTTATCAATTAACACAATTTGATGAAGTTTAATTTTTTTTATTCGTTTATTTTTGTTAACAATATCTGCCTTTTGTTCTTCATCAATTCACTCGATTTCATGATGTTTATTTTTTGTTACCAATACATGCCTTTATCGACAAGAAAGATGTCCAGTTTCTTTATAATTCTATATATCTTTCTTAACATGAATTTTTTAATATTTGTATGTTCGTCAGTCGGTATAGTTTTATTTGTAATTACCAAACATGTGTCTTTTGCATTGTTTCAATTCATTGTTGCAAACACAAATGGTTCATTTGTGCTTCTCATAATAATCGCATTGGGTGGTTTTGTCTTCACACGAGATAATTATATGTTATTATTAACTAGATAGAATACATATAAATTTGAACCAGTAAATGTCTTTGAAAAAAGTATATACAAAAAATATGATCATGATCTTATCTATAAGATTTTGATTTCTAATGTATTTATCCTTTTTAATACATATTATATCACTAGGTATGATTTACAGTTCTTTTAGGGTTTAATATTTAAAAGTGTATCAAACTTGTCACTTTTTGTTATTGTGTATACCTATCTTTCAAACTATTGTTTAATATATTCAACATTTAAACTACCAATTTATATATCATACTTGCTATAGCAGATTAATTGTTGATCGATGTGGGACCAGTTTTACACATGGCTGATGATGAAAAATGACATGCAACTTTTAATTAAAAAAATAGATCAAAAAGAAACTAATATTTATTTAATTTAATAATAATAATAATAATAAATTCATCATCGTATTCTATTTTGGTTTCATGATTACCTAGGGTTTGTGCCCATTGATTCATCATCTGCATCCTATCATTTCTTTCCTATCTGTCAATTATTCATCTGCTACCCATCGAGTGTTCATCTCCGACGGAGGTTACAAGCTGATTAGGGGTCAACGATTACATAAAAAAACCACCATCGATTGTTCCAGATTTAGGGTCTACGGTTTGATTAGAGTCAACGATTTCAACTGATTAGGAGTCGATTTCGACTATTGCTTCAACAGTTGCTTAATCTTCATTGATTTCATATGATTAGGTTTTGATTTTGCTTCAACAGTTGCTTCAAGGGCAGAAGGTCGCGTTTCATGTGCATCTTACATTCATCGAAAGGTCTAATATGTGATTTAAAAGGTATGTATGTGCGATTTCATGACAGATATATTCATAGACATCTTTATATACAGACCTGGTTCGATTATGTTCCGTTTAGGGATTTTGAATGGTTTTGTTCGATTTATTTCAGATTTGTTCATCGTCATTAATGGTTTTTGAATGGTTTTGTTCGATATATGACAGATCTGTTCATCGACATAAGGGTTTTTTGAATTTTTTTATTCGATTTTGCTTCCAGATTTGAAATTAGCTTCGGAGTAGGTTTCGATTTTAGGGTTCATCACATATTGTTTTTTAGGTTTCGATTTTGCTTCCAAATCTGTTGCTCGTCATTTGTTAACTCTTTCATTTAATATGTTGGTTTAAGATGTTGATTCTTTTGATTCCTAGGTATAATGTTTTAGATCTTCAAAGACTGGAAAAACACATTGAATGTTATTCAAGAATATACGAGTTGGCATTGATTTATCTATGTGAAAAATGATAGGTATTTAAAATAAATAAAAAATAATAGAATTACCGGTTACCTGCTAAATAGGTAACCGGATACATCAATCGGTATTTTTTTGAATGTTTGATACATCAAATGGTAGTTTTTAAAGTCGGGTATATATAATAGCAAAAGTTGACAAGTTCGATACACTTTCGGAATCTAAACCCATCCTTTTACTATACATGTCAGTAGTGTTTCACACTACAATATTTTAATTTAAATTAACCATCTCCATGTTTATACAAAAAGGAACAACATAATCACCCCAATAGTACCACTAGACCAGAGACCTTTTGATACAACTCGATGTTGTTTCACCCTAATCTACCTTATTTCATTATTTTTGTTAGATAAGGTTTTTCTCGGTAAAAAAAATCATATTCGTGGAAAAAATAGCTAATAAAACAGCATCTATATCGAATGTTCGAAGATTGAAATTTAAATGTTTCATATTTTATTTAGTACTCCTTTGTGTACAACATTTATAGTTATATCAGTTGAGTTACTATCATTGTCATTGAGATAAAACCTTGAGCGATTTAAGTATGTCTTATGTGTAACAACTTGTAACGTCCCAGTTTTTGGAAAAAGTTGGCTTGATAAAACCTTTTTAAGACTTTTATAAAATCACGTGCAACTTAAAAATTTTCTAAAATAAATTAGTGGAAGCTGTTATAAATAAATTTTTAGAAATAAAAGTATTCGGCAACATTTCTAACTCGAATGATATATATATAATATAACTTAGTTCATACAAACCAAAATATTGTTTTAAAGTTTGGGGACATCAACTTGATACCAAACTTTAAAGCTAGAAGTTGCACGTCGTCATCCACTAGAGTCTCGAAATCAGCAACAATAGTTCACCTAAAAAAAGTATTAAAAACATCCGATAAGCTATAAAGTTCAGTGAATAAATCAATTTTGAAACTTGAGACTATACATTATTTTATTATAAAGACTTCAAAACAATAATTTACTCAAGTAAATTTCTATATAAACTTCGCATTGTGGTTTCTTGACTTCTTCGAACTTAGCTTCATCAATCCATTTTCATGGGAACATAATTCATCATGCCATTTCATTCATTCAGATTAACAATTATTAAGAAATAAAAACTATAACCCTTAGCCTTACATTACTCATGAAACTAACTAAACCTTCCATTATGATTCTGTCTCGCTATACCTCATGTTTAACATAATATCTTACAATTCAATCACTTCTTAATTACTACATCCGATAACAAAATAATATACTTCTATCAGGCGTCACAACATTACTAAACTGATAATTCTTTTTTATAATGTATACTTCTTCTATTCAACCTAGAATATATTTTCTACGTCCCTTGCTAATACATTCTCAATTCAACATACATATCGTTCTTCATCACTAAAATTCTTCTCATGTCTAAACTAATTTGTTTGATACAAAAATAACACTAATCCATGTAGTGAGTATTTAGCATCTAATTTACATCCAAACTACTACTCACATAACACTTCATTAACGTCTATTCTAATTATAGATAAAAATAGAATAAAACTAATCCACAAGCTTATTGACTTCCTTAACAACACATTCTATATTAAGCATAATATTGTAACATTAATAATTTATGTACTTTATATTGTTAAATCATTACACTATCTATAATTAAACTCTACTCATTTCCCGTCTCATATTGAAGGTTCATAGCTAACACAACAAGGTTTACTTCCAAATCTATAATTTCATAAAATCTTGCTTTAATAATAAAAGTGAGTATCAACAAGAAGCAATATTACACTAACATATCAGAACATGTTACCATTCTTTAACCAATATGAATCATGTTATCATTCAAAATATTAAAATAGCAAATCATATTCTTCCATAATGTAAATCTTAAAGAAACAAAATTGAAATATTCACCTTGGTTATTTCTGAAGCCACACAATACTTTACTTCCTCTTAAAGCTCCACTTGAATCCTAATTACATAAGTCAAGATAAGGGGCATACACGGCCATGTATGTCTACACGGCTGTGTATCACAAATCTACACGACCTCAAGCTGCCATACACGGGCCATGTAGCATTACATGGGCCGTGTGTAGCCTACACGACCTACCCTACACAGCTTCCAAAATCTACACGGGCCATGTAGCTCTCGTACACAACCAGTGTACTACTTCTGAACAGCAGCTGTTCCGAACCAAATCCAACAAAAACTCAAATTCCATGCTTCTAATGGAGTAATCTAACACCAATAGCAAATTATGTAGTTGTCTTTGAGCATAAATTCATCATACAAAACAAGTACAAAGACATGCAAGATCATCTATACTTAACTAAGCTCTCAATTAACCAAGTACATGCTCTAGAACAATACACATACCTTAATCTTTGTAAAACACAACTAAATCTCCAAATTTTTGCTTAAATTTGCCAAATATGAGCCAAATTTCACTAGCCCTTCCTCCTCTAAGATGTGTGTGTAAAGACATGAACTTCTAACTTGAGTATATACATATAGCTATCTTTGCTTACTTGTCAACAACAGCCCTTATATTTCCAATCTAATATAATTCTTGACATACTTAGGCCCTTAACTTAATAGAAGCATTCTACACACTCATAAAAATTATAATAAATATAATTAAATTAAAATAAGTCATTTCTAACCTTGAGTGTAACACAATTGTATTTCAAATTGATATTAAAGTTCACTAGAACATGCAATATCTGTATTGAAATAGGATACCTCTTTGGTGTTTAATACTTATATCATGTAATAAATTTTGTGTTCAACCTCTTCATTAGTTGGAACAAAGATTACTCTATCTAAAAAAAAACAATCAAAAAGATGTTTGTTGATATCATATAATCATTTACATGCTTAACATCTTATTTGTTAGATGTCCATGTGATACACACTTAGTCATGATTATTTTTATCAAGACATAATAATAAAAACATAGTTTATTAGAAATGAGAGTCACATATCTAAATTTTAATAAGGTATATAAATTAATTAATGTTTCTTTTTTTTTAAATCTTAATGATTATTTTAAAATATAATTTACACATAAATTTCATTGTTATTACATAAAACTTAAATTATAAATCCGAACGAATACATATATCACCACATAACAATATTGTCTCAAAATCGGTATTTCACACTTGTAACCTTATTTTAGACGTACATTATGGCTCTGATCGGTTAACCACTTGCTAATAATGTGTTTATTAAATCTAACATAGTTTAATCATTTTTATAATCATTGACATAGAAAAATAGATCAATTATTCAACGTTGTATGATTGTGTCAACAAAATAGATAACTGAGTTAGAATTTCCTAACCATAAACCGCCTCAATAAAAAGAATTATATCTCACTAACTGCTTGTAGATAGATATTCTCATATAACCTAAATAAAAATACATTATAGAAAAAGTTTAGTAATTTAGTGATGGGTTAAAGTTGTTTAACACAAACAGACTTTTTCCAATGTTCTGATATGACACATTAATTTTTTTTACACATATGGTCATTTAACTTACCAAAACCGTGTCGATATGGCTAAAACGCGACCTGCAACCTGCCAAGTCGGTTTCAGCCAGTTTTTTGCGATTTTTGGGTCGATTTTTGGTCGTTTTTTGTGATTTTTTGTAGAATCTTGTAATTTATCATTATACCTTTCAAATGACACCAAATTCATGAATTTTCGTCAAGTATTGAGAGAGAATTTCGAGCTCAAAGTCTCGTTTTTTTGGGTTTTTTTCCCGAAAACAGGGCAGAAAAAAGATTATTTTTTTGCTCGATTCTTGATCGTTTTACGTCATTATTTTTATAGATTGTCGTAGATAATCTTTTTACCTTTCAATGGACACCAAATTCATGAAAAACCATCAAGTGTAGGCCAAGTTATTGCTAATTAAAGTCGGTAAATACCAATTCGACACCCTTACGGTATTTCGATGAATTGGCACATTTTAAACTCGTTTTTGTTCGTTTTTTTGTACTACTTGATAGACAACTCGATTACCTTTCCATAGAGTCAAGAATCATTGATTTTCGTTAAGTGTACAAGGAGAATTTTGGCTTCAAAGTTTGTATTCGAAGTGAAGGAAATTGGGGAAGAAGGTGACCTGCTATTGCAGATCAAAATCACCAAAATAACTATAATAACAGGTTTTTTACAAGTTAAATGGCCATATGTGTAAAAAAAAGTTAATGTGTAATATCGAAACATGAGAAAAAGTCTGTTTGTGTTAAACAACTTTAACCCTTTAGTGATTCATAGACATAAAAAGAACTATGTTCACTGTTTCATAAATTAAGCAAAAAAATACCTCTACCAATATAAAAAAGATTAAATGTCATATTGTTTTAGTTTAGTAATTAATAAAATGGTAGTTTTGTCTTTTTATATGCTTTAGTAATTAATAAATTGTAGTTTAGTAATTAATAAAATGGTAATGCTTTTAGAATTAAAAGAAGAATATAAGAAAAGATTTCATATACTTTATAATAAATGTTAAAACGAAATATAAATCATATAAATTAATATCGCAATTATTTAAATAACAATAACTAAATTTAATTTCGTATAGAATATAGGGAGGAAAATATAATTAAGTTTACTTTTTTCAACGGGGAGATGCATGCATGAGAATCAGCCGTCGACGAGAAATGACAAAAAAGAAAACTTGCAGGGGTGGGTCCCGCATTTACAGAATTCGTTTACACGTGAACTTTAAAATGCAAATCAAAAATAATATATTCCTCCCATCTCTTCTCCACGTATTTGACTACTAGTTTTGTTGCTTCCAGTTTAATCTACATTCAATTCATTAATCAAAAATCTTATTATCTTTCATTCAGTTTACACATTCTGGTGATTTTATTAGTTTATTTTATAAACTAAAATTATGGTATAAAAATAGATTAAGGTGGAGGTAAGAAAGCTTTCGATAACTCTTTAGAATTATGTTACAAATTCTCAAATATATAGTTTTCTTCTATTAATCAATTTTATTAGTGAAAAACTCATCTTTCTTTTCAATTCAATTTAATCATACGGGAGATGATCATTATGGTTTATACACAATACTATTCTTATAAATGCACAGGGGTGTCTTTGAGAGAGTGCAAGAGGTGCGACCGCACAGGACCCATGACTCAGAGGGGACCCAAATTTTTATATACAATATTATATATATATATATATATATATATATATATATATATATATATATATATATATATATAATGTTATGATTTCTAAAAGTTCACTTAGTAAAAAATAAATAGTAGGAAGCTCATATTTAAAATAATTATTTTGTAAGCTTAAAAGTAGATATTAGAGATTGATGACAAAGATCTTAAGTCATAATTTTAGTCAATGTTAAACTCGCACTTTAGTATAATGATCTTGATGCAAATGAGCTTTAATGGAGTTAAAGCTGCTAGACACGTTTTACTTGTTGCTTTAAAGTATGGAAACAAGACGATTGTTTTCTCAATGCAATTATTGCATATATAGTCTTGTTGATTGTTACAATAATGTTTACATTTGTATAAACAAGTTTATCAAAAATTAACTATTGAAGTCATACTTACAGTGCGGAATATTACAAGAAAAACTTAATAGATTGATAATGATATCTATGTGAATCATATCCTTAGGAGTATTTATTAACAAAATAGATTCATAACTTTGCTTCCAATAATACTAGGAAAAGTTAATGATTAATGTAACTATGTGAAACAAATCATTTCTACTATCGTTATTTTGTTTTTAGTCATTGATATCACAGGCATCATAGTATCAGTAAATTTTTACTTATAATATATATGTGTGTGTGTGCGTGTGCAGGGGTGGACCAAGGGTTTTTGTTGATAGTTGACACTATTTAATGGCAAAAATAAAATTCGTTAAGATTGAGGGTGGCACCCACTAGTCAATTTTGTAGACGAAGTGAAAATTTTCAACCTTTCCGAGCCGGTGACACCAGTCAAATCTTTTGGTTCCTCCGGTGAATTTTTGATGCCACCAAAATATAGTAAAATGAAATTTTAAAAATATGATAAAATATAGTTTATTATTCGCTTTATACCTTTAAAATATATTAGTTTATCCTAAACTAATAATTTAATTAACATAGCTCTATCGAAGTTGTGTTTTTGTTTTAGATTTTGCCCTAAAAATAGGGGTGGCAATTATCGACACGACACGAAACACGACACGAACCCGACACGTAAATAAACGGGTTTGGGTTGAGCATAAACTGGTTCGGGTCGTTTTCGGGTTGACCCGCCAACCCGTATAAATAAACGGGTCATGTTCGGGTTGGCTTGCGGGTTCGCGGGTCGACCCGTCAACCCGTATATATATTTTTGATCTTTTTTATTTTCTATTTATCCTTATATATTTCATGTTTTCTATTTGGTTTTTTAACTTTTATCATATTCCTTAGTCATCCTAAACCTAATAAGAAACAATTCTACTGTCTCCTTTTATTCATTCATCGTTTTAATGGTATTGTCTCCTTTTGTTGTTAGGTAGGGTTGAACTTTATTAAATAGTTTGCATTTAAATTTTGTATTTTGACAAACAAGGGACAAAATTAGTAAAACTAGACCCACTGACTCGCAAACCAATTAATGACCTGCCAACCCGTTTATGACCCGCCGACCCGTGAATGACCCTCGAACCCGTATATTTAAACGGGTTACGCGGGTCGTGTCGTGTTTCAACTTATACGGGTCGTGTCACGTATCTTGACACAAATAATTATACGGGTCGTGTTCGGGTCACAACCCACCGACCCGCCAACCCGCGAACCCGAACACGACACGATTGCCACCCCTACCTAAAAACCATAAACATTTGAAACATCGTTAACCCGACCCGATTAATTGAAAAACCGGAAAAAATAAGTCCGCTTCTATGCATGCTTATAAAAGGGGCCCATATTACTTCTTTGCACAGGGCCTAGAGAATTCACGAAACGCCCCTGTAAATGCATGAACTATATTTCTTAACCATATGCTTACAATATTATAATGTAAACATATACTTTTTATTATATGTGATAAATAAATATTATATGCAAATTCACATATATATTTTGGAAAGATTTGATCTTATAAACTATAAAATTAAATGAAATATGCTACTTTAATTATAATGACATTGCAAAAACTTATTAGTTAGTATAAGGTTTTCAATCCAATCTTTTCATTTGTATTTACAATAATCAAAATTTAACAGTTCAAATTAAATATTTAAATTAGTTATAAATCTTATGACATATTTATATAAATATAGGGCTCGTCTAATATTATAATGACTTTTATTTATAGAGATAAATATACTACGTAAAAAATCACTCATGGAAGACGACATGATACTCTAAGTAAAAAAATTTGTATTTTTGAGGTTTTACTGCAGATAGTATAATTAAATATTGTTTGAGTTTTAAAAAAAGTACTTTATAACATGAAAGATAAGGTAAGATGATCCATTTTTTGTAACCCAGTTAAAACGACCGGTAGAATCATATCGCAACCTGTTTTGAAGAGTACGTAGTTCAATAACGAATCACTTTGAACCGTCCATTTTTACGGTTGAACTACTTAGACTATCCACATCCATCACACCCTTCACACAGTCATATCAGCGCCACATCATTCCCTCACCATTTTCTCATCACATCACACAACCCCCGCATTCATCACATGCTTCACATATAAAAAAAAACCCCCTCTCTCACAACCCGCTCCCTCACGCACGCGACCCGGCTCACATTCGTGAGCGTGAGCCAGCCCTCACACAGGCCTGCGATGGTCCTCACTGATCTTCTTGCTCACGACGGTGCCTCACGAGCTCGTGAGGGCCTCCGATGCGGATAGCCTTATACATGACCTACTATATATTGAACCGGTTTTAGTAAGTTGTTTTGTTTTTCCAATAAACGCATACCCATGACCCATGCTATATTGAGCTGATAGTTTTTTTTTTCTATTATCAAGCATCAATATCGAGTCTTATGGAATAATTTTCTAGATTTAGTACATTTGTTTTTTTTTTAAATGAATTTTACCATACAAGTGGAAATATCTGAAAATGAAGAGACGTGACCATTGATAAGATAAACCAAAAAATTAAAAATAAAATGGACCACGAAGGATCGGTTTAGGGGCAAGTTGGCAACAAGTCGAGGGTCCACAACACACACACACACTGTCTTTTGCTACAAAAAGAAGAACAAACAGTAAAATCCTTGTTGAATTGATTAATTATAATAATTCAAGCAAGTTGAATCAAGTGGATAACAACGCGGCTTCGTCATTGTCGTCTAGTCATTGCAACTTGCAAACAATCAACCAAACACCGCTCCACTTGCTCCCATCTATTATTCATGTGGCAATTAAATAATACTAATTGACTCTCCTAATTCATGTATAATCCCAATTATCCTAATTATATATGTACTAGCTAAACGACCCGTGTATCAACACGGGCTGATATAAGTCAATTTAAAATTTATATAGTTTTAAAGAGTATTAAGACGTATAGTAAAAATAATTACAAAACATAGATATGAATATAAAATCTCGTAAGAAATGAATAATCATTACAGAATTTTGAAATTCATACATAAGATTATCATTAGATTTTCTTTAAAACCTCTGTATAAACAACAATCATAGTTTTATTATTAGGGTTTTCTTAATTATCGCAAATTAAAACTTTTAACCTCTCTTTACTCTTCACTCAAGAAACTGTCACATATAACTGTCCATGAGTGAAAACGTGTCTTTTTAGTACTTCTTATAAATACTCTTTTTAAAAAATATATAGTTACATTACACGTCTAAAAGTTTTAGTATAATATTAATGTGTTTCTCGTGATGGAGCTTTATCCCGATATTGTAAAAATATTAACTCGTTAAAAAATTAGAAAACATATATATGAATATAAAATCTCGTAAGAAATGATAAACATTACAGAAGTTTGATATCATAAGATATCGAAGATATCTTTTACAGTTGATTTGTGAACTCACTACCTCACGTTTACTAAATGAATTGCACACAAAATCAACGAATTTTACTAAGGCAGAGTAGGAAATTAGAGATAAAAAAGAACAAATTATGAATCTTCAAACTCATATATAATTTTCGTTTCTTAATCTAGCTTTTAGGTAATTCAATCACAGAATTTTCATGAATCAGACAAATGAGATGTGTTAGAATAGTGGAATTAAAATGGAGCTTACGAAAGAATCTACTAATTTTTCTTTCTTTCCTTGTTTAGTAACATAATTGAGCATTGAAAATTTTATTTTAAAACTTAGGGCATATTATTAAAGATCACCTATTTATATCATCATCTATTTTTTTAAAAATTAAAAAAATATTTTCCCACCATTACAACATACAATTTTTAAATAATTTCTTTATCCTTTAAACTTAACAAATTTACTTAATAATAGGAACAATTAAAAGGGATGAATTTTGTTATAGTTCAAATGGTTGAATTTTCAATTAAATTCATATTCAAATGGTTGTTATATTATCCAAGTATATCTCATCGTCTACTTCCTTTTCCTTTTTGTTTATATTTTCAAACTTAATCTATCAATTATTATTCCATTTAAATCACATTTTAGAAATTTTTAAATCTAATTCTAAAAGTAACTTCCTTACCTAACAAAGTGGAGTAATTTTAAACCAATTAAATACACGTCAATTAGAAATATGTATTCAATTCAAATTTAAATATATATATATTATTATGTTATCCACGATTAATTCAAATATATATTGTTATCTTATCAAAGATTAACAAACACATGAAGTTTGTTATATAAAATTTCCCTTAAGAGATTTGATGGAATGTGAAGTAATAACTAATACATTTTTTATTTTCTTTAATTTTTTTTAATCAAGGGCTATGATTGATGGAGATTTTTTAGGGAAATAGTTGATGATGTAAGTAACCCTTTTTTGTAATAGTTTTATTTTTAATAGTTGATTATATATATGATTATTTAATTTTTTATATTGATTGATACACCTTTGTTTGTTTTAAATGTTAACTATTTTTATATAAATTTATGATAAATAAAACAAAACTTAAAAAAAAATTATTACTTTTTTATCGAAAGACCGAGGAATCAGTTATTATATCGACTATTATACGTAGATAGAATAAATATAAAAAAGATATAAATTATTTTATGAATAACCTACTCACTACTATTAATGGATAACAAACAATTAAAAATATACTACTTTAAAAAAAAGTGTCATATTACAATAAAATTTATACCAAAACGTAGATAAAAATGAGACGGTCGCAAATATATAATTATTATTTCTCTAAACAAATTATATAATAATTTATTAAACATATTTTATAAACAACCTATAATTAATTATATTAATATACAATTTTTATAAAACACCCTCACATTTTCATAAAAACCCTTAACATATTTTATAAAACCCCCTTAGAATTTTCACAATACCCCCCATCCAAGACTTAAGAATTTTTTGCATTTTTGACATCATCATCTCGATTTTTTTAATTTTTTTTTTAAATCAAGAGTTGTGATTGGTGGAGATTTTTTTGGAAGAGAGAGAAACCCTTTTCTTTTAATATAGATTAAAGATATGGAATGATAATAAGGATAATGAAAACCAAAAATTTATGATTAGTAGATAAGAATAAAAAACAAAGTTTTAATTAGTTTTAAAAAATGAGTAATTATAACTCATGTGTTTTAATCAACAATTTTATACTTTTTATTGGGTTTCAAATTTTTATACGTAAAACAAGAATACTATATTTAAAAACTAAAATTACTTTTATTTATACTCATTCACAACCTTAAATTCTCCTAATAATAAATAAATGAGTTTAGTTCCTAAATATGAATCCAACTTGTCATCATTTGCTATTATATATATATAGGGGAGAGTTCAAACGAGAACTGTTTTTCGTACGAGAACCGCGAGAACCAATCTCAGCCGTTCCTTGAATATGGGAAGTTCATGGATGGAGAGCGTGAAAGGGGATCAAGTGTGGCAGGGTGCATGTGATGAATTCATGTGTGGGCAATGACATTAAAAAAGGGGGAATTGGACGACTCAGATTGGTTCTCGCAGTTTTCGTACGAAAAACAGTTCTCGTTTGAACTTTTGCCTATATATATATATATCAGATTTTCAAACTTACCATTTGATGAATTCAAATCTCAAAAGTTACCAATTAATGTACGTGTCTACCAACACAACAGGTAACCAGCTAATATTTTATTTTTTTATTTATAGTTAATATTACAACATTTTTCAGCTCATAATTATTGTTGCCTCCTCAATATATCATCACGAATAACATTCATCATCTTCATCATTTAAGAATGCACAAAAATGCACAAAACATTCATCATCTTCATTAGAACAAAAATTAAGCAGAGATGCTACAAAATCAATATCATATGAAATCAAAACTGAAATCATATGAAAATTCACGTAAATCATATGAAATCAAAACTAAGATGTTATCATACCAGCAGAAAATCGAAACCCGTATGAACAAAAATCGAATATCTATGATACGTAGATCTGAACTCAAAACTTAAATAAAAAACGCTTAAACTAAAATTAAAACTTAAACTGAAATCAAACCTTAAACTAAAATCAAAACTTATCGTATATCAAATCTTCGAACAATCAAATAGAAGAAACGGATGAATCACATCCCTTAACCACTAAACCCTAAAACAAACCTGTAATCATTGGAGAAAAACCTAAAATTGTAAGATGAACTATAATCCTCAACTCAGATTTATGGAACAAGATTTGTGTGATGAACTCGAATAACCCTTATTTGTGGAATATGAACACAGATCTCGTATAATGAACTCGAATCCTCAAACCAAATCGAACCAGGAAACTGAACCCATATGAAGATCGACCTTAATATTTGGATATTAGGGCAAAATCGATCTTCAGATTTGTAATTCACATGTGAATTATAAAAATACCCCTCCGTCCAAAATTTTAAAATGTAATATGGATGATGTATGTCACTGATCCAAATTCTAAAATTAGTCTCTTAGTACTAAGGCTTAAAAATAGACTAAATTGAACATTCTTCAATGCTATAAAGTATTGATGATTAGATATCAGTTACTAGTTTATCATGGGGTTTGTGATACAAATCACGTATCCTGGTTTATCATCTTTGTGGATTAAAATTTACCAAATAAGGTTTCAACTTTCTAAACTTAATTGATTACATTTTTATCAAAATATTAAGTTGGACTTTCTTAATAATCTTATATTTATTTTCTACAACTTTTTTTTATTAATCTTAACCCATGTGCTTGATCCTAAATTGCATATTCAATTATTTACACTAGTTGTTGATATACTCTCTCTCTCTCCTCTGTTTCTCTCCATCTACCATTTTATCTCTTTGAAATCGGTAGCAAAAAACCCCTTGTCCCACTCCCAAGTTATTCTTCTCTTAACTATCTCTCTATGCAACTTGCAAGTGCTAAATCTTATCACCATCGGGGGCTACTACTATCGCTCATTGCTTCAATTCGAAGCTCACACCATCACATACTCATCTAAGCCATCAACATCAAAGAGTAATCAAATACCACCGTGTATTCTCACTACCTCCTTCCCTTTTGTTGGTACTTGTTACAGATGTTCTTTCGATTTTTCATCTCTCATAATCGATTTGGGGTTTAGTTTCTTCTCAAAATAAATTAATTAGACATTGTTTATGGTTTAATATGTTCTCAAAATTTATCAGTCAATTTTTATATCTCTTTAATACACTAACACTTGTCATTTATTCGGAAATTTATATTATGGTTATATATGTTTATTTAAGACCCAAATAAATCTTAATTTGGTTTAAAATACAACATTGCATATTTTTCTTATTAAAAATATATTCGATACAAATAAAAGTAATTAAAAATTAATTAAGAACAGCTGTTAAAAAAAATTAATTAAGAACAAATAGCTAGAAGGCTGTTTGATGATTTGAGTTGCATAAAAATGGTTCAAATGCACTTTCTTTAATGATCAAATATAATGGTAGTTAGTGTAAGGAACAATCGGTGTAACAAATTGTAACTCATAATGACTATCGGTGTAATTTTGAAAGTCGGGTGATTGAATCTGCTATTTAGGACCAACCACATTGACTATCTATTAGGACTTATCTTTGCACAATTACACACTTTAGTAATTGAATCCTTGCAATTCGATGAAGAGTGAATGTACTAATGCCAAATAGTGAAAAGCAAACATACGCGTTTATGTATAATAAGTGTTTTATATTTATCCAGATTTGTTATTGAAGAGCTACTTAGCACATAGTTGATAAATAAATTTCCGTGGTGGTCTATTGTTCAAATCAAAACTCAATTATGCCATCATTTTTTGAATTAGTATAAAAGAATGGAGGATTTGTTGTAAATCAATAATTAAATTCATTCATGAACTCCATTTAATTATTATGTATATGTTGTTATCAACTCATCTTGTTGTTGACATTTTTTTTTCATACACTTTTAATTTCTTTTCTTCTTTATTTATCAAAATGATGCTATTTGAGGTATGTCTAAACATGGAAACCTCTATTTTTATTCCATCATATATAGTGAGGCTATTAACACGGATCATTCTAATGACACGTCTATGAGTTGTAATTGATATCCTTGACCTACACACCGATGGTAATTTAGGAGGTGGAGAGATCCGAGACACACAAAAATACACACAACTAATTTTATAATAAAAATTCCTTATATGTTTATAATTCACAACATATATGTGTAAACCTAAGACTAGTTTCTAATATTGTTATTTATAACTATCTATTTAATTTTTATTTTTATTTTATTTACATCTTATAAATTTTATTTTTTTGTTACAAATAATTATCATTTATCAACTATTTAAATTAACCCGTGTAATACACGAGTTATTAACCTAGTTAATAATCAAAAGATATATACAATGAGTTTTAAAGTGTCTAATGTAATATATATTTACCTCGTCATGGAAATCATGTATATAGTTTAACTCCTAATTATATATAATCCAAAATAAAATTTTAAATCTTCATGTGTTTGTAACAAAATTATATGTATTATAAAGATATGAATAGTTTAGGGTGAGTTAAATGTGATGGGATAATCGGACATGTATTGATTAACAGCATATCCATCCAAAAATTGAAAATTGTTTAGGGAAAATCTGATTTCCCATTTATCTGGTACATGTGTGAGAGTTTAGGAACCTTTTTTCGACATTGCCATTGAGAATTAGACTTTATAAATTCCAAATCATGTGCATGTAATGATTATTTGAATGTATGTATACGTGATTAAAAGTTTATGATTTATATATATTAGTCTAATTTGTACCCACAAGTAAATTTATGTATTTCTATATTATTGGTGACTACTCTAATTGCATTAAATTTTAAGAGGCTTGTGATTCCAAACTTCCGGTTTATTTTTTTTTCTAACGACAAATATATACACATCCTACTAAACTACACTTATGTTCATAACGAGAATTGAACACTCAGCCTCAAAAAAGAAAAAAACACATTAATAACACCTGCGTACCGCTAAACCAAGAGTCCTTTGTATTATAAAATATAAACTGCCGGTTGGAAGGAGGAGTTAGTAACTTAGTACTGATGTAGGTCCGTAGGTTTAGTGTGGTCCGATGGGCCTCTGGTTGTGACTTGTGGCCTGTGGGCTTGTGGCTGGTAATAATAATGCGTCAACAGTGAACTTGAAAGAATAAAATCAAGTCATTGATTAATATGGGTTTTTTCCCCATTTTATGTTTATATTTTAAAATATCACTGATAGTTTAATCCGTTATTTCATCTCGTAAGTTAAATGTTACAACCAATTAGCTTTAAATTTAATTGAGTAGTTTCAGAACTTTTTTTAAGTATATTATAATTACAAAGTTATTTTTCATTTAATGTGTGATATTACTAACATGTCATTTCATGTGTGATTTTTTTATTTTGCGCCTAAGATATGGATACTTATAAGTTACATAGAGTATGTGTGACATTTAACCAACCACGCGTGAAACTTGCTCTAACTCAAAACCAATTGACTGTGAATGAAGTAACTCAAAACACTTATTAAGAACATTACATACAATTTCACTTTACATCCGATATAAGATTTTACTCTAACACATCTTTTAGATCCCCTTAATTCCTCATGTGATTACACACGAAAACAGTTACTTTGGTCTCTTTATCTTTATTAAATATGATTTCAAATATAAATATTTAAAAATAGTTGACAAATTAATATTTTAGTATTTGATAATTCTTGTATACTCCTCGGAGGTTCTTTATCAGCCGTGGGAGCACCACCAGTTCCAAATCCAAGAATCATCGTAATATACAACAAAACACACGAACACAAACACAAACACACAAGTCTAAAACATATACAAACACTTGCACAAATCTGGATGTCCAAATAATTTTTTTTTACAAAAAAGCATTAATAACAATAAATAAAGGATATATATAGTGAATGAGAAGTTTAATTGTACTCATAATTATTGACGTACGTGATTTTATTTTTCTAATCTTTCTTTCATTACTTTATCATTACTATTATTATTATGCTTTTTTTAATTTAATTATTTTACTATTTGGACCTACTTTACTTTACTTGCTCCTAAGATAATAAATAAATAAAATAGTATTAGCCCACATCGATTATTAATAAAGCCCAACCATTATCACAAACAAAATACAACTAAGGAGAGGGAAGCCCAGTCAGTCAGTCAGTCAGTCAGAAATCTTTCAAACTACAAATTTAATTTATTACTACCACTTTGCAATTTCTTTCTGGATTTCATTAACTAATTGTTCAATGACATTACAAACTTTTTATCATCCAAACAACAACGTGATATATCACACTTCTTTCTTCTTCTTCTTCATTTTATTTTTTTGTCAAAGAAATAATGCAACCATAGGTGCTTGCAGGCTTAACCAAATATATACTTGCATACTTTGGCCTCTTGTTTTTATAGTAATAACATATATACACTAGAATCCACCTTTTTTTTTTCTTTTTTACAAACAAAAACATATTTCACAAGATTCTGAAATATAAACCCTCCCCCACACACTACTACTAGTCGTTGTCTACTACTCACTTAAACCTTGCTACAAACAAATCCCTCCCTCCCATTCAAAACCAACCAAACACTCTTCTTCTTCAAACCCTAAACCAACTCTTATTTCCTATCTCACAAAGGTTCTTGCATTGTCACAACCAATGGGCTTCTAACAATGTGCTTTCCGTCCGACCACTCGATTGACCCGCTCTTTGTCACCGAACTCCCCGGCGATAGTTTCAGTGCCGCCACTTTTACCCTCACCAAATAGTTGAGCTTCTGTCCCACCCGCCTGAAAACAAGCTTCATTGGTTCTACTGTCACATTCATACCTCTAGGCGGCCTTATGCTCACATCATAAACTGAATTAGCTTCACCCACATTCGTCACCCTTCTGATGAAGTGCGTCGACATTTTGTGTTTCCCGTATTGTTGGAAAACACTTGTCATTGACGCAAGGTTTAAGTTCCCCGAATGACCTCCTGCCCTTTTTGCACGGCTGCAGTCTGCGTGTTTTCTTGTTATCACTTGTATGTTCTTGGTTGTGTAATTCGAATTACATAGAAAATCAACATAATCATATGAAGTTATGTCATAAACTAGTCCAGGATCCATGGCTTTTTGAGGGTGGGCATGACCCGCCCCGAAGTCCATCACCGTAGACGAGTTCCCTGTCGACTCGTCTAACATTGTCTCCCCTCGATTATCTAAGGTGTACGCTGTTGTCATTAATGCTGATTTGATTGCAGCTGGGCTCCATTCTGGATGGGCTGCTTTTAACAGAGCACCCAGTCCAGACACATGGGGGCAGGCCATTGAAGTGCCCGATAATATGTTGAATTCTGTATTCCGGTTATCAGAAGCAAGCCCGGACGGCCCGACCTTGTCTGGCCATGCTGCTAGAATGTTTAGTCCGGGAGCAATTAGGTCTGGCTTTAGAATCTCCGGTGATTCTGGGTTTGGTCCACGGGCTGAAAAAGAAGCGACTACTGGTGCAGGTCGGACGTTTACTCTCGTGCCTTTGAAAATGATTGTCGCTTTCGGGGGTGATTCGGATTTTGAAGCTGACGTGACGTACCTTCGTATCTCGTCGCCGGATGATGCGCCGACGGATGTAGCAGGTAAGACGTGGCAATCAGCGACTAAACCCTCGCCATCGAAGACGCCGTTTGCTAATATCATTCCGATTCCGCCAGCCTTCTTAACGACTTCCCCTTTGGCTGCTCTTGAGTTGATGCCCCTATCGCATAACACGATTTTGCCTTTCACAGAATTAGGATCTAGAGAACCTTCTAGACATAAAGATGCAGAGTAACCGTCGCCGCCTTCATTCCCGGCGTAAATAAGGGGGTAGAGACGGTGTTGAGCCAATGCGGGTCCGCCATAGACGCTAACGCCAGGGATCACTTTACCGTTTCCTAATTTCACGTCCGCGGGGAAGTCGCGATCAATTGCTCCGGCTCCGACAGTGGTCACCCAAGGAGCAATGTTTGTGACAGTGAGTCCACCAGGACCGCCGTTTCCGGCAGATGCGGAGACGAATACACCGTGATCGGAGGCGCCAAAAGCACCGATTGCGATTGCGTCGAGGTAGTAAGGCACAACAACGCCACCAACACTTAGGGATATTACGTCAACGCCATCGGATACGGCGGAGTCAAACGCGGCAAGGATATCAGAGTCGAAGCAGCCAGCATTCCAACAGACCTTGTATGCGGCCAGACGAGCTTTTGGCGCCATTCCAGCAGCGACACCACGGGCGTAGCCAAGTGTAGACGCCGGAAACACGTACCTACCGGCGGCGATGGAAGCCGTGTGAGTTCCGTGCCCATCTGAGTCTCGCGGCGAGCGGCGCTCCAACGTTTCGTTCATCTTTCCGTTTGTTGCTTCGTATCCGGCAGAGAAGTACCTAGCTCCAATTAGCTTTCGATTACACGAAGTCGCTGGGAAATCACTAGAAGCAACGCAAGTTCCCTTCCATTTAACCGGCACCGGACCTAACCCCCGATCATTGAAACTCTGTCTCTCGGGCCAAATCCCTGTATCCAAAACTCCAATAACCAGATCCGACCCGTAATCCGACTCTTTCAAAAGCCCAGCGCTATCAGACGTCTTAAGCCCCAGGAATTGGGGTGAACGGGTGGTGTGCAGGTGTCGAACTTGCTCGGGAATAACAGAGAGTACACCGGCAACAGATTCGAGCTTGGAAGCCTCTAGCGCGGATAGCTTGACGGAGAAGCCATGGAAGACGGTATCGTAAGTGTGGATAATGGGAGAGGAAAGAAGGTTTTGATCAGAAACAGTGGCTAGGGAAGAATGGTACCAGTGTGTGTGAGTTGGGAAAATTGATGGTTTAGCGTCGTGCTGAAATTGAACGATGAATGTGGTTTTGCGGTGGTGGAGAGTGGCAGAAACCAGGGTGAGGGAAATAATGAGATAGAGTGAGAGTAGGGTGAGAGAGTGGGAGGCGGCCATGGTGGAGGAGGTATTCCGGTGGGCGGCGGAATTAGGTAAAAAGGAGGGTGGACCGGCTGTGCATGTTTGAAAGGAAAGGAAAGGAAGGAGGTTTGAAAATTGAAATTGAAATTGAAAGTAAGTGTAGTCGTACAGGATAGTGAGCTGGAGTGAGTGGTATTTTGTCAGTCACTTATGTTTGTTTTGGGTTATTATATTATTATAGCTTTAACTTTAATTAATAAAGACCAGACTAGATATTTTGTACCTCCCATCCCCGTGTCCCTCCACAACAAAATAACAACAACAAATCTAAATAAATTATATTCAACCACTCAATTACTTTCTTCTTTTTTTTTACGTCATGACATACAATAAAGAAACATGAATTCAATTTTAACTTCTTCTTCAATCACGTTTTGTTTATAGCGAGATTTTAGGCAAAAAAGAAACATCTTCTCATATATATCATAAGGTGAAAATAACTTAGATACATATCATTTGTCTACCTATACTAACTAAAATCATATATTTCATGTGAGAAAATTATTGTTTTTACAAGAACTAGGAAAAGTGTTTAGGGCATATTGATAATTTTATTAATGGTTATGATAGAATGTAGAATTTTATAATTAGACTAGTCTAAATACCCGTATGATACACACAACAACAATAACAATTCTACCCAATAAATAGAAAAATAAAAAATAAATAAAAGATAAAAACTAAGAAAAATAAATAAATTAATAAATAGAAAAATAGAAAAAAAGATAAATAAATAAAAAGATAGAAAAACTAAATAAACAACACATTAAGGCTAAAAAAAATAAATAAATTAATTAATTAATTAAAAATTAAAAATTAAAAATAAATAAATAAATAAAAATAAAAATGAAGAGGTTGATCCTACTTCATAATCCCTATGTTACTCGCTACAGTCTCGATACACTCCTAACCTTTGACCTTAATCCTCCTCCTCCAAGACATCCTATCTGAGATCATGTCTTCGGAAAGAGAAAACTCCTGTAAATCTGCTTTCACTCTATCCTCACACCTCAGAAAAGGACGACCACGCCTCCTAGTACCTTCAACTACAATCGATTCCGATCTCCTAACTGTTGCCGTTGGTATTCTCCTTTTAATGTGGCCAAACCACCGTAGTCTACCTTCCCTCAGCTTTTTGACGATAGACGTTACTCCTAATTCGTTTCTGAAAACACCCACCGGGATTTTATCCAGCAACGTCTTCCCACAGATCCATCTAAGCATCCTCATCTCCGCCACTTCCATCTTCTCTGCTTGCGCCTTTTTTAGGGGCCAACACTCAGATCCATATAACATGGCCGGTCTAACAGCTAATCTGTAAAATTTTCCCTTAAGTTTAAGCGGTACTTTCTTGTCGCATAAAACTCCTGTAGCCGCTCTCCACTTGCCCCACGCCGCTTGGATACGGTTAGTAACATCCTCGTCAACCCTCCCTGTTTTATGTAATACGGAGCCTAGATATCTAAAAGAATCTTGGGGTCTCAACACATGGTCCCCAAGGCGGATGTCTAGACTCCCCTCATTTTCTGTCCTGCTGAAGTGGCAATAAAGATATTCGGTCTTACCTCTGCTAATGTCTAGGCTCTCCAAGGCGGATGTCTAGGCTCCCCAAGGCGGATGTCCCCAAGGTGGATGTCAACCCGTATGATACACGGTTTGGTTTAAAAGATAATAAATATTAAATATTAATAAAAATATTTAAATAATAATAATAAAACGTGAATTAAATGAGAATTCAAAAAAATGACGACGTACGTCATCCACACTCTAAACAGCGGTGGAAACATTGACTTGAGTAGAAGGGCAGACTTGACAACAGAAACATGGTAGCATTATACAAAGAGACATGATTGTATTTCTTATATAAATCATCAATCATTATTTTTACGACTAAAATAATAAAGTTAAACGTTATTGGTAATAATAAAAAAAGAATTAAAATGATTATAAAATATTTTAGAATGATAAAACTAATAATTTGGTCATATATGATATTTAGAAATATTACAAAGGGTAAATATGATATTTAGAAATTAAGGTAGTTAAATACGATTTTATATGATTTAATAAGGGCATATATGATATTATCTCTAATAAATTTAACTCTAAAAAGTCAAAATTGATTTTTTGATTTTAAATTAATAAATGGTCTAGATTAAATTTTTATTTAAATGAATGGCTCAGATCGTCTAATAAATTTTATTAAATTAGTCTTTTATATATATATAGAAGATTAAAAATTAAAAAAGTTAAATCAAGTTCTAAGGACATATTTAAATTTAAAAAAATTACTACCCTAAAATATTTAAAAAGGACATACGATCATCATAATTATATCCACCATCCCCAACCTTTACAACTAAGTGCCTCATCATTTTGTTTTAATATATGTAACGTACATATCTCAATCACCCAACACATTCATTCAACGTACGTACGTGCGTTAGATTAAATATTAATTACTTAACCGTCAACAAAAACCATTAATTTGTTTATCATAAGAACCACACTCGAGCAACCCAGTAAGTGATGTGATTTATTTCATCTTCTATCATCGTTTATGTTAAATTAAATAAAAACAGACGTCACATGTACAAATAATATTACATAGACTAAGTTGTTCCAACATAAAAACACAAGCATGTTTTGAATTTACTCTTAAATCAAAGTCTTTTCTCTATAGGCAGACACAAACCTAAAATTACATGATATAACATTTGTTGGAGAGAAATTGGGCAATGAGAACTTGGGATACGTAGATAGATGGAGATCACTACTCGAGTTTCAAGTTGAAGATTTTGTACTTCTAAAAATATCGTCGTGGAAGGGTATGATTCGATTTAGGAAACGAGGCAAACTAAACTCTAGATATAATAGACCATTTAGGTGGTTGCCAAAGTCGGAAAAGTGACATATCGGTTGGAGTTGCCAAGACTATCTAAGATACACAATACTTTTCATGTATCATATCTATTGAAGTGTTTAGTTGATGAGTTTATGTTTGTACCTATAAAAGACATTGTGGTGAATGAAAGACTGAACTACATTGAGAGGCCGGTCACAACACTAGAAAGAAAGGTTAAACAACTGCGAAATAAGTAGGTTAGAATCATGAAGGTACAATGCGAACACCGAAAGGGTTCGGAGTGGACTTGGGAAGCAAAAAGACGAGATGATGAATAACTACCCCGCGTTGTTTGAGTGAAGATTTCAAGGACGAACTCGTGTTGAGTAAGGGAAAGTTATAATAATTGGATTTGAAACGTAAATTAAACACCTGTTTTTTCAAATATGCAACAAAGAAATAAAACTCAAACTTTATAAAAAAAAAGGGCAACAACATGTCCAAGTAATATAAAAGCAGTTTTCCTTAAAAGTTGCACAAAAACTCTCGTATGCCCACTTGAAAACCTTGTCTGCCACAAAATCTGAAAAAGAGTAAACAACTGAAAGATGAGCTAGAAAGTTCAGTAAGTAGCTCTATGAAATACTCATAAGATAGTAGTTAACTATTAAATGTGATCTCATCATATTGTGCCACTCGGGCCTCTGTTTGGTCTCTCAGGCTTCTCTTTTGCCGCTCAGGCAATCTCATTTGCTTCTCACGTAACTCGTTGAAAACACCGACAGGGTGAATCATGCATTTAGATAAGCATCATGTATACAGATTTTACATATAGTTGTACAGGCCTAGACATCGCATTTCATATATATATATATATATATATATATATATATATATATATATATATATATGAGTTAATTGCACCAATGGTCCTTTAACTATCCCAAAGTTGTAACTTTAGTCCTTATTTTTAAAAAGTTGCAAGGATAGTCCTTTAACTGCCCAAAAGTTGCACCAATGGTCCTTTTTAACATTTTCGTAAATTAATTTTGTTAGTTTTTGCCAATTGGCTATTATACCCCTTACCCTTATTTTTTATTTGTTTTCTTAATAATTATATTATAATAATATTATTAATAATTAAAAAGCATTGAAAACTACTTCCTCACTCTAATCTGTCACCCCTCTTTTTTCTCTCCTCTAAGTGTCTCTCTCTCTCTCTCAAACTCCGTAGGCGACCACAACACTTTCCGTTGGCGACTACAACCCCCTTACAGGTTTCGACTTTATCCATCCTCAAACCATCGCTATTACTATCGATCCCCATAGAGAATCGATTATGGGTTTGGAATCAATATAGTTCAGATCTACCATCCCCTTCATCTGATTTACGATCAGAGTTATATTTGATCTATGGTTGTTTGAATCTTGGTGTTTGTCTGGTCTAGTGGTTTCGATTTGGGTGACAACTTCTGCTAGTGGTGGTGGGTGGTGGGTTCCAGACGGTTTCCGGTGGTGTTTATGGGTTTCAGGCGATATTAGACGTGGGCAGTTGGTGGGTTTTCGATTTGGGTGTTCTTGGTGGTTATCGACAACCAAATATATGGGAAAGAGAAATGGCCTAACAAAATTACATCAAGCTAAAGGGAAGATCATTATCAAGAATCAGAAAGGAAAATAAAGGAAACCATGTGAGCTAAACAGAGAAGCTTTTTCTCTCTCTAAATTTATGCCTTCTATTTTGTATTTATAATTTATGTGCTGTAAATAGAGTTGCAATCCGCAAGAAAGTGAGAACAAGTTTGGCAACGTTGTTTCTTTTTTTAAAAGAAATTAAGATGAATATTTAGAAACAAAAGTAAAATTGTGGTTATAGTGTGAATGTTCATTCTCATTTAAAGTCAAACGATCGCTGTATGTTTTTCTATAAACAACGAAAACACGTCAAAACCAAGATCACAAATTGTAACTACCATTTACAAAGTTTGTAAACTGATCGTGATTTAAGAGGAAAGGTAAAGTAGATCACGCAAGATAATCTGTCATGTTTCCAACTTTTTAGAGGTTTATACGGTGGTGTTAGGCGGTGGTTTCAACCGGTGGTGGTTGTACACGGTGGTGGTAGGCGGTGGTTTCAAGTGGTAGTGGTTGTATTTGGTGTTGGTAGACGTCGTGGTCAAAGAATTAGTGGTGGTGGTTTCAACGGTGGTGTCCAATGGTGGTCAAAGAATTAGAGAGAGTGTGGAGGTGGGTGGTGCTGTGGTGGTGTATGTGTGTTTGAATAATTCTCTTCTACACATGATCTTCTAACTTTATATATATATCTATCTTTGAGTGTGTTGATTCTTGAAGCTGTTTACACATATTGTGATATTCATACAACTCTTCAAGATCAAGTAAAAGGGAAGCAACAAAAGTACTTTGAGTGTTGATTCATAAAGTTCATCTTTTCTTGTTTGAGAGATTTGTAGTTTGACACCATTGTTGGTGTTCTTGGTGTTGTTGGTAAGGTAGTCTTGAGTGAAGAACACCTTGATTTTTTGGTGGGTTTGACTATTCCCCACTTTGTTTGATTGATGTTCATACGTTCTTGATGAAGAACTTTGATTTTCTTCTTGGTGGAGAAGAATGTGTGTTCTTGGTGAAGAACACTTGTAAGATCTTGAATTAGATCTTTTGGTGGTTGTCATCTACCCGTAAAGGTGATTGTATTTCGGTGATCTATTCCGGGCTAAGAAGTATTTGCACGTGGTGCTAGTGAAATCCTTAACGGAGGTCAAGGCGTAGATGTAGGTTGGAGTTCAACCGAACCACGATATAATATCGGTGTCATCTCTCTCTATCCTCAACCTTTTCATACTTGCATTTGCATTCGCATTTTAATATTCTTGCATTTTTATTTATTTACATTTACGTCATTTACATGTCTGTCAATATTATATATATACTTACACACACACACACACACACACACATATATATATATATATATATATATATATATATATATATATATATATATATATATATCTTGATGAAGGTACCATATATATATATATGTATATATATATATACTTACTTATATTTATATACTATTATATATCTACGTATATATATATACATCTTGCACATTCATCAAGATACATACATACATATATATACATACATACATATATATACATACATATATATATATATAGCGCAGGTCCTAATTGTTTTGATGCCCAGGACAAGATAACAAAAATATGCCCTCTTAATTTTTTAAACAAACAACATACTACGTTTTAGTGATCTGTAACCTAGTCAAGCTAGACGGTTCATCCCGCGTCAATGTTCCAAGATTAAAGACTACAAATCAATGATAAGAATGCACACATACTAAGCTACTAACCAAAATGTTTTTGATTTTCCAAACAAGCTACTTTAGGAACTTGGATATAGAACCACTAGTGTAACAAAAAAGCTAACTTGAAGATTCAAGAACAAGAAGAAGATTCAAGGTCCTTTATTGTCGTTCAAAAAAAAAAAAAAAAAAGAAAGCAACAACCATTTATTAAAAAGACAGTTTGTTGTTAATGTTTTCTGCTCCCTCTGATTCCTAACGCATTCAATGACCCCTAGTACTCTAATTGATCTTTAAGATTGAGGGAGCAAAAGTATGATAGAAATTTCCTTAAAACAGTGTAAAATCATTAGTACGGCATTTAGTTTCTCCAAAAGAATACCCAATATCTATATTACTAATAACAAAAGGGGGTTTGACTAAGTCTCATGAGTAAGAAATTGATAGAATTGTTAACTTAATTCTTTAAAAGACCAATTTAACATTAGAAGTGCATATGGAATTAACACTAACATGTAAAATAAATCATTACCCCAAAATTTAAGTTCTCAGATTCATTTTCTATAAATATCATCATACTATTTAACTTCCTTTGTCAACAAAATCATTCACTAGTGTAGAGCTAAATACTACAAAATTGTCATACTCCATAAATCAGAAATGAGAATTTGATATTTACAACTACCATAAATTGGAAATCAAAACCCATGATACATGAAGATTAGTTAATGAAAGACATACCGGATGTTACATAATCCTTGTTATCTAGTGTTATTTCTCCGGGTAGAAACCCACCTCCAAGTCTCCAACAACTCCTGGGCAATTCTAAAACTTGGTCCAGCGGGTCAAAAATTCTAAAACGGAGCATAGAAACTCAACTGGAACACAAACAATTGCACAAATAAGATGATTAATATAATTATAGAAAACAATTTCAGAAATCATAAACCATGAAAACAATTTTGAAATCGATACTTACTTTCATTTGATCTTTTCAATGACAATTTCCCATATATATATCAGGATATAGTTGGAGAAATAACTTATTTGATTAATACTATTATGCGTATCATAAATTTATTTAGTAAATAAATTATGTCTTTTATCAAAAACATTATTTATCTTACGAAACTATTAAAATATTTAACTGATTACATTTTGATGTGAACCGGTTGGAAATGTTAAGTTAGATTTGTAATTCTAGTTTCGTAAATAAATTCTCATGTATATCTATTTAGAAAAATAGATTTTGTAGACGAAGAAAATTCCCGATTCCCCGCGGGGGATCCCCGATACCCGACGGGGACGGGGATGGGGATCCAAGTCAATTCCCCGGTGGGGATGGGGCGGGGATGGGGATGGGGACTGGGGGTGGGGAACGGGAATGGGGATGCGAAAGGCGATCCCCGATACCCCCGACCCAGTTGCCATCCCTATTGTTTAGGGGCAAAAATGGAAAATTGAAAAAAAAAGAAATTCACGTTCATCCTTCAGCTTCCTTCAGCGACATCGGCATTTTTAAAAAAAAAACCCATTTACTTTAAATGTTCATAACTCGTTCGTTTTTAAGAATTTTAACAAAAACATTATAACGTTAGAATCTGTTTTTCGTCCTCTTTCAAACAAGACCGGACTTGATATATTTCACAAACTTTTTTTCTTTCAAAATGCAAAATTTGCATTTAGAGATGTGTTTATATTAAATGCAAAATGCAAAAATCATGCAGAATGAAGAATGCATAATGCAAAAAAATGCAGAATGCAAAATGCAAAAAACATGCAGAATGAAGAAATGCAGAATGCAAAATGCAAAAAACATGCAGAATGAAAGAATGCAAAATGCAAAAAACATGCAGAACGTAGAAATGCAAAAAACATGCAGAATGAAGAATGCAGAAAGCAAAAAACATGCTGAATGCAGAATGCAAAAAAACATGCATAATGCAGAATGCAGAACGTAAATCCGTATAAACATGCAAAATGCAAAAAACGAAAAACGCAAAATATAAACATGTAGAATGCAAAAATCCGTGGAACGTATGTTGCCAAAATGCAAAATCTGTACACAAAAAACACTACATGCTGTCAAAATACAGAATGGAAAATCCGTAGAACATATACTGCCAAAATGCAAAATCTGTACACAGAAAAACACTACAGCTGCCAAAATGCAAAAAAAAAATTCATTTTCAAAAAAAAATTAGAAAAATATGGGAAGAGTGATCTTGTTTGAAAGAGGATTAAAAAACTAAAACATTGGTATATTTTGTTTTGATTAAATTCACAAAACTTAAAAAGTTATGACGATTTAAAGTTTATGGTGGTTTTTTTTTAAATCGTGGGTTTGGGATTGGGGGATAATTACATTTTTGCCCTATTCTTCCTAAATTAATACATTATAATTACAGTTTTGTCATCATTCAATCTCATTCATTGATTTTGATGATCTAAAAGTCCAGATTGGTTCTATAGGTTTTTTGTTTAAGGAGGGGTTTTTTATTGATCCAATTTATATATATATTTATATATGATAAGATTATATAAAGAACCTCCCTTAAACATAAAACCTAAAGAACCTTCTCTGGTAATGACATGTGACACATAGTTTAGGGGCAAAAAAGGAAAATTGAAAAAAAAATATATATCCCAGCGACCTCCAACAAATTAAAAAAAACCCCACTTACTTTAAATGATCATAACTCGTTCGTTTTTATTAATTTTAACCAAAAATTATACCGTTAGATTCAGTTTTTCGTCCTCTTTCAAACAAGACCGGGTTTGATATATTTCAGAATTTTTTTTTTTGAAATGCAAATTTTGCAATTTGACCTGTGTTCATACTAAATGCAAAATGCAAAAAATCAAAAAAATGCAAAATATCATAATGCAGGTCATCCAGATGTTTCAAAAATGCAATATATTAAATGCAAAATGCAAACTCAAAACTGATTCAATGAAAAAGGCAGCCCCAAAATGCAAAATTACACATTCAAAACCAAAACGCAAAACGCAAAACCCGTAGAACGTAAAATGCAGAATGCAAAAAACGAAAAACGCAAAATATAAACATGCAGGTCACCCAGATGCTTCCAAAATGCAAAATGCAAATCCAACATGATTCAATGAAAATGCAGCCAAAATGCAAAATTACACATTCAAACCCAAAATGCAAAATCCGACAGAAACACTACCTCTTGCCCAAATGCAAACAAAATTTTCATGTGAAATTTTTTTTTTAGAAAAATATAGGAAGTGTGATTTTGTTTGAAAGAGGATTAAAAAATTAAAAGATTGGTATAATTTTTTGTTTAAATTCACAAAACTTAAAAAATTATGACAATTTAAAGTTTTTTGGGGTTTTTTTTAAATTCGTAGGTTGTTTGGGGGTATTTTCCATGTTTGCCCTTTTCTTCTTAAATTAATACATGATAATTACAATTTTGCCATTGTTAAATCTCATCAATTAATTTTGATGATTCAATGGTACAGATTGGTTCTTTGGGTTCTTTGTTTAAGATGAGGATCTTTGTTGATGCAATATATATATATATATATATATATATATATATATATATATAGAGAGAGAGAGAGAGAGAGAGATACACACACTACTACTACATATATATTTATATACTTTACGCATCTTTATATTTCTGCACATTTACATTTCATTCACATATTTATATTTCCGCATTTACTAACAAGTGTTTCTTTTGTTTCAAACATTTATTCATTCATTTATAAATATTCAAAAAAGTGGAAATAGAAACTATTCAACCCCCCTTCTAGTTTCTACATAATTGATGGTTATAATTTATTGAAAATGGATCAATATAGAACCATTATTTAAACATAGAACCAATCTGGACCATTGGATCATCAAAATCAATGGATGAGATTGAAGATGGCATAATTGTAATTATCATGTTTAATTAATATGTAAAAGGGCAAACATGGAAATCCCCCCTAACAAACCCACATTTAAAAAAAAAATACCCCAAAACTTTAAATTATCATAACTTTTTAAGTTTTGTGAATTTAAACAAAAAAATTATACCAATCTTTTAGTTTTCTAATCCTCTTTCAATCAAGACCACTCTAACCATATTTTTCAAAAAAATTTATGAAAATGTAAATTTTGTTTTGCATTTTGGGCTGCATTTTCAGTTAGTTCTTGTTTTGCATTTTCAGTATTGGTTTCAAAATTTGCATTTTTGGAAGCATATGCATGACTTACATATTCGATTTTTGCATTTTTGTTTTTTGCATTTTTGCAATTTCAGATGAAATCCAGGTGAAAATGAAAAATTTTGAAAAATTTGCATTTTCAAAAGAAAAAAGTTTTAGAAATATATCAAGTCTGGTCTTGTTTAAAAGATGACGAAAAACTGAATCTAACGGTATACTTTTTTTGTTAAAATTCTTAAAAACGAACGAGTTATGATCATTTAAAGATTGAGGGAGATTTTTTTTAAAGTTTGTTTGAAGGGAGGGGGAGGGGTGAGTTTTTTTTTTTTTTTTTTTCCAGTTTTGCACTCAAACAAAATGTCACGTGTCATCACCTAAAGTGGTTCTTTATGTTCTATATTTAAACAAGGTTATATATGTAACATTACCCATAATTTATAATCCCATTATTACCTAAATATTTATCCTCATAATAACCCTCCCCTATATATATACGGGAGAGTTATTTTGAGAATATATATTTAGGTAAGAATTAGAAAACAATTTTTAGCCATTGATCTATTAGATCTAACAGTCATAATTCACGTGTTGTAATTAATGACCATCGCAATTCATGATTGGGTAATAAAACATCGGAAAGACCAAATGTAATGCCCGTTTTCTAAATAGAATTGCGTGAGACATTTATTAGGTTATTAATTATGATAATATATGGAGCGTCGATGCTTGCATTACATTAGCATATTAACACCTGAGTTGATTATTGGATTAAGATGATTTATGTTAGATTAGACTAGGATTATTAATTGTTGTTCCCAAAATTATGAATAATACTAACTTAAGGAAATATTAAGTGCGGAAATAGTAATTATAAAAACAGTAAGAAATGTCTAAAGTTTGTTAATATTGATATAACGAACTTTACAGACTAGAATTTAAGAAGAACAGACTTCTTAAATTCAACCAACACTCAAGAACAGACTTGAGAGAATACAGACGCACAAAGCTCTTGCAATACCTGAACAGACAGAATTCGCAAGCACACTCTTCTCTATTAAGAGAAGAATATTTATACATTTCCCTTATCAATCCTAACCGTTGAACTAGTGACACACGTCACAATCTTGTAGATTGATAAGTAACAGATTTCCTCATGCATAACCATCTTGAAAGTGACAGTTGATGACGTCACGGAGGGGACCATCTGCTGAAGATAAACTTCAGTAGTCATAAACTGAAAGTTTCAGAGATGAAACTTTCAGCTCTTTAGATGAACCTTATTTGAGACGAGAGGCAAATCTTCAGAAATCTTCTTTTGCTGAAATCTTTTTAGAATACTTCAGCACTGATGGAGTGTAAACAAATCAAGACTAACAATCTCCCCCTATTTGTTTATAATCCATCATTATTTACAAAGAATAAACAAATAGAACTATTTACATAACAGAACTCATATGTACATGATCCATACTGACTGTTTTTGGATTCTTTTCATTTTCCAATGTTTTTGAATTTTTTAGATTTACAAGGGTAAAGAAAACAAGAAAATAAGGTACATAGAGGATTAAGAACTTTTTGAAGGTTTGTGCACTTGAGAGCTTTCTATGACTTTGACCTTTTCTTCCCATATATCAGTTTCAGTATCTTTCGGCTTCTTGTCTTCAAATAATTTGATAATCTTCAGACGAATGTCAGTCGTTTCAGGATCCCTTGAATCAAAGTAGGAAGAAATGGCTTTCAGATGCATCCAATCAGCATAGTCAAGTTCAGATTTTCTCTGAAACCTGGGTCTTTCATAAGCATCTTTGAAGAAAAATCCTCTAGGATTATCAAGGACCTGTTTATCAATGAATACAAAGCCTGGAGGGATTGAACAATCTATATTTCTACAGTTTGAAAGAACACCAGCGGCCATAAGCTTTATGATCTCTTCTTCAGATTTCCTAGAAGACTTTCTTCTTCTTTTCTTTAATGGTTGATCCTTTTCTTGATTTTCAGAGTCACCCTCAGAAAGTTGAAAACGTTTCTTCAGATTATCATAGGACTCTTGTAAATAAGAAAACCTTCTTTTAACCGTCCTAACTAGTTCCGTTAGTTTCAGTTTGTTCAGACACTTTCCAATTTCAACCCATTCAGACAAACTGAATTTTGTAAGATTGATATTGGAAACATACTGAACCTTGAGGCGATTTTTGTTTCTGGCAATCTCTACTATGATTCCACGTTTTTCTTTGGTAACCCTGACTGCTGTGATTGGATCAGGATCAAATATGTTCATTTTGGATTCAAACCATTCTTTTTCCTTTTGCTCTCTGACCAATTGAGCTTTCTCCTTTTTGACTCTTTCCTCCTCAACTCTTCGTTCAACAGCAAGCTGAAGAGACTGAGGAGACATTTTCTTCTTTGCCTTTTGCAGTTCAGCTTCAAGTTCAGCTGTCTTCAAGGCTTCTGCTTCAGATAGCTTTTGGAGTCTATCTCTTTCTTCAGCTAACCCTTTTTCTCTTCTGAACTCTTCCACAGTCATTCCAAACGAAGCAGCTTCTTCTTATTCAGTAACCTGATGTTCAGTCTTTCCTCCCCCTGTGTTGGACACCTGATTTCTGATTGCCTTCATACTGTCAAACAATAGTTTTTCAGTGACGATAGCCTTGGGTTTCATCATTTCAGTGTCATCTGCAACACCCTTTCCTTTATTAGGATTTCTAACAGATGAGGTAGCTTTCTCACTGATAACTGAAGAGAAATCAGTTTTGGGAATTATCAGCGGAATCTGATCTAAGTATGTTGGTTTCAGAATGTTGGAGGTTAGTTCCTTTGGGCTAAGAACATCAACATTCATCATTGTTTCAGATGTAGAGACTGAACTACCAGCAGTGTGAGGTGCATTGGGATGTATTATCAGGGCTGTTTAAGGTTGAATGAATTTATGAGGAGAGGATCGAATCATCACATTAAAGTCATTTTCAGGAGACGATCTTTCAGAGAATTTAGTATTGCTTTCATCACCAGGTTCACTAAGGGATTCCTCAAACAATCTGTTCAACTCTTCCCTTTTTTTTCATTTTGATCTCTAATCACTGAGTATTCCTCGATAGTCTGTCTCAGTTGACGAATTTCTTCCTTATCTCGTAACGACTCTGTTTTTCGTTTCTTGATCTGAGCTCTTATAGCTTTAGCCACAATTGAAGATTTCAAAATTTTCTCCCCTTTAGAAGCTGAGGAAGAGACTGAAGCAGCTTCTATTCTTTGCAATCTTGGAACAATGTATTTGTTCAGTGTGGCTACCATCATACGTTGCATGTCTTTCAGAACTACCTTTTTGTGATAGGACTGAAGATAGCGTTTGGATGGATAAGCGTTCAGAGAGTCACGTAGTTGCGAGATAGTGTCAGAGAATGAATTTAGAAAAGTGGTTTGAAATTTGAGAAAAGACTCAGAGGGGGATGACTGAGAGGTGGAGAGCTGAGATAACACATCCTCGTAACGTTTATTACCATTAGCAATATAGTCACGAAGTTGTTTGAAGAGAGTTACCCTGAGTTGGTTGTGAAATTGAAACTCCTTATTTAAAGTACAGATGTAGTCAACCAAGAGTGCAGTAAGAAGTTTAATTTCATCAGCAAAATTGACATTGGACATGTGCTGAACATGGAACCTATGAAATTCCTTGGTGACTTGACTCTGAAGAAGACGAATGGTATCATCAAGCTTTGAGTATGCATCGAGAACAGACATAGAGTCATCATCAACCTCATTTGGTGAGCGAAAGACAGGAGGAGACAAAGGGGTGGTAGTTTCATCCAGAAAATCATGATAAGTGGACGAGGAGGAAGAGTCAGATTTTGCAGAACCGTAGAGAGGATCGGTCACTGATTTGGCAGAGAGTATGTTTTGGAGAGAAGGAAACTTAGTTTGAAGTTCAGTTGAGAATTCCTGCCCAGAAGCCAGTAGTTGATCAAGACGAGATTGATTGGCAGTGGGAGGAAGAAGATTGACAGAGTACTCAAAACCCGAAACAGGATCCCAAATGAGACCTTGTTCTTTGTTTAAATTTTTAAAATTTATGGGTGGAGGTGGGGCAGAGTTAGCCATAGAAACATTTGGGTTTAATGAATCATCAGGGGCTAAAATAGGCTGTGCTTCAGTAGTAGTTTTGTGTATAACTACATCTTCATGAGCAACAGAAATAGCCGTAGGTTCAGTTGGGTTAGCTGAACCATCAGTGGCCAAGGTGGTAGGGAAAGGAACGAATTCAGTGTCAGGGATATCTGAATCATCATAAGTCAAGGGTCTCTCAGAATCAGATGGTTTGGCTGATTCATCATTGAGGGGAAATACATCAGGCTCATATTGTTTTGGTTCTGAGAGATCATATGTATCTGAAAAATCCATAGGATTAGTTCGGACTACTGAACCATCAAGGGATTGTGGCTGAACTGCGATTTTAGTTGGTGATACTGAAGCATCTGAAACAGGGGAATTAACTGCAACGGAAGTGGCGAGGACCTTAGTTGAGATTGTGATTTTCTCAACATCACTGATCCTTAGAGCCTCAGAGTGTGAGGGAGATTTACACTCGTCATTGGTAGTGGGTGAGTTAGAAACTTTAACAAATGGGTTGCCAAATGCATCATGAGTTGCAAAGGCAAACCCAAGTTCAGTTGGTATAGCTGAACTCTGTGCGGGCTTAAAAGGTAGTGCTTCAGATTCGGTCTGGTGTTGAGCCGATATATCATGAGCAATGTTGTGGACCAGTAAACTAGTTGGGTCGACTAGATTACTAAGGGTCTGTGATGCCAGTGAACCAATATGAGCAGGGGGGAGAGGACTTACAGTGGAGACTGGATTCAGAATAATCAATTTGGCTTTTGTTGTTGGTGCTGAACATCCAATAGAGAAGTCTTTGGGACGAACATGTCGTTGTGAGACAGCAGCAGGTGCAGCAGTAGGGATTGAGTCAGAGGAAGCAGAAGAAGAAGATGGAATTGTACGCTTCAGCTTCTTTGACTTTATAGCAGGACAGAGATCAGATTGTCCTTGTGTAGTAGAAGTTTTGCAAAGTAGGTGTTTCCTTTTCTTTGGAGCAGGTGAAGGTGCAACTGAAGGAGCAGCAGGCTTTTCAGTAGCTTCTGAATATGAAGGCTAATCAAGGGTTGTATCAGTAGGAGATGGGCGAGCTGAAATAGCAGGAGAAGGGTTCATCCTAGCGTAATCCATCATGGCTTCAGTAAGTGGAATGGGATCAACAGAGTTAATACTGGTCCAGACATAGGGAGGCAGAGAAGACAATTCAACTGAATGTGTGGCTGAAGTATAATGGGAGCTTCGTAGCAGTTGTTGAAACAGGAGGGATAGAAATCGAGGAAAAGGAATATGGAGATTTCTCTTTTTCATCTTGACTTGGGTGAGAAGAAGATTGAAGACAAAGGCAGCATAGTCGACCTTTGTATCATACATCAAAGCAAGACCTAAACTCAGCACATTTTCAGCGATTTGATCCATTCCCCCAGTTTTAGCAGTCATACAGAAAGAGAGAATACTGAAGAAACTGCACCAGACGGTAGGGAGTTTGTTCCGGACAAGGGTTTTTCCTTTGATGTAGGAAGTCGCAGGCAGCCTTAGATAGGCAACGATAAGATCCTTTGCTGATTTTGTAAAAGGAACACAGGGAGAATCATCATCAGTGGGTAGATGCAGGGTTTTGGCAAGAAAGTATTTATCAATACGACATTTTTGCTTGCTGTTCAGCAGAGTGAAAGCAATTTTGGGGTTTTCAGAGGTCTCATCGATGATAGTAGCAGTCATCCAAAATTCACAAAGATGCTCTTCAAACATGGGAATTTGGGCGGTTAGAGCATAGTTGATCGGGCAATGACGGAGAAAGTTTATGAGATTGAAGAACTTGGATTTGGAAGAAACAGGAGAGAGGGACACATAAATGTTGTTGGATTTGAAAACAATTTCATCATTGGAGATGATCGGTACAACGGAGGCTGGGAGATGAACACACAAGGATGCAGGATGAGACATGATGATTTGAGAGAAGAAAAGTGAAGACGCAAAAATGGTGAAACAGTAGAAAGAAGAAAGAAGAAGATGAGGGAGTGTTATATAGGTTTTAGAGGTAGAGGGCGGTTATCAGAGAAAAGAACGGTGAGTTGAAAATTAGGTTCAATTTAATTGATATTCAACCGTTGGATGAAACCGCAGAAACTAACCATAGTTTAAAAAAACAATAATCTATGTAAATTGCATATGTTTATAATTGTTATTTATTAACAGTTAATAATTGTTATCTGAAAGGCTGTTAATCAGGGTATTTCAGGGAAACAACATTAAGTGAAAATAACTAAGAATTACATTGACTTATTAAATAAAATAATATGAAGAAAGCAACGAAGAACACAGAACAACTCATAGAAACTGCATTCATTAATAAAATAGATTAATCAATACATTTACAGTGGATCATTCAACAAAAATAAGCTAAAGCAAAAAGAGGAACAAGAAATGCATCCACGCCAAAAGATGATCGCCAATGCTAGTTAATCAAGAAGATTAACGGCAATTTGAACAGTAGCGCCAAGTCCAACGTCATTTATATGTAAGGTGATGGTGTACATGAAGGGATAGTTGATGATAACAAATGTGATCTCCATGAAGAAAGCAGTGAAAGAGAGAAAGTAAGTGAGGGAAGATGATGACAGAAGAGAGAGTGAGGTGAAGTAGATTAACAAAGAGATAAACAAGGATAAATAAGGAGAAGAAGTAATCATTAATTGGAGGGATACTGAACATGAAATGACGGCTGTAATAAATGCTACCCCAAATAAAGATAAACTGAGTTAACCAAACGATTACAAATCCAGCAGATATTTTATTAAAAGGTAAAAAAAATACTTACCTTTGCAACTGAAGACTTTCAAATGATAAGTTCAGTTAAACATGTTTCAGTGGACCATATGTCAGCAGAGAAGTTCAGTTGAACATAATTCAGCAGAGGAGTTCAGTCGACTCTGCTTCAGTCAAAAATTCAGCATGCCAAGTTCAGAAACAAGAAATTTGAATCTTGCTTCATCTAGAACTTTTGTGAATATGTCAGCTAACTGATGTTCAGTTGGAACAAAGTATAGCTCAATATCATTTTTAGCAATGTGATCTCTGATGAAGTGATGTCGAACATCAATATGCTTGGTTCGCATATGAAGCACATGATTGTTGGAGATGGCTATGGCGCTGGTATTGTCACAGTAGATAGGAGTCTTGACCAGCGAAACACCATAGTCAGCAAGCTGATGCTGAATCCATAAAATTTGAGCACAACAACTCCCTGCTGAAATGTATTCAGCTTCAGCGGTAGATAATGAAATGGAGTTTTGTTTCTTACTTTGCCAGCTGACTAATTTTCGTCCAAGCAACTGACATCCACCAGTTGTACTCTTTCTGTCCAAATGACAACCTGCATAATCAGAATCTGAAAAACCCATTAGATCAAAACCTGAGTCTCTGGGATACCAAAGACCCAGTTGAGGAGTACCTTTCAGATATCTGAAGATCCTAGATACAGCAGACATGTGAGATTCTTTTGGATTCGCTTGAAATCGGGCACATAAGCATGTAGAAAACATGATATCAGGTCTACTAGCAGTTAAATAAAGTAAAGAACCAATCATTCCTCGAAAAGTGGGCAAGTCAACTGCTTTTCCATCAAGATCAGCAGTTAACTTGGTTTTGGGAGCTATGGGAGTTTTCATTACTGAACATCCAGAGAATTTGTACTTGTTCAGTAATTCAGAAATATACTTACCTTGATTAATGAAAATGCCAGTTTCAGTTTGCTTAATCTGAAGTCCTAAAAAGTAAGTCAGTTCACCCATCATACTCATTTGAAACTTTTTGGTCATGATTCTTTCAAATTCTTTACACAAAGTTTCATTAGTAGACCCAAATATTATGTCATCAACATAGATTTGAACAAGAAGTAAATCACCTTTTTCCCGACCAAGAAAGAGAGTTTTATCGATCGTACCTCGTTTGAAGCCCTTTTTAAGAAGATATGCTGAAAGAGTATCATACCAGGCTCGAGGTGCTTGTTTCAATCCATACAAGGCTTTGTCTAGCTTGTATACATGATTTGGATATTTAGGATTTTCGAAACCAGGAGGTTGTTGAACATATACCTCTTCTTTCAGTTCGCCATTGAGAAAAGCACATTTGACATCCATCTGATAAACTTTGAATCCTTTATGAGCAGCAAAAGCAAGAAATATACGAATTGCTTCCATTCTTGCAACAGGAGCAAATGTTTCATCATAATCAATTCCTTCTTCCTGGCAGTATCCCTTGGCAACAAGTCTGGCTTTGTTTCGGATCACTACCCCTGATTCATCCTTCTTGTTCCTGAACACCCACTTGGTTCCTATTATAGATTGATTTAAAGGAGGTGGTACGAGATTCCATACCTTATTCCTTGTGAATTCATTCAGTTCTTCTTGCATTGCTGAAACCCAATGTGCATCTTTTAAAGCATCATTAACCTTCTTAGGTTCAGTTTGAGAAATGAACTCAGCAAACATGCAAAAACCTGTAGTAACAGAACTTCTAGTACGAATCCCTTCGTCTAGATCTCCAATGACTTGATCAATAGGATGAGCTTTAGTCCACTTGTTATTAGGAGGTAACAAATTGTCATCTGGAGGAGGTTCAGATGTAGCTTCAGAAATAGGAGAGTTTATTTCAAGAAAAGGATCAGTAGAGATTTCAGTCATTGAAGGAGACTGAAATTCAAGTTCAATCAGTGGTACTTTGTGATTAATAGGTTCAGGAATAGGTGTTTTTGAAGAAGTGTTTGTGAAAGTGGGTGTTGAAGGAGCAGGAGGAATGTCGTTGTCATCACAGTCATCGTATGTTGTTTCTGGTGACTGATCCGCTGAACTATCTTCAAATGGTGAGGAAAGCAACTTATCCCAGTTTTCTGAAGAAGCGGTATTTTGATCTGAGTGTCTTGACTGAAGATTTAATTCATCAAAAGTGACATCTATTATCTCAAAGATTATATTGCTTTTGAAATTGAATACTCTGTATGCCTTTGACATGCTAGAGTACCCAAGAAATATCCCTTCATCAGCCTTGGGAGCAAACTTACTTGGATGATCCTTACTATTCAGAATGAAGCAAGTACTACCAAAGATTCTCAAATGACCAACATTTGGAATTTTGCTGTGCAACAATTCATAGGGAGTTTTCAAGTGCCTTTTGACTACCAGAGATCTGTTTTGAGTATAACATGTTGTATTGATGGCTTCAGCCCAGAAACGTAATGATATCTTTGCTTCAGCAAGCATGGTTCGTGCAGCTTCAATTAGTGTGCGATTCTTCCTTTCAGCAACTCCATTCTGTTGAGGTATGTATACAGCTGAAAAATTATGAATGATTCCATTTTCTTCACAAAAGTCTTCAAGAGTTCTATTTCTAAATTCAGTACCATGATCACTTCTTAGCTGTTTAACATGAATATCATACTGACGATTCATTCTTGTGATGAAGCTAATTATTATCTCAGTTGTTTCACTCTTTTTAGATAGAAAGAATACCCAAGTGAAACGTGTATAATCATCCACAATTACAAGAGTATATCTCTTTCCACTGAGACTTGGAGTGCTGACCGGACCAAAGAGATCCATATGAAGTAACTGAAATGCTTGGTTGATCTGATCACAGTGCTTTGATTTGTGAACAGACTTCTTTTGCTTACCTTTTTCACAAGCATGACAAACTTTGTCTTTCACATAATTAATCTTAGGCAATCCTTTTGCCAGCTGCCCTTGTGCAAGCTTACTCATATTCTTGAAATTCAGATGGGACAATCTTTTGTGCCACAACCAATGCAATTCTTTGATTGACTGAGAAATGAAGCATACATCTGAGGGAGAAGTAACTGAATTAAAATCGAGAACGTACATGTTATCTATTCTCTTGGCTTGAAGGACTTCAGTGCCTTCTTTGTTTCTGATAGAACACTTGAATTTCTTGAAAAGAACAGAATAATTTGCATCACACATCTGGCTTATGCTTATCAGATTATGCTCGAGTCCAGTAACGTGAGCAATATTTTTGATGTGAATAACGCCTTTCTTTAATTGACCATATGCATCAGTTTTTCCACATTTTCCTCCACCAAATATAACTTTTGGACCATCAACTGGAGTAACTTTTGTTAGTAACGATTTGCACCCAGTCATGTGTCGGGAGCATCCACTGTCAAGATACCAGGTGTTATTTCCTTGACCTCCCTGCACAAGTTAACAAAGAGTTAAACCAATTTGTGAACCCACCTGCTGATGGGCTCAGAGGAAGTATTACAAGTAGCAACAGGAGTATTACATATTTTGGCTTCATGACCTCTAATACCGCATTTGTAACACTTATGTGTAGATTTGGTATCCTTATGATGTTTGACACTATCTTTTTGAGAATTAGATCTTGTTAATTCTTTTAATTGAACCATCATGATCTTCAGTGTTGATTCAAATTTTTGAAATTTGTTCAATCTTTTTGACTTTGGTTTTTCAGACTGAACATTCTGTGTTCCAGATCTTTTGAACTTTTGACTTTGTTTTGAATGGTTTATTCAAGTGAAGTTTCAGCTTTTAGAGGTTCAGTGATGATGTGTACTGAAGGGGATTCAGTTTTGACCAAAACTATGGGTTTAGATTCAGTGAAATTGGAAAGTTCAGATTCAGTTATCAATTCAGATTCGGTAATCATAGAAGGTTCAGATTCAGTGGATTGGGAAAAATCTTGCTGAGGATCATTCTGATTTTCAAAATTATCGGAGGGCAACTGTATGTTTCTAATTTCAGAATTTGTCTCCTCATTGAATACAGGAACATCACTGACTGCCTTAGTAAATCTTTTATAAAGCATATCTGAGTTTCCTATATTTTCACATGTGAACTCACTGAAAAACATCTCATTAACAGTTTTACACTTTTTGCTGAATGAGGCAGCTTCTTTGATTTTTCCTAACCCAACTCTTTCTCTCTGAATGATCATTTGATGATTGATACTTTCAAAAGCAAGTTTGTTTGGACTAAGCCAGAGATCAATGATGGACTGTCGATCTTTGAGTTTATCGTTTGTTAAAGAAAGCTCAGTTTTAGCCATTTTTAGTTCATTTGCTAATAACTCTAGATGACATTTCAAGGCACAGGATTCTTGAACAAGAGTATCATTCTCAGTTTCAGTTTTCTGAATTTGGATTTGTTGATCAGAGAAGATTTTCTTGATTTTGTTTTGTTCACTATGAGTAGAAATTAAATCAGACACCAAGTAAGCAAACATATCATTTTTCTCATTTGAATCATAATTCTGAAAGTTTGATACCTTGTACATCATAGAAGAATTCCAGCCTTCAGCTGAACTCAATCGTTCAGCAGTAACTAGGTCTTTCTTGAACTGGCTTTCAGTAGCCATTAGACATATATCAGGCTGAGCACACCCTGAAAATTCTTCTGCGAACATAGCTTTTTCAGATTCTTCATCATCATCAGAAGTGTCAGAATCAGTCCAGTTCAATTCTCCAGCTATCATAGCCTTTTCTTTCTTCTTTTCAGACGAACTTTGATTTTTCAGCTTCAGTGCTTTGTACTTGGTCTTGTACTTGTCAGCCTTTGACGGATAACCCTTAATTAGAGTCTTGACAACACAATTTGCAGCAAAGTGGCCAAGCCTACCACACTTGTAACATTCCATTTTAGATTTATCAGCAGCAGATTTGAAACTTCCTGACCCTGGATTATTGGTTTTAGCCTTGAATTTTAAGAACTTATTGAAGTTCTTCATGATGAAAGCTCGTTCAATCTTGAACTCTGGATGACCCTCTTCATCTGCAGCTTCCCAGTCATTCTCTGTCTCTGTGTCAGAATCATCGGAGTATTGCTGAGTTGGTACTTCAGTTTCTGCCACAAGAGCTAAGCTCTTCTTAGCTGATCTCTTCAGTTCCAGCTTCTGTGCTCTAGTTTGCTCATCATTCAACAAAATGCCATACAGCTTTCTCATATCCAATTTTTTCAGCTTGTTATTGGTCCTGAGAATTAAACACATAGTATCCCACTCACTGGGAAGAACATCCAAGAATCTGTTGAGAATTTGAATCTTCTCTCTCTCAACACCAGCTTCCAGCATATCATTCAGTAAACAAGTGAACCTGGTGTAGACTTCAGTGAGAGTCTCAGAATCCTTAGCACAAAAGCTTTCATACTTTCTAATGACATTTGTCTTCTTGTTCTCTTTTACTTCTTCAGTTCCTTCATATGCTATACACAAAGCATCCCACATATCCTTTGCAGTTTTCAGAGTGGATATTGTGTGATAGACATCATTTGGAAGTGAGATAGCAATGTTGTTTCGCAGCTTAGCATCCAAATTTACCTGCCTTCTGTCCTCATCAGTCCACAGGGTTCTTGGCTTTGGAAGAGATTCCAGTAGTTCACCTTCGTCACTCATGAGTGAGATGGTCTTTGGAATGATAGGACCGCTCTCTAGAACAGACAAAGACATGGTATCCAGGTTTTCAAGATAGAGAAGCATTCTTCCCTTCCAGCTAGAAAAGTTTTTAGAAGAGAACTTTGGTGGTTTACCGGAGGATCCATTGTCATTATAATCAACTTTAAACATCTTGGCAGATCTCAAATTATAGAAGAATTTGAACCTGCTCTGATACCAATTGTTGTTCCCAAAATTATGAATAATACTAACTTAAGGAAATATTAAGTGCGGAAATAGTAATTATAAAAACAGTAAGAAATGTCTAAAGTTTGTTAATATTGATATAACGAACTTTACAGACTAGAATTTAAGAAGAACAGACTTTTTAAATTCAACCAACACTCAAGAACAGACTTGAGAGAATACAGACGCACAAAGCTCTTGCAATATCTGAACAGACAGAATTCGCAAGCACACTCTTCTCTATTAAGAGAAGAATATTTATACATTTCCCTTATCAATCCTAACCGTTGAACTAGTGACACACGTCACAATCTTGTAGATTGATAAGTAACAGATTTCCTCATGCATAACCATCTTGAAAGTGACAGCTGATGACGTCACGGAGGGGACCGTCTGCTGAAGATAAACTTCAGTAGTCATAAACTGAAAGTTTCAGAGATGAAACTTTCAGCTCTTTAGATGAACCTTATTTGAGACGAGAGGCAAATCTTCAGAAATCTTCTTTTGCTGAAATCTTCTTAGAATACTTCAGCACTGATGGAGTGTAAACAAATCAAGACTAACATTAATTAACTGGGTTGGTTATTTAATTAGTTGGGCCAACAAGATATATTTATTTTGAGTGTTCGGCTTATTTAGTTATTTGGGCCCTAAATAGATTAGGTTATATAGTAGTTTAAATTGGATTATTTATAACTAGAATGAAATTTATCATTGGTCCATACCTAACTTAGGTAAGTAAGTTTAGTAGGCTTCAAGATTGAACTAAAGAGTTATAATGATGATGGGCTTAATTCATTTAATCTGGTTGGGCCTTGAATGGGATTGAATTGATAATAGCTAAAAGAAAATGGAATATGGATTTATAAAATAGGTATTAAATAGGCATAATTTTTTATTAGGGCACAATAATCAAGGAACACTGTAGCCGCCAAAGAAGAAGGCCTTGTCTGCTATTCGCCGGCCGCTCCTTCCTCCGCCGTAGCGCCACAGTCGTCGCCGCCGTAGCGCCACAGTCGTCGCTGCCGTGCGCCGCCGCCGCCATCATCAGATTTCGAAGAAAAAACTCGGGTATTGTTTCTCCTTCTCTCGTGAACGCATCTATACTACATTTATACCGATTTGACCTAGTTTAGGGGTGTTTTGCAAGCTGCCCTGTTCAAAAAGAAAGTAGAAAAATCGAGATCTAAACCCGATTCTAAAGAGAGAGAGAGAGAGACGAAAGTGGTATGTGCGAGTGTTAGTGTTCGTGTTGTTGTGTGTGTGCGAGTCGCATGGTGTTCCCTGTGTATCTGCGTCGTCGAGGAGAGATGCGTGTGTATGTGTGTCGGTATACTTGTGTGTGTGTGTGTGTCTGTCTTGTGTGTGTATGAGTGCCGCCGCCGCTGGTCGTCGGGTAGCTAGCTCCGGCGAAGTCAGATGGGGTAGACGATGGTGTGTGTGCGACGGTGTGTGTGTACGCAACTGGGTGTGAGTGTGTGTGACGGTGTGGGTGCCTGTGCTGTGTGCGTGTGTGGAGCGATTCGCCGCCGCCCGGAGTTGTCGCCGGCGAGGTCAAAGAATCAGAGGGCGGGGGTAGACGACCGGGAGAAAAGATGAGGTGGGGGCTGGGGAGTTGACCTAGGGTTAATTTGAGTGTATGAGTTGGGCTTTGTGGTGGGCCTATGGTTTTGTTGGGCTTTTATTCTTAAGCAAATATTTAATTACTGTTGGGCCTAGTATTTCATTCAGATTTGGGCAAGTAATTTTCATTATTGTTGGGCTAGATGATTTATTTAATTATGGGTTGGATATTTATATTAGGTCGTGGATTGGACTTATTAAATTTATAGAACTAAGCATTGAGGATATAATTAATCGTTGGGCTTTAAGAGAATTGACAGTATATATATATATATATACAATTGAAGTACCAACAACTTAAGAGGATGATGAGGGTGACCCGATATATATACGATTTAGAATCCGAATTACGCATTTTTGAACGGGATGTTTGAGTAGAGAACCGAACCAGAGAAGTCCGACTCGAGATTGAAACCACTATAAGATTATTAAGTTATAGAATCGTGCGACACGCGAATTAAGTATTAATTCAGTGGGTTGTATATATATATATATATATATATATATATATATATATATATATATATATATATATATATATATATGTTGTAGGTCCTTGCAACTGGACGTCATAACATTTCAGACTGATGAAATATGCTATTATTAACTGTGCTGCGGACCAGGTGAGTCCACTAACTTATACATGATATTAGTGATGTATATGTTGTATATATGTGTAAATGTGATGTGTGTGATTGATGTGATGTGAAGGGTTACGTTGTGTGAGTGAAAACGTAACTCGGGCACAGTCAGACATAGTGTGAAACCCTTTGTACGGATTGGGTAGTCGGCTGTGACCCAAAGGTGAAATCATCTTCGGTGCACTGAGTCGGTATTATGTGAAATGATATGTGAACATGGATTGATATGTGAAGTACGATGTATGCATACCTAGTGTGGCGTGTAAGTTAGTGTGCTCGCTAAGCTTTATGCTTACTGTTGTGGATTTACTATTTTTCAGGACCTGACGTTGGGAAAGCTCCGACAATGTGAAGATGGCTCATCGCTTTTCAATCGTTTCCGCTGTTCATATCTTACAAACATTTTAGTAAACTATATCTGTATTTTTATTCGAAATACTTTGCAACGTGTAGTTCCGGGTGCGGGACCTCGTTGTGTTTTTGTGAACCGCTCGATACAGATACCTTATTTATTGTAAAATGCGTTACGTCTCCGTTTCACTTAAATTTTTTTTTTGGACGTTATAACTTGGTATCAGAGCCTTGGTTTGTGGGATTCGAACATTCAAGTGGTTTGTTCGGACTTAAACCTTGGTTCTAAGTTTTCAAACGGTCGGGTTTAGGAGTGTGGTTAGGGTTCCTTGCATGTTCTACATAAGACAATTATGTTCAAAATATGTTTTGTATTACTATGATGTCTTACAATTGTATTTTTAATAAATGTTAGTATTTTTAAGACATAAAAAGTTTAAAGTTGATACTAACAATCCTGTATTTATACACCGGAAGTTTAGCTAGTTTTATATAAAACATAAAAAAAAAATCATATATAAGATGGTATGAAACAAACTTATATATGAAACAAAGTTTCATCTGGCATCTATAACAGAAATACGTCATCACTCATCACTTCGGTTTGTGAACACACGAAAAGGAAAGATGCAAAACCGGTTTTACGAGTATAAAGATCAGAAATTTAAGCTTCCGTTGTGGATAATCCGTTACAAACAATCCAGAAACAACTTCTCATCAGCTACCGTGAGTTTGAGAAATCAAAGAAGGCCATGGGATAAAGGAAGAGGAGCAGACATGGAGAAAGTAATTATCTCTTCTGCCAACGAGCATATTCCATGAAACTCAATGATCGGATGCAATGGAGCTGCATTTTTTCTGGATTTACTATCAAAGGTGGGAACAAACAGAATCAAAATTAGAAGAAACCAAAAAGCTGTAAATTTTGTGATCAGGGAAGAAATGGAGGATCAAATACAAATCTTAGTTTAGCTTTGATTCTTAGGTGGGTGTTGATAAACCCATACTTGGAATTTGAAATCAAGGGCTTGTAATCGTTGTTTTTGTGTAATTTGTTCTTCCATCTAAAACAGCGGACTAAACTTTTACATCTGTTATCGGAATTTTCGTTTTTATATTTTTGGTTTGAGTCTGAGCTGGTGATGATGATTGGATATGTGTGCGAGTTATGTAATTGTCACTGCACCAAAGCCTGACAGCGGCTCCTATTTAGACAAAGTAAGAATTATTTATTAAAATTTTCTATTTATTTTTATTTATGGATTTGATGTTTGTTGTTGTTGTTTTGATTAAAACGGTGTATGGAATGGATAGAGAGGGTTTTTATAGAGTCATAGAAAGATGTAGAGATTCTTTACTAGACACGATTATTTTTTTCTCTTTTTCTATTAATTCCAAATTTTAATTTGGGTGGGTGAGGGTTGATTTTTTAAGGACTAGGGTTTCCATTCTTTACTTTACTCATCTATTTGGGGAGCCCCTTCCGCGATTTGGAGTTCAAGAACATCTCTATTAGGGTTCGATTCGACGATCCATCTTCAAATCTTCATCTGGGTTTGTCGATTTCTTCAAATTTCTCATCTGGGTCGGTTAGTTTTTCAAATTTCTCATCTCTTTCTTCGTTGATTTGTTGTTTTTCTTTTGCAAATAGTGTGAAATTGGACTTGGTGTTGTGTAGAAAGCCGATTACCCACATCATTCTTGGTGGGTTCATGTATAGAAGATGTTTCCTGCTCAAGGAACTGCAAAACACACCTGTTGCATGCTTGCAGTTTTATGTGGCAAAAATCCCAATAATAAAGAGGATTATGATGTCCATGGCACTGGCCTTGGATTTCCGTTTCCAGAAATCACTTCTTCCGGACGTTTAGAGGTACAGACAGCATTTTTAAGCTCTAAATCATACGCCCTATTTCTCCTTAATCACTACCTAACTTCCCTAATGCAGGTTCAAACTTTAATTAGTCCTAACACCGATGAATTTCGTAAGACTCTGGATTCTGTACAACCAAACATTGTATATTTGCAAGGAGAAAGGCTTCCAAACGATGAAGTTGGATCTCTTGCTTGGGAAGGTGCACTAGACTTACCAGGGCTCTTTGGTTCCTCTTTGCCCACAACTGTATGTCACTTGAAACAATCAACTCATTCCTAACAAAAGCTGTTGTTGCCAAATTATAGACTGTTATATGTATGTGATTAGTCATCCAACCTACTGATTAGTACGTTGGATGAAATATCTAGAAATATAAATTGGAACTAATATTGCCAGATTTATACGCCCATGATTCATATGCTGCCTCTTGCTTTTTTGTGTTGCTACATTGCTCCCAAGATCAGCGAGTTTTATGCTTCAATAGTCCATATGTTCCTTTCGAAAACTTGTCGTTTCTTTATCTGAAAGAAAGGGATTGGTTACTTTTCCTTTTTCATCGTGCCAGTTGAGGTTCCTGTTTTGTTGCTGATTCAATTGAATTGTTCTTTCTTGTGGACTGACGTATTGTCCAAAAAGGAACTAGAATCAACAAGTAGAGAACTGGATTTGCAGGATGCAATCCTGTACAACAGGGACTAGAAACACATCTCAAATACATAACTCAACCATAGTAGAGACACTTTCAAGTATCACTAGCCACTGGAAATATATGTAATATAAGAACAAGGCAACATTGGTGCAATAGTCGCAAATATGCCAGTCTGAGAACTCGACTGCTAGACGTATTTAGGCCGTAGTCAAATGTGCATGTAAGATTCATCATGTAGAATACATGCATAAGTGCGTTACTGTTAGAGGTTTGTTTTGTAATGATTTAAAAATCCTTTCTTAAAATTTTATTCCATATATAGGTACTTTTCTCACATTTCTCATCTGCTTGATTTCATTGTCTTTCAATGTTTATGTAGGTATATTTGGAATTCCCAGATGGTGAAGAAGTAGCAGAGGCACTGCACTCAAAGGTAAAGGAGAATTCACTTAACATAAAAGAATAAAAGCCTATGTTACTCTTATTTTCTTTCTTTGTCAAATGGGAACCTGAAATTTAATGATTCATAAATTCATGTTCATCTCTACAGGGGATTCCTTATGTGATATACTGGAAGGACAAATTTTCGTGTTACGCAGCTTGCCATTTTCGACATGCTTTATTTTCTGTGATACAGAGGTAATAATGAACTTAATGTTATTAATAATTATAAAATCTTTTTTATTAAGATAAGAACATTGAACCATTCATTAGCTTTCTAACGTGTAAGATTCTGTATGTAATTATGCATATTATATTTCGTCTTCTGCAGTTCCTCTAGCCATACGTGGGATGCGTTCCAGGTTGCACGTTCATCCTTCAGGCTATACTGTGTAAGGAACACCTTTGTTTTTCCTGATAATTATGAGAAAGATAATATCAACTTGGGTCCATGTCTTCTTGGGGATCCACCCAAGATCAATGTTCCTGCTCCCGAGGCAGGGGGTGAAGATGATGAAGAAAAATATCCCGAGGACCTTCCTGCAATTAAGATCTATGATGATGATGTAAACGTGCGGTTCCTTGTTTGTGGATCTGCATGCACAATGGTTAGTCAAGCTTCAATTTTTTCTTTGGTTCTTCCAGTTAACAACTTCCGGAGTCTTTGGGATTGCGTATTTATACAGCTTATTACGTTTTCTAAAAGCAGATAACCACTTTCAAGCTTCAATTGTTGGAACAAAAAAACGTGTTTATGCTTATCTGCTTACTTTAGGGTGAAACTATTTCAATAGTTCGAGATTGCTTATTTGGACTTGATGTATTCAAATTTAGAAGTTCACCCCTGGGTGAAATAAGCTGTTTCCGGTAAGCTGATTATGTCACATTGTCTTCTCATGCACCATTCATTTTCAGGATGCTTCTTTATTGGAACCATTAGAAGATGGTCTGAATGCTCTCTTGAGTATTGAAGTAAGTATGCTGGATATTATATGGCACAGTCTAAAACAAGTCTGTATAATTATACACACACACACATCAGTTTATGTTTTTTTGATTAAATTGAGTACTAATGATAATTATGTCCATCCTTATTTTTTCTGTTCAGATGCGTGGGGGTAAACTTCACAATCGAGTTAGGTGTGTATGAACTAGCTTGTTCTCATTTCTAGATTCATGATAATAATGTGCATATAGTAAGGCATGTGATATCAATTACATAAAATGATTGAATTTGGTAAATTTGAGTGCTTATATGGTGTTTTACAGAAGTGATTTCTGATATATTACAGTGCCCTTCCTCCGCCTCTCCAAGCAGGGACATTTTCTCGAGGTGTTGTGACCATGCGATGTGATATCTCAACTTGTAGTTGTGCATACATTTCACTTCTGGTATCAGGAAGTGCACAAACATGCTTTGATGATCAGGTGCTCACTAGTTATCATTTGATTATTATTTGTGTACTGACTTCTGACGGTTGAGGTGTTTTGGTCTTTCTTGTTTTCAGCTTTTAGAGAATCATATAAAAAGCGAAGTCATTGAGAAAACTCGATTAGTTCAAGCAGTATCAAATTCTGAAGAAAACAAACAGTCTGTGTGTGAGCCTAGAGGATCGGCTTCAATAGCTTGTGGGGCAACAGTATTTGAAGTTTCCATGAAGGTCCCTTTATGGGCTTCACAGGTTCATTGCTTTTTTTCTCTTTTTAACGAGTGCTCTTTCTAGTCCTTTGTTTTATATCATCAATAATAAAGTTCCTTCTTTTCCTTTTTTTCTTGCAAAAACGAACTTCAGGTTTTGCGGCAGTTAGCACCAGATGTTTCTTACCGTAGTTTAGTTGCACTTGGTATAGCTAGTGTTCAGGGGTTAGCTGTTGCTTCATTTGAGAAAGATGATGCCAATAGATTGCTTTTCTTCTGTAATAAACTAGAAAACAATATCCATGCGAACTTTAGCAATCTTCCTATTCCACCATGGATGAGGCAACCTCTCCCAAGTAGAAAAGGGCACATCACAAACCAAGAAATGGGTCGTAATAACGGTTTGTTATCTACTGTAAATCAAGAACACAAGGGGGTAGATATGGGTAATGGGTATGTAGTTGTTAGGCAGAAACCAAAAGTTGCTGCATTGAGACCGATTCCACACATACGCCATCAGAAAATGCTGCCTTTTGCTGGGATTTCAGAGACAAACGGGCATGAATTTGGAGGACCAGTGAAGACTAATGCCTTATCCATATCCTCAACCAAACACAATAGTGGCGGGTCAGCTCCAGCTACTCACCGCAAGTCGTTATCCAGCTCATATCAAACCAAGCAGCTAATTTCATTAAACCCGCTTCCTTTGAAGAAACATGGTTGTGATAGAAGTCCAATACATGTTTGTTCTGAGGTTAGTCACATTCACTATATCATCCCTTAACCTTTCTAGAATGGTGGCAGTTTCATATATATCCTTCTAATTATTTTGTAGTTTCATATTTACCCTTTCACAAAACTAGAAATATCATATTTACCCATCCTACTTATATGAAATCTTGAGCTTACTCCTAGGAATAAGACTGGTCAAATAATCACCCCAAACTTCCAATTTGAAATATTCTTTCAGGAGGAGTTTTTGAAGGATGTGATGCAATTTTTAATCCTCCGAGGGCATAATCGTCTCATTCCTCAAGGTGGCCTTGCTGAGTTTCCTGATGCAATACTCAATGCAAAGCGTTTAGACCTCTATAATCTTTATAGAGAGGTGAGGTTCCAAAACCTATAGACATGCATCTTTGACACAGGCTTAATCATCAATAAAAGAAAGAAAGAGAGTTAAGTGTACATCCTGTTCTATTTTAGGTGGTTTCTAGAGGCGGTTTTCATGTTGGCAATGGTATCAATTGGAAAGGTCAGGTTTTTTCAAAGATGCGTAACCACACAGTTACAAATAGAATGACGGTAGGCCCCATTCAGTGAAGCATTCCCACTCAACTTTCTTGATTTTTAATATACCTCCCATATTTTCTTGATGTTTGTGATTTTGCACCTATCTTTTTGTTAGGGTGTTGGAAATACACTAAAGAGACACTACGAAACCTATCTTTTGGAATACGAATTGGCACATGATGACGTAGATGGCGAGTGCTGCTTGTTGTGTCACAGGTTGTTATGATTTCTTCTTCTTATTATTATTATCTTTATCTGTGGTTGCTCATGTTTAACTTATCTAATATAGTCTCTTTTTTTTTGTGTGTCAAAAATCTTATAACAGTAGCGCAGCTGGAGATTGGGTGAACTGTGGGATATGTGGGGAGTGGGCTCATTTCGGTTGTGATAGAAGGCAGGGTCTTGGTGCCTTTAAGGTATGTTTATTGTGTGCTTTATGCAGCTTCCTTTCAAGTTGTATATAAGAAGAAGATGCTTTTGCCTTGGCAAATTTATATGAACAAGTGGTTAACTTTTGAAATCAGTAGCTTTATATAAACAACTGGAAATAGATAGTTAAATAAGCATTTTAGTTCCTAGATGCTCCTTCATTTGAGGTGTGGAATGTGACTATTTTTGCAGGATTATGCAAAAACAGATGGACTAGAGTACATATGTCCTCAATGCAGCATCTCTAACTTCAAGAAAAAAATACCAAAAACCAGCAATGGATATTCTTGAGATGATTCTTACATTTTGGTTGTAACTTTTTTTCCCCTTGTATTTTTCTTGTTTCTAGAGTATGTTCTTAGTTCTGTGTTATGAGCAAAGATGGGGGGGGGGGGATTGGTTGAATGAGAAGGGAGGGGAGGGGGTATTTGTGTAATATATGTATATTTACCATTTTGTAGCTTCACATAATGCTTCTAATTCTTATATAGTCTTGACTTCCTCAACCAGTTGTTAACGGGGTGAAAATTTATTAGACCACCCGCATCGGTGGTGTGAAGGAGCTCGTGAGAGCCCGTCACATGCAGGAACACCATCGCGGCCTTGTGTGACCGGCCGCTCACGCTCACTTATGTGAGCCGGGTCGCGTACGTGAAGAGGAGGGGTTGTTTTTAATTTTTATTTTAAATCCATTTATCTCCTATAAATACACATTATATTCAACCCTTTTTTTAACACAATTTTACTCATCTCATATATTCTCCACATTCATTTTTTCTCTAATCAAAAAAATAAATTCATCTTTTCATCTTTTCAAAAATATATTTCACAAATGGACAAGAAAGCAAAGATTTCGATTTTGTCTATGACCGGCACGATCATCTCACGGGGGAAGCGTTGGATGCGGTGAACAAACGAAAGGAAATTATCAAAAATAAAATACGGGTGGTAGATTTTTCTTCTTTTTAAAAATTATGTACTTTTTATTTTTATTTTTTTAAGTTATGTACTTTTTAAATTTTAATATTTGAATTTATATTATTATTTAGTGTTTTTATAATTATTATGTTTTAATTATATTGTTTTAAAAATTAAATAATGTTAAAATAAATATAAAAAAAAAGAAAAAGAAAAAGATGTGAAGGGTGTGATGGATGCAGGGGTTTGTGTGATGTGATGAGAAAATGGTGGGAAACTGATGTGGCGCTGATGTGACTGTGTGAAGGATCTGATGGATGCTGGTAGTCTTTACACGTGGAGTTGGTTGATTGAGTGAGGTTAACACGAAGACACATCAATCATTCACCCATTAATGAAAATTGTGGACTTCTCTCGGTCGTCTCACGTTTATTCATCACTTGAATCATGATAACTTTACGAGAAGGGATTAAAATACAATAAACTTTATTAAAAGTGTTATTTTACGCTAATAACTTTCTTTCGTATATAAAAGTATGTACAATTTTTACTTTTGGTTTATTAAACGCAATAGTCTGTCCCCATGTATAAAGGTGTGCTGAACCCACTAAAATTTTCCTTTTATTAGCAAGTACGCATGTAGCTTTTTTTTTTGACCTCCCTAAAATAAGTGAATAGACACATCTAATAGTATTGAATCATGTTAAACAATGAAGAAAATACCCAAAAAGAGAATGAGAAAATGATGTGGAAACTGAACAATCCTTGCTCAAATCTTTCAACCGCTTTACGATTAAAACTTTGATTAACGATCCCTGTCGGCCACCTTTGCTAGTCGTCGAATGGACAGCCTGACTGGTTGCCGGCAACTGATTCTTCATAGCCTACAATCTCCGGTGGTTGTTGTCTACTTGTCTTGCATAGTTCTATTTGTCTTTCTACAAACCAGAATTGAAACTTAAAAAGGGGAAAGTAAATTGTTCGTAGTCTACGACCTCTAGAGTGAAATGCCCCTATCCATTGTTGATGGGTACTAGGATTGAAGAAATAGGGAAATTATGGAAGGGGCTCACAAGTCATAGACCGCAAGTAGGGCTGTAAACGAACCGAATGAATACGAACGGGGATTGTTCGTGTTCGTTCGCTTAACTTTAGCCGAACAAATAAACAAACACTAGCGGATAAACGAACGGATTTCTGTGTTCGTGTTCGTTCGTTTAACCTTAGTCGAACAAATGAATGAACACGAACGATAACAGACGAGCTTTTGTGTTCGATTGTTTAAAAAGCTGGTTAGTTCGTAATCACTTTTGTTCACCCATTTAAATGAAAAACAAACATAAACAAACGAACATACACTGTATTGCAACTTCAACATTCCCCATCCCTCGCTTTGACTGTTCACCATATGTGTATCGTACCGACCTATTAAACACAAATAAACAATATATATATATATATATATAAAAACACGTATACATATAATTTATGTGTATACGTATAAAATATAAACAAACATAAACGAACAGATAACCAAACGTTCATGAACATAAATGAACGAACAAGAGCTCTGTTTGTGTTCGTTCATTTAAATAAACGAACGAAAAATCTTGTTCATGTTCGTTCGTTTATTAAACAAACGAACTTCCCACCGAACAATTTCACGAACGGTTCATGAACGTTTTGTTTGTTTACAGCCCTGACCACAAGTACTATAATAAGTTTTTTTTATTATAACTATATACTAACAGTTTATTGATAAGTGATAATCGTGTATTTGCAAATTTTTAATTCATTTAGTTTACTCTAGTTTTTAAACATAGTTATCAAAGTATTTCAGTTGCAATGTTGATGATTTTAAAAAAAAAGCGATAACTCGAGTTTAACCCACCCATAACAAAAAATGATTATTTTATCAGATACCTAAGTCTAGTAATATAATACTTTTTAAGCTAACTAAGTTGAACCCAATAAGATTAATTTCTAGATTCGCCACTACCAAGTTATCAGTTTGGGTTTAGGGTGCGTATGAATAATAGGTTTTCAAGTTCTCAAATCATGATATTAGGTTTTAAAAATATAAAAAAAAAGTTCTAATTTTTTTTCATCTTGTTCCTTCGTCTACAAATGATTTCCATATCGATGTATGTTTAAGCCTTTAAGGTCGCTTCCCAAATAATTTCCAGATCTTGCAATATAATTAATGTTTCTCATCCACAAATTTTGTGGAATTTTTTTCTAAAAAAAGTGAATACTTTGGAAACATGTTTGGTTTGCAGTTTTTTTAAAGACTTTTCCTAAAAAATAGGAATTTTCATTTCTCCAATTTTCTAAAAAATTAGAAAAATCCATTACCCCCTCTTTTCTACTTTTTTTTCTAATCGCGAGTTAAACCCTATATGCCGCTTAATTAGTCGCTTATACATGTCCTCCAGATCATCGTCATGTTCTTTTTCCCCGTACTTCCGTAGCTTCTCTTCTTCTTAGGTGTTGTTCATGTTGGGTACGACGACGACAAGTAAAAAAGAATTCTCTATGTAGGATCTTTTACTTCTTTAATTGGGTGCTTGCATGTGTCTGTCGACATGGAGATTATTCGATGAAGTTATCATATTTGATTGGATTGTAGTTTTCTTTTTTAATTGTTAGGTTTGGGTTGCGTAATGGGTTTTCCTACGTATGTATCTATTTCGTTTTTTTTTTGTTTTGCTTTAGTTTGAATTTAGGTGTTGTAGTTTTTATGTACTAGTGCTGTGATGTTTATATTTTATTGATTGTGAATATAATTGATTTCTTGTATACCACAAGACATCTTCAGAGACATTCGTGATCTTGATAACATTAGATAGTAAAAACTTTCTTGTTGATAATACTTTTTTATGTTCTACTTGGATCTGCATTGGATTTTATGTTGAATCTCGTATTACGTTATTCTTTAAATTTAAGTTTAGATTTGTTAAATGTTGGATTATTTCAAATAACAAAAACTTAAAAATGAAAACTGATTAAAATAAAACATCCAAACATGTTTTCTAATTTTCAAAATAGAAAAAGAAAACTCCATCATTATCTATCAAACGCGTTTTCAAAGAAAACTGAAAATGAAAACTCCACCCTTTTTTCAGAAATTTTTTCTAAGAAAACAGAAAACAATTTTCTACAACCAAACGCAACCATAGTTTCTTTGATTCTACTTCTTAAAAGATTTTCAAATTGAAGAGTTTGTATCAACTCAGCTCAAATAATTATTCTAGTCAACTTCCAGCTATGGATCTCGACCATATTTATGCCACCATTTGGTTGAAGAGTTATCAAGATAACTTCCATTCGTCCAAAAGAGTAGATATGATTTCAAAAATTAATTCTAAGCTTAAATAGAAAAGCTCTCTGTTTCCGGAGCTTTTGTGAGTCTTATCTTACGTAGCTTTTGGAATTTCAGTCATCAATATTGATCCAAGTCATGGTGAAATGGGTCAAAACGGGATTGCAGTTACTTGTTATTTGAATTTCAATTGCTTGGGCTGTCTTCGAAATATTAAATAAAATCATTTATAAATCGTTAGAAGATGTATTATACTTTATTTTAAAGCTTGAAGTGTCTTATTTAATTTATCTTTAGATTTCATAGGCTAATTCATTTGGAAGCTAGGTCAAAAATATGCTTTTGTACAACGGTTCTACTTTTTGAGAATGAAAATAAAGATTGAAAGCATATAGTGGTTAGATGAGTTGTTATGAGCACCACAAGTGCTTGAGTTGTGTCTTTGGGTCCAAATGTTACTTACACTTGGTCTTTCAGATACACATAAATGTAATTGTGTTGAAAAGTTGGAATGATAGATTAAAATAGCTAGAATTTGAGGTTTTGTAATTTAATTGGCCATTTGAAGTAAGTAGTCAATATTTTAGACTCAAAACATCATTTTTGAGTTGATATACAAGGTCAAGTGTTAGAAAGGTTTGTAAAAATATAGTGGGAGTATAATTGTCATTCAAATAATTTGATAGTTAATGACATCCTTTATTTTTATACACACTTTAGCTTTTACGAATCTTGTTTATTAGGTTGACCAATGACCATTATGCCATTCAGACTTTCAGTGACTAGTGTATCCGTATTTGATCAGTTATCAGTTTTAGTTACAGACAAGTAAATTACATTGTCTTATGTTTTATGTTATCTGTTCATGTATTGATGAATATGCCATCATATGTGAAAGTGTGAAACCTCCTTCTCGCAAGAGACCCCCCCCCCCCCCCCCCTCCCCCGGTTAAGGGTTGAGGAGGACTTCCTCATTATGAGAGGAAAGCCTTGTTCTCGAATGAGTCAAGTGGAAAGCTTCGCGTTCTCGTAAGAGTTGTGATGACAAAAGCATTCTTATTTGAGACGGAGTACATTATCAGTTCTGTTCTCTTTAAGATAGGGGATAGCTTACATAAGCAAATGTAATATGATGATATAGTATATATGTTGTGTGTGCTCACTACGCATTTCACTTACCCGTTATTATTCACCTTTTCTCAAACCTAGTAAGCCTTTTGGAGAGGTTTATGAAAAGGTTTCAGTTTGACACTCGAAAGCTTCTGCACTGACTTTTTATATATACAATTTTATACGTTAAATTCACTAGATGGGTGTCGAACACATGTTACTTTAGAAAGATGTTATTCGTTTGATTCAAATTTAGCATTTAAGAAAATTGGTGTTTTATATCATCTGATAATATGTCTTTTTTTAATCCCAAACTGCAGTATCCGACATTAGTTTTGTAGTTTTTTTAGGTTTTTATGAAAATACTAGTCCTTTTACATATGGACAAGAGTATGATTGATTGTATTTTTTTTATACCCCATTTAGACAGAATAAGTATGATTGTTGTAGGCACAAGAAATATATAAAATAATTTTGAGAAGTGACAGGCCGGCGTATATAATACGTTGGAAATTAAAACGTACTTCTTATTGTGTACAGTATGCTAGTTAAATCACATGATTATAATATATACATCTTAATTCTCATATATAATCAAATATCTTGTGTCACAAAAATAATTAATACAATCGATGTTTAATTAATAGCTTATACACAGGTTAGATCGAATGAATGTTGCAGGTGGTTTTTCTCACTTTTACTGTTCGATCGATCTTTTTTAGAAGACTATATAAATTAATAAATTGTTTTATTATTTATGTAATTATGCTTTATTGTATTGTATGTATGTATGACAAGATCGATGTCAACCAACATATGATCGATCAACAAATTAACTTTTACTTTTCATGCATACATCTTCGATCACATGGGAGTACCTTTGTTTTTAGTTTTTGTTTTTGGACCCACTACAAGTCTACAAGACACATAAATTATATTATTAATATTTCCTTGCTAGATATGTATATTTAATTATGTTTTAAAAATGATAAATATTCAATATTAGTAGAATAATATTAAATACTTATAATATATAAAAGAATAGAACTTAAATAATAACTAACATCATCATCCAAATTAGCGGTGAAAGCGGTGACGTGAGAGGGAGGTCATGCATGACAGAAGAAATGCCGGATTTCCATAATGCAAATAGACATGATTGTATTTCGTGTACAAATCACCCATCATTATTGTTACAATTAAGAGTGATAAGATCAAGTTTTTATTGATTATAATTAAAAAGAATTTATTTAAATTGATAAAACTATAGATTTGGTTAAATATGACAATTTTAAGATGTTATAAAGGGTAAATATAATATTTATAAGACAAATATGAATTTGTATATTGGAGTGGACAAATACGATGTTTTAAGGTTTAAGAAGAGTATATATGGAATTATCTTTAAAATTTTGGATTCATATAAAAGTAAAAATTGAATCCAATTGACTTAGAAAAGTCAAAAATGAATTTTAATTTTTATTAAAATGGATGGTTAAGATTATATAATTAAAAATGATTTGTTAAACGAAGAGATATGATTGTTTAATAAATTTAATTCAAATTAGTCTTTTATTAATATTAGAATGGATCAACAAAGTTTTTCTACTGGTAGCATATATAAAATTAGGAAGATGATATTTCCACATGTAAAGTTGATTTATTCAAGGCAAACTGTAACACCACATTTCTAAAATAGCTTTAAAAATTTGTTTGCTACTGATTAGCACTCTAAAACATCAGAGTTTGCGGAAAACAAGCTTACACCACTTTAGTGCTAACAGTTTCATAAGAAGTAGTGTTAAAAGTACTCTGTTTAAAAGCTTGGAGCTATCCAACTCTGCAAAGCACTGGGGCCTTACCCTTGCTGGAAACTGGTTACCTTCATTCACAACATACTAAAACGTAAGCTTTCGCTTAGTGAGCATACAAACTGAACAGATAAACACTTAAAGCATGAGTAACTCTTCTGGGATGTCTCACATCAAAGCTGAACACTTGCAAAACTGTTCTAACTGTTAACTGGTCCAGGGTACGATTACACTTCGCGTTTAATCCATTCCTGACACTCTGTTTGGGTATAAGGATCTCAATATACCCCTATCTCTGTACTGTCTGGGTGCTATTGTACCTTTAAACAATAGTCTTAACTCATTACATAAACATATCACAACACGGATAACATACTGATCACCTTGTGCATATATATGTTGATCATTCTAAACACTACAGCATAGTGCTACTGAATCTCACATAATCAAATCATATATCAAGCATAAAATTGATATACTAGCTACTTAATGCATATACATATGCTAATCTGATTAAAGGTAAGTACACTCACCTTAGCCGCAATTAAACAGCTATTCTCTATCGCTGAAACGTCAACTCTTATTGCCTACAAGAAATAAAAAATACTTCTGTAACCGTTATACTCAACTTACAAAAGATACTGATCAAATAACTAAACTGAATTCTGGAAGACTGCTTGCGACCGCAAGCATTACCCATGCGACCGCAAGGGTCCTTAACTACCTCCTTACGATCGCAAAGGTAATCCTATGCCATCGCAAGGGTCTACACAACCAAAACTCTAAAACACTGCCTTACGGTCGCAAGTAATCATACTTACGGCCGCAAGAGACAAAATAACTAAGACACCAAACCACTTCTTGCGATCGCAAGGGAATAGTTAATTATTAGAAAGGAAATAAATAATAAATAGTTATTTATTATTTAAATAGAAACTAAATATTAAGTTTTCAAATTTAACGGACCAGTTAATAGTTAATTAACTAGTAGAAGTCCAGGGGGTCAAAGTGAGAGGAATGAAAGTTTAATTAAAATCAGTGGGCTTTTAATTAAACGGGCTTGGGTCCTTTTAAAGTCTATATATATCCTTTAAGCTTTAAGGATTATAACTAACTAAGAAAAGGATTAACAAGGATAACCCTAGCCACCACACTCTCTTCTCTCTCTCTCTCTCTCTCTCTCTCTCTCACTCTCTCTCTCGATCTTGACCTCTCTCTCGGCTCTTCTCTCTCTCGTCGAAACCGAAGCAAAAGCAAAACACCAAGGGTGTTTTTCCGATTTGTTGGTCGACGCAAGCACACACACGCACACTTGGTTTTAGAGTGTTGAAGCTGAGGTAAATCCAGGAGCGGTCTAGCAGCCAGTTCTTTGGAGGTGCAGTAGTGGTGGGCTACTTTAGCAAACCCAAAGTCACAAAGAGGTATTTTTCTTGTAACTCTTTTCTGTGGTTTGTTGGTTGTGAAGAAACTATATTGATCATCAGTTTTAAAGATCCTAACCCTTTTTGGGGTTTAGAGGGTTGTGTTCAATCCAGTTCCGTTTTAGGATTGAACCAGTAGAATCAAACCCGGGATTGACCAGTCTGTGTCATTGGGTGGTTTGGTCAGATCAAAAACCCTTCAGTGGTATCAGAGCCTCGACTCTATGATCTATAGTTTCTGTTTTTTCTGTTTCTAGATTTAATGTTTTTGTTCTTGATCTTAACTTTGTTATTAACTTTTTCGAAATTCAAAACAGGTAACAAAAACATTTCGTTTTTGTTATCAGGTTTATCCTATTAATCAGAAAATTCAAACAGTTGGTTTGAATTGTTAAAAGGATTATGATTTTTGGATAAAGATAGGTTTGATCAAGAAAATTGAATAGTTTGTTTAATTTGTTAAACCTGGGTGATCTAGTTAATTGGTTTGTTTAGGATTGTATGATCTTCTATTTTATCTTGTTTTTCTCCTCATTCAAATCGAAAATAAAGTGATAAAAACAAGTTTTCTGTTTTAATCCAGATAATAAAAGGTTTAATTTTAATTAGATAGGTTTAAACAAGATTATGTTTAAACGGTTTAAAAAAAAGGGATAAGCCTTTTATCTAAAACTATATTAATCAGAAATTTAAACATTTTTGTTTAAAGGTTAAAAATATGGTTTTAGGATAATTAATTATTAATAAAACAAGCTTTGTTAATATTAATAATTGATAATTTTGGTTTTTGAATTAAATCCAGATTTTAATCAGAATATTAAAACAGGTTAGTTTTAATAGGTTAAAAGGATTTTAAAAAATTCTTATTTTTTGTTTTAATCGGAAAACGGGAACCAGACCATCACCGTGGCCGGCGGCGACGTCGGACGCGATTGGTGGTTAGCGGCGCTAAGGCCCAGTGAGCCTCGGCCCAAAGGTGGCATGCGACCCAGGGGGTTCTTGACCCAAGGGGGTTCTCGGCCCAAGGGTTTCTCGGCCCAGGAGTTGTTGGCCCAAATAGTTTTTCGGATTAATGCAAAAAGGATTATTAATTTTTAGCAATAAAAATTAATAAGTGTTTTATATAAACTAGTCTTATATATTTTAATTAGTTTTAGTTAAAGTATATATATATATTTTAGATGTTTGTTTATCATGTCCAGTTGAGGTTGTTAAATAAACTCTAAAATGGATAAGTTTATATAAATGATGGAGTAACAAACAAATTTTTTTATAAATGACCAATTTTGTCGTGTTTAAGTTTTCATTAAAACTAGTTAAAACCCGACATGGGATTTCATTCAAGTTTTCGGATGAAGTCAAGTTTTTCAAAGTTCATTGAAAAACTATTTTTGGTCAAGCAAATTTAAATGTTTTTGAGAAGATCATAATTCTTATTTTTGGTTGATAGTTATTAATCAAAGGAAAAATAAGAATGGTTAAACAAATCAAGTAATGTGCTTTATTGCACAGTTTGCTGCTTATATATTCTTTTAACTGCGTGGTTGATATATATATATATATATATATATATATATATATATATATATATATATATGTGTGTGTGTGTGTGTGTGTGTGTGTGTGTGTGTGTGTGTGTGTGTTGATTATATATATTGCGTGGTTGTGATATGTAGCTATAGTTTTGCCGACTTAGGACTCGTTTTTTATTTTTCTTCTTTTATTTTGGTTTTGGAAAGGCATGCGTGCTAATTACAATCATTTTCTTAAATTGTAATATTGTATCGGTTCGGGGAGGCCTGCGTGCCATTTACAACCCCATTCTTTATTGTAATTGTATTAGAATAGATATAGATTTATCCCTTAATCAAAACGAATTTCAAGAAGAAGTCTTTGAAGGTGATGGCTTGCACGGTGCTCGGATACTTCGGAGGAGGTGTCAAGGCAAGTGGGAGGAATACATCAAGAGGGCGAATCCAAGTCCGTTCATCTTTATGATTGACCTTAGGATTAGTTGGCAAAACTATATGGCTTTATCTGCTTATTATTATCTGCGTGGTTATGTTTTTTATTTACTTCTTATTCATATATATATATATATGTGTGACATTTATATGATGCTAAATAAAAGGGGTTTAATAATAGCTAATTATTAAACAGATAAAAACCACGTTTTATGACAAACTAGAATACGACTACAGGTTGCTAGTCGTGTTAGTTAAATTTTTATAAATTTAAAGTTTTGTCAAGATTTTAAGTTTGGAACTTATAAAGCCGTTTTGTGCACCTAGTATAAGTACACATGTAAATCGTGTTTTTAAAACAGATAGTTTTAAAAATGTTTTTCTTTTACAAAAACTGGAAAATTAAGTTTTTAAACTTAATAGTAAAACCCAAGAAAATCTTAGATTAGTGTGCTGCCCACCTAATGATACACCCTTGCTGTTAAACGGTACTCGGGTGTCGGAAGTGCCCAAACCTTGGGCATCCGGGTTCAAACCATTGCGGGAAGGGGCATGAAAGATTCTGCGATAATCGGGAGTCCCGGCCAGAATTCATGCTGTCTTAGGTGGTGCGATCTATTTTTGTGATAATCGGGAGTCCCGCCCCAAAAAGCACTAGAGTAGAGTTAAACATACTAGACTGGGTCTAAGTGCTTTACGAGGTTCTAGGAGTCGTATCAGTTAGGTACGATTGGTACAGGGTGTTACCTACCGAAAATAGCATGACTTGGCGGGAAGTGCCCAAACCTTGCGTCAAGTATGTGAAATATGGGTCCTAGGTCTAATATATATTATTTATGGGTTTAATGATATATGTTAGAAAAGTTTATCAATTACTAATTAAACCGGGTTTTTAATTTGTAGATGGCAACCAACGTTACTAGTACTAACAATCTCTCTCTTCGCTCTATCCTTGAGAAGGATAAGCTCGCCGGACCAAACTTTCTCACGTGGGAGAGAAATCTCCGAATCGTGCTAAGGCACGAGAGAAAGTGGCACGTCCTAGAACAACCTCTAGGAAATCCTCCTGCCAGCAATGCTAGGGCAGATGTCAGGGAGGCTTTTCAGAAGCGCTCTAATGACGCCCTAGATGTCAGCTGCCTCATACTTGCAACAATGAGTCCAGAGTTGCAGTCTAGCATGATGGAGACTCCTGCTTATGACATGATCCGCCAGTTGAGTGATATGTTCCAGGAGCAAGCCTGCACAGAACGTTACGATGCCACTAGGGCATTTAACTCGTGCAAGATGGCTAAGGGGACTTCGGTCAGTAACCACGTCATGAAAATGAAGGGTTACATGGACCACCTGGGGAGACTTGGGCACCCAGTACCGTTACAGCTAGCAACGGATACGATACTCAACTCGTTGTCAGATGACTATAAGCCTTTTATAGTCAACTACAACATGAACAACATGGAGAAATCCGTGGCTGAGTTGCACTCCATGCTTAAGACAGCGGAGCAGAGTATCGGGACCAAGTCTAAGGACATTCTCATGGTGGGACATGGCGGACATAAGAAGAGAAAGGGGCGCAACGGAAAGGGAAAGGGCAAGGCCCAGCCCAGCCAGAATGCACCCAGGGCTAATAACGATAACAAGGGCAAGAAGCCGAAACCAAACAAAGCAAGAACCGAGAATCGGTGCTTCAGGTGCGGTGAAATCGGACATTGGAAAAGAGATTGTCCGAAGGGTCACGAGGCAGGTGGCAAGGCTGGCCCCTCAGGTATCGTGTAAATAGCTTCTTTATCACTTTCCACTTGTAAAGTTTTTACGAGTATTCTAATATCTTGCAATCGTTTATTGCAGGAGGAGATGGGAAGTGATACGGCCCAGCATGAAGAGATCCCACGTGCAGCTTACGGATATTTTAATAATTCTATTTCCTAGTTATTAAACTCGTTGTTAAGCTTGTTTATCTTGATTGTTTTGAAACTTATGTTTTTGGTTTTAAACTTTATGGAAATTTAATTATTTAGTTCATATCCGTGCACGTATTTTTTATGAATCAGGATTAGTCCAGTTGTGACTAAAAGAATACCAATAAGTCAAGTCCTGTCTTGATTGGTGATTCATAGTGATCTTATGCTATAATTTGTTGTAGTTACATAAATGCTGGCTCCACTATTCAAATACTTATATAAACAAGTGTTGTTTATAAAATTAGATAGTTTTTCTAATTTAACAAATGTTTAAGATTTTTGTGAAAAGTGAATGTTCAAAGTCTTGAACAAATGGAAATAATAGTCATTATTTCTAAGTAAAATAGTTTTTTTTATAAAACATTTAAGATAGTATAAAAGTGATTATGGTAGTTACTGTAATCAAGAGAGTTTTATACTAAATATTTTAAGGGAAAGAAATTTAAAATATCTTTACAAGTGTTTTGCACTTATGGTAAGTTTAATGAAACCACTTTCTGTAATTGAAAAGATGGATATATGGAGATCCAAGTTTTTGGTTTCATAAAACAATTTCTTACAAAAACTAAGTTTTAAAACGTGTGTTTAGAACACAGGTTTTAGGCATGATAGTCAATGATTGACTAAGCCTAAAAGGATGTTTTAAAATAATGCACTTTTTCATAAAAGATAGTGGGAGCACCTGACTAATGTATTTATCAAAGGTTTAAAAGGTTTTTAACTAGTATGATAAATACAAGATTGGACTTTTAGAGTATATAATTATCGGATGATTTTAGAAGTTATCTAAAATAGTAAGTTCTTGAGAAAGGACTAATCCGAGGAATGTATGACTTATTGAGAGGTACTCAATAAAGATGTCATTCCAAGACTTTGAGTCAAGTTATGACTTAAATAAAATTATACATGTTTTAAAAGGTTCAATAAGTCAGCTTAATTAAATGTTGTTGGTTGGTCAACGTTAGAAATGATGAAAAAGGATGTTCTTTAACATTCTTAGTAATGAAATTAGATTAGTATTAGTATACACTGGGAATCTAATTTCAAGTTTCTTACAAGTAGGTGTAAGAAGGTTTATCATTTCGAATGGATATAAAATCTAGTAAGATTTAATGCATCTACAAATGTAATTAAAGTTTTAATTACAGGGAGGATATTTTATAAAATCAGAAACTTAGGAGTTATTTCCAGTTCTATAAGTTTAAGGAATTTATAAAATAAGTAAGTCTAGAATTGTTCCTAGGTTGCAAGAATGATTTCTAGCAAAACCAAGGAGTACTTCAGGGTACTAGTCTTGAGTTTTAGGTTTATAATCATATTATTTTCCTTGTAATCTGTGAAAAGTTACAATACAAAATAATAAGTAATTCAGATAAACGCCGTGAATCGAGTCAATGAAATGGTAGAAATTATGCATCTTTATTCCAGGGCGGAATATGAAAGGGTGCAGAAATTAGTTTCATTATTCTTCACAAATTTTGTATGTTTTGGTTTATCCAGGAATAAACTAGGTTTGTTCAAAACATTATCCGTGACTACTTATCGTGGTGGGAACTATGATAGGGCTATGAAGTCATCGTAATTTTTGGGGTAGATTCGAAAGTATGTCGAATATAGCTGCAAAAGGATTTTGCGGACCAAAATTAACGGATATTTGTTAGGGTTACGAATATTGGATTGACCCACCGTGAAAAATACTTCGTGGATTCGTGTCAAAAGTATTTATCACATAGGTTATCCTTAAGCCTGAGTTTTTTGGTTTGGGATGCGGTAACTGTTGTCTTCTTAGCGCGTTTTAACGCCACAGCGTAACAGGGTGGTCATAAGGAGCGTATCTAGATTCAGTGGGAGCCGTATTGCCAGATGCAAATATGCAAGATGGTAATTGCACCTCCTTTTTTTAGGAGAGATATTTCCGGGCCCCTTGACTGATTAGAGAAACTGGTAAGTGCACGGCCGTGCCCAAACGAACTGATATGTTCTTTGTCGTTTATCACACAGTTTTGAAATCAAGTATGTCATGAACCAAGTTCTTGAGTCTCTGAGTTGACTTTTCTCCATGCTCATGCTCAAAATTGAAATATCGCGCTGCAAGGGACAAACCTGTATATATATATATATATATATATATATATATATATATATATATATATATATGTATATATATATATATATATATATATATATATATATATAACGTACCCTTTCATGAACAGGGAGTTTATGATAGTTTAGTTTATAAACAGTTAGTTTATAACATGTTACTCCTAAGCAGGTTGCTTATGAAGTTTTATCACAAGTTACTTTGGGGTATAAGAGTTCTTATAACCTGGTTACCCTAAGTGTCTGGCTAGGGACCTCCTTAGGCCAACAATGTGCAGTAACTATTACTTATCTTGCACAAGTGGGAGTCTGTTAGATTATGCGCAGAGATAATTAATAGGCACATTGTATCCAATGTTATAAGAGACTAAAGGGTCACATTGCTACACACCCAAATTTGAACAGTTGGATTTTACCATAAATTTGTGTGGAAATAATTAATCAGGTTGGATTAATTATTAGAGAAAAAAGTAAATAATTAATCAGTATAATTAATTATTGAAAAGGGAAATAAATAATTAATCAGTTAGATTAATTATTAGAATGAAAATAAATAATAAATAGTTATTTATTATTTAAAGAGAAATTAAATATTAAGTTTTAATATATAACGGACCAGTTAATAGTTAATTAACTAGTAGAAGTCCAGGGGGTCAAAGTGAGAGGAATGAAAGTTTAATTAAAACCAATGGGCTTTTAATTAAACGGGCTTGAGTCCTTTTAAAGTCTATATATATCCTTTTAGCTTTAAGGATTATAACTAACTAAGAAAAGGATTAACAAGGATAACCCTAGCCACCACACTCTCTCCTCTCTCGATCTCGACCTCTCTCTCGGCTCTTCTCTCTCTCGTCGAAACCGAAGCAAAAGCAAAACACCAAGGGAGTTTTTCCGATTTGGTGGTCGACGCAAAAGCAAAAGCAAAACACCTCTCTCTCGGCTCTTCTCTCTCTCTCGGCTCTTCACACTCGGTTTTAGAGTGTTGAAGCTGAGGTAAATCCAGGAACGGTCTAGCAGCCAGTTCTTTGGAGGTGCAGTAGTGGTGGACTACTTTAGCAAACCCAAGGTCACAAAGAGGTATTTTTCTTGTAACTCTTTTCTGTGGTTTGTTGGTTGTGAAGAAACTATATTGATCATCAGTTTTAAAGATCCTAACCCTTTTTGGGGTTTAGAGAGTTGTGTTCAATCAAGTTCCGTTTTAGGATTGAACCAGTAGAATCAAACCCAGGATTGACCAGTCTGTGTCATTGGGTGGTTTGGTCAGATCAAAAACCCTTCAGAAGGTCTATCACAAACTGAACATAAAATAACATATCATAAAACATATTTACCCTTAAGCGTATCTGATCTCTTTTAGTATTTCCAATGTAATTTTACATTTTTATCTGTTTGTTACACAAACTCACAACTTTTCTTTTAATTAAGCTATTAACTGTGCTTCAAAATATACTGAATGCTACCGTAGCGCACTAACGGCAGTCTTACATCTCTTTATCTCTGTATACTATTGTATCTCTACTTGCTACTAAAGTAGGAGGTCTACTGCTAACTGAGCATAAATCAAGTATTACATACACAACATAGTATAATTACACCTAAGTGTAATCTAACCCTTTCTCGTGATCCTACTGTATCTTTACTATCTCATCTGTCTACTACACAACTCTTAACTTTCTCTAAAATACAACCACCGACTGTTCTATGCAACGGGATTTCTCATCTTTCGTCTCGTCCGGACAGTTACTGGTGTATCTCTTACATACTTACAAGGGTACTCATACATATTATGGATCTGAAACATCTTTACTAGAAATTTTAACCTGTATACTACTCCCCTACCCTTGCAATAATTCTGGAAGGACCATTAAACTACTGTCCTAACTTATCTTTCTTTCTGAATCTGATCACTCACATCCGCGATGATACTTTTAATTACACATAGCTTCCAATCTGAAGCTCTACTAGTAATCCTTTCTTATCACATAACTGTTCTGTTTATCTTGAGCAGCTCTAAGCAGCTCACATAACTGTGGTACTATCTTTACATTCGATCGTGTGCTGAGTCCTCTCATTCTAATCAACCTCGTCCCAGCAAATAGGAGTTTTATACTTTCTATCATACATCATCTGGTACTAGATATGCTACTACTCCAACGTAACTGTGATCATACTAGAACTCTATTAACGTATATACGTATCTCAACTGCCACTAAAATCAATAATACATGCTCTGAGCATATCTTTGTGTGTTGATATATTCCTCTTACTCTGCCCAACCTCACAAGGGTGGAATATTGTACTAAGATATAACTTAGTTCCTATATCTTTCTGAAATTTACTCCAGAACTTAAAGATAACCGAGTATCTCTATCTAAATCATTATACTGTCATTTTATATCTACCTGTTACTTTTAATAAAATTTCTGATACTCTGCTCTAACCTGTGGACAATTCAAATTTCTTAACCTTCTTTGCTAAAACACATTCTATTCCTGGCTACTAGTAATTCCTGCTCATATCTCTTGACAAACTTGGACCTCAATCTTTAAATAGACTCTTTCTTCTGATTGCCCTCTCTAACTACTTCACTCCGTACTACTTTAACTTGATCGAGTATCGAGGTGATGTCTATCATTCTTACTTGAGGTATATGTATCTTTAGGGTAGCTGACTTGATGCTAAAAGCATCTTTACTAAATTAACTTTCCAACTACTACCAGTTTCAAAACCTGAGTCGAATAATCGCTTCATACTTGTGGGGAGTCATATTCTGAGAACTTCCTTGATTCTATCCTGCTCTCTGACTTTCATTTGATGGTACTCTGACCACGACTCTATCCCTAAAAACCATTCTACACTCTGAAACTAATCCAACAGATTATCTACTTCTTAAACTGGGTACTGATTTTTGTTTGTAACTTATAGTGTACTCTGTAATCTATACACATTCTGACTAGCTAATTTTCTTTACGACTACCTGTATTAATGCACCACACGAAGGACTAATGGATCGGGCTAAACCCTTATCTGGTAGCTATTACAGTTAAACCATTAATTCTTACTTCTCTGGGACCAATCTGTATAACACTTTAACTCTTTGGTTCTATTCCTGACACAATACTAGTACTAAATTCTACTTATCAAAACTCTAGAATTACTGATAATTCTTTTAAAAATACATCTGAGTAGTCACCACTGGTGGTATCTATTAAATCTACTATGACTGTCTTTTATACTACACTTTTCCACATAAGCTAAACAAGTTATACACTTAAGCATCAAGTACTTTCTCATTTTGCTGACAAGCAACTGGAACACTGACTCTCTTACTATTACCTATGTTCAATAGTTCTTCCCCACTTGGGGTCTAAGCCCGCACTGCTCTCTAATCTCTGAGTACCTGAACTTGCTATTAACTCAATTAATCAATACTAATAACTGTTCAAAATTCTTTCATTGCGAACATATGCTCAATTGCAACTGACGATTTCTATCTCTATCACTTTTTACTTACACTTACTATTCAGAATAGTAGTCTCATCTATTGCGTCTGCTGCTATCACAATAGGCTCAATCTTTATTTCTTTAACTATAAACTGGAACATTCTATCTTTTGACCAGGTCACATCTGCTTTTCTAGTATTAATCCTTGTTATAACAAAACTAGGCTAAAATTTAACTGACTTACTCTCTGTCACTACTAACTTAGGACAATAATGTCCAAACTAATAACCTGATAACACACTTAGGGTAAACGATTTCAAACTTTGGTCACATGCCTCTACTTTTCACACTTCATATATCTGAGTAGGGGACCTAACCCTCCATGCTGTAGTACAAACGTCAGCTTATTACTTAACATTGTTACCGGCTTAATCTTTCTCTTTGCGTTCACTATTCTCTGCTTTCTCAACTACTTTTCTTTCTTCCATGTCAGATTTATCATCTCATCCACTTCATTACAAATAACTGCCGTTAAACTTCACCCGTATCGTTTCTAACATCAGACTATACCACTGTATTTACAAAACTTCTATACCAACTTACTCTGAACAAAACTACACATTCTTAACAATTTCTAGGTGATGTCATTCACCAGATCTATCGACTATCATCAGATTCTAAATTCTTTTGTGATCTGTTCTATACGAGCTTCTAGTACGGCTATACTCTAAACAATTCTTTAAACTAAGGCCATGTTATAGCCTCAATCTATGCTTCTAACTTTCTCTACAATAACATGGTCCACCAGTCTTTCACTATCTCACATAACAAACTCAACACGTACATAGCTTTTCTCCCTGACAGACACCCCCTAATACAGAAAATCTCATTCCATCTCTATTAATCATCATTACTCACAACTGGATCTAAAATCTTCCCTCTAATGAGGTAATTCGCATGCTGAACAATCTTTACACGTCTATCCTACAACGGGTTCTTTCTTAGCTTTAACTCTTACTAATACTTTAACCATAATCTCTACAGCTGCATCTACATACTGCGATAATATAACTTTCTTTCCTTCTAAAACTTACTCAACCAATTGGTTGGAAATATCTGAAACGTTACATATAGGACTTTACCCTATGTTATCACTGTTATCCTTTTTACTAAACTGATCTCAAAATCTTGCAATCCCTCTGTAACAACTCCCTCTAAAGGGTTACTCGAAGGTCTACTAGAGTAAAATAAGAATTGCCTCTGAAACATATATATCTCTGGTCTCCTAAAGTATACTAGCCTCAGGTTGCTATATCTAACTCATATCAATTCTAACCACCTGCTATATACTCATGATCAAATATCTTTAACATATACTACCATAACAACTTTCTCTGTTTCTCATAATAAGGTATGTAATATTATTAATACTACATTTATCTCATATTCTGTTCTTGTCTTATTCACACATACTGTACTGTCACGTATCACCCCTCACTTGATTCACAAGGTACTGACATGGCAATCTTAAGCTCAACTTCATATCACATGTTCTTTACATACACTGGCCAGACATTGTGAGGAAAATATTATACACAATTGTCCTTAATACCGTCATGGAATATCCCGATTCACAAGCTTAGGTCACGTATATGGCATAACTAATTACATCTGTTAAACATTCTTCTTTTCTCTGATATCATAAAAACATATTGTCATGTAGTACTTAGTCACATAACTATTACACATGCAAAACATTAATACTCATGCTTGATCTGTAAAACTGATAACAAATCATAAACTTCTACTAACCGTATGCTCACAAAGACTACTGCCCCAGGGATACGATTACACCTCGCGTGTAATCAATATACCCCTATCTCTGTACTGAATACTGTATCTGGGTGCTATTGTACCTTTAAACAATAGTATTAACTCATTACATAAACATATCACAACACGGATAACATATTGATCACCTTATGCATATATATGTATACTGATCATTCTAAACACTACAGCATAGTGCTACTGAATCTCACATAATCAAATCATATATCAAGCATAAAATTGATATACTAGCTACTTAATGCATATACATATAGTGCTACTGAATCTCACATAATCAAATCATATATCAAGCATAAAATTGATATACTAGCTACTTAATGCATATACATATGCTAATCTGATTAAAGGTAAGTACACTCACCTTAGCCGCAATTAAACAGCTATTCTCTATCGCTGAAACGTCAACTCTTATTGCCTACAAGCAATAAACAATACTTCTGTAACCTCTGCACTCAACTTACAAAAGATACTGATCAAATAACTAAACTGAATTTTGGAAGACTGCTTGCGACCGCAAGCATTACCCATGCGACCGCAAGGGTCCTTAACTACCTCCTTACGATCGCAAAGGTAATCCTATGCCATCGCAAGGGTCTACACAACCAAAACTCTAAAACACTGCCTTATGGTCGCAAGTAATCATACTTACGGCCGCAAGAGACAAAATAACTAAAACACCAAACCACTTCTTGCGATCGCAAGGGATAACTCTTGCGGTCGCAAGGACAGTCGGCACTGCAGGCTTTCCTGCTCTGTTCAAACAGCAACTGAGTTTCGAGGTTTTACCCTCTATCAGCGATCCAAAACATAATTTCTGACCAAACAACAATCTTTAACACATACTACAACCTTTTCGATCATCAAACAACATCTAAATCAAAGACTAACACAAAACTCAAGGATTCAACATATGAATCCCTTTCTTGACCTAAAACTCAACCAATCACAAGGAACTTTATACCTTTTGCTTCTGAATTACTGTAAGATCAACTTCAGCTATCAATTCTCTGGTTTCTTGATCAAAAATCGCAACAACAGATTGTGATGTGTGTGTATCGTGAGTGTGTATGTGGTTACTGGAGGTTTGACTACAAGAAGTCAAATAAGGGTTCAAATATATCTTAACTTTCTGAAATGGCAAGAACAATCCTTGAACTTATCATCTTTCAAAAATTGACTACAAGGAGTCAAATAAGGGTTCAAATATATCTCAACTTTCTGAAATGGCAAGAACAGTTCCTGAACTTATCATCTTTCAAAAATTGACAAACTAACCCCTTAACTTTAATTAAGAAACTTTCAAACTTTGGGACATTACACAAACCTATAATTCACTAAGTTGTAACATAGCTTTAAATGTATTGTATCTTTAGCACATGAATCAAATTCTTAAGTGGAAGAATCACCTCCCATAAAATTATAGTCGAATTAGTTTATAAAGTTTTTACAAGTGAAAACTCAAACTAAAGTAATAATGTTTTAGCATAAACATATGAATGTTTTTAACATATAACTAAATGAAAACTTAATAAATTAATAATATTTAGATAAACATTTTATCTAGTGACAGATCTATAAACTATGTGTGATATGTGTGTATTTCCAAATCTGTTTTTGATACTTAGATGCTCCTAAATCTTGCTTTTGATGAAGAAATACACTTGATTCTTGCTTAAACATGACTTAATTACCGTTTAATTATACCTTTTCTCACTAAAACATCTCTCTCTCTACTCTCTCTCTCTAACCTCATGAACACACACATAATCACTTCGGATCACACACTTAAAGTGTGTGTTTAGGTGAAACCATTCTTTTTACAGTAACTTCACTTATATGGGTATTAATACATCTTATCTATTTAAGTTTATGTTAATTATAGAAACTTTATTAATTGTCCCCCTTTCTTGTATCCTCGTAATTTCAACTTAAATAACAATTTCTTAATACTTTGTATCTCAATACTCTTTTTTTTAGTAACTAAAACACTCTTCCACAATTTTCGGGTGTTACACACCTCCGTTAGTAGTTGAATACCGCCACCGCTACCGCCATGTTTATAGCAACCACCACCACCGACCGATACCTTTCCTTCTCGGTTCTTATTCTTTCTAAAACCGTGAACTTTAAGGTTGATTTAGGGTTATGAGTTTCAATTGCAGATGGTTATAGATGGTGGTTTCTTATAGGTTTTGACTTAGGTCAATAGTAGTGGTGGTTGGTGGGGTTCTAGTGGTTGTTGGTGGGTTTTGACTTGGGCTAGAGGGGTAGGAGCCTATGACGGAGTAGTGGGAGGGAGAGGATCATAATTGTTAGGATCGAGACACCTAAAAAACGATATAATAATGTGGAAAACTGAAAATAAATGAAGACGACAAATTTTGAATAAACCAATATACTCGGTCCTAACCTTATATTTATAAACAAACAACTAGAATCATAAACTAAATCAAATAACTAATGATAAGCTTAAATAATTTTGAATAAACCAATATACTCGGTTCTAGCCTTATATTTATAGACAAACAACTAGAATCTTAAACTAAATCAAATAACTAATGATAAGCTTAAACAATTTTGAATAAACCAATATACTCGTTCATACAAGATAAACGATAAAACATATTTGAATTCAAAAATCCAATCCCACGACACGCACAAATTCCATCTAAAAACCATGCAAAGAGTTAATTCCATCCATGCATGATATTTATTTCATGCAACCATTAATTCTACACGTCGAGCACGAGCCCCCATGACGTGCACTTCTGGCAGAAACAATTCTAATCAAAAAATGTTTATCATCGTATACGCCGAGTCTCATTATGATTTCAAATACCAATCCGCTATTTAAGTTACAGCCAATAATTTTGTTAAGGTAAAGGGGAAAGTAATTGGATGGAGGATATTAGGTGGTGGAGATCGGCTTGGGTGGTGGATTAAGGTCTTAGGGATATGGATTTGTGGGTAATTGTGATAATATGGAGTGATGGAGGTGTGGTTGCTGGTGGTTCTTGAAAGTGTGAGGGAGTGGAGAATGAGTTGAGAGAGAGTGTAAGAGATGGAGTATGGCCAGGATATATATTTTATTAAAAAAACTTAAATATCATTTTATTTAACTGAACATTAAGAAGAAGGATAAAAGACCTAAGTACCTTTAATTTAACTAAGCTTGGTGACGCTAAATGTTAGAAATGATCTTTCTTACTACAAAATGAGTTATAAGGGACACTTAATATCACTTTAAAGGTAAAAGAATAAAGAATAAGTTTTAAAATAATAACATGAAAATTTAAACAATTAACTTTTCGCTTTATAGCTATTATATAAAAAGAAATGATCTATTCTTGAGTTATTAAACGAAGGAAGACGAAAAAGTGAGAATGAAAGAAAGGAAATGAAATAGAAAGATTGAAAATCTTCTCCTTCGGATCATCTAAAAAATTAGAGAGAAATTTTTATAAACCTTTTCTTTCTCCTCTTAAAAAATAAAAAATATAATTTCTCCTTCCATACTTTACCAATCTTTTCTTTCTCTAGTTAAAACAACTTGTGAACGGACCGGAAAAGTTCACAAACTCGTGGAACACTGGAACCTTAAGTTTGATGATCACGTCGAGATAGGACGATGGCTAGAGCACCACATGCTAGTCACTCTTTCCTGATTTTAAAATAGTTGACAGTGTCGTGTGAGTTTGTTCACAATTGTTTAGATACATGCGGTGTGTTTTATTGACCAGTAGCTATACACAAGTATCATCCTTTTATCCATCAGTCACTCCCAATTTTCCAAACTTCAGCACTGTCCTCTTTTTCCTTTCTTTTATTTTTGTTTTTTGTTTCATCCTTTAAACATCACCTTCATACCATGTTCTAAGTAAAAACTACAAACAGCTTACAGATTCCTTGTTTGTTTTCCAACAGTAACCTCTCTACTCTTACTCACCCTACTCTCTAACCTAACCTAACCCCTACTCCATTATTATTATTATTATTATTATCATTACTATGGATCCCAAAATCTCCAAGTACCTTCACCATCTTCCTGAGGTAATTAATTAATTATACATATTCAACACTCTTGAAATACTCTTTTACCCTCGAAGAAACTTGTTTCCTTTTTGAAAATAAAGATTCAAACTTTTTTGATCCTGTGTTCCGTTTTACAGGCAGTAGGAGTGAGGAAAGAGAAGCCATTTGATTTTGATGATAGCTTTCCTGATTCTCTAGTTAAGTTATTCCACCCAATGGCCAACAACAGTAATTCGGTTGAAGCTCCACCTACACCGGGTCGACCCGTTTTCAGCTTCAGTGTTGGGTCAAGAAAGAATTTCCCTTCCAAATGGGATGATGCCCAGAAATGGCTCATTAGTGGCCCCGACTCCCCTGCTCATCGTCATCATCTTCATCGTCGTCGTCTTGGGTTCGTTAAATCCCCTGATCATGTGCCTAAGCACTCTAATAATGGTGGCGGTAATGGGTTTGTGGTTAAACGGCAACAGCAACAACAACAGGAAAAACATCATCATAAAACAGAGGTTTCTTCTAGGGTTGCAGAGGAAAAGGTCTCGAAAGCAACCACTGTGTATATGGAGTTGCAGGACCACCAACATCATAACTCACACAAGCCTTTCAACGCCCCGGAGCCCTCTGAAGTGCTTCTAAAAGGTAAATATCCCTTTCCCTATCCTCTTCTCTCTCTGTCCGCTTCATAATCTGCTCCTCATTATGATCCATCGTTCTTTGTTTATTGATTCTTTTTCTACTTATTTTAATTTTAATGCTCGCCAACTGTATGAAATGATGCTGCATGTCCAGACCAAGCTTTTCCGGTCTAATTGATGAAATAATTAACATGGCATGGTTCATAATAAAAGACGAAATCTTTGAGTTATTAGGTAATTTTTGCAAGTCAATATACGATCGCAGATAAGTTCACAAACGGGGAAGAAGACAATTTTTCAAGATTCAAATGCTTGGTGCCAATAAAGGAAGGATTTTTGTTGAGTTCCATGAAAGATGCATCCACGGAAGTTAAACAGAAAGAGAATGCGACAAATTTTATACCGCTTGGAAGCTCACGGTGCTTGACACCCTTGTCTCCGCCACGCCACAACACCCCTGCAAGTATGTCAGGCCCATTGGCACTGATGAACGCTAGCAGCTCCTTTGACATTGCAGAGTTACAAGAATGTCATTTAGCCAAGTTACAGCTCGACACGCCTTTTGATTCGGTTATTTGCAATTGGAGCTCCAGAGAGGAGGAGGAAGAAGATGTATCCAAGAGCCTGAGACACTTTGAGACGAAGAATGAATTTCCAAAAAGCATTCCAGAGCCAGGGCCTAGACCTTGTGCTTGGGAACAACAAGAAGAAGAAGAAGAGACAAAATCCCAGTTAAGGTAAATATGCCCATATGCTTGCTTCTGAATTAGGACCTTGTGGGGTGTTTGGGTTATAGCTAGCTTATTTAGAAGGCCTTGTGGGTGGGTTTATTGTGTTATCAATTACAATAAAATAAACCCCAAAGAGCTTAAGCTTGTTAGATGTTACTGTACTGTTAAGTCCTTTTCCAGTAGCATTTTCACATCAGCTTTAAGCTTATTGTGTTTTAGTAACTGGAGAAGGTAAGTTGTCTAAATAAACATACCCAGACATCCCTGAAACCGCTTTAGGGGTGTTTGGGTTGACAATGACAAAACACAATAAACTCAAAAAGTGTTTGGATGTCATCAAAAAGTTTAAGCTCATTAGCTTATTTGAGGTTAAATAAGCTCTCTTGGACAAGCCTTTTCAGTTTTCACACATGCTTTTCAGCTTATTGTGTTTTAATACTATAATAAGCACGATAAGTTAGGCTGTTTACATAAACTTAACCTTAAACTCGCTTTGTGTGTGTATTATAAACAATTTTATATATCTCTACTTCTGTAGCTGCTTTTTGAATGAAAAAGGAGTTGAATATGGTTGGTTGTTTATATGTATGTAGGTACCAAAGAGAAGAAGCAAAAATTCAAGCGTGGGTGAACCTCCAAAATGCAAAAGCAGAAGCTCAATCAAGAAAGCTTGAGGTAAGACATCATATTTGTTTTTGTGCAATTTAATTATTTTGTTTAGGTTGGTTGAGTTTCCTTATTTTGTCAATTCAGTAATTGTCTATGTAAGGAATATCGAAAACAATGACAACCGCTCAACATTGACTGGATTATGTTGACTGTAGTTGGAGGGAGGGAGGGCTTTGTCTGGAATACATTGAGCCCCTCAACAGTATATATATGTAGTCATGTACCAGTCCTTGAAATTTATTTATTTTGTATCTCAACCTCTTTTAGACTGATCTTATGGAATATGTTAGTACAAAACTCAGCAGAAGCCTCCAAGATTTGCTTTTTTAAAATACTTTTATGCAGGAGGACTATACTACAACTTGCAAAGTCCCCTACTTTCCAGACCATGTGAAGCTACATACTAAATTATAATATTTACTTCTTGGAACCAAACTTCAGACATAGATATCAATCCCCAAGTAATTAAACTAATATATGTCTTCTACTAGAGCTTTTAAAGTTGGCAGAAAGCCGTTTAAGAAGAAAAAAGAAGAAGAAGCTAGAAATCAAACTACGACCTGGAAGTTGGAACCCTTGTTTTGGGTCATTGAATATGACACTGTATTTGTGTATTTATAGGTAAAGATTCAGAAATTAAGATCGAAATTTGAGGAGAAGATGATGAAGAAAATGGCTAGTGTTCAAAGAAAAGCCGAAGAACTGAGAGTGGCAGCCCAGTATGAGCACAACATGCAGCTTCGAAAGGCGGCAACCAGACGATCAAAGAAGACTAAAGACGTCCATGAAAGCATGCATTTTCCAGGGCATGGCGGTTCTTGTAGTTGCTTTCCTTGTAATGCTCTTCATCCTTAACTGGTCAAACGGTGGTTTAAATTAATAGTGGTAGTATCTATCTGTACCTTTGAGATTTAAAGAAAGAATAACAGATCGATATATAAAGTTATTGAAAATGATACTGGCATAAAAAGTGGTGGAGTTTTACTAGCTTGGTCATTATTAATGCCAATTAGGGAGACTACAGAGATGCAATTGGTCAAAAATAATAGAATATATAAAAGAAAAGTTGCAAAACAAATTAATGGCAAAGGAATATATGGTGATGATGAGTCAAAATAAATGAAAGTATACATATGGGCTGAGTCACAGACAGGAGTGAGAACATATACTCTGGTTTTGTTTAGAATAGAGAGAGAATATGTATACAAGTACTGGTGCAAGTAAGTAGGTTGATATTTATGAAATACTCTCTAATTATAATTATATATATGTGTCAGATTTGTACATGAATGTGATGTTACTACTGCAGGCTCCATATATATGTGTCCTCTCCTCTCCTGTACTACATAACAAGTAAATACACCCCACTTAAGTAGCTAATTTATTAACCATATTATCCTACTTAGCTCTAATATAAGTCAATGCTAGTGTGTGTTGACCTTATATTATTGAAAGATCAGGTATTATTAATTATATGTGATCATATTATATATATGATTTTTAAGTTTATTAGAGTCAGTCATGCATGCATGCATGTGTAATTTTCTAGTGCTGAACTTACTGTTGGTGTTTCTACTTACATAACATTTATTCTTGTTTTTAATAAATGGGTCAGCTCATCTATCTCATGGAGGGAGTTGATTGATAATTGAGATAGCTAAGAAGAAATTTGAGTGGTAAATAACAGCTGGTTTGAAGGAATTAATGTATTTAATACTCAATAGCAGAGTAATAATATGTTTGTATTAAATAAGATAATTTAAAATCTAACTACTACCACACAAAGTGAGTTGTAAACTATGGACAAAATTATTAGTTTGTAAAAATAAAAATGTGAATATATAGATCAAGGGAAATGACACAACTTCTAGAATAAGCGGGGCGTGATCGAGTTAAGATAACATATGAGTTACTCGAATTCAACCCGAAAAATACTGTAAATCGGCTCGGTTAAGTAGTCAACCTTGAGCTACCCGGAAAATATATAAATGATCTGTATGTTTTTGTAACCAAAAGATGAAACCCATGCATGAGGATGATCGAGTAACTCTTGTGTGTTACTGTTTAGATAACAACATATTTTGAAGCACAGACTGAACAGATGATGCCACTAGCTGGTTTTACAGTAAATAATAGATAATAATAAGGTTAAATAGAGTGGGGCAGTTTGTGTCTGTGGAGGTGGAGCAGATGCTTTTTCTCTGTTCAAAGCCTGTGCATGTGAAATTCTTCTTTTGGGCTACTCTTCCTACAAAAGTCAAATAAGTGAATAACCTTAAAAGATATTTTAAACTTTTCTTTTTACCATCTTACTTTTTTTTTTTTCGTTTGTTTAAAAGGAGCTATGTCAAAGCATATGTTTCGAGTTGAGGTGACAAGTATTTCGTACAACATATATATACTTTAATTTATAACTGTACCGTGATTTCAATTCCACCGTCTTTCTCAGGAAAACCACCGCCAACTCTTGTTGTTCATTCTCTTCGCCATAGATAAAATTAAAAGCGCCTCCCATTTATCGACAGAATTGTCATTTCCTTCACAAGCGAGTAGATTACCACTGCCCTCTGTTATCTCTTGCATCTGGTGTTAGTTTCTCGGTCACAACTACCCTCCTCTATTAACCCTAAACCACTGCCGGCCATTGATCTCATCAGAAGTCGCCTTCTGCTTAGTCGGCAATGGAAGACCTAGCGGCAACCAATTACCGCCTCTCGCAGCCTAATTACCACCAGGTTTAGTGTTAAACCCCAACGATTCACCGACACTTTTGAAAATATTCAATAGCAGCCATGTATGTATAAAAAACCGATACATTAAGCAATTAGCATCCACATTGATGAGAAACGAACAATAAACGTACCATGAGCGATTTTTATGTGGGTTATGATCGGTGTCACGTAGAAGATGATCGATTTGTGTGAGTTGTTAAGGGTGTGAAGAGTTTGGGGTATTATATACACACCTAAAATTAAACTAATTAAAGAAAAAAACAAATACGCATGCGTCAAAACCCAATTACGCAACCAAGCCAGTAAATTAAAAAAGAGAACTACAATCCTATGATATATATGATAGCTTCAGCCAATAACATTCATGTCTACAAGCACTATACGCATAAAAAAAACAATTAACCTATTTTTAGGAAAAGTCTAGAAGAGAAAAAAAAAACCCACACCAAACATGTTTTTAAAGTATTCCCATTTTTTAGAAAAATTTTCTAGAAAATCAAGGAACTTTTCTACAACCAAACAGATTCTTCGTTTTGCTTCCTCTATATCAACTATTTTTATTATTTTCATCAAATTTTTATTTTTCCATCGGGTCTTATATATTGGTTTTCTATGAATCAATTGTGTTCATCAATTAGTTTGAATAATGGGCTTTAATCATATTTTTCAATATGTTTTATTTGTATATGAATGTTGGGTGTGAATCAAGTTTTGTGTTGGATGAATATTCTCATACATTGTTATCATTTGTATCTGTTTTGTCATTTATTTAAAATGAATTGTATGTGCATGAGTATGTCTTATGCATCATATGGTGTCTTGTGCGTCTTGTATTAACAATGTGTATCGAAATAGTTTTGGAGAACAATTTAAAAACAAATCAGTATTTTAAAGAATGTAAATACATTTAAAAATGACAACCAAATACCGGGAGATAGAAATTTATAACTTTGAAGTTTTACAAGTATCTATTAGAGTTTTAATGATCTTATAAAGATATACAAAATTTAAATGAATATATATATATATATATATATATATATATTCATTCCAAAGTTCTTTAGTTGTTATTGAACAAGTATGTCACCCATACAAGCATGATAATTAATGCAACATTCTGCAACTAACTATTTTAAATAGTATTTTATTTACTATAAATGACTTGAAAACCAGAAATTGTTAAAGATAATTTTAAATATGTTTTTTTAATCTTAAAACATGATATCTACTCATCTTAATTTACAAGTATCTCATATACTCTTTTCAAGTTTTAACATTTTAAAATATCATGTAAATCAAGTTCTTAGTTTTTTTATTTTAAAATATTTTGTAATCAAGTTTCAATTATTTTTAATTATAAACAATAAATAGTTGACCACATTCTTCGTAGTTATAACAATAATGATCAATGTATGTCATAAAAAATTCAATCACATATTTTTATATCACGATACCACGTTTTACGGTCACATCTATCCCTCCACCTCGGATCGATGCTTTCACCACTAATCTTATGTTACGCCGTCTGTCGGCATTCTTGTAAATCTTAATTCTTAAACATTTTATAATTTATATAAATATTTATTAATGTTAATTATATTATTATTTTTATAAACCAATTCGAATATAGTTAACTAATAATAGAAAAAAATGGTCATGACTCATGAGTTTAAGATGAAACGTAATGGGTCGATGGGTGCATAAGGTTAAGAAGTGAATCGTTGGCCCAGTAAACTAATAGAAGAAGAAACTTAAAAAGAGCCTGATTCAATCTGGATATCTGGGCTTTTAAGCGTACTACTTATTAATTAACCCGAAAATTATTCTGTAGCCGGGTAAAACCCGAGGAGCTGATCCGCTTTGTCATAAGAACCCACTGCTGGCTTGCTTCGCAAGAAGGGTTCTATACTCGAATATATATAGACTAACGAAACAATATAGGTGGAAATCGCCATCTCCAGAGTTAATTTAGCATCAACAGGTACGTGTTTGATCTCATTCATGAATTCATAGTTTGATTTAACACAAGTTAAGTTTTTGTTGGTTTGTCTACTAAATTCTTCCAATCTAAACCCTTAAAATCAGATTTCTCTTGTTTCTTGAACCTAATTATGTTATGCGATAATCAATTGCAGAGATCTATCAAGCCTTTCAGCTCAATTGAAGATGTTTCTAACTAGGTGAACCCATTTTTATTACAAATCTGTTTTTTTCCCGTTCGGTTACCAATGTATATAACCATGTGTATTGATCGCTGTTTTGAAATTGATGTTTATGTTTATATAGGACCGAGTATGATAGGGGTGTCAACACCTTCTCTCCGGAAGGCCGGTTGTTTCAGGTTGAATACGCCATTGAGGCCATTAAGGTAAACATTTTGGACTTTTGGGCTCTATATTGTGTTCGATTTGTTGTTTTGATCTTATGTTGTGAATATTATAAAATGACTTTTATATGTGTGTTTGTTCTGTGTGTATTATTGTGATTGCAGTTGGGTTCCACAGCCATCGGGTTAAAGACCAAGGAAGGAGTTGTTCTTGCTGTTGAAAAGCGAATTACCTCGCCACTCTTGGTATGTATTTTATGTCTTCTCCATTGTTGTGTGGGTGTAGTTCAAGACATCTGACTGTTTGAGCATCGTCCCTACTATTGTAGGCTATCAATCAGTATGGCATGATTATCGTTGAAAAAATGTGGTGAAAATTCAAGCTGTTTTTAGTGGTTATCTGGTGCCGTTATTCTCTCCTCCTTAGTTTGGTTATCACTGTTGTTGGATTTTTGTGCTTTACCAGTAATAGTTTAAATAATCAAACTGTCTTAAAAGAACTACCTGTTGATCAAATTTCGAGCGCCTTCATGATTTACCTGTACAGTTTGTATTTTCTTGCTCTTTATGGTGTTCTATTACATGTCCTATGTGCGTACCTGATGATTGGGTTCTACTGTAGAGCTGTTGTTCTTTGCACCTAAAACGTGTAATTTGTATGCATAGTTGCATCTGTCTGTTTGATGTGGCTATTCTGATCTAATATCCTGATTTGGTCTGAAAGGGAATCACATTTCTGTAAGTGAACATGAATTTCTACTATTTAATTTGATAATTTTATAAAGTTGCAGAAGTACTTTTAACTTAAGACCATTTGTTTTTAAACTATACAATGGAGCTATTGGGCTGTGGGTAGAAAGTTTGACGGAACTTACCTGGAAGAGTTGGAAAATTATGGAAATTGATGAGCACATTGGCTGTAGTGTTATTTGAACAGCCACACTTACATATTACTCACTGCAGGAGCCTAGTAGTGTTGAGAAAATTATGGAAATTGATGAGCACATTGGCTGTGCCATGAGTGGATTAATTGCAGATGCCCGTACACTTGTTGAACATGCACGAGTTGAGACTCAGGTTATTTTAGCGTCAGTCACAATTATATTACTAGAAATGCCTTTTGCTTTGCTATTAACTTTTAGCGCACTTGTTTTAGAATCATAGGTTTTCCTATGGTGAGCCAATGACTGTTGAGTCCACTACTCAAGCACTATGTGATCTGGCACTGCGATTTGGTGAAGGAGATGAAGAATCTATGGTTAGTGACTCAACTTCTAATATGATACTAGTAGTTTTTTTTCTTCTTCTCACAATTCGTTCTGAACTATCACCATCTTTGTTCAAGTTATTGTGCAAGGGCATGTTTTAATCATGTGTGTACAACAAATTAAAATGTTCTTCTATGATTCTCTCTCCCTGAACTAATGTCTCTAAACTTTGTACTTTTTGCAGTCTCGACCTTTTGGGGTATCTCTTCTTATTGCAGGCCATGATGAAAATGGTCCAAGCCTGTAAGTACTGATATTCTTTCTGGGTTTTTTCCTTAATATTTGATTTTATTTATCTAACTTGGCCCTTCTTATACATTAATCTACACAGTTTACTGATAATTAAAGAGGAAAAATAATGAAAAAATAAAACAAAATAAAAGAAGTTTTCAATATCTTGTATAGTTGTATGCTTGTTGCATCTTATATAGCGCTTTTTATTACTTGTTTAAGCTACAAGTGCTCCTTAGAATTTGCAAATATCTATGTACATTTTTACTTATGTTTCAACAAAGCAGTTCCATTTTTATTATGATCAGCAGCATGTTTACTTCCAGTTCTCATGTGAATTAGCATGTAGGAATTTAGGGTTTGTCAAGATAAATTTTTAGGAGACTCTTATTTGCAGATACTATACGGATCCATCAGGGACGTTTTGGCAATGCAATGCAAAAGCTATAGGCTCAGGGTCCGAAGGTGCTGACAGCTCTCTGCAGGAGCAATATAATAAGGTTCTCATATAGTGTTTAAATTCCTTGTAGCATCTTCGATCTAATAGACGCGTAGGCTAGATTTCTGATTGTGAAAGTATTATACGGATTCTCAGGAGTTATCTCTAAAGGAAGCTGAAACAATCGCTCTTTCCATCTTGAAGCAAGTCATGGAAGAGAAGGTCAGTTTTCTTATTTTACTTTAAGTTTGAGAGTTCCAAAAACTGTCATGGTCTTCCTTCTCTGTTTTGTTAGAACAGTGATGTCTGATTTCTTTTGGGTGAACTAGTCCATGTTTATATGTGATATCATGTCTTATGCTAATTAAATTCTAGCCTTGCTTTAGAGCCTTCAGATATTGTGTCTCTTATCGTTGTTTATGATGTGAAAAATTTAAGGATAATGTATGTAGAGGCCACCAAGGTATTCAACCTTTTTCATTAAGGCCACCCGTGTCTTAAAAGTATCATATACGCCACCCGAGTATGTGGTTTTTATTATTCATACCATTTCTGCTAAAAAAAACCTGTCAAATGATGAAAAATACCTTTAAGTTTTTTTTTTTTTTTTTTTTGATTGGAAGGACAATAAGTTTAGGATATGATTTGTTGACACCTTGTGCAAGATACTTTTTGTCTTTTTGAAAACCTAAGGTCATTTGACATCTTTTCTTCTTTTTGAAAACCTAAGGTCATTATACTTTTATTACAAGAGTGGTTTAATGTAAAAAGATGGATACTTGGGTGGCCTCCACGTTTTAAATTTTCCGTATTAAGCAATTTGCGTGTCACCAACAAAAATAAGACTTGATTTATTTGCAAGTGATTGTATGATTTGTATTTTGGTATTGGGTTCAGGTGACTCCCAATAATGTGGATATTGCAAAGGTTGCCCCTACTTATCACTTGTACAGCCCAGCCGAGGTTGAAGCTGTTATTAGTAGCCTATGAAAAGGGATTCTTATCAACAAGTTGTAGACGACGGTCTCTGTTTGGTTATCCTTCATCATGTACTTTGTAGTAAACTACTGAGAGTTATTCTGTTTCCCTTGAAGTATGACATTTGAATAGATTCTTCTTCTTCTTTTTTTTTTTTAATATTGTTTGTCAAAACATGGAATTATTAAATCTGGAGGCCTGTAACTTGTTTACGGATTTTGATATTTTTGTCCAACAAATTTAGTAGATCCTTCTTGAAAGTGTGCTGACATTATGTGTTATGATGCATAAACGCAAGCAAGCCTGCCTGTGTCAATCTACTCTACATATTTGATAGGGAATTGATAGTATATTCTAGAAGGGGCATAATAGTTATATAATTAGTAGTTAGTTAGAGGTATAAACATATAAATAAGGTAGGGGAGTCGATGGTGTTATTCAGACAGAAAATAGATATGGTTTTGTATTAGGCTCATAGCTTTGGCTATTAAGAGAGGGGAGTTCTGTGGACCGGTCTTCCATTTATGGTTGATTGAGATTTATCTTCTTTGTAGTTCAATTTCAGTTTATTGTTCTAATTTTAACAAGTATTTGCTATCTTGATTTCACGTTCTTTATCAAAATATTATAGTGAGAAAATTTAGCACTATTTTTTTACAAAAAATAAGGGGATCTGTAAAACTCCAGTGGGTTATAGGATTACACTTGCAAAGTCCTTGAATAACTCTGTTTTATAAAGACTAACATTTGCACATTTTATATTATAGGGAGTGTTATTGTGAGAATAAATATTTAGGTGAGAATGAGATAACAATTCTTGGCCATTTATTAGATGTCGATTTATTAGATCTAATTGTTGTAAACCGAATGAAAAATGTAGACGGTCCGATCAAATCAAACGAAGGGTCATTATTAAGTTTCTCATCAAACTTATCTTGATTAATCACATCCATTCAATTATTAACCTTTCAAAATATATTAAAATTTCTCTAAAAATTGGTCATTAATATGAGTATTTTGGTCATTTATATGTTTACGCAACCATGAATTATGTACGGGTGGATTAATTATTATTTAATAAAGCTTGATTTTTCCAAGATACGTCTCATTAATGAGCCAATCATTAGTCATTAATGAGCCGACAAAATTATTAGCTATTGATTTGTTTTAATCAAAGACCAAGATTGTTCACGCGTTACTCGGAATAAAGATTGTTCTCAAATACGTAAAGGATGTCAAACAGTAAAACAAATTCATTTAAAATATGTAAAAAGCCAGAAAGAAGAGCCCATGAATGTTATTCACTTATAGACAACCAAAACATAAACACGAAGTCTTTTATAAAACAAAACAAAACTTGTCTCACTGATACTAAAACCTGTTATGAAATTGCTAAATTCCAAGGCCTTGTCATTATGCAAAATTAGTGTTAATAAGTTAAGAAGCCATCTCATCTAATCACGGAACTCGTCCATGAACTTGTTGTGAAAATCAGTTAACCGTGAAACTATGGCTGGGATCTTGTCCTCCTGAGGCAATATTGTGCACCTAAAATGCCATGTTCCTGGGACCTGTAATGATGTATTAATTATACCCTTTGTAATTAAGTTGAACTTTTCATGAATAAAAAAATAAAACTGAGATCACAAATTGATGTAATTGTTACCTGACCAAAACCGCTACCAGGAACCACAACAACACCAGTGGAATTAAGAAGACGGATTGCATAATATGCATCTGCTGCTTTTTTAGCTTCTTCTGCTGCTTTTATTGCTTTATTTGGCAGGTGAATCAGTGGAAACAGGTACATTGCACCTTCCGCTTTGTTGCAACTAACACCCTCCAAACTGTTAAACGCGTCCTCCAGTGTCTATTGTTACGTACATGTAGATTACTAGTTAAAAATATTTATTCTAATAATTGATCCACCGATATTACCTTCAGGTTCAAGTAAAGTTATGATAATAAAATCACACAAGGGATCAATAGGAAAACTGAAGTTAATATTTCAAGCTCAACAACATTCTGCTCATAGTTTCTTCATATGAACTGACCTTAGCACGTCTTGCTAGTGATTTTAGGATTCCATCTCTCTCAGCTGAATAAGCATCGTAGGACTCATCTCCTACCTGTATGCATAAATGTCCAAGTTGATGCCACTTCCATTGTATGTGAAAGGGTTATGCGTGTGCATATGTATGTATGTACACACACAGAGAGAGAGAGAGAGAGAGAGAGAGAGAAACCTTTGGAGGGCTCATGACAAGGCTTGCGAGAATTTGACCAGAAATATTTGAACAAAGATTCACAGATGCCACCTTGTAAAATTGTTCCCTAACCTCGGGACTAAAACCAGTTACCTCCATGTAACCACCTCTTTTACCACACTCACCATGATACCCTGCAGCACCAGAGAATTAGACTTACTTCTCACTTTTGATGCGACAATGTGATTTTTTATATATGTATTTAACTAACCAATATACCTTTCGACACTGATTGGAAAGAAACCAAGGGGATATCCTTGTCATTGTATCCCATAGATCGGCATATTTTCTTGAACGAGTGAAATTTCTTGTCGGGTGCATAAACATTCTCCTGGTATACCTGCAAAAGCTCCATAAATATCATCAATATCAATATACAGTGTTGTTATTTTGTGCATAAAACCACATAAGGATAACTACATATTGATAAGATATGTATAGATACAAGGTTATATAAGAAACCATAAAGTTTATACAATATGATCAAGCCAAATACAGTAAATTCAAACCTATACTATCTAATAGGTGTGGAAGTCATAACTACATGTATCCATGAAATGCAGGAACTCTTGAACTTGTTATTTTTTTTACCTCGTCTGCTAAAAGAACCAAACCTTCTTTCTTGCAAAAGTCCACAATTTGTCGTTGGTTTTCCTCAGCAAGAACCTATATAGTATGGACAAGCAAGAATAGAATCCCAAAAGGTACAAAATAATTGTGGTAAAGAAACTATATATCACTTTGTACACTGGATTTATAAGTATTCACCTGCCCTGTTGGGTTCCCTGGATTGATTACAACCAAGGCCCTAACAGTAATGCCCTTTTGTCTTGCAGCTTCCAACTGCTTCTTGAGTTCAGAGATCTCCAGTCCCCATCCTGTCGCTTCATCAAGATAATAACGAACCTGAAAATGCAGTTAAGAGCTATTATAATCTATTACTTTTAAATTTCAATTTTAACTGTTGTTGTATTTTACATAGTTGTTATATAAAATAATAAAAATAAAAATGTAGCATAGCATTAAGACAAATAAGAGACTGAAGCTGCAATGTGACACTCAAGTGAGCTAAACTTTAGAACTTAAATACAGTCATAGCTGAGTACATTATTTGTGAAAATTAGTTTCACATAACGAATTGAAGAACTTACAAGAGTGCCACCATGCAGGGCAATGGATGCAGAATAGAGAGGGTACTGAGGAATGGGACATAATATTCCATCATTCTCTGATCTTATTAATAATTGCATCATCATATGGACCTGGGAATGTAATGTTATAAAGTTGAACACTTTCAAATATATATTTACAGCAAACAATAAGAGCAGGAAAAAAGTAGATATATGTTACCCCTGGACTTGCACCATCTGTCAAGAAGATATCATTTGGATCAGCAGGAAAACCGTCACGAACTTCAATACCAGCAGCGATAGTGTCACGCAATCCCTTAATGCCCTGATATATGCCAATATGAACATGTGTAACTATTTATATGTGATTGCTTGAATTGCCTTTTTTATTTGACACATGAGATGTGTGGCCAGGCTAATTGTAAGAATTACCTGACTGTGACTATATGCACCAGTAGCTCTTGCGGGCATTTGATCCAAGATCATTAATGCACGCTTTATGGAATCCGCACTGAAGGAATTAAGTTGGTAGCACATTAATTGAGTAAAATGTCTACTGTTGATGTAAACATTATTTATGCAAAGAAGGGCGGGTGTTTGATAAAGAAGTTGATACCTGAACAAGCTATTTATTTCCCTCTTATCCAATAATGAAGGATGATCACATAATGCAAGAACCTCTCGAAAAAAAGTTATTGGCTTTTGACCGAGTGATTGTGGATTTCCAATATTGCAGTAAAGTATCTGCCAAAGAAGTTAAATTTTTATTTTTTATTTACTGTTAATGGTTACTGCATTAATTAGTTACACAGATTGGAAGTCTGTACCTCCTCAAAAGGATGGGAACCTGGATTAGCTTGCAAGTCTTGCTGTAATTTCTGTGACAAAAAGAAACATTGAAGGCTTAGAAAGTTTGCAGTTTGTGTGAGCATTGCATAGCAGTTAAGGTAAGTTGCTGTTAATTATAGATAAAACGTCGTTTATATCAGTATGTGTATTAAGTATGATTATACTGTATATATATGTAGTTAACATAGTAAAGTAATTTGATTGTTTGGCTGAGATTTGATTTGTTGTTAACTACCTGAGCCACAGAGACAATTTCACCACGAACAGCGTATTCACATTTCAATACCTGCAAAGAGATGGAGTGGAAATATGATGGAGCATCATCAGGCATGAATGTAGTAGTTAAGTGTAAGAGAGTGAGGGTTGTTAATTAAAAGATTTGTTATAAGATGCATATATATATATAGAGAGAGATGATTTTACAATGCATATTATGATATTGTTGTTTAGAGTAAGTGTATTGTATTTAATAATTTGTGTGGCCGTAGTAATGAGAAATAGACGCAAGAGTTAGCAATATTCTGGGGGCTAGAAAAATAGAACAAGAGTTGAGTTGGTTGATCTGCTGCCTGACTTAATTACTATATCATATGCTGCCACTCGATCCATCTATTAGAGAGTGGTGGTTATAATTCTTGTGTCTAGCCTAGCTACGCATATCATAGTCATATATATATATATAGGGGAGGGTTCATGCGAGAACCGCGAGAACCAATCTCAGCCGTTCCTTGGATATAGGAAGTATCATGGATGGAGAGCGTGGAGGGACAGAGTGTGGCAGGGTGCATGAGGAATTCATGAGTGGGCAATGACATTGAAGGAGGGGAAATTGGACGGCTTAGGTTGGTTCTGCTAACAACAGTTGTCGCATGAACTTTTGTCTATAAATATATATATATATACACATTGTGTACGTTGTGTTGTGTTGAAGGGAAAAAAGTATGTAAATCTGACAAGTCTCCTGTTTTACTATAATGAGGAAACAATGGTGATTGATCAAGGGGAGGGAGGGAGGGAGGGAGGTGATTAAAAAATAAAGATGGAATATGGAAATTATTAATTAAGAGATGATCGAAGAAAATAGCTAACCTTAGGGTTGAGGGATTGAGAGGTAACAGGAGGTGTATTTGAAGCCATGATTGTGTAAGAACGAAGGGGGGGCGAAGAATACAGTGACGAGGGTAATGTTTTATAATTCCAAGAAGAAGAAGAAGAAGAAAGTAGTGCAGTTGTTGTTGTGGAAGAATAATAAGGATTGAATCTGAGTATGGAAGCGATGGTGGTCTGGTTTATGATGAAGCTTTTTGCTCTTTCACCCACCAGTTTCCGCATTTCATAACCACCAATTAACTGCCTCTTAATTAATTAATGATGATGATGATATTGTATTAATGCTTTTCAGAAGCCCGCTTCATTCGCTTCTTCCAACTTGTAGGTTTTTTTATCCCTAACTTATCTTCAATTTTAACATAATACCCCCTATACTTCTTTACCTCTCCTTATAAATCTTAATTTACTGCAAAAAGGTCATATCTCTCTCTCTCTCTCATATAAACAGGCTGGTTTTTGTTGTAAGGTTGGGTTGTTTTCATGTTGATATTGATGGGGGCTTGAATAGACGTAGTCGAAATATAATGGTGATGAATTGTAATAGATGGAAAACATAAAGGGTTGGTTGGGAAATTATAAAATACAACGTGTGGTTGGGCTTTGCCTGCCTTTCACAATTTACGCGCCAACCTACACTTGACTTTCTCCCATTGTACATCACTTCACTTTGCTAATAATTTTCGTTCTTTCTTTTTAAGAAGAAAAGGTAAAAAACAAACTTTATGTTTGGCATTTTCATTTTATGATTTATTTATTATAATCAATTATCTACCTAATATATAAAAAGACTATATACCCTCAAATTTTAACACGTGTCACTAAATAGTAACAACCTATTCTTGTCCTATTAACAAGAACACACCTGCTACATCGATCTGTTGCTTCCCGTCTCTCACCCCTACTATATCAACTATTGCTTTCTGCCTTTCTCCTCCAAATTGCATTTTTTTTTTCTTCAGCCTTAATTGATGTGTAGATTTCACCTCCCTCAAATCCTTACAAAGAAAATAAAAAAAGAAGTCGTTAACTCCTCAACGGGTCAATCTCTCGCTCCGGCAGCCGACCCCTTAAGCACCATGTCGATCTCCTACTCCGGCCATACTTGAAAAACCCGTAGCGAGACTTTTCTCTCTGCCCTTTTTCTCCACCGTGCTCGCCTTCTCATCACACAACCATACCAACAGAACCTTTTTCTTACTGCCAGCAAACCCTACCCTTCACCCTCCCCTCGTCGTTGTCGGAACGATCAACAGGTGGACAATTTATTTTAGACAAATCTGAGTTCAGTTAAGTGAACATTTTCTGCTGCATAATTTTTCATCTATTTGGGTTATTGAATCTTTACAACATGCCGATTCAGATTGTTAGCAGTGAAACGGTTTTTCAGAGGTTAGTATTCAAGTTACTCTTTTTTTCCCGTTTACCCAGTCTCGCAATTTTTTTTTATCGCTCCCCTAATCACAAGATCAATCAATAGATTAGGGATACATAGATGTTGCTCATTTTGTTCTTTGGTGGGAATTTAGTGAATGCACATAATGTGTTTGATGAAATGTCTATGAGAAATTTGGTTACATGATTTTCATATTCTCAATTTATTAACGCTGCTGAACCAGCGTAGTCTTTCTTTTCTGTTAGTTTCCATTTTTTTACTGCATAGCAAACCAAGATGGGCACATGTCTCATCCTTGACCACAGGGAAGAAAATTGAGGAACAATAACACATTGGCTTAGAATCACTTAAAATATGTCAAGGTCTTTTAAATTTGGGTTTTTATGTTCTTACTAGCCATAGCCCATAAGCCCATAACCAAAAATGATAATGGCTGTCTTGAGATACTGAGTTTTGTTTGGAAGAGATTTTGCTGCAATGACCCGGTATTGTATGAATTTTAGTAGAATATAATAGATTCCAAAATCCCACTCCCTTGCTTATAAAGAAAGAACACAACCCGAACAGTTTAGTCACATAGGTTGCTAAAATTTGATTTATTTGTCCTATAATTCTGGTTTGCAGCTAAAATATATTGTTTTTTTGCTGAATTTCTAAAGATGATAATGTTCTTGGCTTACTTGAAATAGTCGTCTAACAAAAAAGGAGTCAACAACATGTTATGTTTAAAGATTTAATTCTTTTGAATAAACTTGTTTATATATACAAACACACAAATATATATGAATCAATAACATGCTATGTATATTAAAACAAAGTCGGGTCACAAATCACATGAAAAATAAATGTCTTTTTTTTTTCTTTCCTATGTATAAAAGAACATTTTCATGCTTTAACTTGTTTGCTAGACAACAGCTTCTAATTATATCAAATTTGATTTTGTTGCAAGGCACCTGATGTTTGGTCTTATCTCACCACTAAAAGTCTAAAATTGCATTACATTTGCTCTGATCGCACAATTTTGTTCCCCTTGTGATGCTTTTTTCTGCTCCTTTTAAACATTATAATATTATATTATCTCACATCTATTTCATAAAGCACTAAAGTTGGGTTTTGAGGTTACATGACCAACTTCAAATCATGAATTGAGTCGGTTTATAAATTGATTTAACAAAAGATGGAGGTTGTTGAGTTAGGGGAGAAAAAATGACATGCAGAATCTTCTTAGGTTCTTACATGTTCAAATTTTAATGCGTTTAGTGCCTTTGCGGACATCTGAAAAATTTTGAGGTGCTGAGGTTCTTTAAAGGAATATTATTATGCAAACTTGAAACACGTACCGTTGGGGTGTTATGTTTACAATTGGGAATGAGTATTTTGATATTTTCCAAGTCACTTTGCTTAGGTCCCTATTTGTCTTTTCTTGTTAGTAATTAATTTCAAGTTTGTCGACGATGTACACACTCGATTTAAGTTACTTCTATTGTATAACTCATCTCATTATATGGATGTTTTTTCTTTTTTTTTTCTTTTTTTTTTGTGTTTTCTCATTGTAGTTTCAAATTTGAACATCTATAGTACAGCCAACTTGATATCATGGTAACTGGAAACGTATATGATTATCTTCATTGTTGAGAAGGTCGCAAGATTAGCTCATTCTTGATATTTATAATTCTTGTGTAAGAAAAATTGTAAAACTATTCTAATTTTTAGTTTATATGTATTATTCATACATCTCATGTTACGTGCTCTATACATTAGCACATTCTTTATTTTCCCCATATAAACGAAAAGTGATTAAATATTTAACTTTAAAGTTATGACAATTGAACTGCTAAAACAACACATTCTTTGTGCTTGTTGGATTTGGATTATTAAATATGTAAGTTAGGGGTTATGTGGTTATATTATTGAACCAACATGGAAGTACTATTGTCTGGTTTCAAAGTTTTGTTGGGCATCACTAAATCAAGAACTTTATCATTTCTTCTCGGTACATTTCAAAATACAAATATAAGACTGGCAATGGTTTCCTTGTATATTTATTTCCTATCTCTTGATTATTGGTTCTATCTATACCTTGTGTTTCACATTGTCAAAATTTTGGTCATATTTCTTGCGCTTTTGGGATTCGAGTTATTACAAGTAATTATGATTTAACTCTCTCCAACAAGAATAACATTGTTCCAATCTTTGTGTTCGGGTTTTCAATTCAGATTGTGAGATTTTGTATACCTTTTATTATATATGCTACTTATTTGCCACTATTAGTCGATAACTCTCATGTCCTTGTATGTCCCCATTTAAATCAACATTTGATTATTCATCGCAAGGTCTCATGGTTTGAAAGAATTATTTTTTAAACAACAATATAACTCTCATACTATCTTGTAAGTGTCATATCTTCAATATTATATGTATTCTAGACTACAAGCATCATGCCTCTAAGATTGTTTTTAGAAAATTTGATATTCATGCTTAACAATTTAATATAAAACGTCGTGGGCTGTGCATAGCACAGCCTAAAGGTTTTACTAGTATATATATATATATATATATATATATATATATATATATATATATATATATATATATAGAATTATAATCAAATAAGATGTAAAAAAATGTAAGATGGATAAGATGTAATATGTGAATGACATGTGTCATTATTGATAAAAGGGTATCTTAGGTATTTTATATTTTTAATTAATTATCAATTAATTGTTATTTCCTTATTTAATGCTTACCAAACCTATTCTCTCTCCTCTAAATAAAATCTTAACCCTCTGCCCCGTATACCTAATCCATGCTACGCCTTACCCTCCAGAGAGTTTCTACCGCCGCCATCATCACCAGATGACCAGATCCTCGTCGTCGACGGCCGAGTTCACCGGTGCCGCCATCCAATGCTACCACCGCTAACGTCCGAGTTCACCGATGCCCCTCATTATTTCAAGATTCAATCGCCGACCACGAGAAGTAGCGAAGGCATAAACGAGGTTTGTTGATGAAACAGGCGATGGCGATGATGATGGCGTAACCGAGTTTTGTCGAGGTGAACAAAGACAGGGTGATGAGAGATTGCATGTGCATTTCTTCTCCACCTATGCTACTCAATATTAACGACGATTGATTAAAATCCAATAAACGGTGGGTTGGAGGATTTGCTGAATGTGATTTTCTGATTTGTACATCAAATTATTTTTTTGTTAGTTACCCAGGTGATGAAATCGATAAATGAAATTCAATTCCTGTTTTCATTTCTTGCATGGTTTTTGATTTTAGTTCACAGTTAATGTCCATCAAAAGAAAATTTTATAGTTGATTATGTATCAATTTCATAATCACAATCAATTTAACACTTTTTTGATCTTGATGAAGAGGTTGTCTTTGGTTGGTGTTTGTCTTGAACTTAAGATACATGGTGACTAAATGAGGAATGGAACACAACAAATGTCGGTTCATCAGTTTTAAATTTCATCATTTTGTATGACTCATCAGTTCTTATGACTTCATTTTTTAATTCATGAGTTGAATTCTTAATAAAGTTAGTTGTTCGAAAAGTTGTTCATAAGTTTTATGTATAAATTATATTGCCTGATGTTCATTCATCTAATTTTTGGGTGTCGATTTTGGTTGCTAAATGATTGATTCATCCGGTTACAAATAAATTGGTGAGATTATTCATCAATTTGCGAACAATTATGCATCATCTATATAGTATTCTTGTTGGTGTGGAGAGGGTGAACGTAATAGAGAAATAGCAACAACTAGATTTTAGGATTTATAAAAAGTCAAATATACCCTTAACCTTGATTTTTATTAATTTAATTGAAGAAATAAATTTTTTTTTATAAATTGTAGATATGGTGAAAAATCAACGATTCAGATTGCCTCTTACCCATCTTACAAGATTTTACATCTTAATATATATATATATATATATATATATATATATATATATATATATATATATAAGGACTTTCAAAATAATCTAATGTAACAAAATATTGATAAATTTAAATATTTTGTTTTTGTTTTACAATTCTAAACATAGAAAAAGCTCTATATTTTACGTTTTTTTAAACAAAGTGTTGGAACCTAGAGGGGGGTGAATATGTTCTTTTACTTAGTTTACCAATTTTTACACTTATAAAATTTGTAAGTTGTGTTATAAAGAATAATCTTGAAGCTTATAGCAACACAACTAATATTTGCAAGAATTTAAAGAGAGTGGAGATAGAGAGATATCACCAAGTAGAAGACAAGAGATTTATAGTGGTTCATGCAAGTGTTAACAAACGTGCACTACATCACTCCTTGGCCTCACCCACCAAGAGTTTGATCCACTAACTTCTTTCTTTGAAGGTAGAGAAAAACCTTTTACACTTCTCTTTTTCATTTGCAAGAACTAACACTTCAAACTTGCAAGTAAGGTAAAGATAACTTTACTTCACTCTAATTCTATAGGCTAGAGTTGATCCTCACTTCACTCTAATTTGAAAGGCTAGAGTTGATCTTTACTTCTCTCTAATTCTAAAGGCTAGAGACGATCCTTACTTCACTCTAATTTGGAAGGCTAGAGTTGATCCTTACACTATTACATTATATATGAATGATGTTGTAATGTTTGAACTTTGATGACTTTCACTCTTGCTTGGATCTTGATCTTGAAAGATTGAATAATATCAAAGTATATGAGCTCACAAGATATGAATATATGTTCTGTGTTTTTGCTGTGCAAGAGGTAAGTCATGAATGAGGTTTGAGTTGGTTTAAATAAGGAAAAAGGAGTGAGCTCAAAAAGTGTCCAGCATCTCACTTGTTGAGTACGAGTTCGGTTGACTTGAAGAAGAACAATATTTAAGAGTTGTGAGGTGAGCAGCGACGGTTGATTCACGGTCGACCATGAGATCGACCGTGAAAGTTCCTTTATCTTGATTTCTTCTTTTCTTGTTGAATTGAAGTATTCAATTATTTGTTCTTCACTTGATCATTAATTTTAGGTTTGTTGATCTTTAAAGAATGTAGCATATGAACATATCAATAAATTTGATAAGCAATAATATTACTTGTTCATATGTTTATCATCATCAAAATAAGGAGTGAATTTCTTAATGTGTGACCGTGTATGCACTAACACAAAGCCTTAATTATACTTGGATCACTTATAAAGTTTTAAATGCTCTTTCTTAATTGCCTGTTTAAAAACTTAATTATATTAATATATGAATGTCTCTTTTTTAGATTGATTTTTTTTAATAATTAAACAGTAAAAAGTAATCAATTAATATGCACATGTGTTCGTAAAATTAAAATTAAAAATCAAATATAATGAATAAATATTTATAACATAGAATTAACATCGTTGTTAGGTGAATTTAAGTTGAATCAAACGTAATGTCTGTTTGGGGTAACCACGTTGATCCATCAATGAAGGACCTCACATTGAACTTAGCTGCTTGGGCTGACGTTAACGTGGGCTTATACCCGGCCCACTCAACCCGTTTATCAACCGCTGATCCTGGGCCCATGTTCTGGTACTCGCCATAGAATATGGATGAAGGTGGTTCCACACCCTGATCCCACTCGGCCCAACCCAAGGGGTTCAAGAACCCACCTATACAGCTATACTCGTCTGCATTATCACAGTTGTCGAGTAATCCTTCCATGGCCGCCCCAGGTACGTCGGAGCTGTCAGATTATCCAAAGGGGTTATCTCACATTTCTGGATCGAAATCCCCGTGTTCTCGTTCGGATCTTTCTTTCCCTGCGCCGTGATGGTTACGAATTGGTCTGCTAGTGGTTCCCGGGGCATAATCTTGCAGTTCTGTAACACCACGGCGGAGTCCCCGAAGATGAAATCGACGGTTCCCGTGATGTTACAATCTCGGTATAACTGTCGATTGCTGTGAGGATAAAGGGTGTCCTGAAAGCCGTCGAACGAACATCTGTAGAACACCGAAAAATCTGAACTTGACCTCATCGCCACAGCCTGTTCTTTGATTCCACCGGCGGTGTTCTTGAACCCCATATCCATTGCTATGAATCCCTCTCCCGATACACCTGCTTATTAGTATACATTAACTCAAATTAAGTACAGATTGCAGAGTAAAACAAGGTGCGTGGCGGCCGGTGACATAATGACACGTATAATAATAGTAATAATACTGTAATTAATACATGAATGAGTTAGTAAAGATCGAAGATACATAGATTGATTAATTATTTATGTATAAAGTACGTACCGAAGGTGGCGGTATTGAAAGTGGCAACACCGTCAATTTTATTTAAGCTGCCAGAGACGATGGATTTATCCATGCCGTCGCCATAAACCATGACGTTGGTGTACGACTTGTTCAAAACGACGTTCTCGAGATAAACACCTTCCTTGATGTATATTACGAATCTGATTTTGCTTTTGATCGGAATCAATGAAATCGCATCATTGATAGTTGTAACATCTCCACTGCCGTCCTTGGCCACCGTCACATTTGGTGTGGGCTTCTTCTCCTGAAGCAACATCCGTTCACCGGATCTGACCCATCGTGGAAACCCCCCGGTTTTTTTAGCATCCCCTAACAGCTTTCTTCTATGAAGAATTGGGATGTCCAGAATCCCTAATATTTTAGAAGCAATAGCCAAACTGTTGCTTGTGTACTCTGTTGAATTCTGCATTTGAGATTTTATTTGTGAGAGAAATTTTGAATCCATTTCTTCAAGGGTGTCTAGACAGGTTTCTTGATTGGTGAGGGCGGCGCTCAGCCATGTTCTGAGGTCGTCGATTTTTTGCATGGAAGAAATGGAATGACGGAGGTTATCAAGGGCGTCGTCCAGCACGGTAGTACAGACCTTTAAAGCTTCGTTGTCGTTTTGTTGGTTGTTAGGTGTCGTGTTGAGCATCAAAGTCTGTGTAAAGGAAGAGAGGGCGGAGAGTGAATCGAAAGCGACCTGAAGAGATAGTTTGAAGAGTTGTTTTGGATCGGTGGTGGTGTTGGATTTGGAATGAAGGCTTGAGTAACAGGATTGTGGATATTGAGTCTGTGTACAGATGGATTGAGCGGCGGAGAGTTGAGGTGGTTGTTGGCTGGAGTCGTCGTCATTATGATTAATGTTACGTTTGTGAATGAGGGTTCCGGCGATGGCTCCTATGATAATAGCTACAAGGAGGATTGTTGAGACGGCGAGGATGATGATGCGTTTCCGAGACTTATGACGGAAAGCTGCTTCTTCTTCTTCTTCTTCTTGAAGATGGAACTTGCTGTAACCCTCCATTGATGGATGGACGACGACCAAGAGATGTATGGATGGAGAATCAAATTTAATGAATTAGCTGCTAATTAATGAAATGAGTGCTCTCGATCGATCAGCTCTTATATGTATATGTATGTATGCATAATACATTTCTAACTCCCGCGTAATAATGTTATAATTTATATAAGTATTAATTAATTTCCTTTGATATGTATATTAATTATAATGATTGGCCGGATTTCCAATACTATAACAGGAATGAATTAATATATGAACATTTGCTTGCTTCTAATTAATTAATTAATCCTAGCTAGCGGCGGAATATACTAATGGCCGGGTACGTACATACTTACAAATGTCACCACCTTCTCTCACTCTCTAACCCGGCCTTACGTAAAGGTCAATTAGGCTACACGTTATATCTTACCTGCAGGTAAGACTTACCTGCAGTCACATCAGCGTCAAATCATTCCCTTTCTCCTTTACCTAATATCAAATTATATCTTACCTTAAAACTATCCCCATTTTTTTATTAATATATTAAATTAAAAAAATGTGTTGAAGTATGATTGGTTGTGAGGGGGTGGGGGGTTGGGAAAGTTTCCATCGGGTTGCAGAACTCGATTCCCTACTCGATCTTCCTTACCCAAAATCACGTAATGGTGTACCTTTTCTTACTCGAGCCTACCCGATGGAATCGGGTTAGGCATAATGTGCAGCCTTAGCTAACATTTGGCCTAGCTAGCTAGCTTCTCAAAACGCACACAGGATAAATTGCTACTAATTACTCGGTATTTGGGACTAGCACTAAACTAACTAGGTAAGATAGATACTTAGTATGGTGACATGGTGTTGTATATGAATACTCGATATATTATTCAATATCGTCTTTCGACCAAATTTGGTATTCGGTAAAATCGGTACCGCTCTAGCACCATGCTCACCCTAGTTCACACCTTTTTCACTGATGCTCCGGGTTCCAATACATTTATTGCTTCTTGTAGCAACGATATCTTCGCCTTTACCGCTACACTTATGCCACCAGCACAATTAATTGGGTTAAAAGATTAAAGAAAAAAGCTTTAATTTTGAAGTTGGATTTTGAGAAAGCTTTTGACATATTGAATTGAAATTTGCTTGACTCGGTGATGTTTCAAATGAATCTGGTGAAAAATAAAGAATGTGGATTAGAGAATGCTTAACCTCTTCACATAGGAGAATGTATGTGTATGGTAGGTGGGTCCTAGGACCTACCTAATTTTTTTTATTTTTCCTAGAATTTACAAAACTTTTGTTTGAAAACTACTTAAAAAATTTAGAGGAACTACCTTATAGTATTTAATAAAATAGAAGAAATAGTACATTAAAAATTGTAAGACACCGATTTATCTTCTTACATAATAACCCGAGAAAATTACACCGTTCGTCCCTGTGGTTTACCACTTATAACACTGTTCGTCCCTGTGGTTTGTTTATTACACCGATGGTCCCTAAAGTTTGCACTTTGTAACGCCGTTCGTCCCTGGCATCAACGTCCGTTAATTTTTGCTGTTAAGTATATCATGTGCGACTCATGTGATGGGTAATAAGGTAATTCTCATTCTCTTCCACCAACAAAAGACTTTAATCACGTTCTCCCCTCTACAACCCTAACCTATTCACGACTTTTACTTCTGAAAAGTCACCCCCTTTTCTTCTGATACAATCTCGTGGGTTGGCCTTCAATCTCGTGCGACTCACGTTCTCCCCTGTACACTCCAAATACACCAAGAACAACTCGTGGGTGAATCTCCATTAAAAGCCACCGTGATAGTCTGAAACTCTGGCCACCGTCCCTGTGTGAAACTCCGGCCACCGTCCCTGTCGGAAACTTCATTAACAGCCACCGTCCCTGTCTGAAACTCCATTAATGCCAAAACAAGATGGTGATATGCTGGTGTGGAAGAAGTGCAATAGTAAAAACATCTTGGACTTCGCGAAATCCAGGAAGACGATTTTATAGCTGTCCAGAAAGGGGGTCAAGGTGTCGTTTTATTGGATGGGTTGATCCAATGATGTGTCCAAGATCTATGGTGATAATACCAGGCTTGTTGAACGCGAAAAACAATCTCGAAGAAAAAATAAAAGAAAAGGAAGGAGCAATTCGAAGGTTGAAGATGTATCTATTACTCAGTTGGTTCTTATTTGTGGTTTATGTACTAACTTGAAAATAGTAGAAATTTAGGGCTTAGTATGTACTGCAAGTATTCTGTTTTAATGGAGGAATAAGAATGTTTCTTACTGTTGCAAGTATTTGTTGTCAACATCAAAGTGCAATATTCAATTTAGTATGTACTGCAAGAAAACAAAGTAGTATATGCAGGGACTTGGTAAAAAGCAATATATAAAAAGCAATTCACAAAAATACAAAACCATAATGCTCCAAGATTTCACCTATTGAATTCATAGGGTGCAAAATTACAAACCAAGTCACTACCAAAAGATATCATAGAGATTCTGCATTTAGTATCACATGCAAAATTACAAACCAAGTCACTACAAAAAGCAATTCTGCCTTAAAGCAATAAAGCAAAATATAAAGGTCTTTTTTCAAGCAATAAAGCAAAATATAAAGGTCTTTTTCATCTTCATTGTCCCTTGCAAGTCCTTGAGTTGTGTCCTTCCTTTTTGCATATGCTACAAGTCACTGTCTTTAAACATCTTGATAGCTTTCCTCCTCTGTTCATGCTTGTTTCTTCATCAATTCCCTTTCTTCTCTTCTTCTTTGGCCTTCCACTTGATTTGTGATGCTTTGGTGCTAACAAAGTAGTAGGACAATCAGATTTAGGCCACATGCTGCTTCCATTCACATGTGCTTTCATGAAGGCTCCATCTAACCCAAGTAAGTCCCTCATACCAGATTTGAACCCCTCTTTTAAAGGACTCAAGCATACATAAATTCTCTTAAATTGCCTTGTAAGTGAGTTAGGATTGGGTTCTTCTTCTACTGAGATCTTGATGGTAGTACCTGGGTTGCTTTTCTTCAACTCCAAACAATAGTCTCTCAAAATCCTGTATTGTGAATTGTGATCTCCTTTCAAAATCATTTGAGCTTTGACCTTTGTTCTAAAAGCCTTCATCTTTGACACACCAACTTCAAACTTTCTCTGAATTTGTTCTTGAAATGCTTTTACAGGTATTTGGGGGGTTGTCTTTAATAACCTCAACTAACTCATGAGAGAGAAATACGGATGTGCATGCCTTTAAAGTCCTTGATTGCAGACAATAGTGCTCATTAATATATGTTTTTACCTGCCAAGTTTCAACATTTTTTAATTTGGACACATGCAAATTCCAAGGGCAAACAATTGGGTTCTCAATGGGCCCATCAGATTCTTTTAACTGTGGGCAAGTACCACAACATATGGTTCTCACTCTAACTTTGCCATTTTTCACCATCTTTAACTCCCTTCTTGTTTCAACTCCATGTTTCCTAATCATTTCCTTGACTTCATCCCTACTGCTAAATACTTGACCAACATAAAAATCTGTTTTAACAACATTATCATCTTCACATTGATTTGCTTTCCTTAAATTACTTATTTTTCTCTTCCTTATAGCATTAATGTCATCGTCAGATTCATCTTCACTCTCTAATTCTTCTAGGTTAACTACATTAATACCTTCCTCATCTAAGTGGTCAACCTGCTCTTTTTCGTTAGGTGGTGGTCCCATGTATTCAATTGTTCTATCCACGTGTTTATGGAAATCTCTCATATCAACCTCCACATCACCAATGTCATTGTCTTCATCCACACTGTAATCACTATCATCACTCTCATCACAACTTTCCCTGTCATAGAAATCATACTCACCTACATTTTGTTCAATTGTTTTGCCTTTAGAGAGGCTTCTAATCTTTAACTTATCAAGTTTTGGATAAACTTGAATATCAGTCTCACCTACATGATCAAATTGATTTACTTGACTAACAGGATCTTGGCTAACAGGTTCAGTTCCATGTTCAAAATACACATTGATTAACTTATGAATATTGACATATGTACTTAGCATGTGTACATCAGCATCACTTCGTATGGGATAAAGTTCATAATCCAAACCCAAATCACTTGTTGGATCAAGGAAGTTGTAAGAGTAAGGACCATCAACATAACCCAAACCTTTAACAATGTCATGTAGTTCCATTACTGACAGTAGGTCAATATCTAAGAAATCAACATAGCTTACCATACCATGGAGATACCTCCTTCCTGGTGGAGGTGTGAAGAACCCACCATGATGTAGGCGAATATAAAACAGATTTGAGTACCCTTCTGCAATTTCATTATCAAAAACATATACTTTAATCAACAACCAAATTCTTTGAATTAAAAATACACTAAAAAATTAAAAAAAAAAGAAATACCGTATACTGAAGAATAATCGTAGTCTTCTACTCCAGGTGCTCGAAAAGACCATGCATGAAGAACCATCGATAGATTAGGGTTTACGTCTTCTGGGTTAGTCGTTGGTGAGATTACGAAGAAGAAGAAAGGACCAGATCGATGGAGAGAATACGAAGAAGAAGAAAGGACCAGATCGATGGAGAGATTACGAAGAAGAAGTCGTCATTTTCTTTGACTTCAACAAACGACAAGAACATGTACGTGAACAGGAACGAGGAGAACGACTATGACCTAATCTAACCTTTGACATACCCATGAGAATTACCTTATTACCCATCACATGAGTCGCACATGATATACTTAACAGCAAAAATTAATGGACGTTGATGCCAGGGACGAACGGCGTTACAAAGTGCAAACTTTAGGGACCATCGGTGTAATAAACAAACCACAGGGACGAACGGTGTTATAAGTGGTAAACCACAGGGACGAACGGTGTAATTTTCTCTAATAACCCAATGCAAAACAAACCAATAACCCAACCCAACTTAGATGTAAATGTGTGTTAGGATATAACTGGGGATGACGCAGGGTGTTATTAAGTGTATTTTTTTCTCTCTTATACATACATGTTATATCAATAGCTTAACCCTTTTTAAGTTATGCAAATATTTCAAGTATACCCGACCTCGCCGGGTACAATTTGGTAAGAACTTTAATATCTCCGTTAATTATATGTTTATATTTTAGTTTTAATGATCCGACCCAACTCAAGTATACTTGACTCATTCATTTTTATCAGTTCAACTAAATTAGGGAACCACGTAATTTTTTATTCTAGATTCGCCGCTGCCTCTTCATATGTCCTACTTCTCATTTATGGTTCACCATCACCTAAGTTCTCTATGTCTGGATGTGTTCATCAAGATGATCACTGTTTCTTTTTATAATTGTTGTGGAAGTACTTAACTTAGCTTTGCTTGAATCGATTCATCCATGAGTAAAATCTCTTCATGGTAGCCTTTAATAGATCATGTAGCTTCTAAACTGAATTGTTCTATAACTGAACTTCCATTCAAAAAATTTTTTGTCTTTCTGTTGGCTTATTATAACATCCCAAAATTTGTGAAAGTGATTAAATATGTTATGAAATAAAAGTTAAGATATGTAGATAGAAGTTATAAATTATCAAATGGTTTTAAGTGATAATTCCAAATATATCATCGCTGGGGTTTACAGAGATCGTATGGGTAAGTTATAAGTCGAAAAGGGGAGCGCGAGACCCACTAGAAAGGGACACCACCAAAAGAGGTGGCAGCCCCTCCCTCTTTTCTTTCCCTCCTTATCTTCTATCTCCACCTTCTATCTTCTTCTTTCTTTTTCTTGCTGCCAAGATATACAAACACATACATACAATGAGAATTGAGAATTTAATTGAGAAATAGAGAATTAAAGAAAGACTACAAGTTGGGGATCGAATCTCTTTCTTCATCTTCTTCACTTAGTAAGTATTTATTTAAAGTATTTATTGTTTGTGGGAGATTGAAGCACAAAATGGATCAATTAGTTGGTTTAGATGTATATAGTGATCATTTAATGTGATTTGGATGTTCCTTAGATATTCCTAGAGGTTGTATGATGATAAAAATCAATGAAAACCACCATGATTATGAGTTAAGACGAGTTTGGCCTGAAAACGAGTTTCTGGCAAGTTGTTGTTGAAATTTGCAGAACACGAACCGTGTAGAAAAGCAATTTTTAGGGTTCATCTTCGATTTGGTTCACAATTTTTAGGGTTTTATAACGGTTCTTGGTTTCCAGATCTGGTTTGATTATGTTCATACGATTCCATATGATTTCTAGATCTATACATACGATTCGATATGATAGTCGTGTATATGTGATTTAATTCTTGAATGCTTGGTTTTTCCATTCAAGAAGATGAATCTTCTTGAGTTTTTGTTCTTGTTTGCTCATATTACATGAAGATGATCTTGTTTGCCGAGATTATATGAAGATAAATGTGCTTAAAATGAAGATGAGAACTTAATATTGGATTTTAGTGATGAGGAAATATTAATGTTAATTTTTCAATTTCCGGGACAAGATTAATGATGTGAAAAAGATATTAATATTAAAGTTAAATGAAATTTTGAATATTTACCTACAACCTGAATAGTAGGTTGCATGATATATACTAAATGGTAATTATAGAAAGTTCAATACACTAAATGGTAGTTTTAAAAGATGAATATACACAATAGCAAAAAGTGACAAGTTCAGTTCATTTTTTGATACTAAACCTTTTCATAATTGTTATATTCTTTTATAATTTTTTTATAACGTATATCTAGCTAGAATAACGTATACAATATATTAAACTACAAAAAGTTATTACACATTAATGTTAATCATTATTATAAATAGTAATTATTATTTATCATTACTTTATAGTCTATTACAATTTCAATAAGCGTGTAAGTTATTAATATGGTATATATGTTCACAACTTCAAATACACAAGATTGTAGGATAAGTTTACTAAGAAATTCAACAATACGTAATGCAATGAAGAGGAGTCCAGCTATTTCTCAGTTACAACTATGTAAGTATTTATCATAAAATTCAATTTATATTGTTTTACCTTCTTCAATATTGCTATATGTTTTTCAATTAATATTGTTTTACCTTCTAAAATAATTATATGTTTAATAATTCTTCTATTTTTTATAATTGTTAATCTATAAATGGTTTCATAATAGGTGTTCAAAAGAGTTATCATGTTAGGCTTGCACTTCTCATAATATTCATCAATTTATATTATTTACCCTTTTTAACAATTGCTATATACTTTTGATAAATTTTTGTAACTTATATATAGCTAGAGTAACGTAACACAATATATTAAACTGCACAAAGTTATTAGACATTAATGTTAGTCCTTACTCTTAAATAGAAACTACTTGTTATCATTACTTTATAGTCTATTACAATTTCTTTAAAGCTTGTAAGTTATTAATATGTCATATATATTCGCAACTTCATATACACAAGATTGTATAATAAGTTTACTAAGACATCCAACAATAATGTAATGCAATGAAGAAGAATCAAACTATTTCTCAATTAAAACTATGTAAGTATTTATCTTAAAATTCAATCTATATTGTTTTACCTTCTTCATATTGCTATATATTTAGTAATTCTTCAATTTTTTAAATTGTTAATCTATAAATGATTTTATAATAGGTGTTCAAAGGAGTTATCATGCTAGGGTTTCACAAAGGTTCCGAAAAGCAAAATTATATATGAAGAAATGGAGAGGACATGTGTTCAATAATCCTCAGTTCCCTGGTATGTCTGATAAATGTGTGATTGATTACGTATTGCAGTTGTCTTAACATGACAATCTAGCTATGTATATGTAACAACACAAATGCTATTTCGTAGAATTCAAACAAGCTTTAACGTTGAAACGACACATTAAGTTGCTTTTTAGCATTGACATTAATGCTTTACAAAACAATCATAAAGTAGTGTTCTCGGTTACATTAGCTTGAAGCTCATGTCATAGTTGTAAGTAACTATATATAATTATTTTGGGTGCTCTTCTTTCTAAAAAACATGCAAACAATATATTTTGAATGAGCACAATGATCACCGTATATAGTAAACATTGACTACTTTGAAATATATTTTGGTAGTATAATTATTTTTCCGTTATAACTACTAATATATATATATATATTTGGGCTGCGGTTCAAACGAGAACCGTTTTTCGTACGAGAACTGCGAGAACTAATATGGATCAATCATTTAATTCCATGTCTTTTTTATTTATTTTCAAATAGAAAGGGTATTCTAGACTTTTTACTTCCTCCAACAACCTGATACTATGCATAGTGTAATAACAACATTCCCCTCCTATCTAACTTTACCCCATCGACAACCCCACCTCCTTTACCAACGGCGATTAGGCCATCACCGACGACCCAACGCCGCTCCGATAACCAATAAATAATCCACCGACGACAACCTTCATTCTGCAATCCGCCTACCCCAAAAGTTTCCCTTTGACGTATTCCGTCAATTGCCACAAGTTCGACGACTGTTCTTCAGCTTGTTCTCGTGCCGGTCAACTTCTCTCCCCACTTTAATCGATATACCGACTTCAATCGACAGGAGCTTTGCATATAAATCGGTGAAGTTTGAAGCTCTCAACTCCCCAAGACGTTAACCCAGGTCTATCATCATGTTTTTCTAGAAAAAGAGCATCAAAATTCCGGTAGCGTTGTTGCGTCGTTCATTCACCTAGTCTGTTTTTCAAGCTGAAAGCAATCGAGATCTGAACCCAGGTTTATTCTTCTTTACCCGGTAGTTAAATACTAGTATCAATTGAAAAAGGAGATGAATTTGGTATATGAAAGTGGAGGTTCATTGATATTTGTGCAACACACATGATATTATCCATACATTCTGTACGAGGCTTTTTAATTTTATTAAACCAATAGCAACAATATTTTAGGAATATGTTTTGATTATTTTGATTATAAGGATTTTGATCATTTTGATTACGGGTCTTTTTAATTTTAAGAAACTACTTACAAGCTATTTTGATTATTTAGGTTCTGCCACTACGAAAAGGAACCAATAGTAATAACTTTTTTAAAACTTGTTTCTAAATTTTTTGACTATGGGGCTTTTTAATTTTAAGATGGCTTCAACGTTTGATTCAATTGATACATTTGTTGTAAAACATGAAGATTTATATGATTGCTTATGCATTTTGTACATGCACACTTGCATCATTTTTATATGTGTATATCTACATTTGTGATGAGAAAAACTAGGTGAATATATGAAATTTTTTTTGCATCTGTGCAAATATTCTATAAAACCGCTTTAGAAAAAATATTTGCACATGTGCAAAAAATATGAAAAGATCTTTGCATCTGTGCAAATATTCTATAAAACTTATTTAGAAAAAATATTTGCACATGTGCAAAAATATTTGTATTTGTGCAAAATTTACATATTTGCACTTGTGCAAAAAGATTTGCACTTGTGCTAAAAGATTTGCACTTGTGCAAATATTTGCATATTTGCACATGTGCAAATGTCTAGCTACAGTGAAAAAAAAAACCCAGCAAACACATAAAAAAAGTTTCGAAAAAATATAGCACGATCGGTCTCAAATTAAAGAGTATAATTTTTTCGTTAATTTTGTATAATTTTCGTAATTTAACACCATTCCGTTTCATAGATATATTAGTTTAAAAAATATGGGGGTAATGTAAAAATGTCCAAATTACCCTTAATTAATTAATGATTAGTTTGATTAAATTAAGGTTATCCATTAGCAACTCTTTAATCTCAACCATTCGTCTCAATGATCAATGGTTATAATTGGTTCTCGCAGTTCTCGTACGAAAAACGGTTCTCGTTTGAACCGTCCCCTATATATATTTGTATGGTAGTGCATGATATTTCTAGAAATACTTTGTATCTTTTTGATTTCCCAATAAATGAAGTAGATACTTGAAATCAAAAGAAATCAATGTCATATATCATTACATAGAGCAACATATGGTATGCTATATTCTATACAAAGTTTCGTTTCTATAAAAATCTAAATACATTTAAACAATATCATGAAGGGTCGTGTTGTTTGAAACCTAGTTAGTGATTAATTATAACTGTTGTACAATAACTATTAATAGACTTTCATATTGTAAATGTTTAAAAATTACGTTAACCATTCATTTGTTCATACACGAATAAAATACTAAAGCAAATCATCATTATTTTATTAATGATAAAACAGTTACAACTCGATCAGATGGGATATAAAAATACGTAGAAGCTAGGCAACAAATGATCGATCGATATTTCTTAAGGAATGAAGGATCATCGATCGATTATTCAGCACGCATGCATGATGCATGTACATATATATATATATATATATATATATATGTGTGCATCAAATCAAAGAAATTATTAATGAACACAAAACATACATATATTATACGTAGACATGCATGCATGCATGAGTGATATATCAGTAGCTTGAAGCAGCTCGTTTAATTACTACAAGCCTAGAGAAAAAGGGAAACCCGTGGCTCTTAACCAACTACCTCCACCAATGAAGGTTCCTGGTGTGAAGCCTTGGGCCTCTGAAGAAGATGTGATCACCTTGAAGCCTTTCCATTTGACTCTACCGGAGGTCCCTGCCCCTGCCCCCGTGTTTTGGTACTCCCCGTAGTATAACGTGTCCAATGCGAAATTCCCATCCCACTCGAACCATCCGGCTGGCTGTATCACGTTGCTGATTGTGGATTGCATCACCACCGTCCTGGAATACTGTTTCCAGGGTCGTCCTAGATACGTCGGGAAACTTGCTTGTACTGGTTGGAGATCACTAGTTGCACCTATTCTGCACTTTTGAATCACGATCCCTGTGTTTTGATTACCATCTGTGCGGCCCTGTGCTGTGAGCATGTTCTTTTGACCTGAGTTTGGACGACGAGCGTGGATATCACAGTCCTGGAGGACAACTGCGGCGTTGCCAAAGATGAAATCGACGGTTCCGACGACGAGGCAGTTGATATAGAACTGACGGTTTTTGTGGACGTAAAGAGTGTCTTGGTAGGCCAGCACATCACACTGATAGAATGCGGATAGATCTGAGCCAACACGAAGTGCCACTGCTTGGTGATTCGAAGCCCCTGCCGTGTTTTGGAATGTAATATCCCGTCCCAAGAAACCATCACCTACAACAGCTGCATGCGCCACACGTCCCCCGCAAATTAATTAATTTCTTTTCTTTTTTTTTTTGTATGTTATATATTTTATTCGCGCGTAATTAATTTGATTTCTCGATCTCCTTAATTATTTAAAAATATATATTTAAATTACGAGTCTACTAAATTAATTATTAACAAATCAAATGAAGAAAAATATAACTTTAAATAGAATATTATTTAATTTTAAAGACACCCGTGAAATTGTCTTGAAATTATACTTATATTTTATAACTTAATACTTACTAGGTAGCTTTTTAATTTGTATAGAATATTATGCAATAGTTACTTTAATCATTTAAGTTAAAATATATATATATATATATATATATATATATATATATATATATATATATGATGATGGATAAATAAATTAAAGATATGAATGAAATAAAATATAGTCGGTAAAAAATAAATATTATATATAGACTAATTGAACATATATACGAGATAGGTAGCCAGACAGCATATATACCAAAATTTTTATAAATGTATATTCTAGTATCTGGCAGAAGGGTATGTATACAGCACGCTAATCAAAGATAACTATGATAAAAAAGAAATCAACTGCAGGTCTGCAAGCAAGCTAGCTAGCAGCCCTGTTGTTTTCTTTTCCTTAAAAATATGTTGTATTTATGGGTCCCATTTTGATTTTGAAGATTGCATGTCTGGTGATGGAAGGAATAAGAATATTTTTATATGAAATAAATTAATATTGGTCTTAATTAATTAGTATATGATTTTAGTTTTATATAAATATATGGATGGATAAGAGTGGTAGCTGATTGAATAATTGGGGCTTAATTGATGGGTAAATTAAATGTATAATAATAAAAGTCAAGTGACACGCCGCTACGTACAGACGAACGTGATTGCGGAGCAGCTGTAACGTAGCTTTTGCCATCACCTTCATCATATCATGCAGCTTTTCTTTTTCTTTTTTCTTTTTTCTTTTTTCCTTTTATTTTAGAACGTAAAGCTGCTTTTTAATTACTTATTCAAGTTTTCATTTGTTACTTTGAGTCTTTGATTCATTCCAGATTTTACTTTGTCCCTTTAACAAATCATCTTCTCGATTTATGCATCAACGCATGATATATGTATCTATTATTATTATTATTATTATTATTATTATTATTATTATTATTATTATTATTATTATTATTATTATTATATATATAGCCTGCCTGCCCGCCTTAATGTAGGGTTGTCAATGGATTGAATTGGATCGGATCGGATCGGATCAACATCTAACCTGACCTGCTGACCCGTTTAATTGGATTTGGATCTGATCCAATAATATCGAGATCCATTTAATTAGATTTGAATCGGATCAATTATTAATAGATCATGATCCGGAGTGACACTCAAACTAACCATTAGAATTTAATTACATACATATTAATTATTATAACTTATAAATTGTGATCTGTACTGTAGCTTGTAGGTTTACATTCAATTCATGATTCATTAATATTTAGTAAAAATGAATATGACAGTAAGTTTTGTGGCCCAATTTAGTAAATATGTTGGGAACGTTACAGTAAAAAGAAAGCTTTGATATATATATATATATATATATATATATATATATGGGGGAAGGTTCCATTGAGAACCGATTTTAGTGCGAAAACCGCGAGAACCAATCTTAGCCGTTGATTTGACAAGTGGAATTCATGGATGGAGAGTGTGAGAGAATCAAGTGTGGCAGGGTGTATGTGAGGAATTCATGTGTGGGCAATAACATTGAAAATTGAAAGAGGGGGAATTAGACGGCTCAGATTGGTTCTCGCACTAAAAATGGTTCTCGATAGAACTTCTACCTACCTATATATATATATATATAGGCAAAAGTTTAAACGAGAACTGTTTTTCGTACGAGAACTGCGAGACCAATCTGAGTCATCCAATTCTCCCTCCTTTAATGTCATTGCCCACCCATGAATTCCTCACATGCATCCTGACACACTTGATCCCCTCCACGCTCTCCATCCATCAACTTCCCATATTTAAGGAACGGCTGAGATTGATTCTCGCAGTTCTCGTACGAAAAACAGTTCTCGTTTAAACCATCCCTATATATATATATATATATATATATATATATATATATATATATATATAATGCACATCACGAGAGCAAGTTGTTGCTATCATGCGTCTTTTGAAGAAAAGAAAAACTTATAACCTAACAGCCCCAACCTATCGATGTGCAAATTAATTACGACCACCAGCTAGCCACCATGTATTCAATATATAATATTCCCTTGCTGCCAGGTGATGGAGGTGGTGGTGGTGGTGGCGGTGGCGAGCGGTGGTGGCTGATGGCGGGTGGCTGTTGGTATTGGTGCACGGTGGCTGGTGGTGGCGTCGGTGTTGGCGGGGGGCGATGGTCGGTGGGGTGGTGGCGGTGACCATGGTGGCGGGCGGTGGTGGTGGCTGATGATGGGTAGTAGCGGGGTGGTTGGTGGTTGACGGGGGGCGGTGATGGGTGGTGGGCGGCGAGGGTGGATGGTGGTGACGGTGGTGAATGATAAATTGATGATGAAGGTGGTTGTAAATATAAAATAATAGTTTAATATTAAATGGATCGACCTAGACAGATCTTGGATCGATCAACGTAGTGATCTAAGTAAATGGATCGACCTATTGGAAAGCTTATTGGATCGATGGATCTACTTTTTGATCCGTTGAATCATATAAATGGAGCAGATTGTATCAGATCTGGATCAAGATATGACCCATTGACACCCCTACCTTAATGTATTTATTTTATTCAAATAGCTAGTACATAAATATATGGTATAGTAGTAGTATGATTGGATTGGATTGGATTTACATCGAATTTGATCAAATTCAAATTTAACTTTAACAATGGCTGGCTGGCTGGCTAAATTATAGAAGAAATTAATGATCTTAATCATATCTTTTATTTCCTATTAAATTAAATACAATACTCGCAAATTGATAACAACAACTATATATATATATATATATAGGGGAGGATTCAAACGAGAACTGTTTTTCGTACGAGAACTGCGAGAACCAATCTCAACCGTTTATTGAATATGGGAGGTTCATGGATGGAGAGCGTGGAGGGGATCAAGTGTGGCAGGGTGCATGTGAGGAATTCATGAATAGGCAATGATATTAAAGGAGGGGGAATTGGACGGCGGAGATTGGTTCTCGCAGTTTTCGTACGAAAAACAGTTCTCGTTTGAACTTTTGCATATATATATATATATATATGTATAGAAAATAGATCAATATAGAACCATTATTTAAACATAGAACCATAGAACCAATCTGGACCATTGGATAATCAAAATCAATGGTTGAGATTAAGGATGACATAATTGTAATTATCTCCCAACAAACCCACGTTTTTAATAAAAAAATACCCCCCAAAACTTTAAATTGTCATAACTTTTTAAGTTTTGTGAATTTAAAAAAAAAATTATACCAATATTTTAGTTTTTTAATCATCTTTCAATCAAGACCACTCTTGTCATATTTTTCAAAAAAAATTATGAAAATGCAAATTTTGTTTTGCATTTTGGGTTGCATTTTCAGTTAGTTCTTGTTTGCATTTTCAGTATTGGTTTCAAAATTTGCATTTTTAGAAGCATATGCATAACTTGCATATTCGATTTTTGCATTTTCGGTTTTTGCATTTTTGCATTTTCAAATGAAACCCAGGTGAAAATGCAAATTTTGAAAAATTTGCATTTTCAAAAAAAATAAAGTTTCAAAAATATATCAAGTCTTGTTTTGTTTGAAAGAGGACGAAAAACTGAATCTAACAATATACTTTTTTTGTTAAAATTTTTAAAAACGAATGAGTTATGATTATTTAAAGATTGAGGGGGTTTTTTTTAAAGTTTGTTGAAAGGAGGGGGAAGCGCCGTTTTTGTTTTTTTTTTCAATTTTTCCAGTTTTACCCTCAAACAAAATGTCACGTGTCATCACTTAAAGTAGTTCTTTAAGTTATATGTTTAAGTAAGGTTCTATATGTAACATTACCATATATATATATATATATATATATATATATATATATAGAGGGTAGGGATATAGGAAGAATGAATTAAAAATGAGAAGCCTAGGAAACAATCTAGGCCTTTGATCAAATTTAATCTAAGGTTAGGATGATTAGTGACATTTTAGTAAATAAAATGAACTTTAAGTGGGAGGGGCACTAAAAAAAAGTGGCTGGAGGGGTATTTAAGTCATTACGCGCGTGAGTGGCAGCCACTCTCCTGAAAGGAGAGTGAGCTGAGTAAAAAAACCCAATACCCCTTCAAACTTTAACCAATCATAACTTTTATATAGTAAACCTTTTTTAAAAAAAATTTGCACCATTAAAAAGATAAAATTATGCTCTTTCATTTGATACCAGTCTTGCATATATTTTTTTATTTTTTATTTTTTTTGAACTATGTTGCACAAAATTTACACTCTGTTGCACCAATTTCGTACTGTAAGGCATATTACTTTGGTGCACGCATTTGGCGCTGTGTTACACAACTTTTACACTATATTACACAACGTTAATTTGTTGCACAGCTTCGGAACTGTGTTGCACGTCTTTTTACTGTGTTGCACGTTTTTTAAACTGTGTTGCATGTTTTTTTTGGGTGATTCAAAAAACTTTAGAAAGTATACATCAAGATCTATAACTTTTATTTTTTAAGTTTTTGACGAATCAAACTCGATCTTGGTCAAAATGACGGTCAAATTGTTGAAAAAATAGAAAAAAACCAAAAAATTCGTATCTTGCTCATACTACATCCGTTTTAAATGATTCGAAAAACTGTAGAAAGTGTGCACTAAGCTCTACAACTTTTATGTTTTAAGTTTTTGACGAATCAAACTCGATCTTGGTCAAAACTAGGGTCAAAAAGTGAAAAAAATAGAAAAACTGTGTATTTGATGTGCAACACAGTGCGAATGCTGTGCAACATATTAATGTTGTGTAAAATAGTGTAAAGTTTTGTAATAGAGCGCAAAATATGTGCAACATAGTGATATGACTTACAGTGCGAAATTGGTGCAACACAGTTTAATATTGTGCAACATAGTTCAAAAAAATTAAAATATGCAATACTGATATCAAATGAAAGAGCATAATTTTATCTTTAAAGTGGTGCAATTTTTTTTAAAAAAAAACTTTAGTATATAAAAGTTATGGTATGTTAAAGTTTTAGGGGGAAAGACACAAGTAGGAGGAATACCAAAAGTACCCTTGAAAGGGATGGGGACATGTGTCATCTCCTCCTTGCTTCCTAGACTTCTCCTCCAAAAAAACTTCTTCATTGATCCACGATCTATATATATATATATATATATATATGCATCGCTTTTCATAAGGACGTCATTAGGCAATGCTTAATTTTTATAATGTATTTTAATGGTTTGCTAAGTATTACATGTTAATTATTGCGTACTATATAGTTAAGGCGTTATATTAGATCCGTTGCATTGGTAAGTAAAGTTTGGTGATCAGGTCGAGAAATAAACATCCATATTGGTAACATATTTTTTCAGAGAGCATGTGATAAAAGACCCAAAACTCCAAAACTATATATATCGCGTCAAATTAAATCTCGAAATTGGAACATAAATAAAATAATTAATTTGCAACTCAGAGAGTCAGAGGATACATTTAAGTATGTGATATTTTGCTCTTTTTTGGCCTTTATCTTATCAAATAGAATATAACCACGTGTTGCTGACAATAAAATCCAAACACAATGATAGAACAAGAGAAATCAAATGAAAAATCACATCGATCATTTAAAACATGTTTTTTTATACCGGTAAAAAAAGGGGAAGTTTTATTTTAGAACTTATTTTACCGTGAAATTATAAAAATTAATTTTAGTAATTTATTTGGTAAATGGAACTTATAGGTGGAAAGCGTGGAGGCTTGAGGGAAGATAAATTTATGAGTGAAGAAAAGAGAATTTGATAGTTTAGATTGATTCCCACGATACTCGTAATAAAAAATGGCTCTTAAATGATCTTTTCATTTTATATATATGTGTATATATATTTAAAATTATATATAAGAAAATAGTCTGTTTTAACATCGCTTAAGTCAAGTGATGTTACATTTTTACAAATGATTTAAATAAGTAAATACAGAAATTACTTAATTACTTTCTATTAAAGTAGTTTGTGAATGTAATACTACTTAATTATTTATGTGTAATAAAAAAGGGTGTTGTTGTAGACACTCTACTCTATAATTTTAAGTGTATTTTTTAATAATTTAATGATATCAAACCATTTGAAAAATAAAAAAAGTTGACATAATAACTAATTAGAAGTGATAAAAATATAGAATCCTTAGAATAAAATTGTATGGATGATCACCAAATAAAAAAAAGTGATACGCCGCTCATGTGATGCACAAAATTAAAGGAAATTTTTAAAACCTTTGTTTTGCGTGATGGACTGAACCAGTTACGTTTTGCTATAGGACGAGTTAGTTAGTTAATTTCCATACTGGCCCTGCTTTGCTTTTGAAAATAAAATATAAAAAAACGATATTGATAAAAGAAGTAATCAGTAAAAGTAACATATACGTGACGTACGTACCGACGGTGGCAGACTCGAAGGTGGTGTAACCTCCTTGGACGCTCCGGCTGGCGGTGATGATTGTATTTTTTCTTCCGTCTCCCATGAACATTATATTTGTTTTGTCCTTTGGAACTTCCACTATTTCTCTGTACACCCCTGCCTTTATCCTTATCACGTACCTTGTTTTGCTCTTTGACGGTGCTGCCTTCACTGCTTCCCCCACCGTCTTGTAGTTTCCGCTTCCATCCGCAGCAACCACCACGTTTGGAGTCACCGTGCCTGACTGCAACAGCCTCCTGTCTCCAGTAGACAGCCATTCCGGCCATACTACTGCAGCTGATGAATTCTCCTCCTTTAAATTCCTCCCGCCGCTCACTTGGTCTGCCAATAGTAAGTCGGTGTTGGTCATGTTACAAATCATGGCCAGTGCATTGCTACACATTTTCTCCACCTTATCTTCGTTTTTTTGTAGCTCTTTACGGACTTTCTTATCCGCATCATCATGAGAGAAGCCGTCAAGGCAAGTCTCCTGGTCGGTGATGGCGGAGCTCATTAGCGTCTTGAGATCATTGGCGTGCTGTCTGAGTGTTGAATTCTTGTTGGTGTCGTACTCCTCCAGCCCTTTCTCCACCTTGTCAAGCTCGTCTAGCGTCTCTGAAACCATCTCCAGACAATCGTGTAGGGCCCTCACCTCGCGTGGTGTTAGACCTTTGCGATGGGACAACTTCTGGATCTTGAAGTAGCTTTGCTGGACGGCGGTTTTTGTGATATTAACAGCAAGCTCGATGACGTCCTTTTGGGTTTTGACCTTTGTGGTTAGCTCGGGGTGGGTGGTGATGGTGGAATAGCATAGTTCTGGGTAGAATGTGGTGCTGCATGATGATTTAACGATGGCATGAGCTGGGGAATTAGCCGTGATGCTTTGAATATTGGTGGACTCCTTGTCGTTGCGGGATTTTACTCCCACGACAATGCCTATTAAAGCCGAGACTAGAAGGATTGAAGCAAAAGCAGCTAAGAAGAGCTTTTTTCTCTGACCGGAGTTCATGATCATTCCGGTGAAGGAATCTTTGAGGCGGGTCATATATATATATTATATATATATATATATATATATATGGTTTTTGAGGTGTAAGATTGTTGGAATACTGGATGTGCGGAACAATGAAGCGAAGGTAGAAGCAATGAAGTGTGGAGGAGGTTGAAGATAGATAGATAGATAGTCATGGATTAATTGCAAATCATGTGCTTTTTATTGACCGGATTTCTTCAATTTAATTAATTAATTAATTAAAGCCCACCAACTTAACATACACAATTCTTTTCTCTCTCTCTCTCGATATATATATATATATATATATATATATATATTTATACGTTTTATTTTACATACGACTCCATAGAAATAATACACTAAATTACAAATTTGGTCATGTGGGTTGGTTTTATACACTTGCGGCATGTTTTTGAATTTTAGAAAGAAAAAAAAAGGAAAGGAAATGATTGTCCTTCTAAATTATTTTATCTTCTAAATTATTATTCTTTTTTGAAAAGCATTTTATCTCTAAATTATTGTTTTTCCTTCTCTATCTTTCGTTGAATAGAACTCAAAAATAATTTTCTCAATTTTCCTTTCAAGTCATTTTCTTTTCCTGCAATAAAACTCGAGAATAGGGTTATTGTAGTTTTACGAATTTGATACTTTTATCCAAAAATTTTGCATTTTTAATCCTTTTTAAATGTGATATGACAATTTTGCATTTTTATTCCTTTATTTATTTGTTTACATTTCGTTTTAGTTTATACCTGCTCGATCTCACACTTTATAACTCAATCCATGATCATTGTTGTATCTCTTCTTTAGCCATCACTATGCCTCGACTTCGATCAGCCATCACTATAACTCGATTCTAACCATCATCTCCATCATGCATTGTTAAATACATCATCTATTTCACTCTACAGCACCGCCACTACTGCAACACTTTACTTCAACTTCGGCCAACGCCATCATGGATTGTTTGGTGTCTTTCGATCTACATCACCTTCATCAGTTCATTAGTGTACGTGTGTATGAAGAGCACCATCAATTTCTTAGATCCAACATTGCTTCCAAGTGTGTTCAAAGATACATATGTTTGCGTCCATTACATTTTAGGGTTTGATTTTGGATCCATATTCAACATCAAGAATACTTTATTTACTGTTTCATTATCTCTCACTGTCTCACTCCTTTTTGAGATCCATGTTACCGATTTCATTAGAGTTTAGGGTTCTATTTCTGATCTCTCAAATTAATTGTTTGTGTTTAAATTTTGTTTTTCCTTTTGACTAAGTGATAGAGAGAGAAACGGGTTTGAGGTTTCAGTATTAATCGTAACATTCTAAAAATTTCTAGTACAAACATTTGTGTACCTATGTTGTTGGAATGTTAAAAGAGTAATGTTTATGACTTATTGAAGTAATAACCATTATTAGATTAGCTCGTATAGTAGTCGCCAAACTTTGAAATTCGAAAATACTTTAGGTTGGTGTTTGATCTTAGCTACATTAGTTGATTACTAAATATAATTATATAAGGAGAGAGATGCATGGTGGCTGCTCAATAATGAAGTTTTCCCAGTTGAGGAATTAAAAGTTTTAGTAGAGCCTTTCTGCTTCACTAAAAGGCGGAATATGTAGAGGAAATAATATGGAATAACTTAGTTCCTAAAAAAGTTTAACATTTTTATGTGGAGACTAAAACAAGATAGATTTCTCGTTAGAAGTTCACTTGAGAAAATGAGGGTGAATATATACAGTCCTATTTGTGTCCTAGCTAGATGTGGAGAATGTATCGAGTCTTTAGCTCATGCATTATATATGGGATTAATTATAATGGAATCTATGAACAAACGAGAGAGAATTTGAGAGTAATGAATATTTTCTTATTACTCAACAATGCTACCTTTACAATGTTTATATACATGAAGAAAGGAAGCTCAAACTAACAGAAAGACTAACTAACTAATAACAGAATAACTAACTTAGAGAAGATTACATAAAGCCACAATTGATTAGGCTTCTATGATGAAGGATCCGTAACCCATGAGTTCCATTTCTCTGCACACAGTTGACTGAATGGTTTGACTTGTGCTCTGTAGTATGTGGACCATTATCCCCCCCACAAGTTGGCAGTGAGTAAGGATTACTCATGCTCAACTTGGACAAACAAGAGTAGTGAGGGTGTTTATGAAGAGCTTTGGTAAGAATGTCAGCCAGTTGATGTTTCGAAGGTATGAATACTGGTAAAATATCACCAGCCTTGATTTTATTTCGAACAAAGTGGCAGTCTATTTCGATGTGCTTAGTTCTAGCATGCTGGACAGGATTAGCTGCTAGAGCAATTGCTGAAACACTGTCACACATCATAGAAATAGGGGTAGGGACTTGTATATGGAGATCTTGGAGAAGACATCTGATCCAAGCAACCTCACAAGTGTTGTCAGCTAAGGCACGATACTCAGCCTCAGTAGAGGATCTGGACACAACCTGTTGTTTCTTTGATTGCCATGAAATGAGACTATTCCCAAGAAATATAGCAGAACCAGATACAGATTTTCGAGAATTGGGGCAGCTTGCCCAATCACTGTCACAGTAAACAGTAAGGTTTAAGTTGTTTTCAGTTGGGAAATAAAGTCCTTGACCTGGGCAAAGTTTGATGTAACGTAGACATCTCAGTAAGGCTTGCATATGGGTGGATTTTGGATTTTGAAGAAATTGACTCAGAGATTGAGCAGCATAGGAAAGGTCTGGTCTAGTTAGTGTAAGGTAGATAAGTTTACCTACTAATGTTCGATATATGGATGGATCAGGGAGTGGATCACCATCATCTAAAGTGAGTTTGATGTTAGGATCCAGTGGGGTAGATGCTGGTTTGGAATTCAGAACCACTGCTTGGGTGATAAGATCAATTGCATATTTTTGTTGGGACATAACCAAACCAGTTGAATTTTGAAGAATTTCAATACCAAGATAATAGTGAATAGATCCCAAGTCTTTAATGCTAAATTTGGCATGTAGCTGCACTTTGACTGAGTTGATGTGAGTTGGAGTGTTGCCAGTGACAATAATGTCATCAACATAAACCAGAAGTGTTGTAAAAATTTTCCCTTTGGTGTAAGTGAATAAGGAGGTATCAACATGACTTTGCTTAAATTCCATAGACAATAAAAACTCAGTGAGCTTTTCAAACCATTGGCGATTTGCCTGTTTAAGGCCATAGAGAGACTTGGTGAGTTTACAAACACTGTTAGGAGGGAGAGATTTTGAGTAGCCTTGAGGGACTGTCATATAGACATCCTCATGAAGATCCCCATGCAAGAAAGCATTATTTATGTCTAATTGTTGAATAGTCCAGTGTTTGTGAGTAGCAACAGCCAGTATAGTTTGGACTGTGACCATCTTGGCAACAGGAGCAAAGGTCTCCTTATAATCTATTCCTTCTTTCTGATTAAAGCCTTTAGCAACAAGCCTGGCTTTGAACCTTTCAATAGAGCCATCTGCATGATACTTGACTCTAAACACCCATTTACATCCGATTGCTTGTTTGTTTGGTGGAAGCTCAGTGATGTACCATGTATTATTTTGTTCAAGTGCAGTAATTTCCTTTTTCATAGCTTCAACCCACCTAGGGTCTTTGGAAGCTTGAATATATGTTTGTGGTTCAACAACCTGATCAACAGAATTGAGGAAAGTGTTTGTGTGTGGTTGAAGATGAGTGTAGGTAGTGTAATGAGAATGATGATGTTTGGTGGTGGTGTTATGACAATAGTAATCCTGGAATTTGGTGTAACACTGTTCTTACTAACACTATTTCAAACACGCGCGGAAGCTTAATTAACAAAATATAATATAATATATATATTTGATCAAACACAATTAAACAGGTTTGCTTTACAAATCATTTAAAGTGTTACTACAAAACAGGCTCTTTCCAAAAAACATCAGATATCAGAGTTAGATCAGTCCCAAAATCCCAGTTTAGTTCTTTAATCCATCTACCTGGATTCTCCTGAAAAGAAATCAACAGTGGGGAATTAGCACAAAGCTAAGTGAGAGAATAGATACCACAAACATACAAGGCATCAAGCCCAAACCAACAATGCTCAACAAACAAGAGAACCGGCGGTGTTGCAACACCTACAACCAAATGTCGGCCAACGCATAGGTTTACCGATAGCCAAGTTACAACAGACAACAATAATAGTACTTCTTGATTACAACAAATGCTTATCAAGACAAATACTAATACTGTATATCTCTAAACATAGGCCCAGCTGAATAACAACCGCCAAGCTGATCTCACAACAACATGTATATATACAGAAAGGAGCAACAATCAGGTGATATATCTTATACATCCAAGATATATATCCACTCACCGATATCTTCAAATGCTCAGGGAACTCAGTTCTTTCTAACTACTGAGTCTTGCTACCACCTGAACAAATATTCAACAATCAGTATTTGTTTAATTAACAAACAATAAGCATAATACTGAAATCAAACATATATGTACATATAAATCCACAAGTACATATCAATTCATGTATATGCTACAATACACCATAATTCACGATTACCCTTTACTTACTGTAATCCTGTGAATTCATCCAACTCCTTAGCTTAGGCATTTCTTACATCCTTTCATAAGCAAATGCTACAAGTTCATGTTTATCTTCATATCATCAATAAATTGATCTTTCATAATATAATGTTGACATCCAATGCAATTGATCCTCCATGCAATTCATCTCATTCGAATCGAATACAATTTCCTTCACTGCGAATCGCATGCGATTGATTCCATGCGAATCGAGTCCACTTGTGAATCGCATGCGATTGGTTCATATCATTCGCGTGCGATTAACACTATATATTTCCATGCGATTAAAACACAACTTTCTAAGTCATTCCAATGCGATTCATTCCAAATGCGATCCAAAGAATTAGGGAATATTCAATCCATTATCATTCAATGCTATTCTATAAAATCGAATGCGATCCAGATTTAATGCGATTCAACTTAATCGAATGCGATTCAAGAAACCATTCCACTACTATTCGCATGCGATTAATACAATTAAATGCAATCCAAGTTCCATGCGATTCAATCCAGCAAAGGCATTCTAAGTATAATCATTCAGTGCAATTCGAATCCAAAACAGTTCATGCGATTCAAACCAAAGAACCCGGATTTCATCCAATTCCGATTGCTTCATTCTCAAATTCCGAATCATTCATACTTATCATTCAATTATCCATTTCAATCCAGATTTCTACCATTTCTAACATGCATATTCTAACATCATTTAAAACACAGAAATGGCATATAAACATATTCATTCTAACATGGATTCTCCTACATGCATCATGTATTCATCAAGTTCGATCAAGAATAGCATGAAATCTCAAGAACCAAGTTCAAATAGTAATTAACAACAAGAATCATATAATTCTAACCTTATGAAGCTTGATTTATTGAACTCTAATCTCAAACAAGTTCTTGAAGAGCATAATCGGACCTTCTTTTGTTCTTGTTCTTCCGAGAGTAAACACACACACACACACTCTATGTTTGCATGTAAATGAGAATGGAAAGGAGGTTTATTCTCCTAATCGGCCAACACATAATCTCAAATGGGGTTGGTGGCAAGCCTAGGGGTTAAGGTGGTGACTAATCACCCCCACTACGGCCACCTCAATACCACCGCCCCACCCACTCTATTAATTAAATAAATAAATTAATTAACACATTTTCAATTTAAAACACATAATTAAATTAATTAAATCACATACTTTAATTAATCAACAATTCAATTAAGAGTAATCCTACTTAATTACCTTAATTCAACTAGGCCGGTAAGGAGGGTGTTACATTTGGTGGGTTTGACTTTGATCCTAGTTGACTGTCTAAGTGGTGGGTCAGATGTAGGAGGGATTGTGTGTGAAGATGGTGATGATGGTGGTGGTGGTGGTGGTGGTGGTGATGGTGGTGGTGGTGGATTAGGTGAAGTAGTGGATTGAGATGGTGGTGATGTAGGTTGGGTTGGAATTGTAGTTGAGTTAAGAGGGGAAGTAGATGGAGGAATATGAGGATCTGTGAGTAAAGAAGTAAGTGAGTCATGATTGTGGTTATGGACAGGAACAGAGGGTTGAAAAGTTTCAGAATGAGATGTAGGTGATGAGTGAATGTGTGGTGTGGATGGACGAGATGAAGCTGATTTGTGAGTAGAGAAAGGGAATTCTGTTTCATCAAAGGTTACATTCCTTGTGACTATTGATTTATGAGTGATTGGGTTATAAAGAATGTACCCTTTCTGAGTTTGAGGATAGCCAATAAGAATCATAGGTGTAGCTTTTGGATGTAGTTTATCTTTTGTGAGATTATAAGCAAAGGCTCTACATCCAATGACTCTTAAATGGCTAAGATCTGGTGGGGTATGATAAATCAACTCATAAGGACTTTTATAATGAAGAATCTTTGAAGGTAATCTGTTGATTAGATAGGTAGAAGTAAGAACACAATAACCCCATAAATGTTTAGGAATTTGTGCTTGAAATTGGATGGATCTAGCCATTTCTAGGAGGTGCCTGTGTTTCCTTTCCACCCTACCATTCTGCTGTGGGGTGTAGGGACAGGAGGTTTGATGGATAATTCCATTGTTTTGAAAGAATGTGTTAAGTGTTGAGTTGACAAATTCACTACCATTGTCACTCCTGATTGTTTTGATTTGTTTTTGGAACTGAGTTTGGACATACTTATGAAAGGTTTGTAAAGTGGATGATACATGATATTTATCAGGTATTAAGTATGTCCATGTAGCACGAGAATGGTCATCTACAATGGTTAGAAAGTATCTGCAATTATTGATAGTAGTGTGCTTATAGGGCCCCCACAAATCAACATGAATAAGATCAAAGATCTGTGTAGCATGAGAATGACTAATAGGAAAAGGTAAGATGTGTTGTTTTGCTAAAGGACAGATAGTACATTTCAAGTCAAAATTACAAGGAATAGTAGAAGAAACAGATTTGATGTGCTTTAAAACTTGAATAGAGGGGTGACCCAGTCTTGTGTGCCAAAGATGAATGTTGCTGATGCTTGACAAAATTGTGTGTTGTTGTGATGATAAACTGGATGATTTTTGCAGTGTATAAAGTCCACCATGCATGTGACCATGAGTCAGTTGCACATTATGGTCCTGAAGAAAGCAATCTCGATGAGTAAAAGTGATTGAAGTATGGGATGATTTGAGTATTTTACTTATCGAGATTAGATTATATTTGAATGATGGGAGATATAATACTTCATGTAAAGTAAGTGTTGGTGAGACATAGACAGACCCAGTGGTATGAACATCAGCAGTGTGGCCATCTGGCAGAATAACATGTATTGGTGGGTGACAGGGTTTTGTGTTATGCATAGAAGGAAGGGATGTACATATGTGATCAGTTGCTCCACTATCAAGTATCCAAGTGTCCTTAGAACTAGAAATGTGTGAAGCTATAAAAGAAAATATACCTGCCATTTGAACAGTTGGATCCTTGTTTTGTAGCATAAGCATCACTTGGTTCAATTGATTTTGTAGTTGATCCATTCTCATATACACTGCAGAATCATTGTTCTCATTTGGTGGTAAATCATCCATAGGGGTGTCAGATGATGAATCCATACCCGTGACCATGTTAACAGTGGTCTTTCCTCTATTTCCTGGTTGTTGTCTCTGTGAATGTGGAGTGAATTTATTGTGTAGTGGGTGAGAAGGTGGATACCCAACAAGTTTGTAGCACTCACTTTTTGTGTGACCTTCTCTATTGCAATAGGTGCATGTGACACCTTTTTTAAAACCAAATTTCTTTTCAGAATAGGTTCCACCATTTGACCTTTGGTTCATGCCCATGTGATTTCCTTTGTATCCATTATAGGCTGTAGCATTTAATGTAGTAGGTACTATTGGAGGTTGCTTCTGAATTTCCCTTTGCTTTTCTTCCTGTCGTACCATACTATATGCTTTGGGAACATTGGGTAATGGCTGTTGCAGTAATATTTGACTTCGAATAGTATTGTAGCTTTCATCAAGTCCCATCAAAAATTGGATTAGTCTCTTTCTTTGGTCCCTTTCACCGTTCACATTACCATTCTCACAATTGCAGATACAATTACAAACATATGGTGCTTCCAGAGCATCCATTTCATCCCATAAACCTTTCAATTTTTGATAGTATGACTCAACATTTTGATTACCTTGTTGAAGTTGAACGATCTCGTTTGTGACCTGATAGATCCTGTGACCGTCGAGTTGTGAGTAATGATCATGTAGTTCTTTCCACAGATCTGCTACTGAATCAACAAACGTTAAGTTGTTGCTGATTTGTTCAGAAACAGTATTCAATATCCAAGATATAAGCATATCGTTCGCACGTTCCCATTGATTCCTAATGTTTGATTGTGGATCTGGCTCCTTGTATTCTCCAGTAACAATCTTCAATTTGTTTTTCGCATTTAATGCAATGGTGATCGATCTCTTCCAAGTACCATAATTTTCTGAACCTGTGAGCTTCTTTGCGATTAGGATCAAACCGGGATGATCATTTTGATGAAAGAATAGTGGATGATGAGCAGAATTGATATCTTCAATCTCTGTTGTCATGGTTTGAATCAGTTGAGCAATTGGATCAGATTATTGCTCTGATACCATATGAACAAACGAGAGAGAATTTGAGAGTAATGAATATTTTCTTATTACTCAACAATGCTACCTTTACAATGTTTATATACATGAAGAAAGGAAGCTGAAACTAACAGAAAGGCTAACTAACTAATAACAGAATAAGTAACTTAGAGAAGATTACATAAAGCCACAATTGATTAGGCTTCTATGATGAAGGATCCGTAACCCATGAGTTCCATTTCTCTGCACACAGTTGACTGAATGGTTTGACTTGTGCTCTGTAGTATGTGGACCATTGAATCAACCAGATTTGGAGGAAGATCTTCAGTTGGTGGAACAAATTAAAGGTTAGACGATGTGCATATATATTAGAAGAAGCTCTTGACACTAACAATCGTGTGTGGCAAGCTATGGTTGCTTGTATCAGATCAGGAGTGATAGAAATCAGCTGACTTTCATAGGCCGGCCAAGAAAAGAATTGAAGGTGCCAGATCTTTTCTCAGAGTGTCAACTCAAAAGCTTGCTTCCGATGGATTTCTACTACAGGATTCGAAAAATAAATTGGAGGGAGTGGTTGTCTTGTCCTCAAATGGCGTGAATGTTTCAACTTGGTTGTATTTAGTTTTCTGTTTGTTTCCCCTTTTAAGTTTGGGTTTTGGTTTAGTTGGACATTGCACAGTTCATGTAATGCTTTGTTTGTTGTTTAGCTCTTTAGTGTTTTGGTACTACTGTTTAGGTTAGTAGTACTTTTGCTCCTTATACAAGTGTTGGAACTCTCTTTGTATGCTGTGTTTATTTTGTTGGTTGATATGGTATTTGTCTTTCAAAAAGGCAAATATCAATTTTTAATTATCTTTTCAAGTATTTAGAGAACAATTAACTAGACAGTGAACCGACTTGAAATCACTTGAAACCTTCAAGAAACCAATTAAGAGTATGTTTGGCGACAGGCTTATAGAGGATTATAGAGGTTTGGGCTTCTAGTTTTTATAATCTCCAGCCCTCAAGTCTCGTTTGGGTGAGGGGATTATTAAAAACATAATTCCCTATAAGCCCCTAAAATAAAAGTCTTTTCAAGTAGCTTATGGCTAGGGCTTGGGATTATCAATTAATAAGTCCAGCCCCAGCTCCAGCCTCAGCCCCAGCCCCAGCCAGTTTCACCAAACATACCCTAAATACCGAACTTTTTTTTTTTTTATAATTAGTTGATTATAGTATTAATTTTTGTTGAGAGCAAGTAATGGACGTATGTTGTCGTTTTCTTGGCTCCTTCAGTCGTTCTTTTATGTGCCAACTTGAATTTGAATGGTCCAACTTGCACTCGGAAATAAGTAAATTATGTATTAATTTAATATTTTACAGAGATAGTTATTATGAGAATATATATTTGTATGAGAATAAAAGAATAAACTTTAACCTATCAAATATAAAATAAATATTTATATTTAGATCCAATATTAGATATTGTTATTACTGTGTGATATTAGTGATATAGTGGAGATTTCAAACGAGAACTGTTTTTCGTACGAGAATTGCGAGAACCAATCTTAGCCGTTGATTTGATAAGTAGAATTCATGGATGTAAAACGTGAGGTAATCAAGTGTGGCAGGGTGCATGTGATGAATTCATTGATGAGTTATGACATAAAAAGAGGGGAAACTAGACGGCTCAGATTGGTTCTCGCAATTTTCATACGAAAAACAGTTCCCGTTTGAACTTTTGTCTAATGATATATTAGTAAAACTTGATTGAATTATTATTATTATTGATAGTTATTACTATAAATACTCTTTTAAAACGTTTGAGATTATGTTGGTAGGTTTTGTTTTTATAGAAAACGTTGCCTGGAAAATTGAGTTTTTCCGTCTACGAAAACATAGTAGTTGATTAAAAAATTATTGTGTACAATTTCAAACACGTTCATAGAGATTAATATCTATTAATAGTAATAACTATATAAAACCCATTAATTTATTGAGCCAATTATGTATGCTGGCCTGCTGGGGGTCCAGTTTATCTCTTTGTTTGATACTTTGGCTTCCGCTTTTGCCTTTCCTTGTTGGCCATGTGATTTATAGGTGTAGAAGCTTTTGAATATATATATATATATGGGTTCATGCGAGAACCGTTGTTAGTGCGAGAACCGCGAGAACCAATCTCAGCCGTTCCTTGGATATGGGAAGCATCATGGATGGAGAGCGTGGAGGGATAGGGTGTGGCAGGATGCATGTAAGGAATTCATGGGTGGGCAATGACATTGAAGGAGGGGGAATTGGACGGCTTAGATTGGTTCTCGCGCTAACAACGGTTCTCGCATGAACTTTTGTCTATATATATATATATATATATATATATATATATATATATATAAATTGGATCAATAAAGAACCCATCTTTAAACAAAGAACCTAAAAAACCAATCTGGACCTTTAGATCATCAAAATCAATGGATGAGATTAAACAATGACAAAACTGTAATTATAATGTATTAATTTATGAAGAATAGGGCAAAAATGTAATTTTTCCCCCCACTCAACCCACGATTTAAAAAAAAACCACCAAAAACTTTAAATTGTCATAACTTTTTAAGTTTTGTGAATTTAATCAAAAAAATTATCCTAATCTTTTAGTTTTTTAATCCTCTTTCAAACAAGATCACTCTTCCCATATTTTTCTAAATTTTTTTTAGAAAATTAAATTTTTGTTTGCATTTTGGTAGCTGTAGTGTTTTTCACTGTACATATTTTGCATTTTGGCATACTGATTTACGTTTCTTGCATTCTGCATGTTTTTTGCATTCTACGGGTTTACGTTTAACCTTACCCTATATAGAAATTGGATCAATGCGTTAATTATAGATGGACTACGTACGCACACACACACACACACACACACACACACACACACACATATATATATATATATATATATATATATACGCGTATTAATCGATCGATATTTATAAAAAGACGTTCAATTACTTAATTAATTAAAAAGATAGCTAGGCTCATGAATGTACAGGGATATATGATCACACCAGTACACGTACCTTAATTAATTATATGTATTGCGAAGCTAAAAAAAAATGATTATTAATAAGTTTACAAGAATTCTACGTTCTTCATTCTGCATTTTTTTTTACGTTTAGCATTCTGTATTCTGCATGTTTTTTGCATTTTTGCATTCTGCATGTTTTTTGCATTCTGCATGTTTTTTGCATTTTGCATTCTGCATGTTTTTTGCATTCTGCATTCTGCATGTTTTTTGCATTCTGCATTCTTCATTCTGCATGTTTTTTGCATTTGCATTCTGCATGTTTATTGCATTCTGCATGTTTTTTGCATTTTACATTCTTTATTCTGCATGTTTTTTGCATTTTGCATTTAGTATGAACACAACTCTAAATGCAAATTTTGCATTTTGAAAAAAAAAATTCTGAAATATATCAAGGCCGGTCTTGTTTGAAAGAGGACGAAAAACTGAATCTAATGGTATAATTTTTTTGTTAAAATTGTTAAAAACGAACGAGTTATGATAATTTAAAGTAAGTGGGGGTTTTTTTTAATAAAATTGTTGGAGGGTCTGGGGGGGCGAACGACGACGACGCTCAATTTTTTTATTTTTTTTTATTTTCCCTTTTTGCCCCTAAACTATGTGTCACGTGTCATCCACAGAGGAGGTTCTTTAGATTCTATGTTTAAGCAAGGTTCTATGTTTAACCTTACCATATATATATATATATATATATATATATATATATATATATACTAGTATTGTACCCGCGCAATGCAGCGGTGATGAATATTTTGTCTTAACAACTTTTAGGGTGAGCATGGTTTGGTTACCGTTGGTTTTAGTATTGGTTCAGTTTTTTCAGTTTTTGGTTCGGTTTCGGTTTTTCATGCTCACCCCTAACAACTTGTCTATTTTAAAAATAGGGATAGTGTGTTTCTATTCTATATTATAATTGGTCAATAAAATTTCACATTGATGGTAAAATCGAACAATAGTGTTGACATTATTACTCTATACTATTTAATTACACTACCAATTTAAAAAACTCCAATTTTTTTTATAAATACAGGTTATATGTTATTCAGATTTAATACTTCTAATTATGCGTACTTTTTATTTAGAGTTATAATTTGCATTGATTTGATTTTTAATAAATTTCATTATTTTGAAAGATTTAATTATTAAAACGATATATAAGATTATGATTAACTCCACTCATTAGTTACTTTATTTAATAGTTTTTATTTATTTTAACATGAAGAGTAAATAAGTAATTTCAAATTATTTAAAATAAAGTGATTAAAATAAAAGAATTAATATATATATATATATATATATATATATAAGTTGCATTAATTCTGTAAGTTTGCAAACTTACGAATTTTGAAATTAATTGTAAGTTTGCACTAATTCTGTAAATTTTTTACTTTAATTTTAAGTTACTTCTTCATTTGTTCTTAATTTAATTACCTTATGATTGAGTGAGTTATTCACTTTTGATTTAACTTCAAAATAATAGGTTATCTTTACTTTATTATATATGGTATATGTTACAATAAATTTTTTTCCTTTTAAACATTAATACACATTGATTATTTACCTTAACTTCATTGACTTGCCATTTATGATGGCTATTGCAATCGTATAAGACATGTGGGTAGTTTTGTAATTTTAACTTACTTAAAAAATTAAGAGATTAAAGAGGTAAATGCTTTATAATATAGTAAGATATATATATATATATATATATATAGGGCAAAATGCGCGAAAATACAACAAACTATAGCGAAATTACCATTGTATACAACCAACTTCATTTTTTATCAAATAATACAAACAAGTTTCATTTTTGCGTCATTGTATACAGGTTACCTGCTATCGCAGGTATCTTACCTGTTTTTATTTTTTTTTTTCTTTTTTTCTTTTTATTGTTCTTTTTATGAATTTATACTTATGAACATTGTGACTTTGATCTGGGCAAGAAACTAAAGAAGCTAAAGAAGCTAAGAGATCCTAAAGAAGCTAAAAAAGCTAAGAGATCGGTGACTTTGATCTGGGTAAGAAACCCTAAAGAAGCTAAGAGATTTGAAGTCGGTGGTGGTGGATTTTCGGAGCTCTCACTCGACGGTGGTGGATTTTGAAGTCGGAGAACACAAGAAACCCTAAAGAAGCTAAGAGATCTAAAGAAGCGAAGGTTAGGGCTTCATTTAGGGTTTTCGAAGAACACAAGAAACCCTAAAGCGGCGGCTGTTTTCGGAGATCTCACTCGACGGTGGTGGATTTTGAAGTCGGCGGTGGTGTTGAAGGCGACGGTGGTGGTTACTTTCAGATCTGAATTCGATGGTGGTGGTGAGTTTAAAGGAGACGGTGGTGGTGATTATTGAAGGCGGAGGTGGGGAAGGAGACATCAATGGTGGTGATTGTTGAAGTTGACGGTGGTGGATGAATTTCCAGATCTGCTAATTATGCAGATCTGGATTTACCAGATTTGTTTATGAAGATCTTGAAGAACACCAAGAACATATGAATATCCTAATTAAAAAAATTCAAAAATAAAAGAAATTACCGGTAACCTGATAATCAGGTTACCAGTTGCATACAATGACGCAAAAATGAAACTTGTTTGTATTATTTGATAAAAAATGAAGTTGGTTGTATACAATGGTAATTTCACTATAGTTTGTTGTATTTTCGCGCAATTTGCCCATATATATATATATATATATATATATATATATATATATATATATATATATATATATATATATATATAGGGTGAGGTTCAAGGGAGAACCCTTTTAAATAGAGAATAGAGAGAACACGTGTAAACTTGTAATTTATTATTTCTTCTTTACGTTCATTTCACCCATAACTACCCAAAAGTCAACTTTACATCCTAAATCTTAAAATCAATATTATTTCTATAATTATTAACAATTTAAAATTTTGGATGCATTGATGCATCAAATAACACTTTTGTATGCATCGATGCATCAGGATTATATTCGAACATATTATAAAAAAAACGTGACATATTTTAAATCCGATGATCAATGGAATCAAATGCCTAAATAAATTGTGACAATTTTTGAACCATCAGATCAATGAAATCAAAGTTTCAAAAGTGTTCTCTCTGTTCTCTATTTAAGAGCATTCTCCCTTGATCCTAACACTATATATATATATATATATATATATATATATATATATATATATATATATATATATATAAAGGTTTATTTCTGAATTAGTTTGAGTATCGCGACAACCGTTTGTAGTCATTATTCATAATTAACTAAATATTAATATTAATTGCGATAAACATATGCACATGACAGTGGATTTTTTCAGCACATGGAGTAAAGTCGTATATGCACGATTCATATGTGTACAACTCGTTAATGACAGTTGTGTTTTATTTAATGACTAAAGTAACATTTTTAATACGGATTCCGCGAGTACTATTTGTAACCACCATTAATGCTCATTAATAGAGGTATTTTTGACTCCCAACCGTAAAATTACGTCCATGTGAGTAGTCATTAGAAGGCGAGACTTGATTTTTCCAAAATAACTCTAATTAATAAATCCTTAGTGAACCATTAGTACATCATTAATCATTAATGAGCCAATAATGCATCATTAATGAGTCATTAGTACCATCATTAGTGAGTCATCTTTTTTATTAGCAATTAATTTAAATTAATCAAGGGTCAAGATTGATTATCGCAATACTCGTAATAAAAATGGTTCTCAAATGAACGATCATATATATATATATATATATATATATATATATATATATATAGGTCAGTTCAAACGACAACTATTTTTCATACGAGATGAAGAATCAAAATTGAAGAGTTGTTAATGTATAATCTTAAACTAATCAAACTTATTCTTAATTAATCAAGGGCAATTTTGACATTTTCACATTACACCAACTTTTTTTCAGACTAATATATCAATCAAACGGAAATGTATTAAATTACGAAAATCGTATCAAATTAACGAGAAAATTATGTTCGTTTGAACATTATATATATATATATATATATATATATATATATATATATATATATAGGCAAAAGTTAAATCGAGAATTATTTTTTGTACGAGAACTGTTTTTAACGGTTTTAATGACTCATTAATAAGATTATTATTGTAATTTAAATATATACCCAACCGTGAATTGCGTCCGGGTGACTCGTATTTAATTTGCGTGGCTTGATTTTTCTGAAATAACCCTTATTAAAGTGTCAGTAATGAGTCATTAAATAAGTCATTAATGAAGCATTAACGAACCATCAAAAAATCTTAGCCATTGAGTAATTTTAATAAAGAACTAAGATTATTTTTCGCAGTTCTCGTATAAAAAACTGTTGTTGTTTGAACCCATATATATACATATATATATACTAGTCGTCTAACACATGCGATGATTTATAAAAAGTAATAAATATTAAATACTAATAAACAATATTAAATACTTATATTATTAATTAATATCCTTAATTAGATAGATAAACATAACTAATTTGAGAGTTGTGTTCAATATAGTCCATATAAAAAATATAGTCCTGAAATTTTAATATTCAATCACATGTGATTCAGTATACAATTACATGTGATTGTGAAAACATCACATGTGAATTAGAAAATGTCACTCCGTCCAAAATTTTAAAATTCAATCTGGACCATTGATGGGGCTGATCCAAAGGCTAAAATTAGTCCCTCAGGACTATGAATTAAGTATGGACTATATTGAACATTTCTCACTAATTTAATCTAAACTTATTTCTAATAAAAATAACGTATATATCTAAAAAAAATTAATTAATTCAATTCAAAGATAAATATAATTAATTTAAATCTTTATTTAATTCATATTAGTTTGACTTTAAAAAGTCAAAATCAAAATTTTAAAACTAAAAGAATTAAAAGATACGATTTAATTTTTTTTATAAAAGGGTTTAGATCATCTAATAAATTTTTTAAATTAGTCTTTTTTATATATTAAATTAAATAAAACGTAATAATTAATAAATTACAATTAATTACAGGAATGGCCCCTAGTGTTGGAATTTCGGAATTATATAATCGTTTAATACATGTGACATGGACTTTAGGCTGCTGCTATTAACACCAAAGTAACAAACAACTTTAAATGTATAATATAGAAAAGTTGATGTGTATATAATAGTTTATATATATATATATATATATATATATATATATATATAACTATTATATACACATCAACTTTTCTATATATATATATATATATATATCAACTTTTCTATATATATATATATATATATATATATATATATATAAAAGTATTTTTATATATAATACAAGATGATAATACATAAAGTTATTATATAAACAATTTTATTATGTAAGGATCACCTCCATAACTAATATACCTAAAAAAACCTTTTTTTTTCTTTCTTCTCTTTTCAAGGAATCCTAAGTGTAAATTAAATCCAGTGATTACCAAACATCTTTAATAATCATTTAATTAATGAACATCGGTCTGCATGATACATATGACATGTTTTAAAATCCTCAAAATTAAATAATTATTTGACCATATTTCAATGATTTGGTAAATGATTAAGAGGACAAATTATAATTAGATAGAATGTAGAAGAATATTTGACGAATCATTGAGATAATATCTCGTGTGTGTATATATATATATATATATATATATATATATATATATATATATATATATATATATATATATATATATATATATATAGGAGGGATCTAGAGAGAACATCTCTTAAATGGAGAATGGTGAGAACACTTCTCCACCAATCAACAAAAAGGACAAAGTAGTAATTTTAAACAATTTCTCTCTCTTCTATTAAGCTTTCTTTAAATAACATTTTTTTACATCATTGATTTTATAATCTATATATCTTTCACATATATATTTATTAAATTAAAAAAATTATATCATTAAATTCATGTTTAAATCCTATTTAATATGATATAAATTTCAATATATTTCACTACAACTTAATTTAGATGCAATCCCAATCGTTTTGATGCAATCAACCCAAAAGGTCTCCGTTATAAAAAATATACAAGTAGTACACTTTGATGCTAAACATAGATAACTTGAAAATCAAAACAAATGCAACACATAGATAATTTTAAGAGTTAATTACAAAGATGGTACCTGTGGTTTGCGCTAAATTTCACATTTAGTCCTTTAAAATCGAAAATTACACTGGTAGTCCTTATGGTTAACGTTTTGTTTCACTTTTAGTCCTTTAGACTAACTGGTGTTAAAGTTGACCGTTAGTCAAAGGGTATTATGGTCATTTTAAATCTTATCCTTGTTAACAAACATCCATTTTCATTATTCATTAGTTAAAAATTATAAAAAAAACACAAACACACATTTTCATTATTTATTAATTAAAAATTAATTATAAAACACAAACCCTTATTTCAGTATTCATTAATTAAGAACTTAAAAAAAAGAAAAATATACAAACAGCCATGGTTAGAGATGAATCAAATACAAATGTAACTCATTCTTGTATGCTATTGAACTATGAAATTGGCAGATTATAACCTGAATTAGATTTATCTGAACAAGAATAGAATCAAGTGTTTATTAATATTTCATTCTGAACAACAAGCAAAAACGAAAAATCAGAAACCTAAACTAACTTTGAAGGATGAATCAAGAACGATACATAAACAACCTGTGAGAGAAGAACAAGAGATTTGCAGCAAAAACTAATTTTTTCTTCAGATTTGCAGCAGCGGCGCTGTTCTCTTCTTCATTATTATCAAGCCCACGAAGAACACCAGAAAAAATTTCCTTCTGCTACAACATCCACCTCCAGAAAAGATCCAAAATTTGAAGAACAAGATCAGAGAAATCAAAGAACATGCGCTCAGATCTGTGAGCGATGGTCGTGGTGGTTCAGATCTAGCGGAGTTCGTTGTAGTCGGTGGTCTTACGGTGAGAGGAAGCGAGACCTTTGGTGGTTGCGGTGGCAGTGGCGGTGGCGGCGGCGTCCGGTGGAAGGGGTATAGAGACGACTGTTAGTGGCTGTGACCCGTATCCTGTGGAGAGGGGTGGTGAGTTACAGTGGGGGTGTGCGGCGGTATGGCGATAGTGGTGGTTCGAACGGTGTTGCGGCGGCGACGGTGGTGGGTTGAACTCCGACGGGTTTTGATTTTTTCAGATCTGGAAGTAAGAGATATGAGAGAGAGAGAGAGAGAGAGAGAGAGGGGGGGTGATAAGGGTAGTAGAGAGTATGGGTGTTTGGAATGATAAGGGTAGTAGAGAGTGTGGGTGTTTGGAAACAAATAGAGAATAACTCCTTTAAATAAGTGTGTTTGGAAGTAGTTTTAATAGGTTCACCTTGTTTGGTAACAAGAATAAAGTGGGAAAAGACTGAAATACCCTTTGACTAACGGTCAAAGTTAACTGGAGTTAGTCTAAAGGACCAAAAGTGAAACAAAACGTTAATCATAAGGACTACCAGTGTAATTTTCGATTTTAAAGGACTAAATGTGAAATTCAGCATAAACCACAGGGACCATCTTTGTAATTAACTCTAATTTTAATATGTACACAAATGCAAATAAAAACATAGATGCAATACACACTAAACATGTATTTTTGCATACATCAAATTTTGTACTTAGACAAAACTAGTGAGATGCAAACATATAGATGCGACAAATATTCTTGTTTTCGTCTTCATCAAACCTAGATGCGGGTGTAGTGTTCAAATGTATAAACACAAAAATCTATATATAAATCGGAATTTTGGCTACGATATTAAGTAAACACAACCCGCGTAAAATGAAAATATGCAACTTCATAGAAAAAAAAACAAGTGGAAATTGTTGCACGTGGAATGCTCCTCAGAAATTGGATGTATAATTCTTTTTTGAAGAAATCCATCAAATATTTTTTATTATTATCCTAACGTATGTGTTAAGTTGTAAAATAATTATTCTTTTTTTATTAAAAAACATGAATGATGAATGAATGTAAGAGAGAAATAAATATGAGAGAGAAATAAATATGAAAGATAAATTTATTTCTCCTTCCTAAAATGCCCTTTTAACCCTATAAATTAATTTAAGAAAATGACAAATTAGGGAATTAATAGGAGTCATTGATTTGGAGATCCAAAGGCTACGAAGTGTTCTTACGGTTCTTCAAATAAAAAGTGTTCTCATTTGATCATGCCTCTCTCTCTCTCTCTCTCTCTCTCTATATATATATATATATATATATATATATAGGGGACAGTTCAAACGAGAACATTTTTTCGTACGAGAACTGCGAGAACCAATTGCAGCAATTGATCAAAGAGATGGAGGGTTGAGATTAAAGAGTTGTTAATAGATAATCTTAAACTAATCAAACTTATCCTTAATTAATTCAGGGTAGTTTGGACATTTTTACTTTACCCCCGCATTTTTTAAACTATTATATCTATGAAACGGAAATGTGTTAAATTACAAAAATTATACCAAGTTAACGACAAAATTATGCTCTTTAATTTGAGACCAGTCATGCTATATTTTTTCAAAAAAAAACTGATGTGTTTGCTGGTTTTTTTACTACAGCTCGACATTTGTACATGTGCAAATATGCAAAATTTGCACAAGTGCAAATCTTTTTGCACAAGTGCAAATATATTTGCACCTGTGCAAATACAAATATTTTTGCACATCTTCTGCAAATATGTAAATATTTGCACAAATGCAAATATTTTTGCACTCGAATAAACATTTTTTTCGAATTATATCAAATTCACAAAAAAATTATGCTCTCATTTTCTTCATGCTAGAATTTGAAACTCTACAATTTAGTATGTTTATTAATGAAACAAATATATATATAAGAAACGGTAATAATCTTGTTTTAAGAATATAGTTAATAATTTTTTAGAGTCTAAATGTTTAAATATATACATCACTAACCATTTGCTGGAAAAAAAACCATGTTACAAAGCTTGAAATACACTAATACTACTAACCACATAAAGACATAATGTTAAAATAATTATGTCAATAATAAATACCCCACTGACCATAATTACTTCATGGTTTTTTGGTCCGTAGTTGCCTTCCGGTGCAAATTAAATCCGGCAAGTTTCGTGGATGTGTCCATGTGGGTGTTAAAAACGATTACCTTGTCGTCGCCTTCCGGTATAAAATAAATCCGGCAAGAGTTTCGTGGATGTGGGTGCTAAATTAAATTTGATCCATACACAAGCAGATGGAGCATGTGGCAGTCGTTAACAGCAGAGACAAGAGTATGTAGTTGTGTGGAGGACGATGACGGTGAGAAACGTAGGCGACGGGTGGAGAAATGGGTCGTTTGTTGGTATTCTTCGATTTTATACAGATCTAGAAACTGTTGTTAATCCATACCTGATTGGGGCTCGATTCCATCATTTTAATCCACTTCTTCAAATTGATTTGCAGCTCTACAAAAATTATCTATAAATCGAGCAATTCCGCCGCACCTTGTAGCATCAGGTGGCCCGATTGAGGTTTGGAAAGTTTATCTATAAATTGATTTACATTGAATTTGACGGCCATGGGCAGTTACAGTCAATAGGCGGTTGCCGGAAAGAAGACGGTGAAGATAAAAGCGGTAGGTGCTGTTAGCGGTTGTCGGCTATAGGCGGTTGCCGGAATGAAGGTTGGTTACCGGTGATTTAAACGCCTGAGCAGATCTAAAGAGGCATGAGTGTGCGTTTGGAATTTGGATCTCAAGAGGTGTGTAAATTTGAAATCTGAAAGTGACGGTGCAAGGGAGTACGTGACTTTAATATGACCAAAGTGCCCTTGAAGTTAAAACAAGACATTTAAGGTTAAACAATAAAATGATTGAACCGCACCCTATATATATATATATATATATATATATATATATATATATATATATATATATATATAGAGAGAGAGAGAGAGAGAGAGAAAGAGAATGGATCAATATAGAACCACCTCTTAATCATAAAACCTAAAGAATCATTTTTTAACCATTGATCAATATATAATCTATGGATGAGATTATTTTGATTTATTTATAATTGATTTACATATTTTTGGTAATGAATTTGTACATAGGGGCATAATGGGTAATTTAATTAAAAAACCTCTTCTTAATTCACGCCACCAGTGTCATCTCAAACATTTTTGGGGCCCGGGGCAAAACTAAAATGTGGGCCCTAAAATCACTAAAATATAATAAAACATACTAAAACGTATAATATGTTAAGTAAGAAACCTATAATTGTTTAGGTTTTTAAATTCTTTATAAAGTTTTCATTCTCTCTGTTTGAGATCGTTTTGGGTTTTCAAATTCTTCTCTTTTCTTTCATTTTTTACTACGGTAGAAATACATTTTGGAAAATTTGATTTATTAGTTAGTTATAAATGGATTTAGATATTCAAATAAACAAAACAATGAACTTGATATCTAGTGATTCAACTATGAAAGTAAGCACACCAATTAACTTGATATCAAGTGATTCAAGTAACTAGCTTATCTAATATACCAAATAACTACTAAACTAATTGTAACACCCGCATTTAGGGTCTAGTCGTTCTTGGCAATTAGGTGAGTATTTAAGTTTTATTTAATTGTTAATTGCGTGATGTTATTGATGTTTTCATGATAATTAATTGGTCTGCGAGACAAGAGATAAAATATGAGATTTAATATTTTAATAAGATATTGATATCATATGATTTGGTTTTACACGAGGGTTCCAAATAATACCTCTGTTGGTGCATATTTTATGAATCCATAGTTCGTATCAATAAAGTATATTCATGTGGTGTTAATTAAATGTGTTTTGATTAATGGTTTGCATGTTTATACATTCTTAGTGTGTCTATGTGGTTATCTTAAGCTTACAAGTCCTTGATCATGTGTTGATGTATGATTGAAAGTTTAAGACTGTGTGAAAATTCACCATGGGTGTGATAAGTTCACCACGTGCGTGATGAGCTCACTACGTGCGTAGTGAAGCCCACTTCGCACGAGGTGACTATGTCGGTTACCGTGAGATAAATAATATTAAAATATTCAGGGTCGTACGAATTCGACTAATTTCGTACGAAGTGCTCTGCACTACGTACGAAGTGAATAAATTATTCTATAAATACATCTTGATTCGTGTCATTCGGAAGGAACTACGCATATTAAGCCTATATCGGACGAAACTTGACCCTTTGCGACCTTAAGCCTTCGACAACGTAATCTTGCCCTTGAAACTCGCGAACTTAGTGTTAAAACCGAATTCCAAGGCAGCCTAGGCATCTCTGTGTGAGTACTGTGTGTTTGTCTTCTACCTTTCTGGGTGAGTCACTGTGTGCCGGACACCTAAGCAGATCTTAGAATCCTTAGGAGGTTTGGGAAATAGAAATTCCGCACTATTTCTCATCCTAGATCAGTCCTAGCATTAGGGTGTTTTAGTTTAGTTTAGAACCCCGTCCCCCAGCCGGTCCTACAAAGTGGTATCAGAGCCTTGTGCTTTGATTGATCACTTTTCCTTAGGATTTGTCGATCTAGGTGTCCCCTTAGGCCTGTGTGTGCCCTCTTTTGTCGGTTTTAATCGGTCAATAGGTCAAAATTAGGGTCTTTTGCGTTTAAAAGGTCAAAATTTTAGCGATTAATTTCTTGAATTCCGTCCGTGCGAAGTGGACTTCCACTCCGTGCGTAGTGGGCCCAGTTCGCACGAACTGTTTGTGTGTGTTCTAGATCCTTCGACTGCTGTCTGTGTGCCTCGTGCGTGCGTGGTGCTCGTAGTCCGCACGAAGTGCTTGTGGTGCGTGCGTAGTTGTTGTGTGTGCGTCTAGAACCTTCGTTTTCTTCTCCGTGCGTAGTGGTTCTCCAGTACGTGCGTGGTGAAGCCAGTTCGCACGTGCTGGACTGTGTGGTCTCTCAAAATCATTTTTTACTCTGTGTGCTTGCTGCCTTGGTTCTCAAAGTCAATCTAAATGGCCTCTAAACAAACCACTGCCTTAAACAACCTTTTACTAGAAACAGAAATGGGCAGTATAAACAAAGTGCCGAAATTGCTAACCATGGAGGACTATCCTATGTGGAAGCCCAGGTTCGAAATCTTTCTAGATGGGGTTGACTGTAGATTGCGGCGAGCCATGAACGTTGAGTATATGGTTCCGAAAGGGGAGGGAAACATTGAAACCCCTTACGACAAGATGACTGTCGAAAAGCAGACCAATTACAATGCCGAAAAGAAGGCATATGCTCAACTAATTCAGGCGATTCCCAACGAGATTTTCCACCAGTTTAGGAGGTATCGAACTTCCTACAGTCTATGGAGAGCCCTTGAGAAGAGGAACGAGGGAAACGCTGCTCTGAAGGAACTTAAAGCAAGTCAATTAAGGAAGGAATTAGACCATTTCATGGCTACGAGAGATGAGAAAATTCCTTCTCTCATTACAAGATATAATCATCTTCTCAGTGAACTGGACAGTCTGGGTGTTACTGTTCCAGAGAAGCAGCAGGTGGAAATTTTGGCAAAAGCCTTGCCCAAGAGCTGGCGGCCATATATTATGATATTGAAGAATAGTGGTGGTTTTGACGGGTTGGATCTAAATGATTTCACCACCAAGTTGAAAGAGCAAGAGCAGGAGGAACAAAATTTGGATTCCATGTCCAGTTATCAACAAAATCCTTCTCTCTACTACTCTGGGACACCTGTATCGTCATCCACTTCTTCAAATGCCCCCTTACAATCTGCCTATGTGAGTAATGTGAATGATTCTGGCAGATCTACACCTGAAGCCTCATCTTCTGGGCCATCCTATACTGTGCCTACTTCTGGATTCAATGCCGAGCATTTCAAGTATGGGAGTGCAGATGAAGTTAAAACACATATGAGCATGCTAAGTGCACTAGTCTCCTCTTATGATGATCTACTGAAGGGGAAGATTGGTAATGCTCATCTGACTCAAGAGGATTATGACCAGATTGATGACGATGAGATGGAGAGACAAGATATCCTCTGGTCATATGCTAACTTAGTTAGAAGGGCGAGGGCATATGAGAAAAGAACAGGGAAGTCAATATCAGCAACAAAGGATACCAAACTTGGTTTTGATAAATCTGCGGTAACATGCTATAATTGCGGTGAAAAAGGTCATTTCGCGAGAGAATGTGATAAGCAAAAGAGTATGGGACCAAGGTATCCGTTCAAAACCAGTCCTGGCAGCAGATCATCTTCCTCTACAACCATAAAGTCTGAATCAACTCCAACACCGGCTAAGGCAATGGCAGTTGTTCAAAAGGACGAGGGAATTGACTGGTCAGTACAATTTGGGAATGATGGTGCTGATATTAATGTGGCAAATGTTCATGTGTTGAACGAAGATTCTCAATCCGAGACAGAAAGTTACTCAAGTGAGGAAGAATCAATTGCCAGCGTTGAGTATGATCCAGCCCCGATTCCAGCTGCAGAAGAGACACCAGTGAAAGTTCGTGCCAACGAGTCAAACCAAAAGGTGTGCAGTTGTGGTCAATCATCAGAGGAAAAGGTTGATGAATCTTCTACATCAACCCCAAAAGAGGATTTAAAGTTAGACGAGAATGTGGGTGAGCCTCAGAAGAATGAGGTTCAGCAAGAAGAAATCAAAAAGGCTGAACCAGGCATAAGAGAACTGTTGGCTAGTTCTAATGTGAAAGGTCCGTTGATGCATCGTATCCGCGATGCCCTTCGGAAATTTGAAAAGGAGGGTGTAAAGTCTCCTGATACCCGTCCGTACCAAGAGGTCAAACTCCTACCCAAACATCAAGGGTTAGGGTATCGATCTCAAAGGATATCGAAAGGTTTTGTAAAGCAATATCCAGACAGGATTTGCTATGTGTGCAGGAGACCTGGTCACCTCAGTTCCGAGTGTGATCAGCAGCCACATCAGCGCTGTAACAGGAAAGTTGAGACTTTTCAAAAGAATAAAACATTTACTAAAAACAATCAAAACTCAACTCTTCCAGTTCAGCATCAAAAGACAAACGGGGATACCATAAGAAAATCTAAAAATCCCGAAGTTGTTAGCAAAAGAAAATCTTCGCTCAATCAGACTTCTAAGTGGACTAACAAATTGTGTGTTCAAATGTCTAAGGATTCGAGTGACAGGTTCAGCAAGGCTGCTGAGAAGACTGGAACTTGGATGAAACTTCCAGTGATTGGAGAAGACGGGAAACCCATGACTATTCGGGCTTGGGTTCCTAACGCTCTCTAATTCATTCTTCTATGTGAAGGGTGTCAACCGCTATCATCAAGTGTGAGGTATTTGTGACTGTGTGTCTAGTTTCTGTGTGACTAAATTGTTCTTTTGTCTTTGTGTTTATTTCCTGTGTGCTTCTGCGTTTCTATTTTCTAAGTTTTTAGTTTCTTTAGTATTTTAGGGGGAGATAGTTCAGAAAACATAGAAAATACAAAAAAAAAAAACAAAAAAAAAAAAACAAAAATGAGAAGTTGATCCAACTCAAATGGAAAATGATGGTACACTGGCTTTCAATACAAAGTACGTCTAGTAAAATTAGGACTGAAGGCATGTACATATTCTTGAGAAAACTGTCTGAAAATCTAATTGAATCAGATAAGAAACAGATAGTGTGTAAGACATATAAGGAAAGTCTAGACTGATAAATGGTTATGCATGTGAAAATCAATCATAGATTTAAGCTATCGAGACATTCAAAGTCTATAAGTCAATAACAGTTGAGAATGACTTAGTTTGATGCACACACCTGTTACCATGCCAAATGTGCTTAGATGACAATGAGCAAAATGTAAAAGAGGGTGAAAAATTGACCCCAATCTGAGATGTCAAGGATCTTTCAATGTTGAATTGTCAAAGAGTATAAAATGCAGTGACAAAAGCTATATTGATCTATTAGTGTTAAATTGTCAAAGAGCATAAAATGCAGTGACAAAGGCTCAGCAAGAAAAATGTCTAGAGAGGTGAAAAATTGACCTCCATGTCAAAGAGCATAAAATGCGTTGACAAAGTCACAAAGCACATAAGCATGGTGGTTGGGTAATCAAGTTGTGCACCTACTGAGTGAATCAAAATACTGTGAGATTTTGAAAGAGATAGTCTTAACCGTGTATCCAGTTTAGATAATCTGAAAATGTTGAAACAAAATCTGTCATTATCTGAGGAAAGTTAGGTAGACAGACAGGGATTGAAAGAATATGTGTAGGCCCAAGTCCTGAAATGAATGACTACCAAGTATTGACGAGCTGGTACTGACTCCATATTGGAACCTTCTCACAAAAAGATTTAATTTCAGTAATTTTAAATTCCTGCAATTTCTTTACTGTTTGTTTTTAAGTTTGTTCCTTAGGACTTAGTTAGTAAATAGATTAGATTTAAATTTATATTCTTTTATTAGTTAAAGTTTCCTTCAGTCTATCTTATTTCTTGATATTATTGTTCTTTATTACTCCGAATGTTCACTGGTACTTATATGTTAATAACTTGCCCTGAAGTTACTAATAGCTGTGTGCTAAGTACAGGACAATCGAGAAAAAGAGCCAACTCTATGTGAGGAAGCTGACTCACACGAAGTGAATCAAAACGCACGAATTTGATAAACAAAACATACGAAGAGGATTGATATGTTTTTATGTCTTTTAGTGTGTTATTTGTTTAGACTTTCTTTTTTCGCTTTGATGTACTTAGATGCTTATTAGTGGTCTTGAAATTACTGATTGGTTGCTGCTGAGTGTAGTACTAACAGTATCAAGGTTCACAGAGGAGAAGCTCATCACATGCGAAATGGATTCACTAAATACAGGTTACATCTCACAATGTGCTTAGTGCAGGTAAGGGTGTAACGAAAGGTATTCCAATAGCATTGTGCTGTGTGCAGCATGCTATGTACTTTTTGCTTTGTGATGTTTTGCTTTGTGCAAATTTCGTTGTGTGCATTTTGCAATTCTGCTTAGTGAAATTTACTTTGTGAATTTTTTTGCTTAGTGAACTTTGCTTTGTGAATGTTTACTTAGTGAAATGGTTATTGATAGAACTAGGTCTTAGGGGGAGTATGTTGGTGCATATTTTATGAATCCCTAGTTCGTATCAATAAAGTATATTCATGTGGTGTTAATTAAATGTGTTTTGATTAATGGTTTGCATGTTTATACATTCTTAGTGTGTCTATGTGGTTATCTTAAGCTTACAAGTCCTTGATCATGTGTTGATGTATGATTGAAAGTTTAAGACTGTGTGAAAATTCACCATGGGTGTGATAAGTTCACCACGTGCGTGATGAGCTCACTACGTGCGTAGTGAAGCCCACTTCGCACGAGGTGACTATGTCGGTTACCGTGAGATAAATAATATTAAAATATTCAGGGTCGTACGAATTCGACTAACTTCGTACGAAGTGCTCTGCACTACGTACGAAGTGAATAAATTATTCTATAAATACATCTTGATTCGTGTCATTCGGAAGGAACTACGCATATTAAGCCTATATCGGACGAAACTTGACCCTTTGCGACCTTAAGCCTTCGACAACGTAATCTTGCCCTTGAAACTCGCGAACTTAGTGTTAAAACCGAATTCCAAGGCAGCCTAGGCATCTCTGTGTGAGTACTGTGTGTTTGTCTTCTACCTTTCTGGGTGAGTCACTGTGTGCCGGACACCTAAGCAGATCTTAGAATCCTTAGGAGGTTTGGGAAATAGAAATTCCGCACTATTTCTCATCCTAGATCAGTCCTAGCATTAGGGTGTTTTAGTTTAGTTTAGAACCCCGTCCCCCAGCCGGTCCTACAACCTCATTGCATGTTTTTGGTTTGAGTAGGACTGCTTTAATTAAGTTTCTGTATCTCAGATATCAGTATTTGCACTGTGTAGTGTATTAAATTTATTCCAAACCGTTTTAAGGTGTTATTGACCCTTAAGAGTCATTTTTTCATGTTGTTCCCGTTTGTTTGGTTCTGGCTGCGTAAGAGAAGAGAGAAAAGAACCAAAAACCCACTCTTACTCAAACTTGAGTCTGTAATTCTGGTTTCGAGTTATAAAGCGAGGGTTAACGTTTGGATTTCGAGCAAGAGGTGATGTTGTGTTGTTTATGTCGAGTTTGATAAGAGAATTCTTGAATGTTGAATGTTGGCCGTGCGAAGTGGAGTCCACTACGTGCGTAGTGACTCCATTACGTGCGTAGTGCTCAATGAAGAAGATGAAGTCGATGAGTTTTGGTCGCACGGAGTGTAGTCCACTACGTGCGTACCAGTGTCCAAATCGTGCGTAGTGTGTGTGAACCACTTCATACGTGCCAAAATGCAATACGTGCGTAGTGTGTTCATTACGTGCGTAGTGTGTTCACCACGTGCGTAGTGTGTTCACCACGTGCGCAGTGATTCGGATGTTATTTCAGTGAATGTTTTATTGTTCTGTAGCCAATGAAAGTTGATGTTTTGCAATTGGAATGTAATCCCAATTACTGACTAAGTTATGATGTGTTTCAGGAAACGAGAAGGCTCAGTGAAATTAGAATACTGAGTGTGGTGTTGGAGAACACAGGTGAGTGGACTTTTAACTCACGAATTGTTTTGGTTGTAACGGTAATGGTTACAACATGTTGTAATGTCTTACTCTCTGTTAGACTAAATGATCTGGTACTTGTTTTGTTGATGCCTTGGGCATACTTGATGTTTGGTTAACAGCTGTTTATTGGCACTGGATGCATATGATGGGGTCAGCCATAGTGGGCTGGGTTCACTTGTCATCGGCTAATCAGTATTAGATCTGTTGATGCATGTGTTGCAACTTGAGGTGATTACTGTGTGAGAATGACAAGTGGGCTATCGGTAAACCTATGCTAGGCCAGCATTTGGTTGAAGGTTCGGCCGAACCGCCGGTCCTCTGTGATACTTGTTTATTTGCTGATGTTTTTCGTTGGTTAAACTTCCATTCACTTAGCTTTGAGCTAATCCCCCACCATAAACTCCAATTTGCAGGTTGTTGAGCTGATTTGTTGTGGGGAGTTTTGCCAGTCTTTTTGGGGAATGACTGATACATTAACTCTGATATAATCTTGTTATGAGCCTGTATGTATATATATGTAACACTGGACTTGGTTTACTGACACTTGTGTCAGATGTTAAATCGTTTGTAATACTACTGTAAATAAGTATATATTTGGTTGCTCGCTTCCGCATGAATAATTTAATTAAAAAAATATATATAGCGGTGTTACACTAATTAACCAATTATCAAGAATATTTGGCTAATTTATTTCAAATAAATGACTCCAACAAATCTAATAGTTGATAATTTGGTATCAAGTGAGTAGAATTTGAAGTGATAAAAATGGGCCCCAATTAACAATTGATTCAAAAAAGTAAGTTATTCCAAATAACAAAATCAAATTAATTAACTAATAATCAATAATCAATAACCCAAAGAAGAAATGAAAGATAAAAAGAAACTTCATGCCTGTTTTGTTAGACTTTGAACAATTAAACTTTGAAGCCTTGATTTCCGAAAGTAAATAACTCTTATTATGTGTTTTCCAAGCCTATTGCTATTTCAATTTCTAAGTTTGCGCTTTTTGGGCAAAAAAAAATTGGACCTTTTCCCTACTTAACTGTATATTTAGGCTCAATAAACTTTGTTACACACTCACGCACACACAACATATAAATATATATGTATATATAGAAGTTTATACCGACCGTGGGCCCTATCTAGCCATGGGCCCTGGGCGGTTGCCCGGATAGCCCGCCCCTTAAGACGGCCCTGCACGCCACTCCCTCTCTCCCACGTTATTTTTCTAAATCAAATTTCTCCTCTGCGTGCGCTGGAGAAAATAATGGAAGCAGCAAGAATTTTTTTTATATATGATGACAATGAACCACATGGCAAACTAATGGAAGCAACAAGAATTTAGTATATATATTGTTCACGAAGCAGTGAGAAAATGATGATGTGGCATGAAAATGATGATGTCATTGATGACATGTAAATATGACGTGGCAAAATGATAGCATGTGATTGGTAGATATTGGACAAAACCCATAACACCATGTTTTAATTCAAATTAATTAAGGGGTTTTAAATGTAAATTGTGAGGGGCTTAAATGAAACATACGAGGGGTTTTATAAAAATAATATATTAATGTATTTAATTATAGGTTGTATGTAAATTATGCTTAATAACTTATTATATATTTTGTTTAGAGAAAAAATAATTATATATTTGTGACCGTCTCATTATTATCTACGTTTTGATATAAAATTTATCATAATATGACATTTTTTCGAAATTAGTATATTTTTAACCTTTATTTATCGAGAGTAGTGAGTACGTAATCAATGGACGTTTTATTCGGTTTTTTATATTCTCTCTCCCTATGCATCATAGTTGATATAATCACTGATTTCCTGGTCTTTCAGTAAAAGAATTAAATGTATATAATTTTTGAAAAAATTTATTGTATTATGATAACATTTATATCGAAACGTAGATAAGATTTATAATGAGTAAGGTGTATGTTAAATAGTTGATGCACTCAAAATTAATCAATAATATATTATAATGATTTGTCATTGTTTAGTAACTTGGTGTTGTATAATATATAAAGATTTATCATTAAACGTGATGGATAAACATACATGAATCAATTTAAAATTAAAAAAACTTATCATTATAGAACTTAATTCAAATAATGAAACACTAATCAATGAAAAAATTCATGAGAAAACTTAAAATATGTAACCATCATTGTGGATTATTATTGTTCGCCAAATTATATTTATTTGTTAGTTATATCAATCATTTTTGCGTATGAATTATGGTTTACCATTTTTTCTTTTATGATAATGAATGTTTTCATTTAATTATTAACAATATTTGTCGTATATATATGTGTGTGTGTATATATATATATATATATATATATATATATATATATATATATATATGTGTGTGTGTGTGTGTGTGTGTGTGTGTGTGTTCGACAAAGTGGGGAGATAATTTGCTTTATTCACACGAGGATGATGATTTTAATGACATAGATTTTTGGTAACCATTCGTCTATCGTCTGGTAGTAAAAAAAATTTATTATGTTTGATAATCATTTAGCGAGTCTTCTAAAACCATTAGTTAATGAATGAGTAAATAAGCGTCCAGAAATTTTCACGTAGCATGTTAATGGTAGTGAAAAACCGTCATGTTAATGAGTTTTATAATTACCCTTACAGCTTGAAATTTTATATAAAGACTTTATTTGTTTAAGTTTTTTCTTATTTTTAACTAATAACTTCGTAAATAAAATTTAGGTTATTATTACATGGATATCTAAATTCAATGTTATCTTGTGTTTTAAACTATATTTAATTAAACAATAAATAAACTATACTTAAACAATTTATGTATGTATAAACAAAATCTTATACGTTAAGATCTTAATTTTATGTGATGTAATGTGAGTATAATTAGATTGATATCTTTATTATTTAACTTTAAATAAATTAAGTTTACAATTCTAAAAATACAAATATATAATTACTAATAAAAATGTATATGCTCAAATTAAGCACTTGATATTACATTATTAACTTTTAGACATGAAATATCATATGCACATTAAAACTACACTAAAACTTTTAGAGGTGAAAAAATTCTCTCTCTCTCTCTCTCTCTCTATATATATATATATATATATCATTAATACAAAAGTTTTATTTACATACCCGAGCACTGCTCGGGTATAACACTAGTTGTTTTTAATGGAACCGATGATTTTTTTTTTCAATTTGCAATCGTGGTCTAATATTATCATTTTGCATTTTTCTGGATTTTGTATTATAGTGTTTGTATAGACTTTGCATTTTTAGATTGAATAAGTAACTTTTACATTTTTTAGATTTTGAATATGTAATTTGCATTTTCCATTTTCATTTTTGAATTAGATTGTTGAAATGCAAATAACAGTGTGGATTTGCATTATCATTTTCAAAATTTGCATTTTTGGAAGCATATGCATGACTTGCATCTTCGATTTTTTGCATTTTTGTTTTTTGCATTTTTGCATTTTCAAATGAAACCCAAGTGAAAATGCAAATTTTGTAAAATTTGCATTTTCAAAAAAAAATAAATAAAGTTTCAGAAATATATCAAGCCTAGTCTTGTTTGAAAGAGGATGAAAAACTTAATCTAAAGATATACTTTTTTGCTAAAATTATTAAAAACGAATGAGTTATGATCATTTAAAGATTGAGAGTTTTTTTTAATAAAATCGCTGGAAGAGAGAAAGAGGCCGTGGGTTTTCATTTTTGTTTAATTTTCCAATTTTACCCTCCAATCAACATGTCACGTGTCATCCTTTAAGGTGGTTTTTAGGTTTTATATTTAAGAAAGGATCTATGTGTATCCTTACCCTATGTATATATATATATATATATATATGGGAAAGATATACTAAAAAGAGAAAAAAAACTACAAAAAATAAGGAGAAATCTTAGTCATTCAATTTTTTAAATCTGTTCCTAAAAAAGTGGTTTTTCTTATTTTCAATTAATTATAAAAAAAATACAGAAAAGAGTATAATTGATCTTTTTTATAATTTGCCGTCCAATTGCTCCTTCTTCAATGTCATCACCCAACCATGAATTCATCACATGCACTCTAGCACACTTAATCCCTACACGCTCTACATCAATGAATTTCACTTATCAAATCAATGGCTAAGATTGGTTCTCGCGGACGATACATGTTTAGAAGACATGCATTCGTGCATGAGTATTAGAGTTCGGGGGCAACTGGGGTGTGCTTCCCATTAGTAGAACTCATGTGTTACGATAGTTTTCGAGCATGTATTAGAATGACTCCGTACGTGATGTACAAGTAGTGTAGAGCCCCTAGTTGATGGGGTGAAGTGGTGCAGTAAGAGCTCGAAAGTACCGAGGTAATGCAGAAAATGTTTGAGAACATTAAGAGAATTCGTGAAAAGGTGCATACAACGCTGAGTAGACAGAGAGGCTACACTGATAAGTAGGTGACTGTGAGCCGCACCAAGTTTTTCCTTGGAAATGAGTGATACGCTTAAGGAAGCGAGGAAGGTTGAGCCCTATAAGCAGTTGACCCTTCAAGGTTCGGTGGGAATACTGTAGGAGAATCAGAATGAACTCGGGAACTGGAGAGCGAGATTAGTCCGAATTACCGCAAAATGTCTGAATGGAGTCTTCGAGGATGAAGTCGTGTCTTAGTGGGGGAGAGTTGTGTTAGATTATGTGCAGAGATAATTAATAGGCACATTGTATCCAATGTTATAAGAGACTAAAGGGTCACACTGCTACACACCCAAATCAGAACAGTTGGATTTCACCATAAATCTGTGTGGAAATAATTAATCAGTTGGATTAATTATTAAAGAGAAAAGTAAATAATTAATCAGTAAGTATTAATTATTGAAAAAAGAGAAATAAATAATTAATCAGTTTGTATTAATTATTAGAAAGGAAATAAATAATAAATAGTTATTTATTATTTAAAGAGAATTAAATATTAAGTTTTAATATTTAACGGACCAGTTAATTAATAGTTAATTAATTAACTAGTAAAAGTCCAGGGGGTCAAAGCGAGAAGATTGAAAGTTTAATTAAAACCAGTGGGCTTTTTAATTAAACGGGCTGTAACACTACTTTTCTAAAATAGCTTTTAAAACTCTATTGCTTAAAATTATTACTTTTAAAAGAACAGGGTTTGCGGAAACAAGCTTTCAACACTTTAGTGCTAACAGTCTCACGAAAGTAGTGTTAAAAGTACTCTGTTTAAAAACTTGGAGCTGTCCAACTCTGCAAAGCTCTAGGGCCTTACCCTTGCTTGAAACTGATTACCTGCAAACACAACATACTAAAACGTAAGCTTTCGCTTAGTGAGCATACAAACTGATCAGATAAAGACTTTAAACATGAGTAACTCTTCCGGGATGTTTCACATCCAAGCTGAACACCTGCAAAACTGTTTAAACTATTAACTGGTCCAAGGTATGATCACACCTCGCGCGTAATCAAATCCCTGACACTCTATTTAGGTATAAGGACCTCAATATACCCCTATCTCTGTACTGAATAATATATCTGAGGGCTATTAAACCTTGAAACAATAGTCTTAACTCGTTACATAAACATATCATAACACAGATATCATACTGTTCACCTTGTGCATATATGTATACTGATCATACTAAATACTACAACATAGTGCTACTGAATCTCACATAAATAATCACATATCAAGCATACAATTGATATACTAGTCACTTAATGCATATACATATGCTAATCTGATTAAAGGTAAGTACACTCACCTTAGCAGCAGTTAAGAAATATACTCCTTTCACAGAAGCGTCAAACTCTTATTGCCTACAACCAATAAACATGTGCTACATTAACTTCTATACGCTCTATGGCAACTTAAACTGAACATTAAGCAAAAAACCACTTGACCTGGTCCTGGCCCTCCCTACGGCCGTAGGGGTTCATCCCTACGCCCGTAGTAGCGTTTCTAGGCTTGCTACGGTTGTAGGCTATATGCACTACGCCCGTAGGCTAGTTCCCTTCGTCCTTAGACGGTAACTCATAAAACACTGTCCTACGCCCGCAGGAACCCTTACTTACGGCCGTAGGAGACAAAACAACCAGGAATTCTTGACACCTTCCTACGCCCGTAGGGAATAATCCCTGCGGCCGTAGGAACTGTCGGTACAGCAGACTCAACTGCTCTGTTCGACGACAGGAGCTGTAAATCCGGGTTTTTCACATGAAATCAACTGAAACTCAGATTCAACCATTTCTACTACTTCTCTAACATGTAGGAACTACTAAAGCATCTAAACAACATCAAAACACATTACAAACATGCTACTAACAAGGATTCAACCCTTGAATCCCCTTCTTGACTCACAACTCAAAATAAACATGTAAACCATATGCACCTGAGCTTTCTGATGTCTAAAAGATCGATTAGGCTATGAATCTTCAACACTTCTGGATCAAAACAACAAACAAAGCTTGGGGTTGAGTGTGTGTGTGTGTGTGTCGTATGTGTGTGTTTTTGGTTCCTGTTGGTTTGACTTCAAATGAGTCAAACAAGACTCATATAAATCCAAACTTTCAAACAATAGCAAAACAACCCCTGGACTTAATTACTTTGCCCACTTGACAACTTTAGCCCTTCTAGTTTTAAATCACATAAACACATAAAAGGGCAACTTGCTAAACACACATAACACTTAACACGACAATTGATATCAACTCACATTTAGGAAATTACGAACTTTGGGGCGTTACAACTCTTCCCCACTTGGGACGATTTCGTCCTCGAAATCTATTGTACATACAATAATTTTAACATCATAACATACTAAATGCTACCGTAGCGCACTAGCGGTAGTCTTACATTTCCTCAACTCTAAATGCTATCGCAGTGCACTGACGATAGTCTTACATCTCATATCTACCCGCTACTAACGTAGAAGGTCTATCACATATCGAATATAAAATAACGTAACATACATAAAACATGCATACACCTAGGTGTATCTGATCTCTTTCAGTATCTTCACTGTAACTTTACCAATCTTATCTGTTTGTTACACAAACTCGTAACTTTTCTTTTTAATAAAACTATTAACTGTGCTTCAAATCATACTGAGCATAAATCAAGTATTACATACACAACATAGTATAATTACACCTAAGTGTAATCTAATTCTTTCTCGTGTTTCTACTGTATCCTTACTATCTCATCTGTCTACTATACAACTCTAAACTTTCTCTAATATACAGCCACCGACTGTTCTATACAACTGGATTTCTCATCTCTTGTCCCGTCTGGACAACTACTAGTGCATCTGTTACGTACTTACAATGGTAGTTATACATGTTATACTGTCTAAAACATCTTTACTATAATTTCTGGCATGTATGTTACTCTCCCTATCCTTGCGATAATCCTGAAAGGACCAATAAACTACTGTCCTAACTTACCTTTCTTTATGAACCTGATCACTCACATCCGCGATGATACTTTTAATAACACATAGCTTTTAATCTAAAACTCTACTAATAATCCTTTCTTATCATGTAATTGTTCTGTTTATCTTGAGCAGCTCTAAGCCACTCACATAACTGTTGTACTATCTTTACATTCGACCGTGTGCTTAGTCCTCTCATTCTAATCAACCTCGTCCCAGCAAATAGGAGTTCTGTACTTCCCATCATACATCATCTGGTACTAGATATGCTAATACTCAAACGTAACTTTGATCATACTAGAGCTCTATTAACGTGTATATGTATCTCAACTGTCACTGAAGTCAATTATACATGTTAACCAGAATATTAAAAACAGGTTAGTTTTTATTAGGTTAAAAGGATTTAAAAATTTTATTTTATGTATTAATCGGGAAACGGGAACCGAAACCATCACCGTGACCGTTAGCGGCGCTAAAAGGGATTTAGCGGCGCTAAGGCCTAGTGTGCCTCGGCCCAAATGAGTACTCGGCCCAAGGAGGTTCTCGGCCCAAGAGGGCTTCAGCCCAGTGGGTTCTCCGGTCCGAGTGGGTCACGGACCAAGTAGATATCGGCCCAGTGGGTTTTTCGGGTTAACAGGGTTTCGGCCCAGGAGATGTTGGTCCAAATAGTTTCTCAGATTAATGCAAAAAGGATTATTAATTTTTAAAGTGTTAAAAATTAATAAGGTGTTATATAAACTAGTATTATATGATTTAATTAGTTTTAGTTAAAATATATATTTTTAGATATTTATTTATTATGACTAGTTTAGTCAATTTTTAAATAAATTCTAAAAAGGAAAAGTTTGTATAATAAAATGGAGAAACAAATGAGATAATATTTAATTGACCAAAAGTTGTCGGTTTTAAGTTTTGGAAAACTAGTAAGAAAACTCGACATGAGGATTTCATTCAAGTTTTAAATTAGATCAAGTTTTTTTAAAGTTTTATTGAAAAACTATTTTTGGTCAAATAAATTTAATTAGAAGGCCATGATTCTCATTTTTGGTTAATAGGTATTAATCAAAGGGTAAATGAGAAAGATTAAACAAATCAGGTTATGTGCTTAACAGCACAGTTTTTTGTTTATATATTATAACTGCGTGGTTGTCTTTTATATATAGTATTTATATATAATTGCGTGGTTGTGATACATATTGCTATAGTTTTGCCGACTTGGGACTCGTTTTTCCTTTTTTCTTCTTTTGGTTTTCGGAAGGCCTGCGTGCCAATTACTATCCCTTTCTTATTTGTAATATTGTACTGGTTCAGGTAGGCATGCGTGCCACTTACAACCCCATTCAATATTGTATTTGTAATAGATTAGTAATAGTTTAATCCATCAACCAAGATGGACTCGAAGAAGGTGATCAAGTAAATGATGTTCTTCGGGCAAAGCACGGATACTTCGGGGAGGTGTCAAGGCTAGTGGGAGCAGCACATCAAGAAAGCGAATCCAAGTCATTTTATCCTTAGGATTTACCTTGTGATTAGTTGGCAAAACTATAGGTTTCATATGCTTATTATTATCTGCGTGGTTGTGTTTTTTTTTATTTACTGTTTATTCATATAGATATGTGACTTTTATATGATGCTAAATAAAAAGGGGTTTAATAACAGGTTGTTATTAAACAGTGAAAAATCATGCATTTTATGACAAACTAGAATACGACTACAGGTTGCTAGTGGTGTTAGTTAAATTTTTATAAATTTAAAGTTTTGTCAAGATTATAAGTTTGGAACTTGTAAGAGCCGTCTTGTGCACCTAGTTTAGGTACACATGTAAATCGTATTTTTTTAAAACAGTTAGTTTAAAAATTGTTTTTCAAAAACTGGAAAATTAAGCTTTAAGCTTAATTAAAAACCCAAGAAAAATCTTAGATCAGTGTGCTACCCACCTAATGGTACACCTTTGCTGTTAAACGGTACTCGGGTGTCGGAAGTGCCCAAACCTTGGGCATCCGGGTTCAAACCATTGCGGGGAAGGGTATGAAAGATTCTGCGATAATCGGGAATCCCGGACAGAATTCATACTGTCTTAGGTGGCGCGATCTATTTTGGTGATAATCGGGAGTCCCTACCCAAAAAGCACTAGAGTAGAGTTAAACATACTAGACTGGGTCTAAGTGCTCTACGAAGTTCTAGGAGTCGTATCAGTTAGGTACTATTGGTACAGGGTGTTACCTACCAGAAATAGCATGACTTGGCGGGAAGTGCCCAAACCTTGCGTCAAGTATGTGAAATATGGGTCCTAGGTCTAATATATATTATTTATGGGTTTGATGATATATAATTAGAAAAGTTTTTCTGCAATTACTAATTAAACCAAATTTTTAATTTGTAGATGGCAACCAACGTTACTAGTACTAACAATCTCTCTCTCCGCTCTATCCTTGAAAATGATAAGCTTACCGGACCAAACTTTCTCACGTGGGAGAGAAATCTCCGAATCGTGCTTAGGCACGAGAGAAAGTGGCATATCCTAGAACAACCTCTAGGAAATCCTCCTGCCAGTAATGTTAGGGCAGACGTCAGGGAGGCTTTTCAAAAGCGCTCCAATGATGCCCTAGATGTTAGTTGCCTCATGTTTGCAACTATGAGTCCAGAGTTGCAGTCTAGCATGATGGAGACTCCTGCCTATGACATGATCCGCCAGCTGAGGGACATGTTCCAGGAGCAAGCTCGCACAGAACGTTATGATGCCACCAGGGCATTCAACTCGTGCAAGATGGCTAAGGGGACCTCGGTCAGTAACCACGTCATGAAAATGAAAGGTTACATGGACCACCTAGAGCGACTTGGGCACCCAGTACCGTTAAAGCTAGCAACGGATACGATACTCAAGTCGTTGTCAGATGACTATAAGCCTTTTATAGTCAACTACAACATGAATAACATGGAGAAATCCATGGCTGAGTTGCACTCTATGCTCAAGACTGCTGAGCAGAGTATCGGGACCAAGTCCAAGGACATTCTCATGGTGGGACATGGCGGACATAAGAAGAGGAAGGGGCGCAACGGAAAGGGAAAGGGCAAGGCCCAGCCCAGCCAGAATGCACCCAGGGCTAATAACGACAACAATGGCAAGAAGCCGAAGCCGAACAAAGCAAGAACCGAGAATCGGTGCTTCAAGTGCGGTGAGGTCGGACACTGGAAAAGAGATTGTCCGAAAGGTCATGAGGCAGGTGGCAAGGCTGGCCCCTCAGGTATCGTGTGAATAGCTTCTTTATCACTTTCCACTTGTAAAAGTTTTTACGAGTATTCTAATATCTTGCAATCGTTTATTGCAGGAGGAGATGGAAAGTGATGCGGCCCAGCATGAAGAGATCACACGTGCAGCTTACGGATATTATTAATAATTCTATTTCCTAGTTTACTAAACTCTTTTAAGTTTATCTAAACTTTTTTGTCTTGTTTGTTTTTGGAAACTTTTGGATTAAGTTTAAGGAAATTTTAATTATTTAGTTCATACCCGTGCGCGTATTTTATGAATCAAAGATTGGTCCGGTAGTGACTAAAAGAATACCAATAAGTCAAGTCTTGACTTGATTGGTGATTCATAGTGATCTTATGCTATGATTTGTTGTAGTTATATAAATGTTGGCTTCACTATTCAAATACTTAAATAAACAAGTGTTGTTTATAAAATTAGATAGTTTTTCTAATTTAACAAGTGTTTAAGATTTTTGTGAAAAGTGAATGTTCAAAGTCTTGAACAAATGGAAATAATAGTCATTATTTCTAAGTAAAATAGTTTTTGATAAAACATTTAAGAAAGCATAAAAGTGATTATGGTAGTTACTATAATCAAGGGAATTTTATACTGAATGTTTTTAATGGAAAGAAATTTAAAATGTCTTCACAAGTATTTTGCACTTATGGCAAGTTTAATGAAACCACTTTCTGTAATTAGAAAAATGGATATATGGAGATCCAAGTTTTTGGTTTCATAAAACAAATTTCTTACAAAAAACTAAGTTTAAAAACATGTGTTTAGAACACAAGTTTTAGGCATGATAGTCAAGGATTGACTAAGGCCTAAAATGATGTTTTAAAGTAATGCACTTTTTCGTAAAAGATAGTGGGAGCATCTGACTAATGTATTTATCAAAGTTAAAAAGTTTTTCCTTTAACTAGTATGATAAATACAAGATTGAACTTTTAGAGTATATTATTATCGGATGTTTTTAGAAGTTATCTAAAACAGTAAGTTCTTGAGGAAGAACTAATCCGAAGAATGCATGACTTATTGAGAGGTACTCAATAAAGATATCATTGCAAGATTTTGAGTCAAGTTATGACTTGAATAAAATTATACTCATTCTAAAAGGTTCAATAAGTCAGCTTAATTGATTGTTGGTTGGTCAAAGATGGAAATGATGAAATAAGATGTTCTTTAACATTCTTAGTAGTTACATTAGATTAGTGTTGGCATACACAGGGAATCTAATTTCAAGTTTCTTGCAAGTAGGTGTGAGAGGTTTATCACTTCGAAAGGATAATAAAAATCCAGTATATCTACAAATGTAATTAAAGTTTTAATTACAAGGAAGTTATTTTGTAAAATCAGAAACTTTGGAGTTATTTCCAGTTTCCTCCAAGTTTAAGGAATTTTATAAAATAAGTAAGTCTAGAATTGTTCTTAGGTTGCAAGAACGATTTCTAGCAAAACCAAGAAATAGTACTTCAAAGTGCTAGTCTTGAGTTTTAGGTTTATAATCATATTATTTATCCTTGTAATCTGTGATAAGTTACAATGTAAAATAATAAGTAATTCAGATATACACCATGAATCGAGTCAATGAAATGGTAGAAATTATGCACCTTTATTCCAGGGTGGAATATGGAAGGGTGTAGAAATTAGTTTCATTATTCTTCACAATTTTGTATGTTTTGGTTCATCCAGGAATAAACTAGGTTTATTCAAAACATTATCCGTGACTACTTATCGTGGTGGGAACTATGATAGGGATATAAAGTCATCGTAATTTTGGGGTAGATTCGAAAGTATGTCGAATATAGCTGCAAAAGGTTTTGCGGACCAAAATTGATGGATATTCGTTAAGGTTACGAATATTGGATTGACCCACTGTGAAAAATACTTCGTGGATTCGTGTCAAAAGTATTTATCACATAGGTTATCCTTAAGCCTGAGGTATTTGGTTTGGGGTGCGGTAACTGTTGTCTTCTTAGCTCGTTTTAACGTCATGCCGTAACAGGGTGGTCATAAGAAACGTGTCTAGATTTAGTGGGAGCCGTATTTCTAAACGCGAATATGCAAGATTGTAATTGCAACTTCTTTCTAGAAGAGATATTTCCGAGCCCCTTGACTGATTAGAGAAACTGGTAAGTACACGACCGTGCCCAAACGAACTGATCTGTTATTTGTCGTTTATCACCCAGTTTTGAAATCAAGTATGTCATGAACCAATTTTTGAGTCTCTGAGTTGACTTTCTCCATGCTCTTGCTCAAAATTGAAATATTGCGCTGCAAGGGACAAACCTATATATATGCATGTATGTATATATAAAAACGTACCCATTCATGAACAGGGAGTTTATGATAGTTTAGTTTGTAAAGAGTTAGTTTATAACAGGTTACTTCTAAGCAGGTTGCTTATGAAGTTTTATCACAAGTTACTTTGGGGTATAAGAGTTCTTATAACCTGGTTACCCTAAGTGTCTGGCTAGGGACCTCCTTAGGCTAACAATGTGCAGTAACTATTACTTATCTTGCACAAGTGGGAGTCTGTTAGATTATGTGCAGAGATAATTAATAGGCACATTGTATCCAATGTTATAAGAGACTAAAGGGTCACACTGCTACACACCCAAATCAGAACAGTTGGATTTCACCATAAATCTGTGTGGAAATAATTAATCAGTTGGATTAATTATTAAAGAGAAAAGTAAATAATTAATCAGTAAGTATTAATTATTGAAAAGAGAGAAATAAATAATTAATCAGTTTGTATTAATTATTAGAAAGGAAATAAATAATAAATAGTTATTTATTATTGATGTGTGAAATCTAGTTATATAATTTATGTCTAATAATCACCTAAGTTTCACTACACACTACCAGCAAGTATGACTGGATCATGCAATAGTATAGCAAAGGTAAGTAATGGGTGTCGAATCCACAGGGAGCAGTGCAACACCAAAGAAATAAAGCAGACTAATAATTAACCTAACAGTTGAGTTTTCAGTTTTAAGAGAGATAACTAGTAACTAAGCAGGAATTAAAAGCAGACAAGAAAAACAAATAATGAACTTTTGCAAACAACCAGATGAAAACAAGTATCCACCTTAATCTTTCCCCCTATTGTGATATATCTCAAGATCAGTTTAATTGATTACCTGGATTGACTTAGCCATATTCAATTTCCTATTTCATACAACTATTGTGAGATGGACAAGAATAACAACTTCCAATTGATCATCAAATCCACACAACCTAGTTCATAATTCATCAACCACATTAAACAAGTTTAACATAACCAACCGTTTCCTCGATTGCAAAGCCCTAGATAATTAGGTTTAGGTTACCGTTCCTGGATTCTGATTGCTTTTCCTAGCAAACACCTTGAATTATTCATAGACAAACATTCAAAGAAGAACACATATCATATAAACTTCCTATTTATACTCAACATGCACCATGAATCCAGAAATAAGAGATGAAAACCCTAAAAATCCAAACTTTGATTGAATGAACATGAAACTAGAATCAATCCTTGAGTAATCAAAGAAATCAAGACATATCCCAATTAGGGTTCAATCATAAGATGAATACAAGAGGTGATTAGCCCATAATCAGGCTTAAACAAACCAACAAGGTCTTAGAAATCATTACTAATCGAAGAACAAGCATGAATTCGACAAACCGAGTTGTTGATGATGATGATTGATGATGAAATATGGATCCCCTAAGCTCCAAGGGTGTTTTCTCACCCTCCAGGTTTGAAAACCTCTGAAAAAGACGCCTAGGGCCGGCTTGAATGCAAAAGATATCATTTTCGGATTCAAATTTCGAATTTATAATAAACTGATCTGCACAGGCTCGTGGCGCGAGCCCATATGCCTCGCGGCGCGAGCTATAGGGTTTCCGAAGGTCAATTTTCCAGAGCGTTACTCGCAGCACGAGCTCGATTTCTTCATGGCGCGAGCACCTCGCGGCGCGAGGTGGGGCCTAGCTCGCGGCGCGAGCTATTCTGAGGGATGGCCATCAAACTAAAGTTGTAGCTCTCTGAGTTTAGTTTCCGTGGCCGCTTGAATCACCTCAATCCGAGTTTGTATGAGCAAGATATGATCAAAACAGTGGAGGTGTGTCGGAGTTGACAACTTTTCTCAATTTCTTCATTTTTAGCTCTTTTTCCGCCATTTCTTCGAGTATTCCACCATATTCAATCTGTAAGCATCCCAAGTAACAATTTAGTGTATTATATGATCATTATAGGCACAAAAGACATGTAGAAGCTACAATATTTACGGATAAAAATATAGTTTAATCCGGAAATATCAATTATTTAAAGAGAATTAAATATTAAGTTTTAATATTTAACGGACCAGTTAATTAATAGTTAATTAATTAACTAGTAAAAGTCCAAGGGGTCAAAGCGAGAAGATTGAAAGTTTAATTAAAACAAGTGGGATTTTTAATTAAACGGACTTAGGTCCATCTAATCCTTATATATATCCTTAAGCCTTAAGGATTAACATATGACAACAAGGGATTAAAGGGATAACCCTAACCACCATACTCTCCCTCTCTCTCGATCTCGATCTCTCTCTCTCGGCTCTCTCACTCTCGTCGATTGCGAAGAACACCCAAGGGGTGTGTTTCGGTTTTTGCTTGTGTCAATCGAAGATCACACACACACTCAAGTTTTCGAGTTTTCGAAGTTCGGGTAAATCCAGGAGCGGTCTAGCAGCCAGTTCGTTGGAGGTGCAGTAGTGGTGAACTGTCTTTAGCAATCCCAGATTCAAAACTTGTAAAATTTTGAACCTTTATTGTAGGTTGTTAAGAAACTCTATACATCATCAGTATTAAAGATCCTAACCCTTTTTAGGGTTTAGAGGGTTGTGTTCAATCCAGTTCCGCTTTAGGATTGAACCAGTAGAATCACATCCAGGGTTTGACCAGTTTGTGTCATATGGTGGAACGCCGCCAACCGTCGTTTTCAAAAAGAGAGAATCCCCCGGTAATTTTTCTTCACTCTCTCTAACACACATCTGTATCCTATGCTGTTTTTGAGCAAGCTTTTGTTGGTTTCTGTAGAGTCGTCGGAGCTTCACCGGAAATTCATTGTAACCATCGCCTCACCCACCACATCCCGAGAAGAAAACGCAAGTAACATTCTGCCTTCTATTGCAAACATTTAGCTACCATTTTATTTCCTTCACGTCGATTTAGTTGGGGTTTGGAGCTGTGCCTTGTTCAATAGAAAGTCTAGGACCCAGGGTTTGAGGTGTGTTTTTGACCAACTGAAACTTTGGTAAATCCTAGCTAACCGGTAAGGGTTTCCCGTTTATGAGGTGGTCGGACTTCGATGGAGGAGACGACCGGGAACACAGATCAAGAGGGAGAAAATTGTTGTATGTAGGTGTGACGGTGTCTGAGTGTCAACGGAGGAATCAGCGTCTGGGTGTATGTACGATAGTGGGTGCGTGCGTTAGTGTGTGTGTGTGTGGGTCGTGCGTCGCCGGAGCGACGATTGGTGTTGCGTCGGGCGGTCGCCGGCCTGCTCGGAGCCAGCCGTCGGCGAGAGGAGGGAGTTCAGGGCAGACAACCGGTTTACGGGACCAGAGGAAGGTATGTACAATTTTAGGGTTGAAGTCAAACCCTAGAATTTCTAAATGGGCTTCATTTAGAGTGTCGGCCTTGTACACCTATGATTTTTAGTTGGGCCCTTGTATTCATTAACTATGTTGGGCCTTTATTAATTTGATTTGTGGGCTTTTAACTTAATTAAGTGGGCAGAGCTATTTATTTAAGCCTTTGAACTTTTATATCATGAACAAAGCGTATGTGGTTTTAAATTAGCTTTGGGCCTCATAGTGGTTCAATGTATGTATCTATATATATATATAACTAATTTATCTATATGAATATATATATATATATATATATATATATATATATATATATATATATATATATATATATATAGGGTAAGGATACACATAGAACCCTTAGAACCACCTTAGTCTCCCTCCCTTCCAACAAACTTTAAAAAAAACCCCTCAAACTTTAAATGATCATAACTCATTCGTTTTTAAGAATTTTAACAAAAAAAGTATATCGTTAGATTCAGTTTTTCGTCCTCTTTCAAACAAGACCAGACTTGATATATTCCTGAAACTTTATTTTTTTTGAAAAGGCAAATTTTTCAAAATTTTCATTTTCACCTGGGTTTTATTTGAAAATTCAAAAATGCAAAAACCGAAAATGCAAAAATCGAAGATGCAAGTTATGCATATGCTTCCAAAAATGCAAATTTTGAAACCAATACTGAAAATGCAAACAAGAACTAACTGAAAATGCAACCCAAAATGCAAAACAAAATTTGCATTTTTATAAATTTTTTTGAAAAATATGGCAAGAGTGGTCTTGATTGAAAGAGGATTAAAAAACTAAAATATTGGTATAATTTTTTTTTTAAAAATTCACAAAACTTAAAAAGTTATGACAATTTAAAGTTTTGGGGGGTATTTTTTTATTAAAAACGTGAGTTTGTTGGGAGATAATTACAATTATGCCATCCTTAATCTTAACCATTGATTTTGATGATCCAATGGTCCAGATTGGTTCTATGGTTCTATGTTTAAATAATGGTTCTATATTGATCCATTTTATATATATATATATATATATATATATATATATATATATATATATATATAGAGAGAGAGAGAGAGAGGCAGGATCAAATGAGAACACCTTTTAATGTGAGAACAATTTATAGCCCTTGGATGATCCTTATTTAATGGTTGATATTAACTTGGTGTAATTAAGGTATGTTGAATTTTAATTATTTGGTTTAATTAAGGAAGGTATATAAACTCAACATACCTTAATTAAACCAAATGATTGGCCTACAAGTGTTATCACCGTTCTCTACTTAAGACGTGTTCTCACCGGATCCCTCCTCTATATATATATATATATATATATATATATATATATATATATATATATATGTAATTATATACATATATATACACACTTATTTTTAATTGTGTATATATATACATGTAATTATATACATATATATATATATATATATATATATATATATATACATATACTTATTATATATATAGAGGTGTACGTGTGTTGCTTTGGATCCGACAAAAACAGGGGGGGATTTCGACTTATGTCACATAATTAGGATCTTACTTGAGGTTTTCGACGGGAACGCGTCGCATTCGGCTTACGGTTGAGTTGTTGATTTAATTACCAGGTTCGACCTTAGGGTGGTTTGACCTAGGGGTTGTGAGTGTCGTGTAATTCAATGGTTTAAAACTCAGTATTGTTTCGATATACGTGTTGTAGGTTCTGCTGACGAGATCTGTTAGGCTAACACTCGAGAGTTATCTTTGAACCAGTTGTGTTGATAATCAGGTGAGTTACCCTAACTTACTTTTGTTTTCCCCGTAATGTGTAAATGATATGCCATTGTTGCTATTTGTAATATGTGAATATAATTGTGATTAGTGTTATATGAATAATATTGTGTTATGTGAACCTGAGCCTGAAGTTCTTCAAGAGTTTGTTACTTGAACATGAACCTGAAGTTCATGTTTCATGCACTATTTTTTCTGAATCGGTTTTTGAACGTGTTCTTCTGAATCTTCGGGAATTGTTTTACTAAAATGTTTTCAAACTCGTTTTTTCAAAACTCAATGTAAGTAATGGTTTTACTAACACTTATTATCGAAAAACAGTTCTAGTTTGAAATATAATATGTTTTTTATTTTATATCTTCTTTTCAAACTAAGAAATACACCCACTTAAATAAAATAAAAAGGAAAAGGAAAAGAAAACATGTCAAAGAAGATGATACAGTGAAAGAAGAAAAGGAAAACCTCATCTATATAGTAAGTTGTTTTATAGAGAGGGAGACAGATCGAGTCATAAATTTGTTCATTTTAATACTCAAAAGTAATATTCTTATATATATATATATATATATATATATATATATATATATATATATATATATATATATATATATATATATATATATATATATATATAAGTTATATTAACTTTATATTTTTCCTTGACAGGATGTTAAAAGAGAAACGAATATGAATATTTTCTTTTCTTCTCACCGAACTGTATTTTTATAACAAAGTTGTCACATACTAAGAAAGAAATGATTAATTATAATAAAATATTAATTATTTATATAATTTATATTAATCATTAATAGAATATTAATTATAAATAATGTACATAAGTTTTTTGGCTAATTTTATATTAAAACCTTTTCTTTTGGTTTTTTAAAAGTATTATCATCTTTTTATTTAAAAGGCAAAGGTTGTTTTTTTATGTAATTTACTAGCTTAACACTCTCTGTATAACTACAGAGACGGATAAAAATAAGTTGTAAATATTTATTATGTTAAAGAGTAATAACATATTATAAAACATATACAGGAATCTAAAATATGTATATAATAAATTGATGAATTTATTAGAATTCAGAAATTCATATATAATATCATAATCAAATTTTTATATAACATCTTTATAAACAATATCTATCATTTTATTTATAAAATTGTTTTCTTTATCACAAATTAAAACCTAACAGTTAATAGTCACCCATAATAATTGAAAATCATTAATTTTGTACAGTAATTAGTTCCATGAATTGAGAACCATCAGTCAGTAATGGGTAATTGATGCGTTATTACTACTTTAAAATAATAAAAGAAGGAAATACTAAAGGGCAACTCAATCCATCTAATTGAGGTGGATTTCATAATACTTGATTTTGTCTCTCTTCTTTCCATACCTCAGCTCGGTGCTAATTAATTGCTCATCCTTTAAATAATTTCAATCATAAAAATTAAAGGAGAGATGATATTTCCACTTATAAAGTTGATTCATCAACTACAAACTCATGTTTCACTAACTTATAAGTGGAAGAATCAACTCCCAAATTAAAAAGGCATGTGACAAGCCTTACCAGGATGCCCATGTCGGTAAAGATAATACTAGAATTTCACATTTACAATATACAGACGATATCATAATCTTTAGCAAATGGAGTTTAACTAATTTAGAAGTTCGATCTCATCAGTCTCTTCAAATCTTGGTAGGAGATATTGGGTAATTAATTATTGGGCAGAAGTTACTATTGAAGTGGAGATAAATGCGTACAATGAATAAAATAAAACATACTAGTTAAGCATCCCGTGTATGAACACGTGGTATGATTAAATATATTTTTAAATTTTTTTCGTCTATATATTACTACAATGTATTAAAAATAAAACTATAAAGCATATTTAAAATATAAAATTTATTTAAAAAATAGTAAATTTAAATAAATAAGATACGTCATATCGTGTTTTATATAAATATATACTATTAAGAGTGATTTTGTTATGATAAAATGATTAGTTATGATACACAATTTTGTTGTTAATCTCTTATTTCCAAGGGTTAAATTTGATAATAAGGTTTTAATTTGAATCTTTTAACAAACTAATCTTCAAATTAGTTATGATAATATTGTAATTAGTTAAGATTATATTATTTAATCTTTGAATTATGTTTTGAAATTTCAAATTTTGAAACCTCTAAGCGAATTGTATGGAGCACATTGTAGTTTAGATGCCCCTAATGATTATTAGGATACACGATTTTGTTGTTAATATCTATTTCCAAAGGTTAATTATGAAAATAGAGGTTTTAAATTGAATCTTTTAACAAATTAATCTTCAAATTAGTTAGGATAATATCTTAATCAGTTAAGATTATATTATTTAATCTTCGAATTATGTTTTGACATTTAAAAGTTTGAAACTTCTATGCGAATTGTATGGAAAACCATTGTATTTAGATACACCAAATGATTAGTTAAGATACACGATTTTGTTGTTATTCTATTATTTATAAGGGTTAAATTTGAAAATAGAGGTTTTAAATTGAGTCTTTTAACAAACTAATCTTCAAATTAGTTAGGATAATATCTTAATCAGCTAAGATTATATTATTTAAATCTTCGAATTATGTTTTGAAATTTAAAACTTTTAAACTTTTATGCAAATTATATGAAACACCATTGTAGTTTAGATACATCTAATTTAGTTAGGATAATGATTTTGTTGTTAATATGCTATTTATAAGGGTTAAATTTGAAAATAGAGGTTTTAAATTGAATCTTTTAACAAACTAATCTTCAAATTAATTAGGATAATATTTTAATTAGTTAAGATTATATTATTTAATCTTCAAATTATGTCTTGAAATTTAAAATTTTGAAACTTCTATGCAAATTGTATGAAACACCATTATAGTTTAGATACACCTAATGATTAGTTAGGATACACGATTTTGTTGTTAATCTTCTATTTCTAAGGGTTAAATTTGAATATATATATATATATATATATATAGGTTTTAAATTGAATATTTTAACAAACTAATCTTCAAAGTAGTTAAGATAATATTTTAAATTTGAAATTTTTTCAAACATGTTTCATAGTCTTAGCAAATTAGGGGTTGATTTGTTAAAATTATTTCAAAAATAGTAGTGTTAGTAAAATAAAAGGTTGATTTGTTAAAAAAATTCAAAAATAGAATGAAGATGTCATCACTTTTTTCTTTTAATAAGTATGTATAAGAAAGATAAGATGATCGAGTTCAGTTTTAAAATATAATGGTGTATAAGTAAGTTTTATGCATGCAACATTAAGTCTATGCATGGTTCCAACTTCCAACGATCCTTGATATTCAAATAGGTTAAAATTCTTTTATGTTATGTTCAAACACGATCAATAATGTTTTTTCATAAACAGAGAGTGAGTCTACTATTATAATTCAAGAATGGGTATCTTTGTAGATTTTACTCTCATATTTATAATAGAATATGATAAATCATGTTTGATCAAACATAAGGAAATCTTTACCTTATTTAAATAGATGCATGACACATTATAATTATATATATATATATATAATAATTATTATAAGAATTATTTATATGAGAATAATAGAATAAATCTTAGTTGCTTTTGACAAAGATGGGAAGAGTTATGAAGTAACGTACCCAAATCCATGCCCAGAAAGAAGAGGGGCTTAAGGATATTGACGTAGTCAAGTTAAAAATTAAAAAAAATTTAAAGAAAAACAAGACGAACATGCACTACTACAAAAAAACACTTTTAGACTCCCCCTTTTAGACGCGGTTTTAAAAAAACGCATAAAACAGGGCTAAAAAAGCCAAACGCGTGTTTTTTACAGTTCAGACCCGGTTTTTTAAAACAAAACCGGGTCAGAAGGTTTAGAAAAAATTTAGACCCGGTTATTTTTATAAAAAACAGGGTCTAAATCCTATAGTCGTGCGCGTTAGATAAGGTATAAACACATTTAAGCCCTGTTTTTTCTTTTTGTTATAAAACCGGGTCTAAATATATTTAGGGTTTTCACACCCTTTGAACTTCTCTAACTCCCGCCTCCATTTCCCAATCTCATTCTCAACACTTCAATTTCCTTATCTCCTTCACTCATTCTCGATTCAAAGAAAAAAAATAATCAAAAACGTGGGCTGTTGATTCATACTTATCGACGACAAAACAAGACTCGTTAACCTGTTGATTCTGATTCTCGACAACGAGCTTCTCATTCCTCTGCCTACGCTAGGTTTCTGGGCTGCTGCTCTTCTCCAGTATCGTCGTCGTCGAGTTCCCTCTGCCTTCGTGGCTTCGTCCATTCCATAGAAACCTTCGGTAAGTTCAGTCGACTCTCTCAATCTATGAAAGGGGTTACTTAATTTTGCATATTCAAAGTTAATTAGGTTTATATTTGTTCGTTTGGTGCTTGTTGCAATTTATTTGTTCCTTATAGTTCTTGTGGCATGCTGCACCCTATTTGGTTTTTGAATCTTGAACTATTGAACTTTGGTAGTGTTTTACTCTGTGGACAGAGGGCTTTAGTCTGTGGAGACATTTTTGCTTTTGCTTGAACTCAAGGTAAACTTTGTGGTGCTGATGATGAGATGCAATGATTTTTGGATATGAAGAGTTCATTTTAGGCTTTGTGTTCCAACAATTGGTAGTGGTGTTGAGCCTTATGAAGTCTCTGGTAGATTTTGCCTAATATTTTGGATGAATGTTCTAAGGATATCACTTATGTATCAAGTGTGGGTCAACATTGTGGATCAACTTAAATTATATAATTCAAGTGTACTATCTTCTTTCTCATTTAGAAGAAAAGAATGAAAATGAACGCTAAAGGATAGAGTTTTAAAATTATTAAGGGATGAATGCAGAAAAACAAATTACATAAGAACAAAATTAACATAGAAATCTACTGTGTATATGAGGTTTAGGTTTATTTGAACCTTTTTTTGGTGGTTTACATAGATATGACATGTTCAAAACTTGAAACTTATGAAAATATGTAGTATAATAGATGTCTTCTTCTGGTTCCTTAATAAGATGGGTTCGAAGAATTTGTAAAGTATATAATTGACTCCAAGATCGTGTAAAAGTTTAAACAGATTGGAGTTCATCATCTTCTCTTTTAGCAGTCTTTGACTTTTGACATTGGTTGACATGGGTACTAATTAATTTGCAGGTGGTGCTTGGTTACCGATTCACAAGTAGCTGAACTTGCAAATGGCTTCTAATTTTACCATTTCTTTTCCTCACAATTTTATCTTATATAAATTCCTTCCGTTCTCTTAGTATCTTCAGTTTTGTGGTTATTGAAAACATGATAATTTTTGTTGGTTTGTTTATATTTGTCATACAGGTTCTTAATTGATTCTTTTGGGATGCTTCTTACTACTCTAATCTTAAGATACCTACTCCTTAATATGTCATATATGTATGCAGGAATAGAACTCTTATCATCTAGAAAATGCATACTTTATATGCATTACTGGAATGTATATAAATCTGCAATTTTGCCTATCTTATCAAAAAATTCCTTTTCTTTTTTATGGTTAAGGTGCAGATTTGAACAATCTCTTGTGAAAGATTGATGTTTATATTATATTTATTTCTCAACATCAAAGGTATGTCCCGACTCCATATTTGAACCCTCTCTTGTCATTGATTGTTCTATCGTCAATATATTGGCTTAACCAAGTCAGCAAATGAAATTATATGTACTTTGAAATGGAAAAGGAATGAGGAAGATCCACTCGAGATGAATTGTTTAGGGGCGGTACAATAGCTAATACATGTATATTTGTCGAGTTCCTTATTTTTGATGTAATATTTGTTTGTTTTGATATAATATATTTGTGTAAAGATACATAATTGTGTAATTCAATTTTTGTAATATAATTGTTATTTGTATGTCGGTTGAATATTGTTGGTCTACGATAGCACGAGACAACAAAAAAAACAATTTTTTTTAAAAAAAACATAAGCAATCAGACCCGGTTAATTAACTAAAAAACAGGGCTTAAAAGTGACTATTTGAGAGCTGATAAGAAAACATTCAGACCCAGCTTTTTATATATAAACCGGGCTTAAAAGTGACTTTCAGACCCGATTTTTTAACCGGGCTTGAATCACAGACTTTCAAGCTCTCCCCTATTCAGGCCCCCCACCAAAACTGGGTCTGAATGTCTTAAATAACCGGGCCTAAAAGTTATTTTTGTAGTAGTGATGATTAATAGAAAAGATTATGAAAATAATATTATAACAATCGTTTAATAGCCTATGTATAAACACGAAATGATTAAAGTTTATTTTAAATGTTTATATATTGTAAAATAATTGTATAACATACAAAAAATACACACAAATGATAGCCTATGTTAAAATACATTTATCAATAATAAATATTATGTATAAAAATAGTATTACAAAATAAAATACTAACAAATCTAGAAAACAAAATTACAAATAAATAAGTTACTTTAAGTGATAATAACTATCTATATATAGTTAATGTAATTTTGAATATATAATCGATAAAATAATTTAAAAGAAACCCAAAGCTATAGAGATAATTAATTAAATGATTATTAACTATTTAAACGATTTTAAAGTAGCTAATCCAAATATAAATATTTCCCCGTAATTAGTTATTATCTTCTTTTAATATATTTTAAATAAAGATCAAAGAAATATAATTTTTTTTTATATATTTTTGATTTAATTAAGGATTATCTTTATCTAATTCATATTAGTTTGACTTTAAAAAGTCAAAATCAAAATTTTAGGCAAACATCTGTTATCATTGACTGTCTTTGACCGTTAATCAAATGGCAATTTGGTCAATTCAATACTTATCCTTGTTACCAAACAACATTTAACATTTTTCTACCTTTTTTTAATTAATAATAATTTAACCCTATAACAAATTAGCTAATAATTACTTGATAATTATTAATACTAAGTAATACTTTTATACACATTAATTACTCATTATTTATTATAAATTAATTTTTAATTTTTAATTTTTATTTTTATTATGTTCTTGATATTGTTTTTCAATATAGTTGATGTTCGTGATGCTTTCATCTCTTCTTGAATTATAATAACACAACAACAACAACAACAGTTATCGTCTTTTGAGACAAGAATAAAGTAAACACCTAAATCAGAATGATAAATCAATCACCAATATAAACACATACTTAGCTGCTAAAGTTTCATAATCACCGCAAGATGTTTTCTTTATTGAAACCAAAAAAAAGGACTAAAGAACACTCAATTTAAAATGAAAAAGATATGAACATCCAAATTGGTAGTTAATCTGAAAAAACAAAAAATCAGATTGGATATCTATACCAGTGAACACACAAATTAAATTAAAATGAAAACCCTACTTTACAATCTTCAAACTTACAAAAAAGAGGGTTTGGATGAACATGGCTTCTTGGTCGCGGCTGGAGGTGTCGCCGACAAGAGTTTGGAAATTATATTAACTCACCGAGTTCTAACGAGATGGCGGTGGTGGTGGTTCAGATTCGGAGAAAGATGATGGTGATGGATCAGATCTGTTCTAAGTCGCCAAGTTCCGACAAGGTGGTGGTTGTGGCGGTTTTCTGGTGGGTGATGATGGTTGTCTTCAATGGGGAAGACAAAGAGCTCAGGCGGTGGTTGTATGGTGGTGGTTAGACGGCGGTTATCTTCAACGGTGGTTGTCTTCAACGATTGTGACTTGCTGAGATGGAGGTAACGGTGGATTTCGGCAGTGAAACAGACCTAACAGACGACAGTGGTGGAGGTGGTGTGGTGGTGGTGGATTTCGATGGTAGAGAAGGCTAGAGAAAGAGAGGTGACTAAGAGAATGGTTAGGGTTTGTAACAAAGATAAGGTGTAAAATGACCAAACTACCGTCATGTGCAAGGCACATGAGAGGTTTTAACGGCAAAACTTAATAGACGTTTGACTAAAGGACTGAAAGTGAAACAATCAACAACCACAGTGACAATTTTTGTAATTTTTAAAGTTTAAGGACCAAAAGTGCAATTCTATGACAACCACAGGGACCATTTTTGTAATTAACTCAAAATAAAACTATAATACGTAACATTTATAAAAAAATAATGGAATACGAGGTTTTAGTTTTACCCGCGCTTCGTAGCGGGATAAGATTAAAGTTATACATTAAACAAAAATATTTAAATGTAAGGGCTTAAGTGCAAATAATCATATCTTATTAACGAATTGCTTAAACCCGTATGTTACGACAGAAAACAAAAGTTGAGGATGAATGAAACATTATAAATTTATGAGTTAAACAAATTTATTTAAAAAATGGAAAAAGATATATAAATTTCCGTACAAGTCTTAACTTAATAAAATATTTATCCAATATAACGTTATTTTTTTAATAGTACGGATGCTTCAAATAGATATCATATAAGGATAAACTTACATTAAAGTATACATAAAAATAAGACGTCAAATACATATTAATATTTACCTCGAACGTTATATGTTAGAAGTTATAAAGAGAAAAAAAATAATATACAAAACTACTGGTTAAAATAATAATAGTAAAATTAAAATATTAAAAAAAACATACATGTGTAAAGTTGTTAGCTTCCTCGCAAAGTATATCAAAAAAATTTTAATTACTTAGGCAAGGGTCGAAGACTCAACCTCCAACTCAAACGCACATCACTTTGCCAGCCGTCCAAAGAGAAAATTTGTGAACTTCTTCATCTACTTAATATATAACAATACCAGAAAGTTACTGCATTCTTCATGATATTTGTTACTATATATAACAAGGGGTTATAATTCTCGCGTGTTGCGACGGGGTATTATTTACCTAATTTGATATGTTTTGATAATAAGAGATGAAATATAAAATATATATCTATTTAATAATAATGAAAATAATAATAATAATGATAATAATAATAATAATAATAATAATAATAATAATAATAATAATAATAATAATCTAACTATATTATTAAAAGAATAGGCTTTTATAAAAAACTTTATTTTTTAAAATATAATTTAACCAATAAGAGTCTTTTTTTAAAATAAATAAATTAATATTACAAAAAATATGATGTCATCATCCTTAATCTCAACCAGCACATTTCTTAATATAATCCAACACTTATTAAATGATATATTTATTCAAATTGTAATAATATCTAGGTGAGAAATAAATCTACGTGAGAATATTTATTCAAATTCGATCAATATTTACGTGAGATTTTGATATTATTTTTCAAAATTTTGATATTTTAGATGTATAGATTTTGTATATTAATAATGAAAACATTCTATCAATCTTATTTTTATTTGTATGGTTTATTTTAATATTTTTAGATTTTAGATGATTTTATCTGTATAAAAACAATATTTCAACATATATCAATTATGGAGAATAAACAACCTTCTTCATCATTTTCAAAAAGATATTCGTTCGGACAACTTTCAACAGAAAAAAAATAAAAGACGGGTGATAAACATTTTCTATACGTTTCACAGTTATTTTAATATACCTCTTACAATTTTACACCATCAAATTTTATACTTTACTTTAAAAATCCTCCATATTCAATATAATAAGATTATGATGTCATCATTCTATTTTTAAAAGTAATATATATTTAGAACGCATCAAATAAAAAATACAAATATATAAAATATAATTTGAAAAATACAAATCAAATAATAAAGTTCTATTAAAAACAATTCATCCCAATCATATGGATAAATATTTAAATTTTAAACTTTATAAAACTATGTATATTTAAAACACATGAATTTGAAAAATTATATGTAACTCGAATATAACTATAGTATATAGATATCTTTAATTTTTAATATTTCTTTAATATATATATATATATATAAAAGAATATGATTATAATGTCATAACATATCACATCAAGTACCTTCTTTTTTTGTTATTTTTGTTTTTCTATTGTGATTTTTATTTTATTTTGTGATACTATTTGTATACAGGGTATTTATTATCGACATATGTATTTATACATGGACTATTATTTGTTTAGTTATTAGTTTATACTTTTTGAATGTTCTACAATATTTTTAGTATACATAAACATTTAAAGTTAACTTTAAACATCTCCATGTTTATACACGGGGTGCTAAATTAGTAGTAGTAGTAGTAGTAGTAGTAGTAATAATAATAATAATAATAATAATAATAATAATAATAATAATAATAATAATAATAATATTTAGCACAAAAAACAAATTTCTTTAGCTAGAAAAGGATTTATTTTGTTCCTGCAAAATATATATAGTGGTATAATGTAAATATAAAAACTAGCTAGAAAAGTGTCACTATGTATATTCTAATTAATTTGGCTGCTTTCTTTTTTCCTTTTTTGAAATATCAAAAAGTCATTGGCTTAAAAAATAAAAAAATTAAAAATTAAAAAGTCCTTGGATTAAGGCGTAAATCTGTATCCTTTAATTTATGGCTGTCAACTTTTTCTTTTTCTTTCTTTTTATCTTGGCTGGATCGTCAGTTTTTCAAGATAAGTTTTGGTTTAAGGTTCCACCCTACTTACTGTAATTTAATTAATGTATATATTTTTAACATACTCTAAACTTACTTTTAAATAAAAATAAGAAAACAACTGAAACCCACAGATTAAGAAAAAGCAAATCGGAAAATTAAACCATAATTATAGAAGTTAACATACGTACAGGCTAATTTTGAATTTTTAAACTTTCAAATAGCGATTTAATTTCTGGGTTTGTTTTAGTTTTGTGTTGTAATAAAAACCAAACAGACAACCATATTTTATGGACATATACGATACGATTTTTAAATAGAATAAATGAGTTTTGGTTTAATATTTGGTTTTGTGTAAATGAATTCATGCTGAAGTAAACAAAACACTGTTCATCCCTACCGATAATATTATTTATTGTATATTTTTTGATAAAAACTCCGAAACCCAGACAATATTTGCTTCCACCGACAACGGTGAAACATGTTTTTAGATAGTTAAAGTGTGTTAGTTGATATGTATCTTTCCCTTTACTTTTTAATTATTATTTGTTTAATTATGCGAACAAAATAGCATTATATATATGTATCTTTCCCTTTATATATATATATATATATATATATATATATATATATATATATATATATATATATATGAAAAAGTTCATGCGAGAACCATTCTTAATGCGAGAACCGCGAGAACCAATCTGAGCCATCCAATTCCCCCTCTTTCAATGTCATTGCCCACCCATGAATTCCTCACATGCACTCTGTCACACTTTATCCTTCCACGCTCTCCATCCATGAACCCTCCCATATACAATGAACGGCCGAGATTGGTTCTCGCGGTTCTCGCACTAACAACGGTTCTCGCATGAACCTTCCCCTATATATATATATATATATATATATATATATATATATATATATATATATATATATATATATATATATATAGGGGAGGTTTCATTGAGAACCGATTTTAGTGCGAGAACCGCGAGAATCAATCTTAGCCGTTCATTTGATAAATTGAATTCATGGATGGAGAGCGTAGGGGAATCAAGTGTTGTAGGGTGTATGTGATGAATTCATGGGTGAGCAATGACATTGAAAAAAGGGGATTGGACGCCTCAGATTAGTTATCGCGGTTCTTGCATTAAAAATGGTTCTCAATGGAACTTCTTCATATATATATATATATATATATATATATGTGTGTGTGTGTGTGTGTGTGTGTGTGTGTGTGTGTGTGTGTGTGAAATGTTCAATATAGTCCAAAGTTTTTGTGTAGTCCTGAGGGACAAATCTCAGCCACAGGATCAAAAAAAAGGCAAATGCCCACCAGCACCTCGGGACACCACCACTGCCGCCGACCACCACCTCCAGCCACCCCAATCACATGTGATTGAAGCACAATCACATGTGATTACCGCCAACCACCACCACAGGCCACCACCTCCGTCCACCACAACAACCGCCGACCACCACCTCCGGCCGCCGCAATCACATGTGATTGCACACCGCCAACCACCAACACCGACCATCACCTCTGGCGACCCAGTCACATGTGATTGAAGTCACAATCACATGTGATTGCACACCGCCAACCATCACCATCGACCATCACCTCCGGACACCACCACAGCCACCGACCACCATCTCCGGCCGCCGCAATCTCATGTGATTGAAGCCACAATCACATGTGATTGCACACCGCCAACCACCACAACCGACCATCACCTCCGGCTACACAATCACATGTGATTGAAGCCACAATCACATGTGATTGCACACCGCCAACCACCACCACTGATCATCACCTCCGGCCACCTCCTCTGGCGACGCAATCACATGTGATTGCACACTGTCGGCCACCACCACCACCACCACCGCCGACCAGATCTTTTTTTGAAGCATTAAACGACGAATCTGAGACCAGATCTGAACTCCTCTCATCAAACCGAGTTGAACCACCACCATCCCCACCCTAAACAACTCCGGCAGCCGGCGAATTTGGCCTCGTCGGCGCCGATCTGAGACATTAACTCCAGATCTTTTTTTAAGCATCGAACGACGAATCCGAGACCAGATCTGGACTCCTCTCATCAAACCGAGTTGGACCATGTGCGCCACCACCATTAACTCCGGCCGTGGTGGTCGGATTTTGCAGCGGCGGCCATGGTGGCCGGAGTTTGCTCGATTTCTCGTTAATGGAGGATCGTGAGGACGATCAGGCTCCATAGTCTTGTAGGGGAGTCAAAACCGATCACCCTCACCAAAAATCACGATGATCCAACGGTGGGATCGCCGGAAAACAGTTTGTTGATCGTGTGACTGAGATTCGTCCCTCAGGACTATACAAAAAAGATGAACTATATTGAATACAACTCATATATATATAGGAAAAAGTTCATGTGAGAACCATTCTTAGTGCGAGAACCGCGAGAACCAATCTGAGTTGTCTCCCACCCATGAATTCCTCACAAGCACCCTGCCACACTTTATCCCTCCACGCTCACCATCATGAAACTTCTCATATCCAAGGAACGGCTGAGATTGGTTCTCGCGATTCTCGCACTAACAACGGTTCTCGCATGAACTCTTCCCTATATATATACACCCCGCATCTACTTTTAGGTTGTTTAGTTGATAATGCTAGACAGTGAAATGCTATGAATTTCATCAAAAAAATCCTTTATAGAAAGGAACTTGTTAATGAGATATAATGTTATGGTACGAGTCATTATAGTATACAACAAACTTTTTAATAAAATTAATACAACTTACTTGTTTTGTCCATTGTATTCAATTTTACATATGAGAACCAGTAACCAACCAGTTAACCTGGATTTTATTTATTTTTTATTTTTATATTCATAAATAATTATGTTTTTTATTTTGTTCTTCATCCTTGAAACTAGAACTGGAAGATGGTGTGTACGTTTTCACATTTGCAAATAAAAATGTGTTAGTTGTCTAAAGGGGAGAAGTTTCACCACCATCGTTGATACCTTCAACTAGCACCACTATCACCGCCAAACTACCACCTCCAATAAAGATAATATAAACCTTTGTCATGCCAAAAAAATACTATAAATCCTAATTTGTATTAAAAGGGTATTGGTAACAAGTTGTATGGGCTATTGGTTAAATATTAAATAAGGTGTCACTGAATTTTTGATTGGGCAAATGTTTTTATTCCTCATTATGGGCTGTGTCGATGACTTGATCTGACAATTTATTAAATCATTTTAAGAAAAATTAAAACATATCAGGAATAATCAGATTACCATTCACACACCCTCTTTTCTCTTTCACCTCTCCCTCTACATCATCGTCTCTCTCTACCCATGACAGGCAAGCGACAACTCACACATGTTTTTTTTTCAAAAGATAACTATTTTTCGTGTGAGAATGATTTATAACATCATTAATGACCCTTTCATATGCGATTTTAGTCATCTATACATTACCCATAGTGAACTATGTTTGGTGGATCGTCATTAATAAGCTCTTACAATTATTACTTGTTGATTTATTTCATCAAAAGCTAAAGATTAGTTACCCCATGAAAAATAGCTCCTGTCTAAACCTCCCATGTTTAATAAAACCAATAAAGTTATAATCATCATGTCCCAAAACACGTTTGACATTCATATAATATATCAAAGTCGGTCATTCAATTATCACTTGCAGCATAGGAGCGACAATGGTCATCCAGTCCGATGATCATCCATCCGCTATGATCCATCGGTGGTGAATATGGATGAAATTAAATAGGTGAATATAGAATGTGGAGTTGATATGGATGTTTAGTGGAATGCAAATGGATGACGATTATCCATTCATGGATGAATCCATTAGCCTGAAACTTATGCAATTAAGTTTATATATATATATATATATATATATATATATACACACACACACAAAATATTTTTACCATCTATATATAAGTATAATATTGAAAATATATGGGAAGATTACCGTGAGAATGAATATTTAGGTGGGAATAGAAGAACAATTCTAGCCAATAATTAGAGGTTGATCTATTCGACTTCACGGTCGTAATTCAACCGTCGCATTCATGGTTGAGTTATAAATAAAATGAATAGCTAAATGTATAATATCCAATTAATTCAAAAGAAGGGACAAGATTAGGTCTCTCATCCTTGTCTAAATATCTATTCTCATTGAGTACACACACACACACACACACACACACACACACATATATATATATATATATATATATATATATATATATATATATAATTACAAAGTATGCTTTTCGCTTTGATTGTATTTATATTAAATTACATTTTGATTTGTATCTTTTTTTATAAAGAAACTATGTATTTATGTCAATAAAAAACATACATTATGTGTAAATCTATGTTATTTCTTTGAGAAAAATAGTTATTTCAACATTCGGTGGATATTTATTTACCCGTTTAATCTAATAGATATGAATATAGACGAATGAAGTAATTTAAGTGAATATAGATATTAATGTTAGTAATAAAAAAATTAAATAAATATAAATATAATAATGATATTATCCGATTCATTACAATCCACAATCCGTATTTCAAATTATGAGTAATTGTGTATTGAGTTATTATGTGAAACACGATAACTGAGGGGGTGTTTGTTTCATTCTTTTGGGTGGATTTCAAGGGAATGAGAATTCAAATCCCCCTAAATGATGTGTTTGTATTGCAATTGTGAAGGAGGAATCAAAATGATGGGAATCCTTAAAATCCTATGAATGAGGGATTTAGAAATCCTCATACCCTAGCAACCACATACCCTAGCAACCACATACCCTAGCCTTTGTCGCCCATTTGCCTTCGTTTTCACCAAGGACAGAAACCCTAGCCACCACCAGATACCCGTTTGCCACCACCAATGACAGAAACCCTAGTGGCCCGTCTGTCATCTTCGTCTGTCATCGTCATCTTCGAAGAAACCCTAGATCTTCGCCTGTCATCGTCATCGAAGAAACCCTAGATCCGTGCGAAGGCGGCTAGGTGGTGGCCGGCGTTCGCAGAGAAACCCTTCGTCTGTGGTGGCGTTCGTAGAGAAACCCTTCGTCTGTGATGGTCGAAACCCTAGTCGCCTGTGGTGGCGTTCGAAGAGAAACCCTAGCCGTTGGTGGACGGCGACGGTGGTCGAAACCCTAACCGTCGCAGATTTTCTTCATCCCCGTAGGTGGTGGTGTTGATGGAACGAGAAGGGCGGCGGTGAGGTGGTGGCCGGCTGTGAGGTGGTGGTGTTGATGGGTTTAGAGGTGTGTCTTGGATGAGAAGATATGGTGAACCAAACAAGGGATTGGGATTTTAAATCTCACCAAATGAATTCCTCCCAAATGCAAATTCCTTGTATAAATCTCAATCCCCCCAGAATCAAAGAATGAACCAAACACCTCAAGTATATTAGACAGTAGACTAACACACAAAACTAATTGGACCAATCCCATTACGCATCTTAATTAGCCCAAACCCACTCCCTTAATAAGCCCTAATACCTAGTCACATGGCACCTTTCATTCCATAGATTGTAATTGTATTGTATCTAGAAAGTAAAATGAAGGTATATTTTGTTATGTATTATTTTTTTTTTCATTTATATTGAAGTCTGTTTTATCTTTTGAAAATCAAACAACTTGTTAGCGGCTACATGTATTATACTTTTTTTAAGCAGAGAAAGTAAGGTTAAAGAAACAATCTTTAAATTATAATAAATATCTAACTATAAGGACACGTGTCCTTTTTCTAATACCTTCATTTTTTGGTTTCCCGCTCTTTAGCGATTCCTCTGAGCATTCCACGTGTCCAACAGCTCACCATTATCTTCACCCAACTCCAAAATTCCAGCCCCTCAATCTCCTCCTTGATTCACGCACTTTCCTCCTTTATTCATATATATTGAGAGAAAAAGGGCTCTTCCCTCCTCCTTGATTCACGCACCTTCCTCGATTCGATAGTATAGCGGTTCCTTAATCAATCATCGATTCGAATCGCCTAATCATCTGCAAGAGGAGGAGCGATTTAGCGAAGTAACAATCGCCGACGATTATGTTAGCTTGGGAGTCACCTAAGTCTACTGATGAACAACCTCATACGGTATACATTATTAATCAACTTTGTTTGTCATCCTTTTTCGTATTTGTGCACCTTCCTCGTGGGTTTGTTTGTATTATATGAAATCTTGAATCTTGATATCCCCTTGGATTTTTTTATTTGTGTATTGATATCTCTGTTTATGTTCTTTTTAGTTTAAACCATGTAATAAATATATAGTGAAGCTCCAAGCCAAAGTTTATCAGAATCTGAAAACTAATTCATGTTGGTTATTTTTTTATTTGAGTCATGTTCCTTGTGTTGTGTACTGGATCTAAACAATTCTTCATTTTTCCTACACATTACCAAATAGCAAGTATATTTTATCTCCTAAAACACATTTTTAACTGATCTTAACTTAGTTTATGTATCTCTTTTAATTGCCCTCAAGGTGTTTGATGAAATGCTCAAGTGAAAAAGAACTAACTTTAATGCTCATAGGTAAGTGTTGATCGATGCCTGTATAACAAATGAAGTTGTTTAAATCATTTTCACAGCATTACGATTTTTATTTACAATTGATAATAACATTTCATTACAAGTTTTATTTCCAAAAGTTCTTCAATGTTGTATTTGTAAATTGCTTCGACTCTTTAGCTTAATTGTAATTTATGTCGTTCTCATTTTTTAGTGGTTGGATTTTTGTTATAAGTTTGTATTGATTTCACAATGGTGCATTATTCTGAAAGTGGACCAAGTTTAATCATCAAGTTTTGAACATCAGTTAAGGACATCAAAAAAATGTTGCTCAAGTTCAACTACATATAATTAATATTTTGGTTGTAATCAGATCAAGTGATAAAAAATATTGACAGATGGGTTTAGGGGAAGAAGGTAAGAAAAACTTTAAAATCAACCTGGAAAGCAGTGAAACTATTGAAAGGGGGTCGAGAGAATTTTTATGAAGTTGATACCGCTAAACATGTTTATGTGTTGTATTAAAAATAGTTACTTGAACTGGTTTATGTTTGTTATAGTTCCCATTCATTCAATGTGCATCAGTCCATTTTTCTTCCATTTTTTTCTTTTTTCAAATTCTGAAGGCAAGTGTTTCTTCTATGAAATTAAAAGGTTGGAATATGCTTTGCAATGCCTTACTTGCTTTAATTTTTAATTATTTAACCTACTTTTAGATTTGGTGTTTATGTACTGATCTTCTTTCTTTTGCGTTAATTTTGAATTATTTTACCTACTTTTAAATTTGATGGCAAACACCAAGTTTACCTATAGTAAGTTCATTAAAATATTAATCTGCATATCCTATTTTTATATATGTTTAGGTCTTGCTACACTGTAATTCTACAAACTCTATGCTCAATGTTGAGTTCGTTTTAAGTTGCTATTGTGCTTTAGTTCTAATCATAAATACAGTTTAGTCATTTTTAAGGTTGTTGCTGATCTTGGGTATGAGTGATTTATTCATTGGAGCTGAACAAGGTCATATCAATTTTGACATTTTACAATCCAGTCTAAAGCTAGAAATCCTCACAGTTGTTTTTAATTTTAGTCTATGAGTTATTAGTGTGGTTTACAGGAGTTCTCATAGTTTTTAATTTTAGTTTATCAAGTCTTAGTGTGTTACATGAATCTTTTTATTTGGTCGTCTTTATTGCACTACATTGAAGCCGATTAAGCCTCTGTAACCTCATTGTAATCTTCTCTGTTTAGAAACATAATGAATGCAACTTTGAGCAAGAAGTTCGTTTTTTGGTTTGTTCATCTTGTGGTTTCAGTTCATATTATTCTTACTGCATCTTGTATTGGCATATACTCTTGCAGACCACGTATTCGATAGAATGTCTCAATGACAAGTCCTTACTGCATCTTGTATTGGCAAACAATATACATGTTATTTAGTGAAAGTCAAGTTATTTTTAACTTTTTTTTTCTTAAACCGAGCCGTTTGGACCCGAACCCGTTTTGACTTGAACCCGTTTGATTTTGTATTTCATTTCCAATTTATGATTTATATCTGATTTTGTATTTTATTTCTTTAGTAATTTTTCTATGTGTTTTTTATTATTATAAGTTTACCTATAACCAACCTGTGTAATACACGGGTCTCTAAACTAGTAAGAAAGTAAAGAATTAGTTTCTGTTTTAGAGTTAGGAATAAAGAAAACGAAAATAGAAATACAGAAACCTTCTTTTTTTAATCATCTTGAAGATATTAGAAAAAATGATACTTTGTTCTCGCTTCCTATTCTTTCCTTTTTCATTTAAAACAAATTACATAAAAATAAAATAAAAACTTGCCTTTATTAACATTGTTTACGGCTAACTTATTTTTTAAAAACAATACAATCAATTTTCATAATAATCTTTACTATTATATAAAGCATGAAAGCATTTTTGCTTAAAACTCTTAAACTTTCAATCACTTAAAATTACTACTATACCCTTAACTCAAACGTACAACCAAAATACCCAGATCATATTTACGCACAGCTGATATGAAATTATTTATTACAATACTGAATTTATTGTGATTAGCAAACAGAAAAGGAAAGTATAATAAAACTTGAAAATGCTATGATTAGCCAAAAAAAAGAAACAGGAAAATTAAAAACATATATCCACGTCTTCTTAAACAGACAACTGATAAAAATCATGAATTGAACAGGATAACAAATTGTGGTCTGCAATCAACAGATGTGAACTACAAGAACAATGTAAACTCTCAAATATTGACACAATCTGAACACTTGAACAATACTCACAAGAAACTGAAAGAACATCTAAAAACAGGACTCTAAAATGTATATACGAACTTGTCTTCCATATGAGAGAAACGCGTCTAATATCAAGAAGAAAAGCAATCTGAACTTAAGCACGTGAGCCACCCATACACGAGATGTGTAAACGTGTAAAAAACTACAACAAAACAAGGCTAGCTAAGGGAAGAACCCGACCCGCATCCGCACTAGGTGCGCACCCGACCCGGGTCTCAACCCGGTCTCAAGCCTGCCCCCTTCAAGCCCAAATCAACTCTCTTCCAAAACAGCAGCCCAACAACTTCTTAAACAACCCAGTAAGCCTCCTTACTCTCAACACCTACACAAACCAAATTAAGTTAGAACCAACACACTAAATTAATATTTATCCCTATGTTGGTCTTGGAGAATATTATAATTTCAACACCCCCCCTCAAGACCAACAGGGAAGTTACAGCTTCTCTTGAACCTCAGTTTCAAAATGTTCAGTCCGTCCATGAAACACAGGACTATGAACCAGCTTAATAGCCGACTCATTATCACAAAAAACGAATACATGACTATTCTTTCAAAAAAAACCCAAAACTCTTAAAGCCATAGCAAAAATGTGACTTCCTTGGACTATGCAATAATTGACTCAGGTCTAGTTTTCCAACTAGCTTCTGAAAAATAGTAACACTTCTAATTACAACATCTCGATCATGAACACCTTGATTAGTAACCAAAGCACTAGAATCCAACGGAGATTTCACAGGTTTGCATACAAACATATCAAACACATGAAACCGTTAAGAGTTTCAATTACCTCAATTCCCAAGAAAAAATTTAAGCTTACCAAGATCCTTAATCAGAAACTTGGACCTCAAAAAACAACTTTACCTCTCAATCTCATTAACGCTATTACCTGTCAAAATAATATCATCAACGTATACCAGCAAAAGCACAGAAGTATCATTCTCAATTTTAGTAAACAAAGAATAATCACTAACACCCTGAACAAAACCACACTCAAACAAAGCAGCACACAATTTTTCATTCCATTTTCTAGTGCCTGTTTAAGTCCATAAAAAGATTTCTATATAAAGCTTCCATTTTCTCATTCATAGCATTAATCCAATTTGGATCACACGAAGCTTCCTTAGAACTTCTAGGTTCAAACGTTTTGTCAAGATTAGACACAAAACAAAAATTTTTAGAACTAAGCTGAGAATAATTAAATGGCCTTTCAATTCCATATCTATGTTTTCCTTCCACATGAAAATCATTAAACCTAGCAGGCATTCTCGACTCTCTCCTAGAACTAACCGAACTAATAGGCACTCTACAACCCGAAGAACTAACACTATCGGAACTAGTTCCCTCAGACCTAACAGGTGTAGTGGGACTACCTACTTGAGATTGAGGAATTGGTACCTCCACACCCTGGTTATCCAAAGAGTGCTCTGCATAATTTCCACTAACCTGGTGGCTGTCACCAGTACCACCCATTGATTGTTTTTCAAGGAAACGGTCAGAACTAACACTTGTATCATCATTGGGAACAGACCGAGAACTTTCTAGATCTGAGGGCCATTTTTGTTCATCAAAGAAATTGCAACAATCTTTAAGAGAATCAGACTCAAGACTGAGACCAGAAGATCTCATCTTAAAAGCTAAACTTGAGTCAAGATTAAGCAGTTTGTAACCCTTTTTTTCATTTGAGTATCCTAACAAAACAGCCTTACCAGCTTTTGATTTCAACTTGTCATTATTATTAAGACTAGTAGAGTAACACAAACATCCAAACACTCTCAAATTATCAAATTTAGGAGGATACTTAAACACTTTTTCAAAAGGAGTAAATCCATTTAACACAGATGTTGGTGTTCTATTTATTAAAAAAATCGCAGTTAAAACTGCTTCACCCCAAAACTTCAAAGGAAGACCAGACTGAAACAATAAGGACCTAGTCACATTAAGGATATATCTATGCTTTCTCTCCACAACTCCATTATGTTGTGGAGTATAGGCACAGCTAGTTTGATGCAAAATACCTTTATCCTTAAAAAACTCTTTCATATTATGATTTAAAAACTCAGTCCCATTATCAGATCTAACCACTTTTACTTTGGTCATAAAGTGTGTCACAAGAATATTATAAAAAAAAGAAAACCAATAGAAAACTTCATCCTTAGACTTCAGCAGATACACCCAAACTGCCCTTGTGGCATCATCCACAATGGTTAAAAAATATTTGTATCCATCATAAGTTGCTCTTCTATAAGGCCCCCAAATATCAAGATGAACAATATCTCCTAACTTAACCGTCTTATGATCACTAACAGGAAATAATTTCTTGTCTGTTTCGCTCTATGACAAACATCACAGGATAAAATTGAGTCATTCCCTATTTTAAGTTTGTTTTTGACACAACTTAGAGCTTGATCAGAAGGATGACCAAGTCTACAATGCCACACAAACTTACTAATGTGACATACAACATTACTAGAACAACACATACCTGCCATATTAGCAGTGGCACCCACTACAACAGTATTACCATTGATTAAAGAGACGATTTTAGCATATTGTTCACAAGTGAGAGAAAACTTATCATTGTCAGATACCTTACAAGAGTCAGAATCATCAGATAAGGTTGAAACAGAAGCATAATTAACAAAGGATTTATTATTTACTTGAGACTCAGATTTGTGTTGTGAGTCATTTCCATTTCTAAACTTAAAAGCCTTAGGATACCCAATGAGCTTAAAACACCTTTCTATAGCATGACCCTTAATGCCACAATGTTTACATTGCATATTATTGAAAGATGTACTATTATCATTATTATTAAAACTTCTTCTTTTGTTATTCTTCTTGAAATCATTAAATCTACTTACAAAAGCATAAGGCTGTGAAGCAAACTTGCTAGAACTAGAGGATAAGGAACCACCCTTTTGAAGTGATTCCTCTCTAGATATAATAGAGAAAGTAGTTCTAACAGAAGGTAAGGGTTCCATAAGAAGAATGTGACTCTTAACTTGACTGTACCCATCATCTAATCCATTTAAAAATTGCATAAGCTTCATTAGCTTAGAATGGTTTTTAAGACTGGTATTAGCATCACAGGTGCACTCAGTTAAATTTGTGAGAGAATCAAATTCCTTCCACAAAGAATCAAGTTTCGAAAAATATTTAGAAATAGTTAAAACATTTTGAACTAAACTGTTTATTCTCTGATGAACATTAAAAATAACAGATCCATCAGATTTTTGATATGTTTCTGTCAACTCATTCCAGATCTCACAGGCAATTTCAGAACATGCATGATTAGAATAGATGGATTCAGATATAGAACTCAATATCCAAGAACAGACAATTGCATTTACTCTTTCCCATTTATTATAAGTTTTCTCATCTTTCTTATCAGGAATGTTGTACGAACCATCAACAAAACAGAGTTTATTTCTTCCCTTTAATGCTCTTATCATAGAACTTTTCCAAATCCTAAAGGTATCAGACCCAGTCAACTTAATACTAACAATTGACATCACAATACTATCAGATGGATGTAGATATAAAGGACCATCCAAAATCACTGGATCTTTAAAACCAGGTCTTTTAGGACTAGACATAATGAATCAAAAACACAAGAGCAAGAAAAGGAACAAAACAAACAGTAGCCAATAACAATACACGAACTACACATAAAACAGCATCAGCTTCACTACTCACATACTAGGCAATACAACTCGTATGTTTGCATTAACAACTTGTTTTAAAAATAGAAAACAGTAGGCAAGAACAATAGTCAAACCAGTATACCACTCAAAACAATATATGATCCAGTAAGCAACCCAAAACAGTAGGTGAGAACCATATATACTATAACAAATCACATATGAGAATCAAACATATAACAATAGTAACAAATCGCAGGCAAGAAACATATGAGAATCAAACAACAGATCCATTACAGATCAGAGTGCTCCAGTTTATAAGAATGCTTAAAACAGAATACAAGAACAGATATTAACAATATATCAGATTTAAACAAAATTGATTAAACATCATGTTATCAACAAATCGATTATTCTCAGATTACAAAATATAACAGATGAATGATTAAAACAGTTAGCTACAGAGAGGAAGAGGACTTACAGTGGCATCAACATGAGCAAGAACAAAGAAAAAACAACACTTATCTCCTCAAATTTTCCTCAGAAATCAGCAAAACAGCATGACGTGGAAGCGTAATTGCACCAGAATCATCGCCCAAACAAACAAACAATACAATCAGTATTAATCTCAGATTATGTGAAGAAAAAAAATCCAGAGATGTTTATCATTTATCGAAGAACAGTAGATGATGGAAAGAATCAGAATCAGATGATGGAAAAAATCAGATGTTTATCATCATCGATCGAACATCTGATCGATCTTTAACCTCACGCACAAAAGGAATAACAATACACTGTAACGAGATTTAGGGTTTCTCGATTTCTCGGTTTCTCGGTTCTCGATCAAACAGATACACCAATCGATCATACGAAATCAGATATCCACTGAGTCAATCGATAGTCAGTTTAGGATTTTACGCACAATAGCCAATCGATATGACCAATAATCGATCGGAATAATAGATGCGGAAGATCTTCAATCACAAATGAATCGAACAACACGGATGAGTCAATCGACCAAACAATCAATCCAAACCAATCGGCCAGACCACAAACACATATCAATCGGCGAAACAGCTAATCGATCCAATACTACAAATCACGAACAAGACCTAATCGATCAGATAAGCAATCGACTAAAGAGCCGTAGCTCTGATACCATGATAAAAACCATGAACTGAACATGATAACAAATTGTGGTCTGCAATCAACAGATCTGAACTACAAGAACAATGTAAACTCTCAAATATTGACGCAATCTGAACACTCGAACAATACTCACAAGAAACTGAAAGAACATCTAAAAACGGGACTCTAAAATGTATATACGAACTTGTCTTCCATATGAGAGAAACACGTCTAATAGCAAGAAGAAAAGCAATCTAAACTTAAGCACGTGAGCCGCCCATACACGAGATGTGTAAACGTGTAAAAAACTACAACAAAACAAGGCTGGCTAAGGGAAGAACCCGACCCGCATCCGCACTAGGTGCGCACCCGACCAGGGTCTCAACCCGGTCTCAAGCCTGCCCCCTTCAAGCCCAAATCAGCTCTCTTCCAAAACAGCAGCCCAACAACTTCTTAAACAGCCCAGTAAGCCTCCTTACTCTCAACACCTACACAAACCAAATTAAGTTAGAACCAACACACTAAATTAATATTTATCCCTATGTTGGTCTTGGAGAATATTTTAATTTCAACAACAACCTCTTGGAATTAGAAATAATGTGGAATTGTTTATTTCAATCTTGAAATTGCTATGTTCAGTATAAAAAAAGGAAATTATAAACTGGAAAGTCAAAAGAAATCCATACTCATTCCCGGCTGAAGATCAGTTTCCAACCCTAACTAATCCTATTCATTCTTGTGCAATCTGCAGAGTTGGCTATGAGCCTATGATCAGCAAACAAAAAAGGAAATTATAAGAACATTAAAAACATGAAAAAAAACTCGAGCAGTATATAAACAAGTTTTATGATTCTGTTTTCATACCTCTTCTATTTTCAATACCTCTCATCCTCTCACAAAAGAAATCAACTCACTAAAGTATATGGACAACTCGGAAATTATCAACTTTGTCTGCGAGATCATTGATGAGGGCTCGCAAACCAACAACATTGTTGCAACTGAAGATCATCATCAAGTTGTTGCAACACAAGACATTGTGCCCGTAAGTATTCAAACTAAATTACTACTAAAAGTATGCAAATAAAAGCACCGACAACATAAACAAAACAAAAACAGAACACACACAATTCGTATGGCACCTTAGTTCTATAATTTGGTTGCTTTTATATGTTATTTCCTTTTAAAAATTTCTATATAATCAGTCATGTTAAATATTATTCCTTTTCCAGTCATGTTAAAGATTTATATATAATCAGTCATGATAAAAATTATGGCATACCTTTATTAAGTTTTAAAAGAATTCCCTACTCAATTCGTACATCATACCTTAGTTCTATAATTATAACTTACAGTTTGTATGAGCTAGATGATAGTTCTATAATTTGGTTACTTTGTATGTTATTTTAACAAAAAATCCAAAGTATTATAACTTAGAGTACGTATGGGCTAGATGATAGTTCTATAATTTGGTTACATTGTATGTTATTTTAACAAGAAATCCAAAGTCATAAGGGACCTTAGTTGACATGTTAGCATAACCTATATTCTTGTATATTTTTTTATGCAAACTTCAATTGGGGTAACTAATTGAAAGTTTATAATGTAAATTGATATGTTTTAATGTTTATTATAGGTAATGTAAATCTGAAATTAAGTTTTTTTTAACAGCAAACACACACTTTCTAAACCAACTCCTAATTATATAGTTACTCTTCATAAAAATCTTGAAAATTAGTATTTGACTTCTTATTCTAATTTTCTTTATATTAGTATTCCATATAAAGCTTTAACTAAATATCCTTAAATTATACTAACAATCTACTAACCCCACATAATGAATATTTATACGCATATTTTTTATTTATTTTCTTGTAAGTTATAATTATAGCTACTTCTAAAGTTCATACACTTATATTAAAAGCTCTATCCAATATAATAATAATTAAAAGCTACAGCCAAAACTATAACTAAAACTTATATTTTAAATTACTATCAACAAAAAATTTGATGTAATTATGGGTCGTGTTTGTTTTTTAAAGGGACTTTTGTATCTGGGTCTTAAGACCATGTAATATTAATATCACTGTGTTCGGTCTTTTAAAGTGAGCTATGGTAACATAATATCTTAACTTGTGATCTGTCATATAATTTTACTTTGTTTATTGTGATTTAAGATTAAAAATAATCACTTTTGGATCATGGCTTCAAGACAATATATCTTTAGCATAAATTGCACATTAATTACGCACTTGAGCAGTTGAGCCTTACATAGTCCATTAACTTATAAAAACTTAAACAGTCCATTAATCAATGAATAGTGGGCTAAATTATAATACAAACATGGCTCATTTAAGAATGATAACCTTAAAACAAAGAAGAGCCTACAAATTTGTGAGGGCAGGAAAGACAGGTTAATATCAAACTATCAAGTCTAAAAATAGTTGGATATTGTGAAAGTAAACGAAATATCTACAAAAAATATAAGAATATTGGGTACTATAAATGAATGAAAGTCCTTTGTTAGTTCTATATTCATATGTACGTTTTACATTCATTCAAGTTATATATCATTCTGTGCCATGTTCCTTAGAGAAAAAGTGTGAATTAAGTATGAAACACCAATATGTAGCCATAAGTAGATATACTTCAATTCAACACAAACAACCTAATAGTAAATTCTAAATCCAATAATAGAAACTATTGGAAATCCATATGAAAATTTAACATCTAATTTACTTACAATGTCAAGTTGAGCTTGAATTGCTTACTTTCTCTACCGCCGATTCAGGAACGACTCAGCTCCAACTTCCACATCACATCAAATACCTAGCAACAGTGAACAATTAGTTCTCTAAACTCATGTGTTTGGATGGAAAAATGTTCACATGAATGTACATCAGGACATTTAAATAGGTTAGCAATTAGAAGTTAAAACCCATTTGCCATTTATGAACTGCATTTCAAAGTTTAGTTAATATATTGACCTAAATAAATCTTCCACATGTTATTTTCACGGCTTGTCAAGTTATCACCCTGAATTGCTATCATTGTGGTATTGTTAAAAAAGATCCGTTCCCTCATACTCAGGTGGCGAGATGGACAGACTTGTGAATCTCGATGTTACTGAATGGAATATTTTGGATTTTTTTGAGTACATGTGTTGGAGGTTCAACAAATTTGCGTATTTGCATTATTGTGCCCCCTTCGAGTTTATTGGAAAAACATTCTTGCAATTTGACCATAACTTGAATCAATGATTGACCTTGCGGATAGACTTGACAGCGTTGATATTTATTTTTCCTACTTTTAAATAGATTAATATTATTTTTCATCCGGATCGGCATCTACTCACATTAGCGTCACCAAGTCTATTTCTTTTTATTACTACTTTCATGTAGTTTGAGTTTATTTTATTGTAATTTTAGTTGATATTGGAATATTTTACTTTCAATGTAGTTTTAGTTTTGTAAATAATCATTGCCCTCCAATGTCCTATCTATCGCAAACGACCACGACAACTGACCACCATCCCTCTTTATTTGTCGTCGCCGCCGCATTGCACGTGTACCTTACTAGTCTTTTATTATATACAAACAATTTTTTTATGTGTGTAGTTTTTAGTTATTATTGTATATAATAAACTTTTTAATAATTCTTATTGTATATAACAGCTTGCATACAATATGAGAATTATAAAAAGTTGTTTTTTTTAATGGGCGAACTACACAAGAATACAAAGAACTTTGCCAAAATTATCATTATATGCAACCAACTTTATTACGTATCTTAAAATACAACCAACTTAACAAAACGATTCATTATATGCAATCAGTAGCCTATATATAGATTAACGATCATTTCTTAAATTTTAGTATTTTTTAGTTACTGTTATTCGTAGAAGGTTCTTTAATGTTTACCCAAATAAACATATAGAATTCTAAGTTTTAAGTCTTAAACACAAACAATATTGAAAGTTGTAACAAAATCATTTATAAGGTTCTTGATTTAACTGTATGAACAAACAATAGCATAAACCGAGATTTGATACTAGTTCAAAATCGAGCAGATCTAATACGGATTAACAATAAATTGGAAATGTATATCTGATATGGATATAAATCCGAGCAAAATCATGTACGAATTTGGAACAAAATAGAAATCAAACTCTAATATGAATTTAAATCGAAAATCAAACCTACCTCACGCTAGAATTTTGAAAAGTCGACGAACAGTATCTTGATAAAAACAATCGATGCAACCCAATCTAAACCAATAATCAATACAAACCACAATCGTTGAGTAACAACCAAATGCGTAAATGAAGACAGACAAACCACACCCTAGATATGAACCCTAAACCACCTATACAGTAACCAAAAGTCAAACCATAAAATCAACTTCGATGTGTTCAAACTTGCAATCGAGGCGGCATTGCAAGAAGCGAAGTGATTACATGTGTTCAAATCTACAATAGATATGAATGTTAGTTGTGTGCTCTTTGTGTTTGTAAAAAGATGAATCATAACGATAAGGATGAAGCAAAGGTGCATATCTTCGTAAGCATAAGTCTAGAAAAATCAAAACCAAAATAGAAAATTGAAGAACTTTTAAGTTAGAGTGGTGGGAGTGGTTACCTCCCACCACACCGCCACGTCATCTTTTCACTTTTACCACTCAACTCATCACATACACCCGTAGTGGTTACTTCCTACCACATCAAATTTTGGGACCCATCTTATATATTTATTTTATATCTAATAATGCTTAATAATTAATGTGTTTTATAAAATATATATGTAATTAAAGTTTATATTTTGTATGGTATATGTATTGACAAAAAAAAATTATAACAAGTTAAATTTGGAAGGGGTAAAAATATAAATATAATAAATTTTAAGGATGATTTTAGAAATATATTATAATATTTAAACAAAATATATTAGGATTAGAATAGTGGAGATTGAGCCGCCTGCAGGTACCTACTTCTTCATCCTGTCTTCTTCTTTGTTTCTTGTTCACACTTCACAGCCATCTTCTTCTTCTTTGTTTCTCTTTTTTTTTTTCACATCTCATTTTCTACTTTGTTTCATGGTTTGTTTAATGAAAAGAAAAAAGGAAAAACCTTTAAATTTCTTCCACGCCACCGAAGATGCGCGGTGGATGCCACGCCGAGGGATGACCACGCCGCCATGGTATGGTTTTTCTTTCCACCACAGCGCGGTGGGGGTGTTTACACGCCGATTCTACCCCCCCACTCCGACCTCTCTTACATGTTATCATATCTAACTTGTGATGAATCATTTTGGTAAGTTGGCTATTTTTATAATACAAAATAGGATTTAGTATCAAAAAGTGTATTGTGCTTGTCACTTTTTGCTATTATGTATATCCAATTTTAAAAATTACCATTTAGTGTATCTAACTTACCAAAACTACCATTTTATGTATCCAAAAACCTTCTAAACAAGTTGCAGATAATTTTTTTAATTTTGATTTATTTCTAAATTCCACCTCACATTTACAACCTGCCATGTCATTCAAAAATATCAAATCATATTTACAACCTTCCATGTCATTTTTTATTTATTTCTTAAACTTCCATGAAGAATATCAAGAACACTAGGGAAGAACACCAAAAACACCATGAAGACATCAAGAAGAACAGATCTGAAGTTCTGAACCAAGAAGATACACATAATCAATGACCTCTAAATTGTTAAAGAACACAGATCACATGAATCTCGTAAACATGAATCTCGTAACCCTAAATCTCGTTTCAAAACAGAAACCCATTGACGAAGAACACAGATGAAATCACATAAACGAAGAACAAAAATCCTAAATCTCGTTTCAAAACCCATAAACAGATTCGTGAAGTTGGACTAAACTTACCTTGAACAGATTCGTGAAAATGTAAGAACCAAATCTGAGTTCGAAAATGAAGCAACAACTCAGATAAACGACAATCGCTAGGAACTCTAATAAAAAATCGCACCTTTAACCCAAAAAACGAAAATCGAAGATAACTCAAAGCGCAAATGCCCCCAAAGAAATCAAATCGCAGATGTCACCAAAGAACTCAAATCGCACCTCCGGTCATTGTCCTCCGTCGGTCGATTTCCCCAAAAACCCTAATCGAAAGATGAAATCGGAAGTCACAGATGGTAGTTTTCAAACTTATCACACATGGTGGAAATCGAAAGTCACAGATGAAATCGGAAGTCAGATATGAAATCAAACTTATCATAAACAATGGTGCATTTTCAAAGTTGAAAGTTGGTGGAAATCAAGTCATTAATGAAAGCATGTAAAAATCGAAAGTCACAATTCATAAAGTTGTAAGTAATTTATTATTATTATTATTATTAAGTAAAGAAATTACATGTCATCAACCAATCATATGTCATGTCACCTATAACCGTGCCACATCATGTGTTACCTGCTATCAAAGGTAACTAATACATTAAATGGTAGTTTTTGAGATTTCAATACACTAAATAGTAGTTTTGAAAGATAGGTATACTCAATAGCAAAAAATGTGAAGTTTGATACACTTTTTGATACTAAACCCTACAAAATAAAGTTGGTTACATAGTATTATAATTTTTACAAAGTGTATTGCATTTTCGTATGTTTTACATTTTTAAAGTAAAATATTTATTGTACATAATAGTAAATAAAACAAAATTTACAATATTTTTATGTAATTAAAAAAAGAACTTACTAGGACGTAAAGTTTACTCGAGTTGTTTTTAAAAAGAAAAGGAAATTATTTAGGAGGAAAACCCTCTATAAAGTGTTATGGAGTATCGTAAAAAGAAGAAAATTAAAGAAATAAAGGAATATGGAAAGAGAATTTTACCTTATTTAAATCCTAAACTATCTTTCTATTTCTAAAATGGGTTTAGTTCATTAAAATATATCAAAATTATTATGTTTTGCTATTGTGAGTATCGAATTTTAATAGCTTCTATTGTGTGTATCCAACTTTTAATTTGTTGCTATTGTATGTATTTCGGTTTACATAAAAAAGTGAAAAAACTTACAAGTCTAGTAATAGAAAGTTTAATACACATAATAGCGACAAATTAGAAGTTCGATGCACATAATGGAAAGTTTGTAAGTATAACATATATAATAGCAAAATATGACAATTTGAATACATTTTTATGAATTAAATCATTCTAAAGTAATTTAAAAGGAAATGATTTAGTTGTTGGTGTCATTTTGTTTGCCGATGAGAGGGTTAGAAAGTGTACGTATAGAAACTAGAAAGTCAATATTGTCTTTAAACGACCGACGACATATCATCAATTCATCATCATCGCCATATATATATACCTGGGTCTGGGTCTGGCTGTGGGTGGGCTGTAACGAATTGATAATCACATTCTAATTCTTGTCGTATAACCAATAAAACCCACCTCAATCAATCAATCAATCAATTGGAAATCACACCCATCGGAATGCCCTAATTCCGACTTCCATCTTCAGCTTCCCAGGATTTCAAATTATTCTACATGTAAGTCTTTCTTTTACCCATCATCGTCCTTTTACTCAACTTACACTAGATCTCGCTGATTCCCTCTTTTTCTTAATTTTCCTTCTTTCTCTCCCAGCCCTAAAGGCCAGGGTTTTGATTATGATCGTTTTCTGGTGATCAAAAAAAAAAAATTTTTTTTTAATGTTCTCTGCGTTTCACTTTCGATCCTAATTATATAGGTTAAACCATGTTGAAAATTTTCATCACTAAGATAAACGGGTTTACTAGGGTTGTTGTGTAATAGGTTTTAGGGGTGTTTGGATTAGTTTATTGTTCCGGCCAGCTGCAATTGGAATCTTGGAAAGCTCGTAGCTCTTTTTTCTTTTTAGTAAGCTCAAACTAGAAAATTTCTGCTTATGATCTTTTACAATTTCGAATATGATTGTAAGTGGGGAACATTAGTTATTCAAAGATATATCGTATGAGATTTCTTTAGGGTCTCTAGGACGGTCAATTCGGTGCCCCCCCCCCCCCCCCCCCCCCCCCCTATTTGGGGTTTCAATGCCGGAGAATTCTAAAAGCCGCATCTCCCAATCTGTCTATTAATATTAGGGGAAAGCTTGTTAAGGGTACAACATCGGTCCTTTCCTTATTGGAATTCATGTCTACTAATGTTAGGGCAAATGATGAATCTTGCGAATCAGGGCCATGTTTAAGATACTGTGTCTTACTCTAGTCAAGTCCCTGTGTTTATGTTTCAAATAACAACCATCTTGATCGTGGCTATCACAACCTTGCTATCTCTATAATAACCTGCTGGTTATAATTGTTTGTGGATTCTTCAGGTTACAAGGTTTTATCCTTGATAAAGTAGATATATGGAATTCATAGATTTGTAATGTGATAAATCAGAAAGCTAGTAGGTTATATCTGTTAAGATTGTTAATTATACTTGGAGACCTCTTTTAAGTCTTTTCTAAATGTATGGAACTGGCATAACAATCAACGTAGGTATAGAATCCACATGAGTTCTAGAAGCCTTTCTGTATCATACTTTCTGTCATTTTGTTTGACAGATTTATAATTATTGTAAATAAATTTTAAATTCATATTTATCTGAATTCTGTATGCTATACCTTTCTAATTCCTTGATATATCTGGAAAGCTGTGATTTCATCCTACTTTTGTATGTAAGTACATGAAAACTTTTTTTTTTCTTTTTCCAAAGACCCTTTGCTTTCTGACTATAATTTCTTTTATGTTTTGTAAATAAGAAAATTAAACATATCCCTAGGTGTTATCGCTTTGCATCTGGAATCACTGAAATCATCGACGATGCCTATTAATCTTTTATTTTGGAAGTCTTTTCTGACCAACCCTGTAGAATGACTAGTTATGAATTTATGATCTACAAAACTTGTAGATTGATGAGACAATGCAGAAGAATAGAACATATCTTCCTGTTAAATGCATTCTTTCTGATTCACATAAACCTCCACAGAACGCATAAGTAGTACAAAAACAACACATCCACCGGAAAAGGATTCATTATAGTCATGTAGCAAAACAAAACTAGAAGTGATGTATTGTTATAGGATAAGCAGATATATATAATATAGCAGATTAAGAAAAATTGAAAAAGAGAGAGGAGCAGAAGATGAATTGTTCATGTAGGCTTTTATAACCCTAGGAATGAAATAATGAATGGATCGTAGACTAGAGCATTTGTAACATTAACTTAACGTTGGTAAACCCTAAATAATACTGGCCCGTAATCCATGCTAGGCTTTTAGAATTAGACCAATATAAATATTAACTTGTTCATGTAGAGAAATGGTTGTAGAGAATAGAATTGCAGAGAAAGAGAATTAGTGTGGAGAATGATAATTGACTATTGTGTTTGGTAGCATAGAGATTTCAGCATAGAAATGTAACAGAAAATTATTTTATCTTGTTTGGTATTTCAACCAAGAATTGTTCCAAACTTTGCTATTCATCTACCATAAATTTTACCATTAAAATTGAGAAACAGCAAAATGTGGAATAATATTACATAAACTGGGAAGTTGAGAAACATCAAGAACAAAATTACAAAAACGAGAAGCTGAGAAACTACAAGAAATGGAACAAAACTACCTAAACAAAATGTCAAACAAATTGAGATATGCCTTGTCCAATACCCAGAATCAATAGGTCGGTGTAACAACTCAACGCTTTCAAATCTCGGGAGAGACACCGCCGGAAGTTAGGTCGGTGGAACAACTCAAAATACCTTGGGGCTTGGGAGGCGTCGGCTGGGAGGAGGTCACCGCCGAAAGATGGTTGTTGGAAGGAGGTTGCCGCTGGTTTCGAAGGAGGCAGAGAAAGGGAGGAAATCACAGCCGGAAGAATTTCTCCGTTGTGATGGAGGAGGTAGCCACGGTTTTCGAAGGAGGCAGAGATAGCGAGGTCGCCGCTTGGAAGAAGGTCTCCGACGTACGTGAAGATTGGTTGGGGAAGGAGGCGAAGGTTTTGCGTTTTAAGTTTAACTCTCCGTGTGTTTTTTTTTTCTAAATTCTCTGGAGAATTGGCAACTTGATTCTCCCTATTTCTCTTCTGGTGGCGGAGAAACAAAAATAGAGAAAAAGAATTAAATCATTTCTCCATTTGTAATTCCCAAATGTTACCAAACAAGATAATACATCTCCATTTCCATTTCCCCATCCTCAATTCCCTCTACCAAACACCCCCTTAGTGTCACCTCACATCGCCCCAAAGAAAGATCGCCACCTCACAACGCCTCCTGTACACGCCATTGCCTTAGGTTCTAGAGGCGGTGACAAGATTGCCTTACCTAGCCTCATGCTTTATAGCGCCTCAGGCACGCTTTTTTAAAACACAGGTCCTAACGACATCATATCGTTCTCTAAGCTTGAATCGAGTGAGCATTATTAATTATATAATAAACATATATGAATTTTAACAATTATGAGCTCTGACTTCGTAGAGCTCGTTGTTGTTGTTTGTTAAGTGTGAACTAGAAAGATCAGAAATCTTTTTGGAACTTCTGATGAATGAGATATGACGCGTTTAAAGTTAACAGACAATTTGGGTATGACTATGATTGGTGTATGAGATGTGTTATTCACGTAATCGAGGCTATTGATTGTATTTTTATCACTCGTTATATATTTGGGCAGGTGTTGCTACGACTTAACAAATTCATTTGATGAAAATCAGAACAGCAATAACACCAAATGAGATTAAAATCAGTAGTAATATGGGACTGAAATAAGAACACTGATAACTCAATACATCCACAGACGGATAATTGATCCGGGGCTAAGCCCTCTCTCAAAGGTTAAACCAATGAGCCAATCTCAAAGAGACTAAACCTAATATGTAATTCAGCCTACCTCACTATCAGATACTCACTCTATTTATTTAGAACTACTAACAACTTACCCAAAGTTACCATTTACCCCCCTCAAGTATCTAGACTACTCTTTTCCTATCATTACTCCCTCCATAAAAACAAGTCTTGTCTTGTCCTCAAGACTTGCTTCCAAATAGATCCCAAGATGCTCAGGAACCGGGACCAGTCAAGTTCCGCATAGTCGGCTCCGGTGATCCCAACTCCTCATATTGGTAAAGGTTGCATCCATTAGCTTCACATTCATCATCTCCCAAAATCAAAACTCGCAATTTCCCTTCCGGACACTTGTGAGCGGGACCAAATTGTTGCCCGCAACGAAATCATAATCCCTTCTTGCGTCTTTCCTCCCATTCAGTGCAAGACAAGGAACGGACACCCCGATCCCGAGATAACCCTTGTGACCCCTCCGAAGCGTCGACACCATAAGCCGAGGACCAACAATTGACCCACCGTCACGCCCCTGTCCCATTTAGAGTTGTCCCCAACTCCACCCAAATGATGATAACGGAAACGAGACTGCGAGATGTTACCGCTGGAAGGTCGAAGCATCTCTTCCACATCCTTAGCCAAATACATGGCATCCAAACGCGATCGAGGACGGTGGAGACGAACCCAACGCTTAACCTCATCACGTAACCCAACAACAAAGTAACCCATAGCTTGGGGCTCCGGTAATTGCGGAACCAATGACAACAGATACTTAAAATCATCGATGTAATCGTGAATGGAATCCGTTTGCTTAATCGAAGCCAACTGTTCAAACGGATTCTGAATCTCGAGACCACTAAAACGTTGCAACAATTCAAGTTGAAGATGATCCCAAGTAAGAGAAGCATGAACCTGGTTGACAATGGTGAACCAATGCTGAGCCACCCCAACCATGCTCAATTGAGCCAAATGAACACGAAGATTTGCCGGGGTATTATTGATGTCGAAAAACAGCTTAGCCTTTTGAATCCACCCCTGGGGATCAAACCCATAAAACTCAGGCAACTTCACTTTCTTCACAACCCATCGTAGAACCACAGCTCCACCGTGAGGAGGTCCACCACCAGAACCGTGAACATCAGCTGCTGACCCACCCAAACCAGCACCAGCAGAACCACCAGCCCCACCTAATGGACCATCAAGACCAGAACCGTCACCCATACCTGAACCTCCCCCCAATCCCGAACCACTGCCACCATCAACAAAGAAAATACCTGAATTGCGATCTCCATTCAAATCAGTATCAGATCGCTTGTCCTGGTGCTTCATCCAAGCCAACATAACTTTTCGAAATTCTACATTCTCTGCTCTTTCAACTGCAAATCCTGCCTTGAGTTCTTTCACATCAGCTTGCAGGTCTTTCACATCAGCTTGCAAGTGATGAATCGATTCTTCATGCTGATCCAAACGTTGCTGAATAGATCAAGTTTCCATAATTGAAACTGAAAATTGAACCAGAAACCCAACGATTGCACAACTGAAAACCCAAATGGAACCCAGCGATTGAACAGCAGATACGGAAGCAGAAACCCTCGTAATAATCAAAAACGGAAATCAGCAGAGAGAGAGCAGTAGGAGTATATCGGTACTTCAATCAGAACCAAAAATTGAAATCGGAAGTGTAGGACTGATCAATAATGAAAATCGATTGATGAAGGATAGAACAATCGACAAGTCCAAACAGAAGTAGTGATGTAACAATTGGATGAGTATTGTACCTGAAGCAGCAATTAGCGATGGAACAATCAGACGAAGAATGTGATGTAACAAGCAATGGTTGAAGCGATTGCTGAGTTGAGTGCTGAAATCGATTTCTGAAATCGATTGTGAGGGCCGATAACAGAAAACGATTGTGAGTGTCCCAATCGGCAACATCAATTAGCGATAAAAAAAACCCAGAGAAGAAACCTCAAGTGATATCACGCAAACGACAGGTTTCGGAAATGACAAAACGGCAGGTCAAGGCGGCAGGTCGGACCAATGTTAGGAATCGGAAAATTAACAACAGCAATAACACCAAATGAGATTAAAATCAGTAGTAATATGGGACTGAAATAAGAACAGTGATAACTCAATACATCCACAGACGGATGATTGATCCAGGGCTAAGCCCTCTCTCAAAGGTTAAACCAATGAGCCAATCTCAAAGAGACTAAACCTAATCTGTAATTCAGCCTACCTCACTATCAGATACTCACTCTATTTATTTAGAACTACTAACAACTTACCCAAAGTTACCATTTACCCCCCTCAAGTATCTAGACTACTCTTTTTCTATCAGTGTTGCTACGACTCAACAAATTCATTTGATAAAAATGAAAAAGTTAAGCTATTATTCCTGTTAGAAATGAGGTGACGTATGAGTTATGACGCGTCAGCCTGAACCTTACTTGCTTAGTAGTTGACATTTTATCGATACACACTCTTTCCTTGCGATTTAATTACGTCTGCTGTTCCTGAAAACAAGAGAAGGCTGCTATCTATATAGAATTACATGGCAACTAATTTTCCTTGTATCAATTCAAGTATGTTTGTTTTTGTTTTTTATTTTATGGTTACAGGAAATAACATATTCTTGAGGTAAATACTGAAGTAAAGGACAACCAGCAACGTCTTTTTTTCGCCCATCTTTTGTATCTGTGAGATGGCTGAGAAAGCATGTGTAAAACGTCTTCAGAAGGAATATAGAGCACTCTGTAAAGTATGCCTTCCTTTATCATCATGTAATTTTATTCGTTATCTATATGTATGGTCTACCTTTGAGGGTTAAATTAGCAGTTATGAATAACCAGGTTGGGAGTTCCACTTTCTAATTATTTTAAAAGCATTAGCAGTTTTAATAAAAGACCACAGTATCTGAGAGAAAAATAATCTATTGCATTTTCACTTGAGTTACACATTTCCATTGGAGTTTTAATCAAAGAAAAGTTATTAAATACAAACTTGTTTAGAAGCTCTTGTAGCGGTTAGGATGGAAGGATACAATTTAAGTAGGTACTTTTGGGGTCTGGCATTACCTCCGAATGTGCTGGCTATTGTATTTTTTTATTTTGCATTTTGTAAGTAAGAGGATATATTTTAAAGTCTTGAACAGTGTTTTGTCTGTGTTTTAAGCTTTGAAGGAAACATTGCACCAGTTGTTCCTAATCACTTGTCTGAACAGTAACAGTTTTAAATACTATGCTGATCTTCTTCTTGTTATTACGCTATTTGTTCAAATTATAGGAACCTGTTTCGCATGTAGTTGCTCGGCCTTCCCCAAATGACATTCTTGAGTGGCGTAAGTTTCTCTCATTGGAGTTGCTTCTTGATATTATGTCTCCCTGTCTCATCTATGAGTTGATGATATCTATATATTATGTGTTTGATTAGTTGTCTTCTTATCTACATAATGTGAATTATATAGCTTCATGTACTTTTATTTCAGATTATGTATTGGAGGGAAGCCAAGGAACACCTTTTGCAGGTTGGTTGTCTCACTCATAGTTGTGTATCACTGCTCTCTCTCTCTCTCTCTCTCTCTCTCTCTCTCTCTGTGTATATATATATATATATAGTGTGTGTGTGTGTTTGAAAATGTATATATATATGATTTTTTATCATTATATTTTTATGAATACTTAGGTGGATATTACTATGGAAAAATCAAGTTTCCTCCTGAATATCCATTTAAACCCCCAGGAATCAGGTATATAAAAGACAGGACATCAGGTTTTGTGATTGATTTGGTGTTGGATATCTTTACTTGAATGGCTTCCATTTCTTCTGATTGACTTCAAATATTTATATACACTGTTGTAGCATGACCACACCCAATGGGCGATTTATGACACAAAAGAAAATCTGCCTGTCAATGAGTGATTGTAAGTCCTTAAAATTATTTGAAAGAATAGTTTTGTAAAGTCTCTACCCTGAGTTTACTATTCTTTTTTATGTCCTTTTACAGTTCATCCAGAAAGTTGGAACCCAATGTGGTCAGTGTCAAGGTAGTGTAATCAATTTAACTAAAGAAGTCAGCTGTATATCCTGATGCTTATACTTTTTTTCTTCCATGTATTGATATTACTATCTTTGTCACTATTTTCCTATTATTTTAACTTATGCTCGACATTTTCTTCTTTGCTCATTTCTCATGCAGTATCCTTACAGGGCTCCTCTCCTTCATGGTGAGTTTTCTGTGGTTCATTCTCAGTTATAAAGAAAACTGTCTGAGTTAGGAATTTTCAATTTTATGCCAACTTTACTTTTAACATCTGTCAAATTGCACACACATGTTGTACCTTTTGCTTTCTTCTCGGTGATTTCGTCACTACCAGCTATTATGCCTGTACTCCTTGAATAGTATCAGTACAACTATCTGCAAAGATTTCAAGTAGGGATAATGTATAAGGGGGGCACCCAACTTTTCAACTCTTTCCATTCATTAAGGTTACTCAACTATTGAAATGATGTATTCAGTTTTGTTTATACCATATCTGGTGAGAGACACTCAGGCTCACCAAAATAAATGTGAAAATTTTGAAAATAAGAAAAGCACAACAGGTTAGCTTTTCTATTCTGTAAAGTAATAATTATCAAACAGTCAGAAATTTCGTCATCTAGCATGTTTTTTAGCCGGATTTGATATAAATGAAACTAGATATAGGCACTGTTCAGTAGTTAGGTGACATAAAGTAGTTTCAGAAACGACAGTGTTAGAAAACATTTGTGAGTGGAATCTTTATATCTGTAAAATCCTGTTTCTCGAGATCTTGATTACACATGTGATGATAAACATTCTTTCTTATTATTAATGCAGATGGACAACAGTCCTACGACTGGTGCTGTAAATACTACCTTTGCAGAGAAGCAACGACTTGCAAAGGCATCTCTGGCTTTCAATTGTAAAAAGTGAGTTGATGAAGGCACCATGGTTATTAAATCAATGTTGAGAATGTTTGTTATTTATGACTGATTGATTATTTGTTGACAGCCCAACATTCAGGAAATTGTTCCCAGAGTATGTGGAGAAGTATGAGGGGCAACGGGTGTGTGAGCAGCCTGTTGTAGAAGAGCAAGCTGTGGTTGTAAGGCAGGAGGAAACATTGGAAGCAGCTGCTGCTGCTTTGGTGGGTAACAGAGGTGAGGTGAAGGCAGCAAACGAAAATGTGAAACAAGGGAGGAAACCGTCATTCCCAACCTGGATGGTGCTGTTGCTAGTTTCATTTGTTGGTCTTGTAATGGCTTTGCCTCTGCTGCAACTCTGACTGATTAAACTAAACTAGAACTATGACCGTTACAAACCTTTATTATGTTGGTCTGATAAAATGCATGCTAGTTTGGGATTTTGCTCAGTCTATATGATGGATGTATCATGTATGTAAGCAGCATACAGCATACTTGTGGTGTTTGATGTTTGTGGATGAAGAACATTGCTATATTGTAGCAGGATCTCGAAATGCTTAAAACGGGTTTAATAACTTAATGTATTGAGGCTAGCATCCGGATCTGATACATCAACCCAACATTAAGTGTTGGAAATTTAATTGGAATTTTGGCTACATCTCAAAAACTTGCAACAGTGAACTTGGCTAGTTTGGATTTTTTTTTTGTTGTAATGTCAATGGTTATAGATAATGAAGCTGTATCTACAGTCCCATGCATACCCTATGCTCTATGTTACCTACACTTGAACAAGTAATTGATACAAATTAAGAAGAAGAGAGAATAAAAAGTTCATTATATTTTGTGCACATCAACTAAAATGAAAACCAACAACATTCTAAATCTGCGGGTGGGGGCTAAACTAACCAGTTAGGCACATATATAAATAGGTTAGCATATATGCATGGGTAGGTAAGGTTGTTTATAAATTGCGTTAGGTTCTTGATATGCATGGGTTGCTTATGTAATTGTTGGTTGATATTTATCGTATCTATTCAACATATCTTAATGAATGTTTATGTTTCAAGCAGCTGTGTGTTTTTTTTTTTGGAGTCCCTATAAAGTAAACATATATATAAGAACACTATTACATCTTTATGCATGTTTCTTTTGTTGTTAGTACAAGGCAAGATTAGCATTGACTTGAATATTGTCATAGCTAAAAAGGTTAGAAAAGTCTCAGTCCGGCGCATAAAGTGCCACCACTTGGGCTCATTAAAATTCACATTTAAGAAATTAACTAATTAGCTAATCAGTTATTCCATTTCATCTTCAGTTCTCCTTAATTAATTGGTACTAACTTAACTCCCCATATAAGTAAATTATATATATGTCCAGTCCTGGACTGCATGCCATCAAAGAAAGAAAGAAAGAAAGGAAGGATGGAAATTACATTTATACATTGTCAACTTGTAGCATGTGACGTGTATAGATAAATTTTGTTGTCTAATTGATATCCGTCCATTCATAACAATAATGAGTAATGACAGCCCTTTCCCTCAATGATATAAAGTAATTAACCTGGGTGTTTTCCAAAAAAAAAAAAATTTTATTAGTGGGTAGGGAAGGGGGAGCTCTTTAGTTTCATTGATTAGATCAGACGTCATTAGTAATTTTATTTTTATTTTTTTTGAACATTGAAATTGTGTAAAGTGCGCACCAAACTTCTGTTGAGTTGTCAATATCATTAAATTTCTGGCCAGGTTTGTTAGTGGAGGATAACTTGTTTCTTTATACAAGTTCATTCATTCATATGGCCAAAGCGTTTCTACTTGTTGATTTAGCTAGTCTTTTGACTCAATTTGGCCCTTCTTCCATCTTTTCAGGCTACAAATGGACCCAATATACCAAGAAACTGAGTTTGATCCCCATAGACTGTGTAATGTCTACATATTCTTCCTTAGTTAATGTACTAGATAAATATTACTGTACAACTTAATATATACTGGTTTTGAGCAGTTGTTGAAGGAAGCAAAAACGCATGAATGCCACCACAATACAAAGGCTGCAAAGCAACACATGGGGGGCAGAAGAAAAATATCATGTAAAGGTGGTTGTATTTATCTATATAGGGTTGAAGAAAAATACCAAGACCACCACACCAGAGATACAAAAACTACCACCAGTCCTACAACAACAAAAGCCTATGTCTCTCCCCCAATCTACAACTCAAACCTCCAACAACTTCACAGCCAGGAGCACCCATGTTCAACCACACAAAGACAACAGATTATGAGTTTCAGACACCTTATGTGAACTGTTTACTTGGTAACATAGGCCCCCCCATTCATTCAGAATTTGCAAGCTATGTTTCAGACTTTTAAAAATAATGTTTAGATAGTGAAATGTTAGTTTAGGAGAGAAATTATCAGTCAACTCCAAAGATGTCACCGGTAACATGTTAAGAGTTACTTGAAAGCAATTCGATAACACTCGCGCGCTTTTCTTGATTTCTCTCAACTCTCATAATCACGTGTCTAAAAATATAGGTCTGACAAATCACAATCAACTAGTGGTAGCTACTATTGATTCAACTTGATCATGAATTCTACAACACTTATAAAACATGAGGATAGTATGATACTCTTCTGCAAGAGATGATGATTTGTTTATCACATGCTCAAACAGAGAAGCTAAACTATATATAATTTCAAATGTAGACTATATATATATATATATATATACTCAATAAAGCAGCTTTCCTCAACGGTGTTGTTCATATAAAGACAGAATCGATGAACACACCAATAAAACCAAGCAGGCAGCAAGGGTCCTGTGGTCTCAGAACTGAGTCAGTATCCTCTTTTCACCATCTGGAATCGGCAAGGAACTTAACATCAATAAAAAATATATATATATACGTAAAGAAACCTTGATCAAAGATGGCCTCTGGCCCCTTGTTCAACATTATCAGTGGCAGGGGTGAATGGGTTAATGAACCTTCTGCTGCCACTTAAAATCCTTCTTAATGATCTCATTCGAGATGAAACGGGTGATTTTTTATCTTCGTCAAAATCAATCTGTGTGGGTATGGGTATGTCAATCACTAAATTCGTGTGTGATGATGATGATGAAGAGGCTGGTTCAGAGGTTAAAACAACTGGTGCTTGATGATGAGTATTGGCTTCTTCTAATTGAGAAGTTAAAGTGCTAACTTCACTTTCATCACCCCAAAACAAAATATTTGTAGGGAAATCTTGTGAATCCCCACCGTCTGTAGATGATTCTTCTTGTGTTTGACGATTTCCCAATAAATTCTCGACTGAAATTACAGTTTCCTCAGAAACAGGGTTTCTACAGATTGGGCAAGACGAATGTGAATGAAACCACATATCAATGCATTCCACATGGAATCCATGGCTACATTTGGGCAAAATTCGAGTTTTTTCTCCTTCACCGACCTCTGATAAACAAACTGCACATTCCAATCCTTCTTCAAAGTCTTTGGGGTCGAAAAGTATAACCGGCATCGAATTCAAGAATGAGGGGTTAAGGCCACGGCGGAGGATAGTGACGCCAGACTGCTGTTCCTGATTACCTGCTGTAAAATCTCCACGGCGACGGCGACGGTGACGGCGACTGTTGGGATCATCTTCCCGGCGGTGCCAGAACCACTTGGCGTAGAGGTGGATAAAGAAAACGAAGATCAGAACCACGGACAGTAGTACGATCGAGATTATCAAGATTTTTCCGGCGAGCTCCACCACATGTGAATCATGGTAGCTGCTCATATTGGATCCAACAAGAATTGAAATGTTGTAACCAAAGCTCAAAACTTTCTGGTGGGTTCCTTATTTATAGCGAATCGCATATGGGGATTTAGCTCAAAGCTCAAAACTTTCAGTTGTCTGGGTTTTCAATTAGAAGTAGTGTGAAATTAGGCTAGATCGAGAGAAAATTAAGAGGGGAATTTGATCTATTGATTTATACAAGATGAAATCAAATTGGGGGAGAAGATAAGATGGGACCAAATATGTTGTAGCTGTGGGTGGAGTGGGGGGATTTGAAGATTGAAGTGGTAGAATTTAAGGAAGAAGAAGATGATGACGATAATTGAGTCTTAAAGTGAAGAAAGTGACGTCAAAGAGAATACAGTGGCTGGCTCAAAATTAGAGTCAGCAGGAGAAGAGAAGAGAAGAGAATAGAATAGTAGAGAGGCATTGTAATGTAGGTGACCGATCGAAGACGAAGGAGTTGCTGAGGGACTCAACAAAATCAATTAGTTTGACTTTTTACCCTTTGACTTGACTGGCGCATAGATATCCTATTCCCTAATTCCTATCCTTGTGGGATAGAATCTTGTTTACAAATACCTTTATTTGTTTCTTTATCAAACTAAATTGATTATTTTGAAATCTATTTTGGGGTTTTCTTTTTTTAGCATTTTCTTTTATTCAATTGTGACAAAAGCATAGTCGTAATCTATATGATAAGGTTATACAGTAATGTTTGGGGTAATAGTCGGAGCTCAAGATTTTAGGAGTATGATTTTTAATTTGGATTTGGAGTTCAAAGATGGATTGTTTATTTCTATGAAATTGTTTGATAGTGTAATTGAATTTATAAATTAAAAATGTAAGAATACAAATAAAAAAACAACACATAATAATAATCAAAATAAATTGAAGTGTTTTTGTATATTTTTGGTTTACTAAAAGCTCTACAGCTTTTTATCGCCGGAAATTATATATTCTTTACTAAATCATTTAACTCACTAGATGATTACATTTAGAATCCACTAATCTTTTAGTTTATTTTTTTCTTTGATTTTGACACGTATCTTAATCTTATAAACAATAATACAAAATATGATAGTATAGAACCTCTCTTTATAGCTTGAGGTGCATAGATTTCATATTCATTTCATAAAATGTGCATATAATCAATTAATGATAACTCCGGAATGACCCACTAATAATTTTTATGTTAGACCGAAGGTGAAGATTCACATGATTAACACTTAACTGCTTTAACCAAACTTAATAATTAACCAATTAGTTATTATAAAAATACAAAACAAACCTGGGTGATCCGTACAAATGATGTTTATCTTTTAATAGAAATAAAAAATTAACATTCATCAATTTAATTAAAGAATTCTAACCCTTTATTTACTTAAAGTTAAATCTTTAACTATTCATTTTGATTAAAATTGAAACTCAATTTTAAATTTAAATCGTAAGAGTTATTCACATTCAATATTAAAGAGGTAGAATGTAAGTTTGTCTTGGCGATATAATTATATATATATATATATATATATATATATAGGGGAGGGTTCATGCGAGAACCGTTGTTAGTGCGAGAACTGCGAGAACCAATCTCAGCCGTTCCTTGGATATGAGAAGTATCATGTATGGAGAGCGTGGAGGGATAGGGTGTGGCAGGGTGCATGTGAAGAAATTCATGGGTGGGCAATGACATTGAAGGAAGGGGAATTATACGGCTTAGATTGGTTCTCGCGGTTCTCGCGCTAACAACGGTTCTCGCATGAACTTTTGTCTATATATATAAGGGTTCATGGGAAAATACCCTTATTGTGAAATGTTCAATATAGTCCAAAGTTTTTGTGTAGTCCTGAGGGACAAATCTCAGCCACAGGATTAAAAAAAAGGCAAATGCCCAACAGCACCTCGGGACACCACCACTGCCGCCGACCACCACCTCCGGCCACCCCAATCACATGTGATTGAAGCACAATCACATGTGATTACCGCCAACCACCACCACCGACCACCACCTCCGTCCACCACCACAGCCGCCGACCACCACCTCCGGCCGCCGCAATCACATGTGATTGCACACCACCAACACCAACACCGACCATCACCTCCGGCGACCCAATCACATGTGATTGAAGCCACAATCACATGTGATTGCACACCACCAACCACCACCATCGACCATCACCTCCGGATACCACCACATCCGCCGACCACCACCTCCGGCCGCCGCAATCACATGTGATTGAAGCCACAATCACATGTGATTGCACACCGCCAACCACCACCACCGACCATCACCTCCGGCTACACAATCACATGTGATTGAAGCACAATCACATGTGATTGCAAACTGTCGGCCACCACCACCACCACCGACGACCAGATCTTTTTTTGAAGCATCAAACGACGAATCTGAGACCAGATCTGAACTCCTCTCATCAAACCGAGTTGAACCACCACCATCCCCACCCTAAACAACTCCGGCAGCCGGCGAATTTAGCCTCATCGGCGCCGGATCTGAGAAATAAAACGCCGGATCTTTTTTTGAAGCATCGAACGACGAACCCGAGACCAGATCTGGACTCCTCTCATCAAACCGAGTTGAACCATGTGCGCCACCACCATTAACTCCGGCCGTGGTGGTCGGATTTTGCAGCGGCGGCCATGGTGGCCGGAGTTTGCTCGATTTCTCGTTAATGGAGGATCGTGAGGATGATCAGGCTCCATAGTCTTGTAGAGGAATCAAAACCGATCACCCTCACCAAAAATCACGATGATCCGACGGTGGGATCGGCGGAAAATGCTTTGTTGATCGTGTGGCTGAGATTTTTCCCTCAGGACTATACAAAAAAGATGGACTATATTGAATACAACTCTACCCTTATTTGCGAAAATTGCGAGAAGTCATTCGTTAGATAATTAAATAAGGGCTAAGATGGATTGTGGCATTTGTGTGATTATATTAAACTTTGATGATATTTAAATTATATAAAATAATTAATAAAAGACTTTTTAATTCAAACCCTAATACTACCGTAAATCTTCCCCTTAAATACCACCTATTTTTTCCTCTTGATTCCACCGTTAACAGATCTCAATCCCCCATCCTTGCCGCCACCCACTCCCATTCCCCTGCTATCCCAGATCCTTGCTTCTTCATCTCTCCATTGAACATGGAGGTCACATATATATATATATATATATATATATATATATATATATATATATATATATATAGGGGAGGGTTCATGCGAGAACCGTTGTTAGTGTGAAAACCGCGAAAACCAATCTTAGTCGTTCCTTGGATATGAGAAGTATCATGGCAGGAGAGCGTGGAGGGATAGGGTGTGGCAAGGTGCATGTGAGGAATTCATGGGTGGGCAATGACATTGAAGGAGGGGGAATTGGACGGCTTAGATTGGTTCTCGCGGTTCTCGCGCTAACAACGGTTCTCGCATGAACTTTTGTCTATATATATATATATAGGAGAGTTAAAATAAGAATTATTTTTCATACAAAAACAACACGAATCAATTATCGTCATTGATAAAAAATGGATGTTTCAGATTAAATGGTTGTTAATTGATAATCTTAATTAAATCATATTTATCCCGTGTTTACGGTAATTAATGAAGGGGGGACATTATCTCATTCACCCCAACTTTTTTTATATATATATATATATATATATATATATATATATATATATATATATATATATATATATATATATATATATATTAGTGCGAGAACCGCGAGAACCAATCTCAGCCGTTCCTTGAATATGAGAAGTATCATGGATGGAGAGCGTAGAGGGATAGAGTGTGGCAGGGTGCATGTGAGGAATTCATGGGTGGGCAATGACATTGGAGGAGGGGGAATTGGACGGCTTAGATTGGTTCTCGCGGTTCTCGCGCTAACAACGGTTCTCGCATGAACTTTTGTCTATATATATATATATATATATATATATATATATATATATATATATATATATATATATATATATATAGGAGAGTTAAAATAAGAATTATTTTTCATACAAAAACAACACGAATCAATTATCGTCATTGATAAAAAATGGATGTTTCAGATTAAATGGTTGTTAATTGATAATCTTAATTAAATCATATTTATCCCGTGTTTACGGTAATTAATGAAGGGGGGACATTATCTCATTCACCCCAACTTTTTTTAAACTAATATATATATATATATATATATATATATATATATATATATATTAGTGCGAGAACCGCGAGAACCAATCTCAGCCGTTCCTTGAATATGAGAAGTATCATGGATGGAGAGCGTAGAGGGATAGAGTGTGGCAGGGTGCATGTGAGGAATTCATGGGTGGGCAATGACATTGGAGGAGGGGGAATTGGACGGCTTAGATTGGTTCTCGCGGTTCTCGCGCTAACAACAGTTCTCGCATGAACTTTTGTCTATATATATATATACTAAATACAAACGTTTTAGAATACGATCATTGTACAAAAATAACAAGAAAATTATGTTTTTTAATTTAACACCGATACAAAAAAATAGATTTGTTTTACTGGGTTTTTTCAATACAATATCAAATTTGTGTAGAGGTGCATCATATTACTTAATATTTATTTTGGCACATATATAGATACTACGTGCACGTATACATATCACGCACACACATACACATTTGCAAAATTATGCACATGCATATGGTTTTTTTAATCGTACGAAATTTCTTATTTAATACTAATAATCATAAACTAAGAGTCGCCGGATATTCATAGTAGTAGTTCTACAAAAAATTTCACTCCTTGTAACAAAATTCCCTAATTAGTAATTTGAAACTTTTACTGTAAGTTGTATTGAATCTTACTTACAAATGAATTACAAAGAAAATATTTTGATATTACCATTATATTATTGTCATTTTGTTTTACAAAATTAAAAAATGTTCATTTGTTTCTCTAAATCTACAACTAATCCAAAAAAGAAAATCAACATTTTGATTTTATTCATTAAATAGTTTTTACCTGTCTTCATATATATATATATATATATATATGGGAGGGTTCCATTAAGAACCGATTTTAGTGCGAGGACCGCGAGAACCAATCTTAGCATTTGATTTGATAAGTAGAATTCATGGATGGAGAGCGTGGGGGATCAAGTGTGGTAGGGTGTATGTGAGGAATTCATGGTTGGACAATGACATTGAAAGAGGAGGAATTGGACGGCTTAGATTGGTTCTCGCGGTTCTCGCACCAAAAATGGTTCTCAATGGAACTTCTTCCTATATGTATGTATATATATATATATATATATATAGAGAGAGAGAGAGAGAGAGAGATAGGTTCATGCGAAAAACACTTTATTTGCGAAAAATGCGAGAAGTGATCTAGACTGTCGGATATTTTAATCAATGGTTAATAAGGGTTATGGCTTTTCTGTAATTAATGAAAAAACAAGTGATATTAATTTAAAATTAAAAGGTTAAAAGGGACAATTCATCACCTCTATCTCGTGGTTCTCGCATGAACTTTTTCATATATATATATATATATGTGGGAGAGTTCATTCGAGAACCATTGTTAGCGCAAGAACCACGAGAACCAATCTCAACCGCTCCTTGGATATGGAAAGTTCATAAATGGGGAGCATGGAAGGATAGAGTGTGGCAAGGTGCATGTGAGAAATTCATGGGTGGACAATGAGATTGAAGTAGGGGGAATTAGACGGCTCAGATTGGTTCTCGCACTAAAAATGGTTCTCAAATTAACTTCTTCCTATATATATATATTATAAAGCATTTAGCACTTTTGCTTAAACTCTTAAAAATTAAGTAAGATGAAATTACTAATATACCCTCATTTAAACCTAAAAGGAAACAACTAAATAAACTTAATTATATTCTTAATTACTTTTATAAGAACTAAACATTCCATAATAAATAATGTTTTAAAAAGTCAAGTCAACACAAATTAATTTGTAACTTATAAGATATTATAACAAATTAATAAATAGCTAAAGTAGTAAAGATATTGAAAAACAGAAAAAAATGTAGATGTTGCAGATGGAAACTATTCAACATCATTATAGTGCGTGAATATGATACCTCTACTTTATATGTTATCGAGTGAGTATTCTTTATCATCGCCGCATTGCGCGGGTACTGTGCTAGTATATATATATATATATATAATGATCGATAGTTCAATACATAACAAGTCTTATATACAAACTTATAAACCAATCTTAACCTTTACATTTAGATAATCAATGATTGAGATTACGACTGCATATTCAATTTACGTCAATTACATATCAATCATTATCCAAATTGTATATTCGATTTATGTAATGTGTGTATTCACGGTAGTATCAATCATTATCCAAATCTAAAGGCTAAAATTGGTTTTGTTTGATCTGTATATAAGGCTAGTTATATATTAAATATTAGCCTAAATATATATTATAGTTTTTTATAAATAAACGTTTTTGACGAACTCAAAAACATCGTCGTTAAACATTTGTAACTAAAGAATGCAATATATGTTGACAACTAGTGGTTAGTTTACCCGCGCTTCACGTCGGGGATTAATTACTTTTTAATCGAGTTTGATTAGATTATTCATCTATTATTCTTTTACTAAAAAATTTAAAAAATTATTTTAAAAAAACTTACGCATAAATGGTAAATTGAATTTAGATATAAATTTAAAACAAATTAATTGTTTTAATTTTTTTAAAAGTAATTAGCCTCGATGTATCTTGAAACTACGCAAAATATTTAAACATTAAGAGTCTATTTCCTTACGAACAAATGTGAGTTGTATTATGTCTAATTGCAAGTACTCGTATAATAATAGAACTACATGGATTTAACATATAAAATAAAAGTTACGTCTTGAGACCCTATTATATTCAATATTTAAGATCTTCATTTTCTCTGAAAACCTATATATTAAATTTTAAAAAAGTTCTATCTAGAAAAAAATTATATCTTATATACATGTTAAAAATTTATCATTTCAAATTTAAAAAATACTTCTCAAAATATATATTAATAATTTTTTTATCATTATATAAATAAACAATTTATTGTTGATTTTAAAGTATTTTTAAAAGTTTATTGTAAAATTAAGGGTTGAGTTGAAAGAGAACAAATTATTTAGGATTCATTATGAAAAATTGGAAAAAAATATAAAAAGAAAGAGAAAAATACAGGGTGGGTGACTCGAACAGGACCTATCCTGTAAAACGCAAGCTTCCCAACCATCCAAGCAAAGTCAAATTTGGTGTACGATTGCTATTTTAAATATTTATTTGCCAAATGCTTTTCTTTCCTATAAATTGTATATTACTATAATGTTACAAGGTAATAATTTGTACTTTGGTCAGGATATTTTGAGACAGTGGCCCGATGATGCACCGAAAAGCAGCAAAAAGTAAGAAAAAAAAAGTGAAAAAAAAAACAAGATAAAATATATTTTTAAAGAAAAAATAAAGAAGAGTAGGGCGGGAGGTCAGGAGCAAAATGATGATGCAGGATCCTAAATTATATTTGGGTTCGGTTGCTTATTACGGACTAGAATGCTCCCCCTTCGTTATTATTTATTAGATTAATAAATACTTAATATCAATAAAAACGTATTAAATAATAATAAAACGTGAATTAAATGAGAATATAATAAATGACAACGAACGACATCAAGTGATGGAAACATCGACGTGAGGGGGATGACAGACTTGACGGCAGAAGCATGATAACATGATACGAAGAGATGTGATTATATTTCTTATATAAATTATCAATTATTGTTTTTACAATTAAGACTAATATAGTTAACATTATTGGTTATAATTTAAAAAAAATTAAAATGATTATAAAATATTTTAGAATGATAAAATTAAGAATTTGGTTAAATATGATATTTTATGATATTATAAAGGGTAAATATGATATTTGTAAATTAAGGTGGACAAATACGATTTTATATGATTTAGTAAGGGCATATATGAAATTTTTAATAAATTTGACTCGAAAAAGTCAAAATTGGTTTTTTGATTTTAAATGTATGAATAGTCAAGACTAAACGTTTTTTTTAAATAAATAGTTCAGATCATCTGATAAGTTTTATCAAATTAATCTTTTATATATATTAGAAGATTTGTATTTGTATTTATGAACAACTAGTGTAAATACCCGTGTAACACACATGATGGTTTATAAAAAATAATAAATATTAAACACTAATAAACGATATTAAATAATTATAAAATGTGAAAAAATATGATAAAAGATGACGACAGACGTCAATCCCATGACGGCATGATAATCCATAAGTAAGTCCAATTTATTATATTATATTATTAAATAATAAACTTAATTAGTTAGATAGATAAATATAATTATTTTAAATCTAAACTTATTTCTAATTTTAAAAAGGTATATGTCTAAAATTTCGTAAATTAATTCAATTTCTAGATATATATTAATTAATTAATATTAAAGAAAAGATATTTTTTATTTATTATTGATTTAATTAAGAGTTATCTTTATCCAATTCACATTAGTTTGACTCTAAAAGGTCAAAATCAAAATTTTAGAATTAAAAGAATTAACGGCTAGGATTAAATATTTTATTAAATGAAGGGTTCAGATCATACAATAACTTTTTTCAAATTAGTCTTTTATATATATTAGAAGATGATATCATCGTCAAAATTCAAAATTTTAAGTTATCTATACTATGACTAATACATATACATATATGTTATTGTTTTTGCGTAAATCATCGGGAGTGGATCGGCATAAGATGTTATAATGCGTAATATGAAAGATATTTTAATATGAATTATGTTTAAAATTAGTCATATATGCATGTGCTACTTTATCTAAACTTTTTCAGCCAACAAACCAAATTTCTTTTTTCCTTCTTTAAAAACAAACATAATCAAGCATTCGATGGCTTAACACAAAAAATCATAACCTACAAAAAGACAGAAGATTTACATATATATCAATTTGCAAACAAAACTAGACAATTTCTCATGCTATTTTGAGTTAATATCGTTGATATTGACCTAGCTATTTAATTTCTCATGAGATTTCAAATTTATTATGATACTAAAAGTTGAGACGTGGAGGACTAATGATTACTTAAATACATAAAGTGGTTTATTAGTTTTCAAATATTAGCAATCACACAGTTTAGTGGTGGTGAGGACTGCGAGGGTAAACTATTATGATCAAAACGCTTATCATTAGATGTGTGGGTTAAAAGGAATTCTTTGTAGTCAAGGCGTTACCTCTTTCCGATATATTGACTAGCGTAGCCGCTCATTGGTTCTATTTTTGCATGATATCTTTAGAAGTTATGTTGGTAATCTAATATCCAATATAAATGATTTGTACAATAAAGGTGTCCATATTTAAGGCACTATCAGTAGCATTAATTTGAAATATGTTTTCAAGCCGGATGGATTTAGAATTTTTTTAAGGATTGTTAAAAGAGTGCAAAAACATAAAGATATTTTGGTTTGTATAATGGAGTTCAAAATCTAGATTTTCAAGCCGGTTCGGGGTCTCAAACAGACCCATATTGTCCATCGGGATTTGGGTTTGAAAGTAAGTTACACAGTTCATAAATGAATTTTAAATTTTGATTTGATGATTTCTTTTTCATTTGATTGTTTTTTAGGTTCAAACTTTAATACATTTACGATCTTCATGTAGAATTTTTTATTTAGTTACCTTTTTAATATAAAAAATTTGAGTTAATGAAGTCATGTTCAGGCATGTAAATTTTTATATAAACTTGACCTATTTTTTTTCATGTCATGTTCATATTGACTTAATTTTTATCTATTTTAGTATTGTGTCAACCCATTTTATGTTTGGTTTACATCGGGTTTGAGATTTGTGTCTTAGATCTCCGGCTTTAGAGAACGTTAGATAACTTGACCAATGTTATTTTATAAAATATAATATTTTTCATTTTTATTTTACAAAACTCTGTTAAAACTAATATTGAATATTCTTCATTCTAGCTTATTTAGTCACGTGATTACTTTTAGCTTAACTAAAATACGTATAGATGGTAGTAATTATCTCTATGAAACTATTTTGATCAAGGAAAATGATATTATATATTATATAAAATTAATAAATTCCCCTCGCGATATGAGAGGGCAAATAAATCATTGTTTGTTATCATTTATATAATTTAGGTTAGTTTTTCCTTAATACTTGACGAAATTCATGAATTTGGTGTCATTTGAAAGGTATAATGATAATTTACAAGATTCTACAAAAAAAATCACGAAAAACGATCAAGAATCGACCAATATATGCAAAAAAAAAAACGTGCTGAAACCGGAAGAACAAGTTGCAGGTTGTAAAATGGGCATATCAACACATTTTTGTAAGATAAATGGCCAGATGTGTAAATATCAAAACATAAAGGAAGACACACCCTTGACTTAATTCAACACATATTCCATGTACGACTCCGTATCACAAATATCATTAATCAAATATTTATTGGTAATCTACCCATCAACCATAACTTAACAAACACTTCCACCATATAACTATTATAATATACATACAATAACTACTCATAACAATATTAAAAACTAGTATATATTTAGCATCATTTCTCATATTTTAATCCAAGCATCTTCCATACAATACTTTTCATAATCTTGTGATTTTGACTCTATTATCGAGGATTTCACAAAATCATATTAAGGATAATCCAATAACAAAAATCTAGATTTGAGGCAATATCTAAGACCCCAAACACATTATAATACCATGCTTGTTTTATGATCCAGACAAAAGTTCAGTAGTGTAACCTGACCGAAAAGGAGGACTAACCCTACAACTACCGCATTTCGGTTGATAGCTATATCTAATTTCAGCTTGTCTTGTGTAATTCTATATCAACTTAGCTTATCAGAGTGAACATTTCGCCTGAATTATAGTTAAATCTAATTTTTGTTTGTCTCGAGTTAATTACAATCGTGCTAAATGACTTGATGACACAAAAATCACTAACGTCATTTACCTAAATGGTGTAACAATATGAAATTCCAACTCAACACATTTCGATCTCGTATATTGGATCATGACAATAAGTTAAAAGAAAAACAAAGATGCATAGCTCTAATTTTTCTTCTCAGGAAGATATTCATATGGAAAAGTCTGAAAATATATTTGAAGATAATTTTGGCATCGTTGTGCTTGTCTAGTTTGAAATTGTTCACTTTAGGATTATATTTAATGTTGTATGTGATTAGTGTTTTGTTGTGTTTAATTTACGAGGACCCTAAGTAAGTATTATATTAATTGGTCTATTATTCAATGTTGGATAAGGCTTGGCTTGTGTGTTGTTAGATTAGAGTTTTAAGGCCCAGAAAATAGGGCCCTAGGTAGAGGTGCACAAAAAATCCGAATATCCGATTTATACGAAAAAATATCCGAAACCGGTTTTTAGAAAAACCGGATTTTTTTTATCCGGACCGGATATTTTGAAACCGGATAGTACGACCGGTTATTGGTTTTTCCGGGCGACCGGTTTTTTTACCGGTTAAAAAACCGGTTTTTTTTAAACCGGATAAAAAACCGGTTTTTATCCGATTTTATCCTACTAGCCATTTTTCAAAAAAATAGCCGTTTTTATAGCCGTTTGTGAGAATTCTTGACCGTTTTTTTCATGTTTTTTTTACACTTTTGCCACTCAAAAAACTTATATATAGTGTGGGTATGTTGTAGGAATAAGCCACAACTTACATCTTCCATTTTCTCTCCAAATTCTATACTTTTATTCACCAAACTTGTAATTTTAATATTGTACTTTTTAAGTATTTAAATTAATCAAAATTTGAGTTTTCTTTCACATGCATGTTTTTTTATAGTATATATTATAGGAAATGTATTTAAAAAAAAAACAAAAAAAAAAAAAAAAAAAAAACGCTGTCGGTTTTTTTCCCAAAAAAAAAACCGGTTTTTAAAAAAAACCGGTTATAGCATTAACCGAAACCGGATTTTATAGTATTTGTATTCGATGCCGAAACCGGATTTTACTAAACCGGTTTTTTTTTAAACCGGTTTTTTTTTTGCCCAAAAAATCCGATCCGGATAATACTATAACCGGTTATAGTATTATCCGGTATATGTGCATGTCTAGCCCTAGGTTGTAGACCCACATGGCACATCACATACAGAAGAATTAAGTCCGTAACTGGGCCTGGATGAATTTTACTTAATACTTATTATTATTATAAGTTATTTACTCTATATTTAGAGATATTAAATATTATGGCCGTGCTTAAAGTTCATCTTAAATTTGTTTACAATCAAATAATTTATATTTAGTTTTATTTTTTTAAATATAAGAAAACTAGTTTGAATGCCGTGTAAACATACACGTCAGATATAATTATTGATGTAAAAATCTTTTAGTTAAGCATATGATTATTTTGTATGAATAAAAGAATAGGTTAATCTTAAACTTTCTTTAAATTAAAAAAAAATTTATATTAATTTCAGTCGACATAAAAAAGTAATTATGACAACTTTAAATGAATGTAAAATTTATTTACGGTATAATTTGTAAACAAATAAATCCAAACATGTCATTGGTTACAACATAGATCAGATTTTTAATTAATGAATCTTAATCAATCATTTTTGTAAAAGCTGAAATCCGTTTGTGATTTTTTTTATCAAAATTAGATTCAAATTTTGACTATAATTTAAAGTTGTTTGTCGTCTTTTTTTAAATTCTCATTATTCTAACTAGTTTATATTTTTATTAATATTTAATATATATCTGTAACGCCACTTTTCTAAAATAGCTTTTAAAACTCTATTACTACATAATTAGCACTCTAAAACATCTGAGTTGACGAAAATCAGGTTTAAATCACTTTAGTGCTAACTACTACACAAAAGCAGTGTTAAAATCACTCTTTTCAAAAGCTTGGAGCTATCCGACTCAGGAGATTACTAGGACCTTACCCTTGCTGGAAATTGGTTACCTGCATGCACAACATACTAAAACATAAGCTTTCGCTTAGTGAGCATACATACTGAACAGATAAACACTTATAACATGAATAACTCTTCTGGGGATGTCTCACATCTAAGCTGAACACCTGCAAAACTATTCAAACTATTATCTGGTCCAGGGTATGATCACACCTCGCGCGTAATCAAATCCCTGACACTCTGTTTGGGTATAAGGATCTCAATATACCCTTATCTCTGTACTGAATAATATATCTAAGTGCTATTATACCTTGAAACAATAATCTCAACTCATAACGTAAACATATCATAACACTGATCTCATAATGTTCACCTTGTGCATATATGTATACTAATCATACTAACTACTATAACATAGTACTACTGAATCTCACATAATCAATCACATATCAAGCATTCAATTGATATACTAATCATTTAAAGCATATACATATGCTAATCTGATTAAAGGTAAGTACACTCACCTTAGCCGCAAACAAACAACTATTCTCTATCGCTGAAACGTCAACTCTTATTGCCTACAAGCAATAAACAATACTTCTGTAACCTCTGTACTCATCTTACAAAAGATAAAGATCAAATAACTAAACTGAACTCTGGAAGACAGCTTGCGACCGCAAGCATTAAGCCATGCGACCGCAAGGGTCCTATCAAACTCCGTACGATCGCAAGGGTAATCTTATGCGCTCGCAAGGGTCTACCCAACCAAAACTCTAAAACACTGCCTTACGGTCGCAAGGGATAACCCTTACGGCCGCAAGGGCAGTCAGCACTGCAGGGTTCTGTTCTGTTCGACGACAGCAACTGAAAATCATCTTTTAACCCTTAAATCTTGCTCAAACTCAAATTCAATGATACCAACAGGTTCTAAAACATAAATACCAACTTCCTTGCATCAAACATGACACAACATCATGAAAACACATTAATTCAATCTATGAACAAGAATTCAACCTATGAACCCTTTTCATAACTCATCTCTCATAAAAACATAAAGAATTCTTACCTTTTGCTTCTACTTCGCTATAACAAACAAAATCAGCTATCCTCCTCTTGATTTCTTGCTAAGAATCTCAATTTTAGTGGCTATGTGTGTGTGAACGTAAGTGAGATTTTGGTTACTGCTTGTTTGACTTCAAATGAGTCAAAGAGACTCATAAGTATCCACTAGTTTAGAGAAATCACAAAACAGCCCCTGGACTTCTTTAATTTTCTAACTTGGCAAAACTAACCCCTCAACTTTAGTAAATAAAGATTACACTAAACACATAAAGGCAACTTGCTAAACATATACAATACTTAACACGTCACTTGCTATAAACTTATATTTAAGAATTTACGAACTTTGGGGTGTTACAATATCATATTTTATAACTAATATAATTTAGTTATTAATATTAAAATATTATTAAGAGACTGATATCAAATTTTAACTAATCCAAAATAATATTATATTTGTATTTACTAAAGATGTTGATTTTATCAGCATTATATATATATATATATATATATATATATATATATATATATATATATATATATATATATATATGATTTTAAATTCAAAACAAATTTTAGATATATTAAATTTAAATCAACTTATATATAACATTATCGTCTTATATCATGTAAAAATTAAACTCTTAAGAATGATTAGTAAATATATATATATATATATATATATATATATATATATATATATATATATATATATATATATATATATATATATATATATATATATATATATATAGGTTATAGGTACTCATGATGGTTTAGAATATCATATATAATCAATTTAAATGACTTATATTTAAGCTTAGCGTTTTAACATGTCTTATATTATCCTAGCTTATAGAGATAAAAAAAAATTAGAAAGAGAAATTTATTAGAAAAATTATATTATATAATATAATATTTAGGAGGAATAATGAACAGTAATTCTCCCCTAAGCTATATTTTACGCAACAACGAATTAAACAAATCTTCCTTTGACGTATTGGCAAATGGAGCATAATGGAAAGTGGAAGACCCCGGGTTCTATTCTTAAGTTGTGCATGTTTTCTTTTTCTTTTTTCCATTCAATAGCCTATTTAACTTTTGTTTAAACTCCAGTGGTGTTATTATTATTTTATTTAAGGAATTAATTTTATGTTTTTTTTATTTTTCTATTATAACTTCTAGGATACAAAACAAAATATAAATATAAATATGTATTTATGACTGTCTTATTTTTAAATAATATTTTTATATAAAATTTATCGTGAAATGGTATCTATGTAAAAAAATATATTTTCCGTAATATAATTCTAAAAAGTACTATTATATTGTATACTAAAAATAAATAACTATTATATTAAAAAGTAATAAAAAATACATTTTAGTCAATAGTTATTATATAATTGTTATATTACTTAATATTATATTAAAATAATAAGAAAAATACTCGATAAAAAATATATATTTAAACTTGGACCAAATATTATACATTAAAACTTAAGAGAGAGAGAGCAAGAAAGAAGTAGGTTAGATGAGGTTTCATACTAAAATCTTGTCTCAACGCGCGGATATAAAACATCTAATTAAATGATTATACCAAACCAAGAGGAGAGAAGTGTAAGAAGGTTGGAAAATGGAAATAGAAGTGCATATCGAGGGAAAGGAAAAAAGGCCCAAGGAGTATTTGTTTTTGTAACACCTTTTTTTTCTGAAGAACTTTAATAATATAAATACTACCAATTAGAATTCAAATGATCAGAGTTTATAAAATACAATGGCTATTTACATTTGTGCTAAGGTTTTACAAAAAAGTTTTATTAAAATGTTTTCTTCTCAAAAGCCAGGAGCTATTCAGCTGATTAAAGCGTTGGGCTCTTACCCTTGCTGAAAACCTGATCCACCTACATATACAAAACATTGAACATAAGCTAACGCTTAGTAAGCATACTAACTGAACATAAATCAACATAAGACAAGAGTAAACTCTTCTTAGGATGTCTCACATCCCAGCTGTAAACCTGCAAAACTATTCAAACTGTTAACTTGTCCGATAGTATGACCGCACCTCGTGCGTAGCCAAGCCCCTGATACATTTCCTTGGGTATAAGGAGCTCAATATACCACATTCACTTTCCTGGATACAAAGTCACTATTACGCGTAACTAGGTATCCGCTTTTGTTGGTATAAAGCTACTCATAGCTAGGTACCCTTTGTTCTTGTGCATAGCTACGCTTTTAGCGTAGCAATACACCTTTACTTTACATTTCATAAAAATATCACATATCATAATACATATATCATACTGTTTACTTTGCGCATATACACGTACTAGTCATGTTCAAGGTAAGTACACTCAACTCAATAGCAGTTATATGATTATCCACATATGTGATTCAGACAACAGTTAGTCACCTTTCTATATATGTCATTTAAACAATATATCACAAAACTGCACTGAAAAATGACCTAAACCAGGTCCTACACGGGCCGTGTACCCTGTACACTACACGACCCCACACCAGGCTTCATGGTTTGTGTTGGTCGACACTCTACACGGGCCGTGTACCACCTGTGCCATATGACCATGTACACCTACATAGCTAGTAACTGCCCTAGGTACCTACACAGTCAGTGTACCTCTACACAGACCGTGTAGACCTACACGACCTGGCCTACACACCCTGTATTTGCTACACGGGCCGTGTAGCCTATAGTATAACCAAATGTTCTTCCTTGCAGTCGCTGTTTTGACCGTGAATTCGACTATTAAACATCATAAACTCACTAGGGTGTTTTCCTACACCCCAAACAGACACAAATCATGCTAAAAACATTAAGAAACACATTTGACATACTCTGATCTTGGATTCCACCTAGGAATCACCTTCCTTGACTCAAAATGCATAAAATACAATCAAGAACATATACCTCAAGCCATGGAATGTTTTGGCTGCTGAAAACAAGTGATATGAACACTATAGGCTTGATCAAATTTCACAAGAGAACTGTGTACGTGTGTGTGTTTTTGTCTGAGATTTTTTTTGCAAGTGAATTTGACTAACAAAGTCAAATGAAATTCAAATATATATATATATATATATATATATATATATATATATATATATATATATATATATATATATATATAGTGTTAGGATCAAGGGAGAACGCTCTTAAATAGAGAACAGAGAGAACACTTTTGAAACTTTGATTTCATTGATCAGATTGTTCAAAAATTGTCACAATTTATTTAGGCATTTGATTCCATTGATCATCGGATTTAAAATATGTCACGTTTTTTTGATAATATGTTCGAATATAATCCTGATGCATCGATGCATACAAAAGTGTTATTTGATGCATCAATGCATCCAAAATTTTAAATTGTTAATAATTATAGAAATAATTTTGATTTTAAGATTTAGGATGTAAAGTTGACTTTTGGGTAGCTATGGGTGAACATGAACGTAAAGAAGAAATAATAAATTACAAGTTTACACGTGTTCTCTCTGTTATCTATTTAAAGGGTTCTTCCTTGAACCTCACCCTATATATATATATATATATATATATATATATATATATAACTTTCAGGAAATAACAAATTAGCCCCAACACTTAACACTTTGTATAATTAACAACATTAGCCCCTCTAGTTTTAATATATAAACACATAAAGGCAAGTTATCACACATAACATATAACAACATATGAACATAGAAACTTTCGAACCTTAGGCGTTACAGTATTAGCTTAATGGTTTTTTTCTAGACTTATTTATTATAAGCTTATTTTTTCCGGTATGTTTTTAAAAGTCAAAAAAATTCGCCGTAAAAAACTAGCTTATACAAAATAAGCTAAACCCTAGATAATCTAACACAAACACACCCTAAATCGCCCCTTTTTCTCCTCTGCTCACGAGTCACAAGAATCTCTTTTGTCGCTGCCGATTCACGACGGCCTCCTTTGCAATGACGTCTCTCCTCAGTGATGACGACCTCCTCAACACCGACCTTCTCAAGACGAAGACCCTCCTCAGCGACGGCGACCTCCTCAAGTCGTGAATCGTGATTTTGCTTCACCAAAAATCGATCTTATTTTTTAGCTTAGTCAAGGATTTGTTTTGTATTTTAGAAGTTTTTTTGGAGTAATTACTAAAAGTGCGATTATGATTAGGGTCAAATCGTGAATGGCTTCTTACAAATAACATACATTTTTGTTGAATTTTCATATTGAAGACCATAAATTGTCAAATCGTGACAAAATGAAGAGGGAGAAGAACAAGTCAGCAGAAAAAATGTTACAATGTTTATACTACTGTTGACGATTTATCTTAGATAATGTGATTAAGATTGCGCGAAAATAATGCAATTGATATGACATCTTATCTTTTTATCTGAATGTGTAACTAAAATAGGGACGAAAGTAATTGGCTTCTTATATAATGAATGGCTTGTATGAAACTCTAGTTTCAGAGTTAATTAGAACCCCACTTGAGCCATTTTGGGTTGTGCATTCTGTTAATGTTAGAACCCGAAAACCTCAACGAGATTCAATTTCCTATTTGTTTTATTATGTGATTAAGAAATGCTCTATGTTTTGGTTTGCGAGTTAAAATTTGTATAATGGGATGGGGGTAGTTTGTAGTTATTTTAGTTTGTAGTATTCTTCTTATATTAAAAGAAGTCATTCGTTAACGAGTAAAGTTATCCATAGTACGTGATCTTTGATAATGGAATCTGATACACGCTAACTAAATCAAATGTATTTTAAGGTATATATTCCACTTTTACTACTACATGCCCTTAATTTGTTGTCATGTGTGACTTTGGGGTTAATTATCAGAAAATTAAACACGATTTACTAGTTACTACTAATTCAACTACATTCTATTATATTTAGTAAATGTTTCTTGTTTTTGGTATCATGAAAGTGTTAATTTGATGGGTTATTTGTGTTGCTTCTTATTATGATCTTGAAACTGAAACTTGATTCGAAGTGTAGATTCCGTCTTTCTGGTTTAGCCATAAAACAGTTTCATGTGTTATTTAAATATTACATCTGTGTCTGCTTCTACGTGTATGTCTTGATAGGCGATTTTGTGTTGAATTTGGTAAAAGATTAAAAACTGGGTCTTTATACAGGTTTTTAATATTTTTAAAGCAATCCACTCTGACCCGCTACCCAATCTTGGCATGTCCATTTTGCCACCGCTACCTCTTCACCAAGCCTATCCCACCCACCCACCATCCTACTCTACGGTACTCACCCTAAACTACCTTACCATAACCCCTACCTAACATATACTTGCCCCTCGTCCCTACCCTGACCTTCACTCTAACACCTTTATCCTGCATTATCCCGTACCACCCTACTCTACCCCTAACTCACCCTACTTGAACCAGCCACTCCTACGTCCTACCACCCTATCTCTACCATACCGGCACCCCGCCCTAGGCTTGCATATGGTAGGGTTGGGGTAGTGCGGTGGGGGTAGGCGAGTGTATGATGGATATAGTAGTGGCGGGGGAGCGTAGTGGGAGCGGCGGCAATAAAAGTTGGTGGGGTGGGTGTAGTGTGATTTATTCGGCGGCAATAAAAGTTGGTGGGTGTTGGTATGATTTATTTTGGTTTACAATTTTACATATTTCAATTTAATTTATTTTTTGGTTAGATTCTAGTTCCAAACTTTACCAACAAACGCACCCTGATATTGTTTCTTTTTTTCTTTGCACGACTCCTAAACTACTCCACTTTGTTTTTAATGTGACTTGAACCCTTGACCTTTGGTTAATGGGACATCACATCAAAGCACTGAGTGCTTACCACTAGGCTACAATATAAATGACCCCGATATTATTGATGAAGGATTATTAAATAATTATTTTTATAATAATTATTAGACCATGTGCATCCAACTCTTACGTCGTCTCATATATAATAATAATATGTTCGCGGCCGGTGATGAAAAGGAACTGAATTGATAAGGATCGAGGAGGGAGGCCTGGCCCGTGTGCGGTAGCTAGCTAGCTGCAGATGGCGAGCATGCAACCACGTCACCTGGAACATGTATACACGTGTTCTTTTTAATTACTTAAGACATTCGGTATATCATCGTTCGATATCATGCTGTGATGCATATATATCCTCGATTATATATATATATATATATATATATATATATATAGGGGAGGGTTCATGCGAGAACCGTTGTTAGTGCGAGAACCGCGAGAACCAATCTTAGCCGTTCCTTGGATATGGGAAGTATCATGGATGGAGAGCGTGGAGGGATAGGGTGTGGCAGGGTGCATGTGAGGAATTCATGGGTGGGCAATGACATTGAAGGAGGGGGAATTGGACGGCTTAGATTGGTTCTCGCGGTTCTCGCGCTAACAACGGTTCTCGCATGAACTTTTGTCTCTCTCTCTCTCTCTCTCTCTCTCTCTATATATATATATATATATATATATATATATATATATATATATATATATGACAAAAGTTCAAACGAGAACTGTTTTTCGTACGAGAACTGCGAGAACCAATCTAAGCCGTCCAATTCCCCCTCCCCTGCCACAATTGATCCTCTCCACGCTCTCCATCCATGAACTTCCCATATCCAAGGAACGGCTGAGATTAGTTCTCGCAATTCTCGTACGAAAAACAGTTCTCGTTTGAATCCTCCCCTATATATATATATATATATATATATATATATATATATATATAGGAAAAAGTTCATGCGAGAACCATTCTTAGTGCGAGAACCGCGAGAACCAATCTGAGCCGTCCAATTCCCCCTCTTTCAATTTCATTGCCCACCCATGAATTCCTCACATTCACCCTGCTACACTCTATCCCTCCACGTTCACCATCCATGTAACTTCCCATATCCAAGGAACGGCCGAGATTGGTTCTCGCGGTTCTCGCAATAAAGACGGTTATCGCATGAACCCTCTCATATATATATATATATATATATATATATATATATATATATATATATATATATATATATATATATATATATATATATATATATATATATATATATAGGGTAGAGATCTAGTAAAAAAATCTTATGCTACTAAATGTAAGGAGAGATCTTGGCCATTAGATCTAGAACAAAGTCAAAGATAAATGTCAACAAAATAATAAAACTCAGAAATTAAAAAATATTAAAAAAGGTCAAAACAGTAAATTCAACAACAAAAAAAGGGGAAATAAAGATACATTCACGCGCCTACCAAATTTAACCAAACCCCCAAAACCCTCTCCTTTCTCCGCCGACCGACCACCGGCACGGTTGCCGTCGGCCAGATCCAAATCTTCATCACCGATTGATGCACAGAATACTTTCGAAGCACACATTAATAAAAATATACAGTAGACAACTGATTCACATATATAAACCCTGATTCATATTCAAAATGGATGTATAAAATTACATTTGATGCACAACATGAATTTCTGATGAATATATACAAAATTGATGAAGTCATTACAGAATATGTAAGATGCACAACCCTAGAAAATCACGGATGAACGGCTGCGGCGGCGGTGGTGCGGAGGCAGTGGTGGTCGGAGATGCACAATCATTTGATAACCATGTAATAACGATCTCCGATGCACAGTAAAAAAATCACAAAAATCAGATGTAGGTTTCCCTGTTGCAGAGGTGGTCGGCGACGTGAGGGAGGTGGCGGCGGAAGGAGAGGGACGTGAAGGAGGTGGCGGTTGCAGGTGAGATACCGCGAGTTTAGGATTTCTGAAACCAGATAACCATGGGAGGCGACACCAGGGAGGCGGTGTAGATTTAAGGTTTCTGAAACCCGATAACCATGGGAGGCGACACCAGGGAGGCGACGGTAGTTGCGGTGGGAGGCGAGGGTTCAGTGGCCGGTATTGCAAAAATGAAAGATGGCAGATCGGAAGATGGAGCAGCAAATCGGAAGAGGAGATGCAGATCGGAAGATGGAGAAGAAGGGCAGACGTGGAGGCTGGTCTCGATGTGGGGGCTGATTATCTTGAAACATGTGAGAGATTAAAGGAGGATAGATAATAAATTTATTAACCTACCAAAGTTACCTTTTTCTTAATTATGTCACATGTCACCTCCACCCTTCTTCTTACATTAAGTACCTTAAACTTTTTTTTATTTGAACCTAACTCTATATATATATAATATTAATATTAATTATGACAAGGCCAGCGGCCGGAATCAATATATATAGATAGGAAGTTGTAGCTAGGTACGTGCGTGGGTTAGTTATATATTATATGCATGCATGATGGATCAAGAGGGAATGAATGAAGGTAGGATGGAGGAATTAGCTGGTAAGCAGAAGACATTAGAGAGAAAAGAGGAGCAGATGAAGGAGAAGAAGAAGGATGGGGATGGGGATCGATCGGAGGTTGGAGAAGGAGAAGGTGGGTAAGTTAGATGGTGAGGTAGAAAGATTAATTAAGAAAACCACTGTTTCTTCGGCAACTGCAAATAGTGCGGATGACATTCTTGTTTACTCTCGCTCCCTTCACAATGTTGATTCCTCCCTCGAGTAGTCGACTCATGACCCATCCCCATCCCCATCCATCCATCCATCCATCCGTCGATCGCTCCATCGCTTGCTTGCTTAATTTATATATATATATATATATGTTATCATCATCACACTTTCAATATTTCCTTTCCTTTTTAATTAGTGTACGCCCCTACATGATACATACAGATGGGCCGGCCGGACGGTTGATAAGATAATGAATAGGATGTACGTACGTACGTGTTTGATTTTTTTTTTTCAAGTTAAAAGACTTTTGGAAATTCATTCCTTATGAGATGATCTAATGCTTCAGATTGTGTCTCGTATTTTGAGTAAATAACACTCTTTTTCGCATGAACCTACCCCTCTCTATATATATATAACACAACAGCACACAACATTGCACAACATCACACACAATCATAACACAATCATATGTACGTATGTTAACTATAAAGCAAAACCTAAAACACAACCTTAGAAATTAACAATATTGAGATGTAATAAAAACGTCTGTCAGGGACAGATTTTTACGATAGATTTCCTACATATACATATACATAAAATCTACGCTTAAAAGTCATTTAATCTATTTAACATATATTTTGTATTAATCATTATCATAAACATTAATCACCATATACTTACCAGCTACAATATTATGAAATAAACACCAAAATAACTATCTTCTATTATTGTTGGCACCGATGGCGTTTATCGAGGTAAAATATGTTCTTGGCACTCCTATGAATTACGGAAGTTGAGGTACCACATGCTCGTTGCTCATAATTAATTTTTACATTAAATAAAACAAAAAGAGTTTTGATCGAGTTTCACCAAGTCGTATACTTGTGTCATCAATAGAACGAGTTTACACTACCCGTTGCAGCGGGAACAAAAAGTAAAAAATATATAAAATATATAAATGTTCAAATTTATATGTTTAGAATAGAAAAGGAAAATTTTAAACATTTGATCTGTCTTTATAAAAAATAAAGTTGATAATGTACGCCAGTTATTTTGCTTGTAGATTTAAATAAATGTCGTATTACGACATAATTTATATTAAAATGTAGATAAAAATGAGATGGTTACAAATATATATTTGTATCTATACCAAAAATTATATCTTAAAAGTTATAAAATAAAAAAAGACAAATAAAATAATTATCTATATATAATAATAAATTAAAAAACTAACATGTCAAATAAACTATCTGCTTTGTAGTTAAAGTCACTTGCTATCATGCCAAACTTAGTGTTATCAGAATATGACTTTAGATATATAATAAGAAACAGTGACGCCGTTTGTTCTTAAGCGCCTATTAAAAAATGCTACAACCAAGACTCAAATTCGAGACCTATGACTTAAATTAAATGTAGTTTGCCATTCCGCTCAAACGCAGATATGTTTTTTTCCCAATTATTAAATATATGACAAATTGGTGTAGATTTAGGATTAGACTAGAGGGTGTGTGTGTTTAGCCGTAAAAAAAACAATTTGCAGGGAGTTACTATTCAAAACTCATTCGTTGCAATGGGGTTTGAAACATATGCATTATGTGTAGTAAAACCTACATTTTATACTTGCATAAGTAACGTAATGGAAAACGAAAAATAAGATAGAAGATGCTAATAATATTATAAAACATAAAGAAACTTTTATATTAAAAAGTGTAACAAATTATATGTCTTATTGTCTTAGTATATATAACAATGTGAAAAATACATCCTTCAGATCAATATCCTCTTATGACAAAATTTATCTCCAATGATTTATCATTTACATAATCCTCAACATGAAAACTAATACATGAGAAGATATAGAAGATGCTAATAATGTTATTCTATTGTTTTCATATGTTATGCTATTAAAAAAATCTAACTCTTGCCTTATATATAATAACCATGATTTATAGTTTGTATCTTAGTTTTAATAACATTCATAGTGCGTTTATACCATTTTGTTTGAATTTAAATATAGAGGTTAACTTTTTCGTACTACAAATAACGTAACATTGATCGAAAGAATACTTATATAGATATACATCATATCACAATGAAATTATATCAATATGTAGATAAAAATAAGAACGTCACAATTATATATATTTTAATATTTAAGCTAAGCATTATATGATAAAAGTTATAAAAGAAAATTATGATTTCACATAACTAAACAAAGTTTATGTAGTTAAAAATAAAAAACTAAAAACTAAAAAATAAATTTAAAGTATGAAACTGGTGTTAATATTTTACATTAAAATATATAGTCAAAATTCATAAGTGAAAAAGCCACGTGAAGCGGGAAAGAGCAAAAAGCGTCAGGCAAGACTCGAACAAACAACCTTCTACCTACTTTCATGCACATGCCCTTACCACTCCGCTGGAAGCGTTGATGATTAATTTTGGCTGTTTAAAAATATATAACACTTAATTAGGAAGTTCATTGAACAACAACTTCCTGATAATTGTTATATATATAATATGTTTAGTTTGCATCTATCTTTTAAATTACAAAATATATTTATCTACCAGCCGGTAGAATAAGGGTGGGTTATGAGTATAATAGTCAATATTTGTATGCAAATATTGCGGAAAACTTGAAAAGAGTCTTAATTGATATCAATATAACTTGTGTATTGGTGTCTTTTTAAAGCTTTTTTTGGAGCACAGATTAACAAGTACGATATGATTGAGAATCTTCTTCATTTTACTCATTTTTAAAAAAATATAACATGTATTCATAAGTAAATATATTGAGATTGTCACTTGTCCTGATAACATAATACTTGATTACTTATATAATTAATAGGCTATCAAAAGGTTGAAATTGTTAATATGTCATGATAAGATGATAATATGGAACTTAATGCCTGAAAGATCATCTAACTATTCATACTTATCCTCTAAGCACCATAAACAAAAATGCCCAACTATGATTGTTTAAGGAGGCGTTTAGTTCAAGTATTAATTTTGGAAAAAATGAGATTTATAGTGGGATTTGCATTTTGGGGGATTTACTATCCAATCCTTTGTTTGGTTCAAATGTTGTATGTGGGATTTCCACCACCTTGCAACAACCACACCAACCATCAGGTTAACACCACCATCCGAGACACCACCAACCTCCCACCATCCGGCGACATCACCACCTCAGTCGGCGACGGTGACGGCGAAGCCACCATACGAACCTCCCTTAACCACACCAACCTATCCTAACCAGATCTGCGACGGCGAGGATCTACAACGGCTTGGGTTTTTCGTGGGTTAGGGTTTTCTGAACGGCGAAACGACGGCTAGGGTTAGGGGTTGGGTTTTTTTCTGAACGGCGAAGGTTTCTTTGTGGGTTAGGGTTTTCTTCGAATGCTTGACAGAGAGTGACGACAACAGAGAAACGACGGCTAAGGTTAGTAGCTAGGGTTTTCGAAGGGGAAACGACGAAGGCAACGGCGAACAACTAGGGTTTCTGACGAAGGCTAGGGAAACGACGAAGGTGACGGCTTGACGCGAATGGCGACGACGGCGGCGGTTTATGTCAGCGTAGCAAACGACGACAACGGTGGTTCGCCGGAATTGTAGCCGGAGAGTTGCCGGAGCAAATACCTCAATTGAGGGTTTTCAAAATACCAACGTGGATGGTGGGATTGAGAAATCCTTCATATGTGGGATTCTAAAGAATCCTGAGAATTTGAATCCTATGTCCATTTTGCAAACCAAACTCATGATTTGGAGAGATTTCAAATCCTATTCCCATGAAATCCCATTCCCATGTGCAAGTTATAGTTCTTTTATATGTAGCAACAAGAGAAAATGGCATGTAGCAACAAGAGAAAATGGCATGAAACGCAACCATATGTTATCTATATCGTAATATTGACGGTTCCTTTGTTAATTTGTTGTAAATGGAAATTCTCTGGTACCACACTCAAGACGAGTAAGATCACAGTTTCAAATATCAACGTCATAACACCATAGACATAACATTGCCATATGATTCTCTAAGCCAACACAAGACACATCAAGAACACCTTTGTAACATGTTATCGTTCTTATAAAAATTGAGAAACATGTCATAACACTGTTCTTAGTTTGGAAAATAATTTGATTATATATTACAAAGGGCTCGTAGCCCAGCGGTATATGGTGTTGTGGAATGGGATCCCCTCCCAAGTGGTTGTGTGTTCAAGTCCCATTATAAACAGTGAGGTAGATTTAGTGGGTGTATGTTTGTCTTTTCAAAAAAATATTATTTATAATTTATCGTGTTATCACTTAAAAGATAACGTACCTTGTAAATTGTAATCAACTCATGCTTTAAGAGTTTCTTTTGATCATATATAAACCAATAGCAGATATTTTATTTTAATTGATTAATCAATTATTATGTCAGTGTGGCAAAATTGATGATTGAATGGTTTATAAGAATTTTAACTTTTGAGATTTTAATGTTTTAAAAATCATGCATATGCGTTTATAAGCTGATTTATATAGTTATCTCTACTGTCTTTGTATAAATTTCAAAAAATTGATTTATTAATAATATCCATATAGTTATGTTTTTTAAGAATAGACTATGGTTTATGTATAACAAAACTAGAAAATCGAAAACTATGTTGATGTTATGTTTGTTAACGCGTCCAACTTTTTTTAATAAATGTATTGTCATAGATGAGGATGTTTTTAACCGCATTCAGGCGGGGTGGCGGAAGTGGAGAGCAGTAACAGGAGTTCTATGCGACAAAAGAGTATCACTTAGGCTTAATGGAAAATTCTATAGAATAGCTGTTAGACCGGCCATGCTATATGGATCAGAGTGTTGCCCCCTAAAAAAGGTGCAAACGGAGAACATAGAAGTGGCCGGGATGAGGATGCTAAGATGGACTTTGTAACACCGGGTTTTACAATCTTAAAATTAGCAGAAATTAAAACTTTTTAAACTTATTTACACAAAAGGTTTGCAGCGGAACAAACCACTATTTACATATTAAGTACTGTTTATCGACTTGGCGATCAAGAACAACGAATCAAGCCAAGTCTCAAAAATCGAGCCAGTGTTACCAACTATGCACTGACCATTGTCACAAATATCAGAGTTAACAAACAAGTGTTCCAAAAGATATTTACAATAACACTACCAAAAGCAACCCGCCTCGCCAGGCCATCTGATCACTAACCTGCGAAAAGGGAAATATCACGAAACATTAGCTACACTAGCTAGTGAGTACATATATCACATAAGCACCAATAAGCATGCTATCACGTCACAATATGACACACTGAGCTAAGCTATCACATAGCGGTGCGCCGACATGTTAGCGGGATCATATCTTGTGAGGTAGCTAGCCTGGCTCAACGATTCGAGCTGGGGAATCAGTCACAACCAACCGCATTGGTGGGGGAGCAAAAAGCAGCCCACCATCACATTTGAGTCACTAGGACTCCGTTCGGATCTGATCATAGACCAAGATCCTCACTGTATGTCGAGGAACGGCGGCCTGCAGAACCTTTAACCCGGAAAACCCATCGAGTACCGTTGATCCCGAAAAACACTCAAGGATCCAGCCGCGTTAGCAAACTGACCTCAACCCCTGCGTCTGTCCGGACAGGAATATTAAAAACAATAGCCCTACTTACTGAGTCTTATGGGAAACCGATACTCACCTCGAGATTACAAGAGGCAGATATGAATTCGGGAATCCCAAGAACACACGGAGTCGTCCGAATCACCTAACACATTAGGTTTAGGCTTGGTTATCACATACACATAGCACATATAGGTTAAAACACAAGATACACAAGCTGTCAGCACTGGACAGGCTCCTACGGCCGCAGAGGATATGTCCTACGGCCACAGGACACATGTCAAACCCTTCCTACGGCCGTAGGGATAATTCCCTGCGCCTGCAGAGGTTCTTTCCAATGAACCGTGCCCTACGGCCGCAGGAACCTATTCCTACGCCCGCAGGAGCTATTCTTTGGTGACCTACGACCGTAAGTTATGTACCTACGCACGTAGACCTCGTTCATTCGTCCGTAGACGGTAAACCACACAAAAACACATCCTACGGCCGCAGAGACCCTGCCTACGGCCGCAAGAAACACAAAAGGCCTCCTACGGCCGCAGAGATTATCCCCTGCGCCCATAGGAACTTCCTGCACAGCAGGCCTTCGCCTCTGTTTCACAACAGGTCCGCAAATCCCGTTTTTAACACCAAAAACTCGATTGAAACCAGATATAATCGTTTACACATGTTGTTTGACATCCATAAGTACTTGTAAACACATTTGACACAATTTTAAACACATAGGACTCCATTTTGATCCATCAAAATGGTCATCTCCTTCACAAGCTCAAAACTAGGTTTCTACATAAAAATCACTTACAAAGATGAAGAAGAACAGCAGATTAGCAACTGAATAGCTACTTTGTAACAGATTGCTTCTTGATTTGCTTTTCAAAAACTCAAAGATTGAAGTGTGTGTGTGTTGTACGTGTATGTATGTGTGTCTAGTATGTGTAATTGGCTTCAACAGGGGATAAGAACAATAAGAAACCGACTTTGGTTGCTTATTTTAAAACACGGGGTATTTTGTTCCCCTTTTTAACTTACAACTTGACACACGCCATCCCATTTTAACCAACGGAGATATCTACGAAATCATTACGTGAAACCGTATAACACGACATCACTTTTAGACACGTTTGACACTTTTCACTTAATCACATTAATTAACACAAGACACGTTAGTCACACAAAACATTTAACTTAATCCACTTAAAGTCATTGTACAAGTACCAAAACACAATGTACAAGTCACTACTGTTAGGCCCATTTTCAGGGTGTTACAGACTTGTGGGAAGACTTTGTTGGATAAATTTTCGGTGGGAGTTTTTAGAAACGAATTAGGAGTAAAGACTATTGTCAACAAGTTGAAAGAAGTGAAACTGCGGTGGTTTGGCAACTTTAAAAGGAGACAACAGACAACACCAGTTACGAGAGTGGAATTGATTATAGTTGATGGTAATACGAGGCGTGGTCGCCCGTTCTGAGGTGGGAAGATAGAGTTAGAGCAGATCTGCATAAGCTTTCTCTTGAAGACATGATCTCAGATAGACAGTCATTAAGAAGGAGGATTACGACCCAAGTTAGAGCGGATCTGCATAAGCTTTCTCTTTCGGAAGATATGATCTAATACAAGCATCGAGTGTGTTTTTAAATAAATTAACTAGTAACTAAGTTTTTTGGTTTTATTCTTACTTTTATATAGACTTCGGACTTTATTATATAAGGACTAGTAGTTCCTGTAACACCCAGGTGGTAGTGTCATGTGTGTGCGTGTGTATTATCTTCTATTTATTTTTATTTGACTTTTACTACTTACTTTTTTTAGTACTACTTTTATTATATTTAGTTGTACTTCTTTTGCGTTTTATTTTGCTATTGTGTGTGTTTCCGCCTTTTAGTATATTTAGTAGTACTTTTTTCTTTTTTTTATGTACTATTTTGCTTTTGTTTTTCTGCTCTACGACGGCGGAGGTAATTAATAACCTAAAAATCCATATCAAAATCAGTTAATTAAGTTATGCGTATCAATTAATTTCAGTAATTGAAAGACAAGAAAAAGTTTAGAGAAACGAGATGATGAAGATGCATTCATAATCAGATACATTTGAACTAAATCGTCTAGAAGCTCTACAATGGCAGTAGCCCAAGGTTATAAATGGAAATTATTTTAAATTCAAGATTTGTTGAAGAGAAATAAACGATTTACTACAATGTCTAACTAAAATAAAAATTTCTTGTTGTTTGGATTTCTTTGGTTGCTTTCATTCTTCTTCGGAGCTTCAAGAGTTGTTAACAATCGATGGGACTTTAATTTTCTTTTCTATTCTTTAGCTTACATATGTCATATGTGAATAAGGGTGAAAGAAAGAAGAAGAGTATTTACATAATTTTACTTGTAAATTAAGTTATTATTATGTTATTTAATGTTTAAATGACTCAATTACTATTAAATCAAACAAAAGGATATATTTGAGTTTAAAGGGTTTAGATGATATTGATGTAATATTAATTTTTATAAGAATATATACGTAATTATAAAAGTTTATAAGGATATACTAGCTAAACGACCCGTGTATCAACACGGGCTGATATAAGTCAATTTAAAATTTATATAGTTTTAAAGAGTATTAAGACGTATAATAAAAATAATTACAAAACATAGATATGAATATAAAATCTCGTAAGAAATGAATAATCATTACAGAATTTTGAAATTCATACATAAGATTATCATTAGATTTTTTTTAAAACCTCTGTATAAACAACATTCATAGTTTTATTTGTAGGGTTTTCTTAATTATCGCAAATTAAAACTTTTAACCTCTCTTTACTCTTCACTCAAGAAACTGTCACATATAACTGTCCATGAGTGAAAACGTGTCTTTTTAGTACTTCTTATAAATACTCTTTTTAAGAAATATAAAGTTGCATTACACGTCTAAAAGTTTTAGTATAATATTAATGTGTTTCTCGTGATGGAGCTTTATCCCGATATTGTAAAACCATAACTATAATATTATTGTTGATGTTGTTTATAAGCGACCCGTGTATCAACACGGGGATGATATAAGACAATTTTAAATTTATATAGTTTTAAAAATATTAACACGTTAAAAAATTAGAAAACATATATATGAATATAAAATCTCGTAAGAAATGATAAACACTACAGAAGTTTGATATACATAAGATTATCATAATATTTTCTGTAGATACTCTTTATAAACAACATTCATGGTTTTATTAGTAATTTAACGCACACACAAACTAAGCTATTTAATTTGAAATGGGCTAATGGCATATCTAACTTGGGTATTTTTCATACTTTTATAATTGTTACCCCAATTCACGAATTTTTTTAATCTACTGAATGTTGTTTTTTCCTTTTTTGATATCATAAGATATCGAAGATATCTTTTACAGTTTATTTGTGAACTCACTACCTCGCGTTTACTAAATGAATTGCACACAAAATCAACGAATTTTACTAAGGCAGAGTAGAAAATTAGAGATAAAAAAGAACAAATTATGAATCTTCAAACTCATATATAATTTTCGTTTCTTAATCTAGGTTTTAGGTAATTCAATCACAAAATTTTCATGAATCAGACAAATGAGATGTGTTAGAATAGTGGAATTAAAATGGAGCTTACGAAAGGATCTACTAATTTTTCTTTCTTTCCTGTTTAGTAACATAATTGAGAATTGAAAATTTTATTTTAAAACTTAGGGCATATTATTAAAGATCACCTATTTATATCATCATCTATTTTTTTTAAAAATTAAAAAAATATTTTCCCACCATTACAACATACAATTTTTAAATAATTTTTTTATCCTTTAAACTTAACAAATTTACTTAATAATAGGAACAATTAAAAGGGATGAATTTTGTTATAGTTCAAATGGTTGAATTTTCAATTAAATTCATATTCAAATGGTTGTTATATTATCCAAGTATATCTCATCGTCTACTTCCTTTTCATTTTTGTTTATATTTTCAAACTTAATCTATCAATTATTATTCCATTTAAATCACATTTTAAAATTTTTTAATTCTAATTCTAAAAGTAACTTCCTTACCTAACAAAGTGGTGTAATTTTAAACCAATTAAATACACGTCAATTAGAAATATGTATTCAATTCAAATTTAAATATATATATTATTATGTTATCCACGATTAATTCAAATATATATTGTTATCTTATCCAAGATTAACAAACACATGAAGTTTGTTATATAAAATTTCCCTTAAGAGATTTGATGGAATGTGACGTAATAACTAATACATTTTTTATTTTCTTTAATTTTTGTTAATAAAGGGCTATGATTGGTGGAGATTTTTTAGGGAAAGAGTTGATGATGTAAGTAACCCTTTTTTTTAATAGTTTTATTTTTAATAGTTGATTATATATATGATTCTTTAATTTTTTATATTGATTGATGCACCTTTGTTTGTTTTAAATGTTAACTATTTTTATATAAATTTATCATAAATAAAACAAAACTTAAAAAAAAATTATTACTTTTTATCGAAAGACCGAGAAATCAGTTATTATATCGACTATTATACGTAGATAGAATAAATATAAAAAAGATATAAATTGTTTTATGAATAACCTACTCACTACTATTAATGGATAACAAACAATTAAAAATATACTACTTTAAAAAAAGTGTCATATTACAATAAAATTAATACCAAAACGTAGATAAAAATGAGACGGTCGCAAATATATAATTATTATTTCTCTAAACAAATTATATAATAATTTATTAAACATATTTTATAAACAACCTATAATTAATTATATTAATATACAATTTTTATAAAACACCCTCACATTTTCATAAAAACCCTTAACATATTTTATAAAACCCCCTTAGAATTTTCACAATACCCCCCTTCCAAGACTTAAGGATTTTTGGCATTTTTGACATCATCATCTCGATTTTTATAATTTTTTTTTAAAATCAAGAGTTGTGATTGGTGGAGATTTTTTTGGAAGAGAGAGCAACCTTTTTCTTTTAAAATATATTAAAGATTAAAGATATGTAATTCTTCCTTTTATTTAATAAACAACTAATATTTATTAAATTTATTATATGGTTTTAATCATTTATTTAAATAAATAAATCTAATTTGTTAATCTTACCATCTATTTAATCAAAATTGAATTTTCAGTTTTGACATTTGTTGGTCAAAATTAAAATAGAGGAATTATGTCCTTCTTAAATCATAAAATATCATATATGTGTACTTTTATTTACAAAAACTATATTTATCCCTTATAATATTTTAGAATATCATATTTAACTATTTTTTAATTTTATCAATTTAAAATATATTTTATAATTATTCAAAACTTTTTTTTAAGTATCTTCCAATATATATAAAAGACTAATTAAGAAAATTATTGGATAATCCGGACCCTTTATTTAATAAAAGATTAATCTTAGCCATTAATTCTTTTAATTCTAAAATTTTGATTTTGACTTGAGTCAAACTATGTGAATTAGATAAAGATAACCCCTAATCAAATCAATAACAAATATCAAAAAATTATATACACTTAAACAATCGTAAATGTAAAAAAATTTCAACAAATTATAAACTATTTTAAAATTATAATTCTTTCTTTATCATTTTTGATATAAATATTAATAATGAATATTCTTGAATTAATAATTTGACCTTGATTTTTAGAAGTCACAATTCTTTAAGCTAATCAAGATTATTCTAAATAATTTAGTATATATCATTCTTACACTTTAATATATGTATTGTCCATCAAATCATCATATTTAGCCAAATTTTTAGTTCTATCATTTTAAAAATAATTATTTTAAATTCTTTTTTGTTATAACAATATATATTTGCTCTTATTGCTTATAATTGTAAGTATAATGATCGATAACCTGTACAAGAAATTTAATTACGTCTTTTGGTATCATGATACCAAATTTCTTCAATCACGTCTGCTCTCTCCTTTCGCGGTGCTTCCATCGTTGGTCTTGGAATTGACGCCGTCTGTCGTCATGTTTTTTGAACTCTTATTTTTCCGCGTTTTATAATTAAATTATCGTTTATTAATGTTTAGTATTTCTAAACCATCTCGTGTGTTACACGGGCATTTAACTAGTAATTAATAAATACTTAACTTTATTGCCATGATTGTAAACATCATGATCAACAGCTTGTATAAAAAATAAGATAATATTTTTTCGTACACGATATCACGTTTTTAAACAAGTTTACATTCAATCTGTAAATCATGGTTATAAATCCGTTTATCATGATTTTAAAAATATTAAAAATATATATTTATTTTATGTTTTATATACTATATAATTACGTAAATAAGAATCGATTTGTTTGTAGTTTAGACGAGAGAGAAGAATTGTATTTACCTAACATTCTAACTATATTATTAAAAGAATAGGCTTTTAAAAAAACTTTCCTTTTAAGAATATAATTTGATCAATGGGAGCTTTTTTTAAACAAAAAATTAAGCTTATACACAAATATGATGTCACTATCCTTAATCCTAACCCTCACATTTCTTAATTTAGTCTAACATAATAACACTTTTTACATGAGATATTTATTCAAAATGTACCTACATTTATGTGGGATGAATATTTTATTTTCAAAATTTTCATAATTTGTTTTCAATCTTATACATGAGATATTTATTCAAAATCTACCTACTATTTTATTTTCAATCTTATACATTAGATATTTATTCAAAATCTACCTATATTTACGTGGGATGTTTATTTTATTTTCAAAATTTTCATATTTTATTTTCAAAATTTTCATATTTTATTTTCAATCTTATCTTTATATTCAATCTAATTTTTATATATATAGTTTATTTTCATATTTTTAAGTTTTAAGTGATTTTATTTGTATGAAAACAATATTTCAACCTATATCAAATATAGAGAATAAACAACTTTCTTCATCATCTCTAAAGATCTTCATTCGAATAACCTTTAACAAAACACAAGAAAGACGGGTAATAAATAATTTTGGGTAAGGTTTGGTTTGATATATTGTTTTTTAAAGGAATTGGATTGTAGAAAAGAATTGGATTTTGAAGGATTTGGAATTTGAATCTAAATCCTTCTTTGTTGTGTTTGGTAGTATCAGGAAATGGAATTCACATCCCCACCACAAACCACCATCGCCCCCTTCACCACCACCTTACTTGTAACACCGGGTTTCACGAGCTTAAAATCAGTAATAATTTAAACACTGATTATAAGATATAAAGTGTTATTATCCAACTTGGCGATTATAAACATGAAAAGCCAAGTAACAAAACAAACCGGTATTACCGTACTAAAAACCGACCATCGGATCACAGATAATTACAACAAGAAAGTGTTCCATAAAAGCTAAATATATTTACCCACAAGCACCCGCCTCGCCAGGCTGCCTAAATCTTTACCTGTAAAAGGGTAAAACATGAACCGGTTAGCTACACTAGCTAGTGAGTACAGGTTGCACATAAGTATCAATAAGCATACTGTCACAACACAGGAAAAGCACACAAGGCTATCCTATCACATCGCGGAGTGCCAACATGTCAGAGGGAGTCATATCTCGTGGGGTTGCAAATCCCGCTCAACGAATCCAACTGAGAAATCAGCAACACCAATCCATGCTGGTGGGGAAGCGAAGAGCAACCCCCTGAGCACGTTGCGGAGCCACCTGGGCTCAAATTAGGCCTTAGTTACAAACCAAGACCCCACTGTTTGTCAAGGAACGGCGGTCCTGCAGAACCTACGACCCAGCGTGCACCACCGAGTCACCGTTGATCCCGAATAACCAGCCATCTAGGCCCTCAAGGGATCCAGCCGCAATATAGCCAGCTGACCTCAACCGAGTTTGGAAACTATAAGCAGTTTCCCGAGTGTCTGGACATAAGTACACAAACAATAAGTGATCCAATCAGGATCCAATATCATGCGCGCATATAATCACAGCAATTACTGTTCAAACTAGTGAACAGAACATGCAAATATAACTCTTTCATAACATACACTTATCACATGATTCATGTCACAAGTATTCAATTACTTTCATGGAAATTCTAATCATCATAAGCATGGCATATTACATTGCAACATACCTTTCACATGCGTCCTTAATCACACCAGTTAAACATTTCAACACACAAAGATTAGTACTACTTACTAAGCCTCATGGGAAACCGGTACTCACCTTAAGCTCACAAGAAGCCGACACAACGATCAACCGTTTCCATTTCCTCACGAACACCTAGTACAACACATACATGACTGGTCATCACTTATACATAGCACCCTTAGTTAAACATAAGTTAAACAAGCTTTCAGGTTGGATCCCTTGCTTGCGGTCGCAAGGACCTTCCTTGCGGTCGCAAGGGACCTTACAGAACAGCCATGCGATCGCAAGGATACCCCATGTGATCGCAAAGGTTCCTTTTTCCCAACTCATGCTTCCGATCGCAAGGGACATCTCCTTTTGATCGCAAACATGATTCTAGGGTTGGTTATGATCGCAAGTTATGTACCTACGATCGCAAGCCTTATTTCCTTCGCATATAAGCGGTAAACACCACAAAACAAACACATACGATCGCATGGACCTACCATGCGATCGCAAAGACACAACACAAGGCATACGGTCAAAAGACTACCACATGCGATCACATCCCAATTTACGCGGCGTGGCCTCCTATATTTCCGCGGCGCGGAAGTCATAAATACCCCCTTACGGTCGCAAGCACATGCCATGCGATCGCATGAAACCAAGACACCCCTTACGGTCGCAAGTACTTCTCCTTGCGGCCGCAAGGACCCTCGACGCAGTGTTCTTCGACTCTGTTTCACGACAACTGCTGTTTTTCGGGTTTTAACCCCTTTTATCGATCAAAACTCGATTTTAATCATTTATACACTTTACTAGACATCCATTGAAGCTTACAAACACATTTGACATTTAAATTAACACTTAGAACACAACAAACACCATTGAAATGGTGTTTTCCTTTTTAGAACTCAAAACTAGGGTTCTTACTAGAAATTACTTACAAAGAAGATGATACACTGCAGATGGAACTCGGTTTTGGTACTGAAATCACGTGTAACAACTTGTTTCTTGATTTGTTCTTCCAAAAGGTCAAGGATTGGGAGGTATGCGGGTATGTACGTAAGTATGTATGCGTGTATGTGTGTTTTTGACAAAGGCAGGGGATAAGGGATAACTTTAACCGACTTAGGAGTGTCTAATTTAGACACGAAGTATTTTGTTCCCCTTTTCAACTTACAACTTAACTTAGGTTTATCTGTTTTAACTAACGGGGATATCTACGGAACCATTACGCGAAACCACTTAATATTTTATCACTCTTACTTATTAACTCTAACTTACATATGACACCCCATACATCCACTTTAACTAATTAAAACATACATACCACTTGAACACTTATTAAAGTCAAAGTACAACCCCTTGAGCACGAAGTACAACTAGGTACTACTAGGCCCATTTTGAGGATGTTACATTACTACTGTCGCCCGCGCCCTACTGTCGCCCACCACCGTCGATACGCTGCCACCGTCTAAACCCTACGTGCCACCGTCTAAACCGTAAATCGCCGCCACCGTCTAAACCCTAAATCGCCGCCACTGTCTAAACCCTAAATCGTCACCGCCGTTGAAACCCTAGCCAGACGTCGCCGTCGGTCGTTAAACGTCGCCATCGAACGTTGAAACCCTAGCCAGAGGTCGTCGTCGCACTTTAAACGTCACCACCAGCGGGCGAACGAAACCCTAAATCGCTAGTTAGAGGTCGTCGTCGTCGAACGTCGCTAGCCCGAGGTCGTCGACGAACGTTGAACGTCGCCGTTGCTGTCGAAACCCTCGCCGTTCCTGTCGAACATCACTGTTGAAGGTCACCGCCGGTTGCCCAAAATGGGTGGTGTTTATGGTTAGATGATGAGCAAGTGAAGAGAAAAAGGAAGGAGAATGAATGATTTCAAAATCCATAAGAGAGTGGAAGGATTTCAAAATCCATCAGATGTGGAAATGTTTTCCATCCCCTAAAATCCATTTACTTCCCTTATGTTAAACCAAACACATGATTTGATTGGAATTAAAATCCAATTCCCACCAATTCCTAAGGAATGCATCCAACCAAATACTATCTTTATATACGTTTTATAGTTATTTTACTATATCTTTTATAATTTCACACTATTAAATTAAATAATTTACTTTAAACATTCCCTTATTCATACATACACGATTTCATAAACTAGTAATAATAATAATAATAATAAGTTTGTTGATTGATTTACACCATTCTTCATAATTATATTTGCTAGTACAACAACAACGAGTGCGACTGCTGAATGCTGATGATGTGTTACAGCTCAACCGCTGCGTACACCAGATTTCACTCTATTAACCGATTTCCACCTCCCTCCACCTCCTCCTCCTCCTTCGCCCATCGCCCACCACCGCCTGCTTACCTCCAACAATGGACAGAGATTCATCCGACGACGAAGAAGATCGCCGCCATTTAATTCATCAAAACGAAACTATCCCTAAATCTCCACACCCTTCCACCTTCCAGATCGATGAAGCCGACCACCTCCAATTCAAGAGCCCCACCCCTCGACACTCCACTTATCCGAATAATCTTCGCAATTTCATCTTCAATAAGAGGTATCTCTTCGCTATTACTCTTCCTCTCCTCATCCTCTTCGTTTATTTCACCGCCGATCTCAAATCTCTATTCCGTACAAAACTCTCTCCCGATTCTATCCAAGAAGGAGAGGTTGCTTCTAACAGGATGCGCGAGTCAGAATTGAGAGCTTTGTACTTGTTAAAACAGCAGCAATCAGGTCTTCTTGATCTATGGAACCGTACTTCAATGTCTAGTGTAAACACCACTATCGCTTCCACCAATTCACTTCAGGGTCTTAGATCTGCTCTTATTGATCATATTTCATTGAGTAAGAGAATTCAGCAAGCTTTATTGTCCTCCCATCAGTTTGGGAATGGATTGGATTCACAAGATTTGTCAGACCCTACTCTTGCTGCTTTGACTGCTTGCCGAAAAGTAGAGCAGAATTTATCTGAAAGGCGAACAATAGAGTGGAAGCCCAAGAAAGATAAGTATCTGTTCGCCATTTGCACTTCGGGCCAGATGTCCAACCACTTGATTTGCTTAGAGAAGCACATGTTCTTCGCCGCTGTACTGAACCGTGTGCTGGTTATTCCCAGTGCTAAGGTTGATTATGAGTTTAGCCGTGTGCTAGATATTGATCACATTAACAAGTGCTTAGGCAGAGAAGTAGTGGTCACATTTGACGAGTTTGCTGAACGTAAAAAAAATCATATGCACATAGACAAAGTTTTGTGTTATTTCTCATTGCCACAGCCTTGTTATGTAGATGATGAACATGTAAAAAAGTTGAAAGCTTTAGGTGTGACCATGAGCGAGCTTAAGACTGTGTGGACTGAGGATGTGAAGAAGCCATCAGACAGAACGATACAGGAGGTAACTGAAAAGTTCTTGTCAACTGATGATGTTCTTGCAATTGGAGATGTCTTTTTTGCTGATGTGGAGAAAGAGTGGGTAATGCAACCAGGTGGTCCTATTGCTCATAAATGTCAGACCTTGATTGAACCTAGTCGTGTGATCTTGCTAACCGCCCAGCGTTTCATCCAGACTTTCTTAGGAGAAAATTTTGTGGCACTCCATTTTCGGCGCCATGGATTCTTGAAGTTTTGGTATGTATGTCTATTTTGTTGCAGAATACGGTTATCTACAATCAATAGCTTGCATAAAAAACGATAGCTTCTAGTGATTGCTGATTTCCCATATTGATAACTATGTGACTTGACTAATAATGCAGATTATTTAGTTTGATACTTGTTTCATTGGTAACATTTTATAGCTTCTAATTAATTGATCCATGATCATTATGAGTTGAAATTAGTCAATTACCATGTAAATTTGATATGAAATGTGATGGTTATGTGTTTAACCCCAGATGCATAGATCTGTCACCATTCTTCACTCCAAAGTGTGCAGATATCATCACTTTGTGAAAGACTATTGATCTGCAAAATCAACCCCTGGGTAGGTTACAGGCAGCAAAACTGTTACTCCTTTGGTGTGGTTCCTTGAATCTTTCTAAATGAACATGATCAATCTGCATTTCCCTATATTCAATTGCTAGATGGTTGATCGCCAAATTTACCTTTAATGATACGGCATTATTAAATTAAAGTTATAGAATTTCTCTTTCGAGTTTTGGGAATACTTGTTTCTATTTGGTGGTTTAATTTGTAGAGGCAAAGTATAATCTGCATTGGTACCAAATGGCATCATGCTATGGAGGACCTGCAGGGATGCTTTTGTTTTGAAAAAATACACATGAAGATTGATCAACTTGTCCTTGTTTGTCCAAAATGGTGGTTTGCTTACAGAGAGTATCATTATTCTAATTGCTTAAGGAATAGATTGTAATTAAAAGTGTTAACTTGTATTATAAGGAATGGAAACCATTGTGTGCACAGTTTGCAAACCATTCTTTGTACTGCGTGGAATGCCTTTATGTATCATATGATCTGACATTTTAGGCAATAATGAGAAGTAACTGAATCAGCTACTCCTGACAGTTTTACTTGGACAGACACTGATACTATAATGTGTGTTCCCATAAGTACTTCATAAGAGAGAAAAAGCTTTGGCTTGGTCTTTTGAAGTTTAAATAGTTTGCATGATGCTGGTAATACCCTTGTGTTTTCTTTAATCATTATGAGATAATGTGGTTGTGTATGGCAACTAAAGTACATAAATTTAGCTGTTGTGAGAATCTTGGTATAGTCCCCATCACAGTGAACTTACATAAATGTGGTTGTGTATGGCAACCCATGTGGAAGATCACTCTTTGCATAAAAGGAAAAATTACTGAATTCTAGTACTTGTTTATTTGGACCTTTATGGTGAAAACTTAGGGAGTAAATGTTTAGAGTTCAAAGGTCTAATCAAAGAACGAAGACAAGAGTAGGTCGATAACCGTTACCTAGGGATTTGTTTATGTCTACTGGGCAGTAAACAAGATAATTTCTGATGAATGTTGTATAACTGGTAATGAGATACCAGTTATACAACATTCATCAGAAATTATCTTGTTTACTGCCCAGTAGACATAAACAAATCCCTAGGTAACGGTTATCGACCTACTCTTCTCTTCGTTCTTTGATTAGACCTTTGAACTCTAAACATTTACTCCCTAAGTTGTTTAAGTGTAATTTTTGCCTCTACGGATACGGCAGAGGAACAGAATACTTGTTTCTATTTGGTGGAAATTTAAGTGTAATTTTTGCCGTTTCTCTGCCGTATCTTGGATTTTTGAGTTTTGCCGTTTCCCGTATCCGTTCCGTATCCGTTTCCCGATGCCGTATCCGTTTCCGTGCAACTTAGATCTCATTCATATTAATTTCTTCCAGCAATGCCAAGAATCCAAGCTGCTTTTTCCCAATTCCTCAAGCTGCAGAATGTATTACTCGTCTTGTTGAAAGAGCCAATATACCAGTAATATATCTTTCTACAGATGCTGCAGAAAGTGAAACTGGTTTGCTGCAGTCGCTTGTAACGCTGAATGGGAAAACTGTACCCCTCATTACAAGGCCACCTCGTAACTCTGCCGAAAAGTGGGATGCTTTATTATATAGAAAAAAACTTGATGGAGATCCTCAGGTCAGTTTATCATCTTGTTTCTCTCTAAATATCATGGGGTTTTTATGGCAAATATTGTTGATTACCAATTGTCTCATTACCATCAAGTAGCCTTTCTTGTGTCATTGCCCACAATTATGTTTTGCGAAAGGTATCCCAGGAAAATTTATTGATAAAAAGCGTGAAGAAAAATACAACGATAAACAATGGCATCCCCTGGGAGGGTGGGGGAAAAACCAAATAAACATGAGAGAAAACAAGCTTAGGGATCACTAGACAAGCTTAGGATCTAAACTAGGCTAATACAGTGTAAAACCGCAACTATAATATCAAGTCCAGCAACAACATCCTTTGAAATCAGCAACATAGAACCAGGAATGCAGGCCAGCTTTTCCTCTGCACATCATATACCCAAATGAAAATAGCAGCATAAGTCCATCTGAATCTGCAGATAAGGCCCTCAAACAACTGGCAAGGCAGACAAAACAGTAGCGTGAAGTTCATTCGATATAATTAGTGGTGGGAATATGGTCCTGTTGGACATGGTTGATGGGTCATATTTAAAAGTTCTTCATGGGTGTGGTTATGTTGGGTGAAACACTTGTTATCTTTTTATATTTTGTTGTATGTATATGTATATATATATATATATATATATATATATAGGGGAGGGTTCAAACGAGAACTGTTTTTCGTACGAGAACTGCGAGAACCAATCTCAGCCGTTACTTGGATATGAGAAGTTCATAGATGGAGAGCATGGAGGGGATCAAGTGTGGCAGGGTGCATGTGACTATGTGAGGAATTCATGGGTGGGCAATGACATTAAAGGAGGGGGAATTGGACGGCTTAGATTGGTTCTCGCAGTTTTCGTACGAAAAACAGTTCTCGTTTGAACTTTTGCCTATATATATATATATGGCTGAAATGTTCATATCTAACAGTTTACTAGTTATTGATGTGTGATGTTGAAGGTGGAAGCCATGCTTGATAAGACTATATCTGCTTTATCTGGTGTCTTCATTGGAGCTCCAGGATCAACCTTCACAGAAGACATTCTTCGGTTACGCAGAGGCTGGGGAACAGCATCGGTATGTGATGAGTACCTCTGTCAGGGTGAAGTTCCAAATTTCATCGCAGGAGATGAGTGAATGAACATATATACATACGCATTGATTACCGAATGGTTAGTAACAAGTTACATTGTAACATATGATTAATAGTAGTATTTAGAAGGAGAAGAAGTTGCTATTTGGTTGGTGTAGACAGTAGAGTTGATTCATTTTTTAATTCAATGAGGAGTTTGGGCGAGTGTTTTTGTGATGCAACCTGCCTGCTGCTGCTGCTTCTTTGATGCCTCATTATTATAATATGTCTATATAGTGAAAACTTCAAATGAGAAGGTACATTTATGTGAGAATGGGTGGCAATTGCCCGCTTATTTAATTCATAACCCAACCATTAATTGCGACGTGTGATTACAATTGTTAGATCTAATAGATTAACATCTAATTGATAGTCAAAATTTGTCTCCCATTCGCACCTAAATATCCATTCTCACTATAACCCTACCATATATATATATATATATATATATATATATATATATATATAGGGTAAGGTTAAACAAAGAACCTCTCTTAAACATAGAATCTAAAGAACATCTTCTGGTGATGACACGTGACACATAATTTAGGGGCAAAAAAGGAAGAAAAAAAATCGTCGCTGCCCAGCTCCCCCAAGCTCCCCCAAAATTAAAATAAAAAAAACCCCACTTACTTTAAATGATCATAACTCCTTCGTTTTTTAGAATTTTAACAAAAAAATTATATCATTAGTTTCAGTTTTTCATCCTCTTTCAAACAAGACCGGACTTGATATATTTCTGAAACTTTTTTTTTTTAAAATGCAAAGTTTGCATTTTGAGCTGGGTTCATTCAAACCCAAAATGCAAAATCCGTAGTTTGCATTTTGAGTTGGGTTCATTCAAGCCCAAAATGCAAAATTCGTAGATGTTGTGTTCATTAAAAACCAAATGCAAAATGCAAAATCCGTAGTTTGCATTTTGAGCTGGGTTCGTTAAACCTAAATGCAAAACGCAAAAAACGAAAACGTAAAATATAAACATTAATTTGAATTACAATTAAACCTATATTTCAACAACCATGGGTATGTATAACGAAGCTTGAACTACACCAACAAGACCGAAAACGTACATCCTGCGGTTGGGGTTTTGTAAGTGAGAAAAGTTGATAGATAAGTTAATTGGCGGCCGTAAGCTTAACCTTCAATTCTTTTAAAGTGAAAATATAATTAATGATATTAAAATCTATAACTATAAAGCTATATATATATATATGTGTGTGTGTGTGTGTGTGTGTGTGTGTGTGTGTGTGTTAGCTAGCTCGAAGAGAAAGCAGATCACACTGAAGTTTTCCGGTAAGCGTCAGTTGCCGGTGGTTGGTTGGGTTGGCCGGGTTGACGAGAATTCAGGGATATGATGGACAGAATATATTATTATTAATTTTTTATTTTTTATGAATAAAAGATTAAAGCATTCGAATTATCAAAAAGGCGCCGACGAACAACTTCAACGGTTCACCGCCACCACCGACTTTCATCATTTGATTTCTGAAACTTTTTTTTTAAATGCAAAGTTTGCATTTTGAGCTGGGTTCATTCAAACCCAAAATGCAAAATCCGTAGTTTGCATTTTGAGCTGGGTTCATTCAAACCCAAAATGCAAAATTCGTAGATGTGTTTATTAAAAACCAAATGCAAAATGCAAAATCCGTCTGTTGGTCAATGGAACATGATGAACTTGGTATCTCTTTTTCTTTCTTTGCTTCTGTTAAAAGCCGATTTTACCTGCTGTCATGAGGTTGTATAACTTTTGTGTTTTGTATAGAAAATGTTCAATGGTGGAACAGTGAATCACTGGGCTATAATCAGTTTCTCTAGGCATAGGGAAGAAGCAGTCATGGAATTCTGTTATGGAATTATATCAATGTGTAAAGACAAAGGAATGGTATGAAATATGAATCTTTTGCTTGTCATATTCTTACAACACAATTTATCAGATATGTTTTAATATATGACAGACATTCAATCCTCGTTTACTGTTTGTTATTCTTCCTGAGGCGAGTGGTTCTTATGGAAAAATCAAAAGGATCTGTGAAACTGAACTGGGAATCGTTTCACAATGCTGTCAACCAAAACACGTTTTCAAGCCAAACCGACAGTATTTTGAAAATCTATCTATGAAGATCAATGTGAAGAGTGATCTTGTTTCACAATGCAAAATTCGTACAGAACACTACATGTTACCCAAATGCAAACAAAATTTTCAAGTTAAAAAAATTTAGAAAAATATAGGAAGAATGATCTTGTTTGAAAGAGGATTAAAAAAACTAAAAGATTGGTATAATTTTTTTGTTCAAATTCACAAAACTTAAAAAGTTATGACAATTTAAAGTTTTTGGGGTTTTTTTTAAAAAAAATCGAGGTTGTTGGGGGGTGGGAGTTTCCATGTTTACCCTTTTCTTCCTAAATTAATACATGATAATTACAGTTTTGCCATCGATCAATCTCATCCATTGATTTTGATGATCCAATGGTCCAGATTGGTTCTTTAGGTTCTTTGTTTAAGGAGGGGTTCTTTATTGATCCAATTTATATATATATATATATATATATATATATATATATATATATATATATATATAAAAAAGTTCATTTGAGAAGCATTATTATTACGAGAATCGTGAGAACTAATCTGGGCCGTCCAATTCCCCCTCCGTCGATGTCATCACTTACGCATGAATTTATCTCATGCACCCTACCACACTTGATTCCCCTACGCTCTACATCCATGAATTCCACTTATCAAATCAACGGCTAAGATTGGTTTTCGCGATACCCACACTCAAATTATATAGGCAAAGTTCAAACGAGAACTGTTTTTCGTAAGAAAACTGCTAGAACTGTTTTTAACGCCATTAATGATTTTTAACGTCGTTGCCAATGATCAATTGTCTAGATTTGTTTTTGGTTTAGTGACCTTTTTTGAAACCACTACGTCTTTTGAGATATCGTCAACACACACATCATGATTTAACACTGGGAACTTCAGCTAGATCCAAAACCCTAAACTTAAGATTCAACTTTTTAGTTATTTTAGCATTTCACCACGAAATAGATTATATCTTTGAGTTAATAAAAAGTTAATATTGACTTTTAAAAGAAATACAATGCTATTTAGCTGTCTTTAACCTTTCCTATAAGAAAAAAATAATTTGTTTCTACTATATTTTCCTACTTACTTAAAAGATATATTTGAACTTTAATAATTTTCTTTTTTTCATCTCTTTATTGATTTTAACACTTATTTTAATTTTATGAGTAAAAGTATAAATAAAAAGATTTTATAATAGAATATAAAATATTTACATTCTTAATAATCATGGGCATGACCTCATATGAGACATTTTTTATACCATTTGACCAAAAACTTTATTGATGTTGTGTGTGTATGTGCGATCTTTTAATTGATTCATTGGATGCATATTTGCATGTTGATGAAGAATAGAGAGCCAAGATCGAGAAACAATGAAACTTCAGGGGTATAACGTGTAACCTTTTCAAATACAAATTTAAGAATGTGCCTGCGATGCTCCAACTTCAAATCAAGCCCCTTCTCTCTCTCTCTCTGTTTATTTGTTTTGCAAGACAAGTTTTTGTTCCATCGGAGTTCCGGAGAAAGAGACAAGTTTCCGGCGAGAATAAAAGAAGGCATGCAGGTTGACATGGAAGACGAGATCAAGGACGAGAAGAACCCTCCCCCTCTTGATGAAGATGATATCGCTCTCCTCAAGACTTATGTGAGTATAGTCTCCATCTCTAATTTTCTTCATTCGTAGACGGATCTTTTCTTCTTTTTGGTTTCTTGCGTGTAATTATGGTGTACTAGCCATAAAGAATATAACCTCTATGTCTCATTTATATTCAAGATACAATAGATTGTATGTAGTCATGTAGAAGTAATTCTACGATGACTTGCTGCTATTTTATGTTAGTTCGGATATTTAAGACGAAATTGTCTAGTGTTAGCTAATACCCGAACCTAAATTTAAGTGAAGGTTTGCTTGATGATGAATTTTGATGGGTAATTATATGAATCCTCTCTTCCAAGCTCCTTGTTGGTTTGGTTCTACCCCCCTCTCATGTTGATACGTAGCTGATTTCGGTTTGCATGGAAGTTAATTGCATTTTTGTTTCTTAATTATTGTTTTTGCATTAATTGTTATCCACTAGTTCACATTTTCCATGTTTCTTTAAGTTTTCTTAGTTGTAGGTCCACGTAACCCATATTCCCATTTTCATAGCTTGTTCCTAAAGTTTAGGAAGTAGTAGTTTTTTCATCTTTAAATATTGTAGTGATTTTGAGAAATGAATAGCAGAAAACTTTGGTTTCAATTATCGTAGAAGTTCATTGTGTTCTTATTTATTTATTTTGTTTGGGAGGCCGATCACCTCGAATTCGATCGTATCATATGTTGTCAATAATTCTTGTCTACTTCATGTGGCCTAGTCATCCTTAGGATTTTGTAGTAGTAGTAGTTCCTTTTTGTTGGGGATTTCACCCTTTCAAGTCTGATAAACGTTCATTTAAGCTACAACATGTTTCTTATTGACAAATTCTGAATGGTTATGGGGTGAGTTCTCTTTTTCTTCATACTAGAGCAATTGCATGGTGTTGATTGCAGTTTCAATTCAGACTTGTGCTTAGTATTCTGCTCACCGGAAGGTCATGCTTGCATATCATGTACACAATCTCTTCATGAAATGCAAGGGAAAGGATGCTTACGATGCTTTTTCTCCCAAAACCAAGAAGCGTTGGTCCCTTGGATTTCCCTATCATGTTTAGTATTTCTGAAGTATTTGAATCATAGCAAGCTTTTTCATTGATTTTTTATGGGCAATGGCCTTCTTTATTAATTTGACCATAGATTAATGTCATCTATTCTATAAAATTTCTATGTGGTTCATCTATTTGTTGTTTAATAAAATTCTAGAGAAACTTCCCTTTTCACTAAATGTCAATGAGGAACGGTCATGCAGGGACTCGGACCTTATAGGGAAATACTAAACTATCATGTTTAGTATTTCTGAAGTATTTGAATCATAGCAAGCTTTTTCATTGATTTTTTATGGGCAATGGCCTTCTTTATTAATTTGACCATAGATTAATGTCATCTATTCTATAAAATTTCTATGTGGTTCATCTATTTGTTGTTTAATAAAATTCTAGAGAAACTTCCCTTTTCACTAAATGTCAATGAGGAACGGTCATGCAGGGACTCGGACCTTATTCCACAAGCATCAAGAAAGCGGAAAAGGATGTGAAAGAAATGTCAAAAAGGATCAATGATTTATGCGGTATGTTTACGTGTATGATATTCTTATACTACTATAAGTTGGCTATATTTAGTTTCTGCATTTTAGTTCAGAGTTCTCTGTTTCCTTTACAGAGAGATCTGTTTTTGCCTTTTGAATCTTCTTATTGTATTTGGCAATTTAGTTTACTGCTCAAGGGATTCTATGCTGTGGCTACCACATTGTAGCAGCTCTGGAGCATATGTGAACTTGTCTTATCTTTAAAAGCAAGAAAGTTAACACCTTTTTTTGATTGATTCAACCTATGTTTGACATTGGTGTATACACACTCTCCCCGTATGTACATACGTAATGTTGGCCCACACGATTAAGATCCATTGTTTTCCAATCTGACCTCTTGGGAACTTACTTGCATAAAAACAAGAACCCTCAGCCCTAAGTAAGCAATATTTCATGTAGTATCTGCTTGATCAAATTGCTGTGGTTTGTTTATATCTTTTAACCAAATTGTCTTATAACATACAGTCATGTCCTACCATTCTGTTTGATTACAACATGGAGGATGCTGTAACAAGACCTTTTTGTGTTTGTATGTGGCATGGTTCACTTATGATTAACATAGGCAACAGCATAGAGCGTTGCAATTTACAGAAGGGAATATTCCATACATATGAAAGTAGTTTCACTTCATTTTTCTTGTGTGCAACCCTCTTTCAATTTTTCTAATGAGTAGTTCACAAGTAGCTCGGCTCGTTTACACCCCTAAGCCGGTCATCAACTCATCACCATCACTTGTATTTTGATTCTGCCTACATTACTTCTCTGTGTGTTGTACTAGTTGTTAGTTGCTAACATAACATCCCTGCTAGGCTAGGGTGTGAAGATTATCTGAACTGTAGATATGATTAGTTAAATATGGATTGTTCTGAACTGTGGTTTGTCCCTCTTGTAATTGTGGTAGGTATCAAGGAGTCTGATACTGGCTTAGCTGCACCTAGCCAATGGGATCTTGTATCAGATAAACAAATGATGCAAGAAGAACAACCTCTGCAGGTTCAGCTGTTGACTACTTCTATTGTCTTATCTTCTTTGTTCACTATATAACAACGATAGCTGTCTTGCTGCAAGCAGGTAGCAAGATGCACAAAGATAATTAACCCAAACACTGAAGATGCCAAATATGTTATAAACGTCAAGCAAATTGCAAAGGTGTGTATTTCATGTTCTCTCTCTCTCTCTCTCTCTCTCTCTCTCTCTCTCTCTATATATATATATATATATATATATATATATATATATATATATATATATATATATATATAGGGGAGGGTTCATGCGAGAACCGTTGTTAGTGCGAGAACCGCGAGAACCAATCTCAGCCGTTCCTTGGATATGGGAAGTTAAACGGATGGAGAGCGTGGAGGGATAGAGTGTGGCAGGGTGCATGTGAGGAATTCATGGATGGACAATGACATTGAAGGAGGGGGAATTGGACGGCTCGGATTGGTTCTCGCGGTTCTCGCACTAAGAATGGTTCTCGCATGAACTTTTTCCTATATATATATATCACTCTCACACACACGCACCCACAAACATTCTTGGTATCTACCTCATGCAGCTAGATTTACCCACAGCTTATCTTTATAACTATGACTTTGAATTCCATGTATTTCTGGTAGAATAGTGATGGAGCCAATTCATCTGACATTCTGTTTCTACAAATCTACAGTTTGTGGTTGGTTTGGGAGACAAAGTTTCACCTACTGACATTGAAGAAGGCATGCGTGTTGGGTAAATACTTCTCTCCATAAAGTAATCAATCATTACGACTAAAGCTTGATGATGTAAAGTTTCATGCTCACTAAAAAGTCATTTTCCTAATTAGCATATCAAGTGAACAATAATAAATTTTTTTAATTGAATCGGATGAAAGTGGATTACGACATTACGTTGCTTCTGGAGGATCCATTCCAACTTGACTTGCAGAGTTTGATCTCCTTTTTTGCATGCAGTGTTGATCGCAATAAGTATCAGATTCAGATTCCATTGCCTCCAAAGATTGACCCTAGTGTAACCATGATGACTGTGGAGGAAAAGCCAGATGTGACATATAATGATGTTGGTGGATGTAAAGAACAGATTGAGAAAATGAGAGAGGTTTGATACTAGTGTTGTTTTTCCTGTTATATATAAAAAATCTTGGTTATCTTTAAGTCTGGATGGAATGCTACTGTATATGTAGGTTGTTGAGCTACCCATGCTCCATCCTGAGAAATTTGTAAAGCTTGGAATTGATCCTCCAAAAGGTGTCCTGTGCTATGGTCCTCCTGGGACTGGCAAAACACTTCTAGCAAGAGCAGTTGCTAATAGGACCGATGCATGCTTTATACGTGTTATTGGAAGTGAGCTTGTTCAGAAGTATGTTGGTGAAGGAGCTCGTATGGTTCGCGAACTATTTCAGGTTGTTATATTAATATATGAGAAATTCCATTCCATTCTGTCCAGACCAGTGACCAAACTATCTAACTCTTTTTGGCAGATGGCACGCTCTAAAAAGGCTTGCATTGTTTTCTTTGATGAAGTTGATGCAATCGGGGGTGCACGCTTTGATGATGGTGTAGGTGGAGATAATGAGGTTCAACGAACCATGCTCGAAATTGTGAATCAACTCGATGGATTTGATGCTCGTGGTAATATTAAAGTTCTGATGGCCACAAATAGGTATGTTATATTATATTTTATTTTTAAATAAAACGCAAGAGAGCACAGGATTTTGACTTGATTTGATTTCTTGCAGACCTGATACGCTTGATCCAGCACTGTTACGCCCTGGAAGACTGGATCGCAAAGTAGAGTTTGGACTTCCAGATATGGAAAGTAGAACACAAATATTTAAGATCCATACAAGAACAATGAACTGTGAAAGGGATATCCGCTTTGAACTTCTGGCTCGTCTTTGCCCAAATTCTACTGGTATATGTCTTGAATTAACTGTGTGTATAAATTGCTGGTGTTTACTGATGAGAGATTGTTTTTTGTGATGCAGGTGCTGACATAAGAAGTGTTTGCACAGAGGCTGGAATGTATGCAATTCGAGCAAGAAGGAAGACAGTGACTGAGAAAGATTTTCTTGATGCAGTGAACAAAGTGATAAAAGGTTATCAGAAGTTCAGTGCCACACCCAAATACATGGTCTACAACTGATATGATATTGCTTCTTGTTGCCAAATGTCTTTTCTAGCCCCTTCTTTGAGATGATGTCTGTTGTGTTTTTGTTTTGAACCTTTGGTAAGATTGATTTGTTTAAATTAATATTTGTTTAAATGCGTCCCCATGAATGAATATGTTACCTACGATGATTGGAGTTATTACTGGTAATTCTTGAGATGAAACAAAACCCGACTCGAATTAAGTTGAAATGAACACAATGAGAAAGTCTAAACCAGGTTTGGTCGAAAATAGGTCTACACAGAAATGGTTGTTGGCAAGAGCAGTTGACAAGTTTAACACGACTTTATTTAATACTAATATAATAAATATATATATTTTTATCATAGTTAACTTTCTGGAATCTTTAAATAAGTAAATTTTTTATTATCAAGTATTCTGATAGTTTTTTTTACAAGGACAGTACATTTATCCAGCATAACAAGAAAATGAAGAAAGAAATCAAATAATCAGTTTAGTTAACTCGTGGTATAAACAAATTTCCAACTTCCAAACATGCTTTACTTTTTCTATGATACAAGGAAATCTAACAAAGCGCATATAAATATAAGAAGCAAATCAACAACTTCATAAGTTTCAATAGGGGTCAGACTCTTGGTTGTTGTCAGGGCGCACATCATTACCAACCGTTCTCTTGCTCATGTTTGTCCTCTGCACAAGTCTGACCAATGCCTCCACCACTTCTGACATTGGTGGCCTAAACTCAGGCTCAGGCTGAATTCACCACACACTCAAACATTCAACCAAACTTTACAAACAAAGCAAAGCTTCAAATATTTTATAAAAAAGTTGGCTACCTGTACACATAGAGCGATTACATCCGCAAAGCGAGAGAGAGATTTAACTGGATAGAGTCCTTTCAGTGCTGGATCAACCATCTTTGCAAGGGCATCAATGTCATGAAGCTGAGGTGTCGCCCATCTCACCAAAGATTGCTCAGATCTTGTCCTTAAGCTGTCCAAATTTAAATCATACACATATATATTACAAAAAATATTATAAAAACAAGAGATTGCCATAATTTGGCTGGTACCTATCAAATGGTTTTCTTCCTGTAAGCAGTTCCAACATGGTCACTCCAAAACCATACACGTCACTTTTTATTGTGTACTGGCCAGACATGGAAACCTCGGGGGCGCTGTTGTCCAATTCCTGTAATAAGGATAAAGATCATAACAAGGATTGTTCTACAAGTTTGGTTTGTTACTTAAACAGACAAAATGCGTACCTGATCTGCATCTGGAACAAGGCTTGCTAGACCACAATCAGAAAGGTGAGGATTCAGCTCTGAGTCTAGCAAAATGTTGGATGATTTTATACTTTTATGAATAACAGATGGTGAGCATACTTCATGCAGATATCTGAAGAAATAAGGAATTAAAAATTTATGTGATGTGATGATATGGGCATGAAGAAAAAGCAGCAGCAGCAGCAGTGTTGATTAAATAGGATAAAGAATAAGGAAAGCCAACTTACTCCAAAGCACGCGCAGCCCCTAAAGCAATCTTCACACGGCTATTCCATGTTAAGGGCTTGCTGTCTTCATCTGAGAGATGCAGGAAATCATAGAGCGAACCATTCTTAAGAAACTCATAAACTAAGAGGTGCTGCCCATGCTCACAGCAATACCCAACGAGCTCTGTCACATTTGGATGGCGTAACCTTGATACATCTGAAACTATATCGATGAAGTTTTCTGACAAGTCACCAAATAAAGCTGATGAATTTATCTTCTTCACAGCAAGAATCTGCAAATATGCCATTCAAGTCAAGTTAAGTTAAGGGGTTGATGAATTGAGTTTGAATTACTAATATGTATGTACATCAAAGAAACTGCAAGTCATACTGACTATACCTTTCCATCTTCAAATTGAGCACGGAAAACACGTCCAATAGACCCCTCACCGATAAGGTTATCAGCACTAAAGCTATCTGTAGCTATTTGAAGATCTGCTATTGAATATGATATAGCATTTGTTGGAGCTACACTTATCTTCTTGGGAACGACTGGTTTTGCTGACAAATCATCATCATCAAAAGATTTATGGCGCTCCATGGGTGGTGGTTTAAGGTTTATTGCAGACGGGAGTTCAAATGTCTTTGTACTGGCCATTGAGGAAGCTTGAACAGACTTCATTTCTGCAATTTGGAATTAAGATAAGCACAAATATCAAGAGAAGATAAATAGTCAAAAAGGTCGGGTATCCCACCCGCTTTTGTACCTTGAACTTCTTGTGGCTGTGAGGCAAGTGGAGCAAAAGGTTGGTTCTCCATCTTTTCAATGTCGGCATGCGACTTTTTGGATCTTTTCTTAAGTAAAAAGAAAGTAATGACTGCACCAACCACTAAAATGGATATCACAATCCCAGCTATTGCTCCACCGCTGACCCCCCCAGATTTCTTGCCACCATCACTAGAATTGCCTGCAGATGGGTTCCTATTGTCACTTGGTTGGTGATTTCGACCAGCAGCAGGTGTACCCGGTGGAGGTGGGGGCGCATTCCCTGAGTTCCACGAGTTACCATCCTTTCTGTCATGCAAATTATTATTGATTTAACATTCAAATTGGATATATATATATATATATATATATATATATATATATATAGACAAAAGTTCATGCGAGAACCGTTGTTAGCGCGAGAACCGCGAGAACCAATCTAAGCCGTCCAATTCCCCCTCCTTTAATGTCATTGTCCACCCATGAATTCCTCACATACACCCTGCCACACCCTATCCTTCCACGCTCTCCATCCACGATACTTCCCATATCCAAGGAACGGCTGAGATTGGTTCTCGCGGTTCTCGCACTAACAACGGTTCTCGCATGAACCCTCCCCTATATATATATCTAATAGATTAATATCGGATGGTTTCCAATTGCCCCTCACTTGATTCACAATTGTGATGGCCATTAATTGCGAGGGTGATTACGACCGTTATATCTAATAGATTAATATCTAATGATGGCTAGAATTTATTCTCTCATTCTCACCTAAATATCAATTCTCTTAATAACCCTCCATATATATGTGTGTGTGTATATATATATATATATATATATATATATATATATATATATATATATATATATATATATATGTATGTATGTATGTACGGGAAGATTCATTTGAGAACCGTTTTATATTACGAGTACTACGGAAATCAATCTTGGCCCTTGATTAAATTAGATCAACGGTCAATAAAAATGACGGCTCATTAATGGCTCAAATGACTCATTAATGGCTTTTCCATATCTATTTATCTCTCTCTCTCTCTCTCTCTCTCTCTCTCTCTCTATATATATATATATATATATATATATATATATATATATATATATGTGTGTGTGTGTGTGTGTGTGTGTGTGTGTGTAGGCAAAAGTTCAAACGAGAACTATTTTTTGTACGAGAACCGCGAGAACCAATCTAAGCCGTCCAATTCCCCCTCCTTCAATGTCATTGCCCACCCATGAATTCATCACATGCACGCTGCCACACTTGATCCCCTCACGCTCCACATCCATGAGTTCCACTTTATCAAATCAACGGCTAAAAATTGGTTCTCGCAGTTCTCGTACGAAAAAAAGTTCTCGTTTGAACCGTCCCCTATATATATATATATATATATATATATATATATATAATGGACGATTAAAAAAATAAATCAATGGCTAATAATTGTAAGAGCTCATTAGTGACTCATTGATGCACTCATTAATGGCTCATTAATGAATAATGATGCATTAATGAGGGGTGTTTTGGGAAAATCAAGCATCGCTCATTAATGACGATCCACATTGACGCAATTCATGGTTGGGTAGTTCTTGCAGTCATCGCACAAAAAAATTGTGTAGTAGATATATTCTGGTGTAATTTGCTATATTGCCACACTTATGTTTTGTAACATATATAATGTAAAAAAAAAACCTAAATGTTTTATTTTACTATCCATAGGACTTTCTTGAATTGTAATAAATTTTTATGTTGCCCGTGTTTTGCCCCTTGATGAATTACTCATTTAGGTTAGGTTTGATCTTTTAATGTGTTTTCATAAATGTGTGTGTTGATATTGGTTAAAATACATATCATTTGTATCTGATATCCCATTCTTTGATGCATTTTTCATTTTTTCTATTAATTATGTTAATTATGACTTAATTTGTTATATTATGTGTTTTTGAGCTTTTGGGAGAAGAATTGGAGAAAATGGTGAAGAAATTGAGAAAAGCTGACACTCTCGACATACCTTCATTATTTTGGTCGTAGCTCACTCATACGGACTGGGATTGAGGTGATTCAAGAAGCCACGAGACTAGACTTGGAGAGCTACAATCTCATCCTAAATGAATGTTTTTATTTTCCATGGATTTCTTCCCGACGCGAGCCACTTGTTCTAGCGGTGCAAAGTCAAGTCGGCAAACATACCTATAAATTCGTTTTTTGAACCCAAATTTTAAAGGAATTCATACTTTAGCCTAGGGTTCCGTACCAACGTCTTAAGGGGGCAATTTTGGGTAGCCAAGGATAGATTTTAGGAGGGAATTAAGTCAAGAGGTCAGATTTCTTACTGATTACGCCCGCGGATTGAAGATCGAGGCTACATCTTTTAAGAATTGATTTGATTCATCATCATTGGTCTATAATGGCGCATGAACTCTATCATTTTCTGTATTTGATGTCTTGTAACTTGTCTATGTGCTGGAACTCTTGTATTCACAATTATTTGACGAACCCTAGACTACGACAACGACAACGATACCCAATCCCGCTAGCGCAGGGTATGGGGGAGGTAAAAATGTAGACAATCATACCCCTACTTGTATGTAGAGAGATTGCTTCGTGGCAAGGACCTCCGGCCGTGTGTAGAAAATCACTAAAAAATTTAAAAATAAAATATTAAAAAAAACAAGTTATAAAGAGGGGAATACAACTAAAAGGAAAAAAACATAAAAACTATATATGGTTATTCATATAGATTAATTTGGTTATTCATATGGATTAATTTGGTATTTCTGAAATCATTACCATTTATCAATTAAAGAACCCATAAAGCTTTTAGCTTTAATTTTTGCTTGTCGTAATTGTGTGATTTCTTCTACTTTTTACTTAGATAATATGCACCTCACTAGAAGTAGGGGTTATAATAAAACACCATTAACCTAGTTAATTGTTTGAAGGACTAATTATTGAAACGAAAGTTTTAGGATTAGGGGTGACGAGAGCTCCGATCCGACAATTGAACGGTAATGTGAGGTGTGTTGATTTATAGGCTTAGAGATGAAAATCCTAGGAACCATGTGTTAAGATTGCAAGAGATTGAACGAAAGTTAATTTATCAACCTCTAGGGAATTCCTTTTAATCAGGTCTTTATAAACCAAATCTATGTTGGAGAGCTAATCATAGTGAATGTCTTTCCCTATTGATTAGAATTTGTTAAAAGATTGCGTCTTTAATTAAAGTTTCAATCTTTTTATCAATTAGTTGATTCATTAAAATAGTTTGTTAAAAACAAAACCCCCTTTTCCAATCATCATTTCTTAGGTTAATTTTGAGTGTGTTTTAATATTTAGTAATCAGCTAGACTGTTCCCTATGGACGATACCCTTTTACTTATCTTTGCTATATTATCGTATGATTAAGTCATTCTTGCATATAGTGTGGTAATCTAAACTGGGTGATAATTGGACTTAAATTTATAACAGATTTAACACATCATGTGAATAGATAGATAGATTAATAGATAGATAGATATGCATTTGAAGTCAGATGCTTACTGTAGATTTATGTTTTTCAGCCGACTAGGAATCCAACCACTGAATTTGTTATTGGCAACATTCCTGATCAAACGAAAGTCAGACTTAGTGAAAATAAATTGTTTGTTGTAATGAAACCAAATGATTTGGTCTAAAGAATGGGTTGTAATACTCACAAGTTCTTAAGGGGAAGATCAGCAAGAACATCAATAGGTCCTGTAAATTGGTTGTTTTGCAAATACCTGGCATCAAAAGTAGAAACAGGATTGAACATCAATAGGTCCTGTAATGAAACCAAATGATTTGGTCTAAAGAATGGGTTGTAATACTCCCTGATGTACTTACATATCAGTTGCACTTGACAGCAAGCTGAAGCTCTCAGGAAGATTACCCGTAAAAGAATTGAAAGAAAGATCCCTGAAGCATAACAAAATGTTAATTTTTGCGTTTGCTCTTTCATCTCACACGCACAAATAAGACCAATACTTTGAAATTCCCTCTAATACTAGTTACTATTATTATTACTTTAAAAAGGATTGACTGAGAGTGGGATCAGGAAGCTTTACAATGTGGATAGAGCTGAAAGTTTTCCAAACATATCTTGCAATTCGCCATTTATTTGATTGCGAGCAACATTTCTGCTCACAAAATAACAAGTAGGATAAATATCGTCCCAACAGATATAAATAAAGAGGCAAAGGAATTTTAGGTCCACTAACAAGTATTTTAGAGAAGCCATTAGTGATATGGAATATGGAAGGCTGCCACTGAAACCACATCCAGCAATATTTCTGTGTTACAAGACAGCACCGATGAGAACCGCAACAAAAGCTAATAACTAAAAGTGAGAGTGGGAAAATAAAAGAAGGTCCGAGCAATACAATCTCTGCAAGTTTGGTGGAAGGTTATAAGGTATCTGGTTGCCAAGATTATTGTTGCTTATATCGCTGCAGTAACACATCAAGAACCACATTGTCAAGTCCATAAAGATCATGCTACTAACAAAAGATTACCACAAGGAGATTCAAAACATTTATTTATTAGGAAGTGGCACTCTTACAAGTTGGTTAATGAGGTCAAACTTGTAAGCTGGTACCCCATATTACCAGATAGCCCAAGACTAGACAAGTTTCTGAAACAATACCAGGAAAAAAAACCAAGTTAAAAGATTTGCAACTTGTGAACACATCTGGCTTGAATGAAGCTTACATTTCTGTGACTCTTGAACCCGAACACTTGACACCTTTCCAGTTCTCTCCACATGGATCGCCACCATTTGCGGTCCATTTGGTCAGCTGCCCAGGGGAATTTAAACCTTGATACATGACTCTTAGAGCAGATGCTGCGTATACAAATGTCAACCACAAGATACAATTTGAACATCAATTGAATCATCAGACTTGCATTTCAATTTTCATATTGCAAAAGATGAAGCAGACCATACATCCACATAGCTCTAAGGAAATAGTAACCATTGTTCACGATGCATACACGAACGCACAAGTAGATGAAAGGTCCAACCCAAATTACATATGGTTACCCCACCCCCTTTTTTTCTTTTTCTCCTTAGAAAGATGGTCTATAATATTGAACATATGCAAACTGCTCTAAATAGCTTCAACAAAGATTCTAAAACGGTGATCTAAAGAAGCATCTGCATCTGCCTTTTGACCGAAATCCTATACTAGTTGATATCTTTCACCAAACTAACCAACTACCACTGGTGCTGAATTATATATGTTAATCCCATGTTGATAAATGGAACATTATAAAAGTAACATTCGATTAGAACCACATATTAGTGCATACAAGATAAGATCACCAGTTGCTTTATGCTTAAACAAGTGCAAAAATACCTAATTTTACGGCAAATCAGACAGCTTGGTGGTACAATGTCCTAACTAACAATGAAAGATGAAAACCCAGACAAACCCAAAACCAAGAAATGTAAATGAGGAAGGTTTAAAGATGAAAAATACAAACCATCAGATGGATCTGTGTCACCATTGATGAAGCTTGGAGACAAGATAAGAAAGATGAAGAGCAACGGTATCATCTTTCTCTTCCAACAGAAAAAGAAGCAAACTTGACAAAGCTTCAGATATGTTTCTTAATAGCTATCCTTTATTCAACTCTCTTGAAATTATTTTTAATTTAAAAAGAAAAAGGGAGAGATAGATAGAGAGAGAGAGAGAGAGAGATTGAAGAGAAAGAATGGGGGGGACTAATTATCTAGTAAAACAGATGGTAGCCATTCTTGGGAAAAGCTGGCAGGCACGATCTTCCCCTAAGAATCCAAAGCACATAATAAATAATGATATAGACTCTCCCTAGCTTTCTCGATCTGTATTATATTAATTATTATATTATATACACGTACTCTATCTATTTATATTTTAACTAATTAGCATATATATATATATATATATATATATATATATATGTTTAAAATTAATTAATTAATGTACTAAAACTATAAGTAGGGTTGGTTTGCTCCCATTATTAGATAAATAAATGAAGGTAGGAGGAATAGCATCTTCCATCAATGAATAAGAAATGAAATTTCTTTTTCTTTAGCCTCACAATACTTTATAATAAATATATTGCATTTAGTGAAATAGATTGACATTGACAGATTTTTCTATAGTAAATTTATCTAAAATGACAGATTATTTTTTTTTTGTCAAAGTTGGTAGGGTGTAATCATTGGTAAAATTAGGATGTTTTTTATTATCGCTAATTAAAATCATGTGTTGTTAGGGTATCTCTAATCCATACAATTTAAAAAAAGTTTAATGGACTATTATGTCAATGTTCCACTACGTATACAATAATGCATTAACTCTGTAGAGTTTAATGAATTTTTACATCTAGATTATTTATATAACTTTATAAAAGTATTTAAAAACTTCAAAAAAAGAAATACTACATTAACTAAAAATACAAAGGTATATTATATTGAATAAAAAGTATATAACTATACACACTAATTAAAAAAATAAAAGTTAAAGAAATTATTTAAACACCTAATAATAATTAGTATGTAATATAAAAATCGAGGGCAAAGTTAAAGGAGGGAGGGAGAGTAGTTTTGTCACGGGGATCCTGTAAATTAAGAAAATGTGATATTTGTTTGCTTTTTGTGATTGGACGAATATGTCCTTAACTGCTCTTAAATTTCTTTTTCAATTGGCCATTTTTCACAATCATCACTTTACTACCCTTTTTCTCTGTTACATACCAAACTATCACATTCAATTTTCTTAACAAACAAAACATTTCATATATACATATATTATTCATTTTTTATTAATTAAAAACAATATAACTTTGACACCTAAGACTATAAAATAATCAAAAAAAGAGAAATGAATTCGACATTTGTTTCTGTATTAAAAAAAAGCCTCCTTATTGAAGTCTTCGGTCTTTATCGTAATAACTAAAGAAAGATGATGTTTTTTGGTGATAACAAGATTGATATTCATATATTATTTAATTAGTTTAATAACCCGTGTATAAATACCGGAATGAGTAAAATAAATATTGAATGTTTCTTGCATTAAACAATACTAACATATATAGTAAAATAATTGTAAATAATACAAAAAATATTGCAATAACGAACGTCATGATATTGTTTTTAATTATGTAACTCTTGAACAATATGTAAGTCTTAAGGTTTTTGACGTAAAAACTATTAATTCAAAGACATTTAAGAAAATGAATAGACATGATTGGTGAAAAATATTTAAAAAATATGATGACATTACAATCCTACTCCTTTAATGAAAATTAAAAAATAAAGATAAATTTATTTTAAATTTAATTAATTAATTGTCGTATTTGTTATTTGAAATGTTATCCTTTAATTTAAATTTTAATCTTGTTTAAAATATAAATATTCTAAAAACAAAGATAAAATTTATTATTATTACTATATTAAATTTTAATCTTGGTCGTACTAATCTTGTTTAAAATATAAATATTCTAAAAACAAAAATTAAATTTATTATTATTACTATATTAAATTTTTAAATCTTGTTTAAAGAAAAGAAAAGATAAATTAAAGAAGGAAAAGATTAAGGAAAGATTTGAAAATTTCATGTGATAGTTTGACTCTAAAAAGTCAAAATTGATTTTTTAATAACATATTTCACAAAACAAAAGAAGCAAATATTTATTTTCTTTATTTCTTATTAACGATCATAAAATAAACAACGTTAACTTATAAAATGTTATAATTTTATTTTTTTTTGGTAAATATTATATGTTTGGTCGAGGATAACATGCATGTTACGTTAACATATTATTACTAAGTATATACATATTTGTCATATCAAGGATTACATACTAATTATTTTAGAGTAAACCAAATACGACCGTCCGTTTGATTGATATTCTTGCAAACAAACAGAGAGAACGGTATTCAAATTAAAACTCAATATATAACTCTCTCCTTAATTCAACATAGTATCATGAAAAATTTTACTTTGTTTTCCCTATTTTCCACCATTTGAAGTGGCATAATATTTATTTTAAATGAATTATCTTTAAATAATAATCTTCTATTTAATGTAAATAAAGAACTAATAGTCAAATATACGTAAAATTTATTACACCATCATAAACATTGATTTCGTCAAAAAAATCATAAACATTGATTTCGTCAAAAAAATCATAAATATTGATTTAATAATAAATCTAATTACAATTATAAACGAACTCTTTTTATTAATGTTTAACATTTATAATTATTAAGTTTATCTGCATGTTACGTAAATATTTAATCTAATAAACAAATATTTAATGTTTTGAAAACCGAACCAGACATTGAACCGTCACTCTACTGGTTTATTGGTCGGATCGGTCCAACCGGTTGAACTGGAAGGATAAACCGGATGACGTAATAATTATTCAAAAACTAATAAATATATAGATTTCTAAAAATACTTAATATACTTTCATAAAACACATAAAATAATAAAATAATTCTTAAAATATGAGAATTATTGTTTGTAGCCACTCAAATGTTATTAGCTATAGGTTGTAAAAATAAGATGACAGATACAAATGTATCACGCTACCTAAGTACTAAAGGTGTTCACATCTTCTATTGTTTCTATTTTCCAATAAAAAATTGAAAATTTGAAAAATTCACGTCCCTTCTCTCCTATTTCACTTTGCAACCAAAAGTTGGACATGGATACACTCATATACTTACCCGGCAGCACCCACGTACAACAGATCATGCATGGCTACAACCGCTCCTCGTATTTTCATCGCCGATGAAGCCCTTTCATACGGCCTGCCATTTTGAAATCCTATTCTGACTCTGTTATTAAAGTGGACATGAATTGAATACGTACATGCTATATTTATTTATTAAAACAAACATTTATCATGTCATATCAAAACAAACATATCAAAAGTTAATAAAACAAACATCCTTAGTATTTCTTAATACAAGAATTGAATACGTACATGTTATCTTTATTTATTAAAGTGGACATTTACGTAAGAGAGATTGATTGTTTCTTTAGAGCCCATCATATCATATCATATCATATCATATTAGATTGATTGATTTATTTTTATTTTTATTTTTAAAAAAAAAATCAACGTGTAACAGGGGCGATATGCGAATTCAGTTAGCTTAATCTATATCTATATCTGTATATAAAAGGCATGCAAATTTTTTAAAAATAATCATAAATTGAGTCTTAATTAACCAATCATAACCTTCAATTTCAAAATTATTTCATTCTCAAAACAATTTTGGAAAGATTAAAAACGTGGATAAGAAATTTTAATTTCAAATTATTCAATTTCAATTTCGAAATATTAATTTTAAATCTATTGAGAGGGGGTTAGATGAATATTTTGAGGGGGTTTTATAAAACACATAAGAAAGTTTTTAGAAAATGTGAGGGGGTTTTATAAAAACTGTTTACTAATGTAATTACTTATAAGTTGTTTATTTTATTATTTTTAGTAACTTGTGATATATTTTGTTTAGAGAAAAAATAATTATATATTTACGTCCGTCTCATTTTTATCTACGTTTTGATATAGATTTTATTGTAATATGACACTTTTTTTTTAAATTAGTATATTCTCATCACAAAAATGATATTTGATTTACTGCATTATTTTTATTTAAAAATTTTAATATGTGAAATACAATTCCGAAATAAATAAACTAGTTAGCTAAGGAAGCAGATGTGCAGATGCAGATGGTCCAGTAAACAGCACATGACTATGACGGCACGAGTGATGGATTGGATATGATTCTGTCGATCCGATAAGGATTGGGGCCGGGGCGTCAATACCAATACAATCAAAGAAAACATTCCGCTGGTTTTTTTAAATTCATTTTACTCTGTTCTGGAGATCCATGGCTGACATGAGCAACAATTTCAGGTACCTGACGGTGCAGCCTGATAATGGCGGAATAACCGACCTCTTCAGATACGCAATCCTCGGCAACAAAGCCAGCGGTGCTAAATTTCTAGAGAGTTCCGACGAAGAACAGCTGTCGATGGGAATGGAGGGTGATCATCGGTGGGTGATCATAGTATCCGTAGTGATGAGGAAGCTGATAAAGGTATTTGGTAAGCCCATGGAGTGGAGCGGTTACGTTGTGGATTTCATACTAAACTTACTCTCCCTCAACGGCGGCCTCTTCTATTTGATCCCCAATCTTGTACAAGGTACTTACTACTTTAATTAATTAAACGTAACCTACGACCACTTGAATTAAACCTACCTACGACCACTTGAATTTTAAACAATGAAATATATATATATATATATATATATATATATAATGCCCTGGATTTTCTTTCTTATAAAAAGCCTTGAATCAACACTTTCACTTAGTTTAAGTACATATATATATGGTAAGTAACTTTTGATTAATGGGAATATTTAATTAAGCAGGAAAGATGGTGATTCCAAGGAGAGGCACGGCGACATTTATAAGCACAATTGGGCATATTGATGGGAGAATAAACTTGATGGAGCCTCCTGCAGAAGAAAGCAGCAGGGCCATTGAGTTAGAAGAAGCTGGGAACAAGTCTCTTATGGACCTCTCTATGATGGCTTCCAAGTTGGCTTATGAGAATGCTGCTCTTATTACCAATGTTGTCAATCTACACTGGAAGGCATCAATGCCTCCCTCCCTCGATCATCATCTTTCCTTCCTTCCTTCTAACTAATTTTTTATCTTAACTTAAATTCATTCCTAACCTTTGATTAATCTTTGTCTTAACAGATGCATTTCATCGACTTCTACAACTGTTGGAACGGTACGAAACCAAAAGTACTAGTTCTACTATGTACGTAAATCTATCATAATACACAAATTTTTTCCATTGACCTAGCTTCTTTAATTATGTATGTATCGAGCAGAATATCAAAAGGAGCAGTCAACCCAAGTCTTCATGTTCTGTGACAAGCCAAAAGATGCTAGCTTGATAGTCATTAGCTTCAGAGGGACAGAGCCATTTGATGCAGATGACTGGATTACCGATTTTGATTACTCTTGGTATGAAATTCCAAATCTAGGAAAAGTCCACATGGGATTTTTAGAAGCCATGGGTTTAGGTAACAGAACAATGGCATCTTCCTTCCACAAACTTCTTCAAGCAACCAACACAAAGTTTCAATCAAACGTTTTTGATGATGAAGATGACGAGAAAACAGCTAATTCAGATATGATGATGAGTGCATATGTTGTTGTGAGGAGCAAGCTCAGGAGCTTACTCGTGGAGCATAGGAATGCAAAGTTCATGGTGACGGGGCATAGCCTAGGAGGGGCTCTCGCCATATTGTTCCCAACACTGCTAGTGTTTCATGAGGAAAATGAGATTCTGCAGAGGTTGTTAGGTGTACACACATTTGGACAGCCAAGAGTTGGGAGCAGGGAGTTAGGGAGGTTTATGGAATCAAAATTGCAAGATAAGTATTTTAGGTTGGTTTACTGCAATGACCTTGTTCCAAGGTTGCCCTATGACAACAAAACCTTCTTGTATAAGCATTTTGGGGTGTGTCTCTACTACGATAGCTTCTATGTTGAGCAAGTAAGTAGCTACGTCGCTCAAAATTTTAATTTTACTCTCTACTACAATCAAATTAATGCTAGGATTCTTGAGATCTTAAAAAGTAAAAAAACATACTATATATCTCTTGAGTTGTGTTCAATATAGTCCATATAAAAAAACATAGTCCTAAACTTTAATATTTAATTACATGTGATTCAATATAAAATCACATGTGATTCACTATACAATCGGTAAAATCATTACATGTTAATTACGAAAATGCCACTCCGCCCAAATTTTTAAAATTCAATCTGGACCATTGACGGGGCTGGTCCAAGGGCTAAGATTAGTCCCTCAGGACTATGCAATAAGTATGTGGACTATATTGAACAATTCTCTATAAGATAAACAATAAAAAAAACAAATCGGGTTCTTGCATACTTTCCTTTTTCCTTTGAAATGTTTTTGACTTTAGAAGATCTCAATCAATGAATTTAGTCTTTGATGTTGTTGTTTTGGTGGTGTTGAGCGAAGAAAGTTGATGAAGAACCAAACAAAAACTACTTTGGATTGTGTTACCTGATTCCTGAGTATGTGAATGCTGTTTGGGAATTAATGAGAGGTATGACAATGGGAATGATATATGGGTCAGAATATAAGGAGTCTTGGGAAGGTATAGTGATGCGGATTATAGGCTTGGCTATTCCTGGGCTATCTGCTCATGCTCCTCCTAATTACATCAATTCCATAAGACTTGGAACCCGATCATGTGTCCAAATGGCACCCTTGTAGTAAGTGAAGTCATAACCAACCCACTCCCAACCCAACAACAACAAAAAAAAAAACCCCAAAACACACATAAAGGTTCTCGAGGTGTAGTTTTTATGTAATAAAACTTGGTTTTAAAAGAATTCCTTTTTAGCTACTTCTTACTTTATGATGTTACTCCATGATTATCCTTCTTCTTTGTTATTTTTGATATATGTAAGCTTTTGAGTTACACATAATACTCTAAATGAATCTTTACAGCCACAAAAAGTATGTACAAATTCTTATAGTATGGTTTTTAACTAATATGTTCTTCTGATTGGTTAAATTTTAACATAATTTCGGGCAACAAAATTAGCGTAATAAAATTTAGTGAATACAAACTGCGTGACGTAAAGAGTATCCATTTTGACACCGGCCCATGTCAAATCTGGTTTCAAATCGAATTTGGTCTTCGCTTTTTAGAGAGCATCTTGTGATTTGTATGGAACAGTTACGTTACGCCTTTAGTGTATACAAGATAGATGTAAGGTGTTTCGCTAGAATAGTATAGTGGTGTTTGGAGAAGAATTCTAGTTTTTATCTTACAGCTATTTACAAAAAATAATAAAATTATTATTTTCTAAAAGCAGTGAAAAATATCTTTAGATTGTTTATGATGATAATATTATCATTATTGTTTGTTATTATTAGCATTGTTATTAATATTAAATAATTATTATTATAACTACTATTATACAACTACAAGTAAAAAACACAAGGGTACGTGACACATGTTACTCGTACTACATACTAGGACTAGATCCGCCTATAGAACTCATTCATATTAAAACCCACATAAGTACTTTGTTGGACATGTAGCGGCTCATTGCGCACAAACACCCGTTGACCTCAATACGCATACATTTTCTTAGATCTAGGCCGCTCTAATGAGAAGTAGGAACCCAGCATATTTTCGGTACAAAAATTACACAAGATTCAACCAATATTTCTCATCAATGAAATTACACAATTGTATACTTCCTCCTTCAGCTATATGTTTGTAATTTTGTTTTCTAACTTTTCTTTTTTTCTTCTTTCTTTGTGTTTTGTACTTTCTGTATTTTACTTGATTAAAACTCTACTCCTTTTGTTTTTCTATTATCGGAGACAAAACCGGTTTAATGTGTTTGTTCCTTTTGTTATTGACCTACATTAACTCAATTATATATGACTCTTAAGGGGAGAGGGTGGGGGGGAGAGATTTTGTGAAATTTCTTTGTTATCTTAATGGAAATATGTTTGTTACAAACAATGATGATATTAATTGGGATGCTTGATTCAGTGTTAAAATCATGGATCTACTATACCATTTTTAAATACCTGGCACATGATCCTAACAAAGGTGGTCTAGACTATACCTTTGAAAGCCTTTCATGATAACAAAGAAGTTAGAGCCATGCAACTCGAGACTTAAAAATCTTTTGGCATGTTTTGATGTTGTAATGTACTAGAAAAACCTCACAATTCGTATGTTAGGATTATTCGTTATCTACTTCCTTTAATGACTTTCTTTAAGTGCAATCCATATCGTTGATTGAAGAACTCGTGACTCACATTTATCATCATCAATGTTTGCATTAGGACAATGTTTCCTACTGTTTATCAAACCAGTACAAATAAAATAAGAAGATAATAAGAAAAACGGTAAATTTTAAAAAACAACAACATTAACAATACAAGTATCAAATAGTTTAATAAGATTGAAAAGGTATTAATAACTATAACACCATCAATATATGATTAAGCATTTTGTTTTATTCAATATTAATCTATACTACTATAATAGGTATGTAATCTTTTTTCTCCTTATTCATTTTAAGATCAATTCTTAAATTTAAATCCCGACTACATTTTGACCCTTCGTTTCATCTAAGGGACTACTTGTTAAAACAGAATAAATAAGCACCGAATGCTTATGTGATCTGAATAATTCAAAGGCGTTGTATGAAACTACCACTGAATCTGACAATTTGTTTGATAAAGGTTCTGAATGTGACAAGTTGTTTGATAAAGGTTCTGAATAAACAATGTGAATGATACAAATTACCATTTTAACCTTGATATATTAAATTATAAGATAATGATTGTTTAACAAGGCATTGTGTGAACGAAGGAGTATTAGCGGTTCAGCATTCAGCGCTAAATAGTTTCATTAAGCAGCAAACGAATAACCCCTAAATTAATTTCACATACTTAGGGTATGTTCGGTATGAAGTTTTTGGAGCTTATTGGAGCTGATAGGTTTTTGTTTTGAAAGTAAAAGCTACAAGTTATGTTCGGATGAAAAAGCTGGAAATTTTTTTATAAAACAAATGGCTCTAAAACAAAAGGCTTCTTGAAGTAGTTTTTAAAACTAGCTTCAAGTTTTTTTATAATTACCTAAATACTTTGTTTTAATTATTTTATAATTCTTTATATTTTGTCCTTTTTTTTGTTACTTTACACTATTAAGCCATAGCTACCAGCTAATTTGTCAAACATATAATTAAAATAAACAACTTCCAGTACATCTATCAGCTACTTACGCCAAACACACTCTCAACTTTTTTCCATTTTACTTTCTATTTAAATTTATTTTTCATTAGTTCAAAATATACACTCCAGTAGCACACTCTACCATACCAACATAATTTTCTTATTTTAAGAACGTATTGTTCAAATTAATCAAAGAGTTGCTATAAATAGAAGAAATGAAAAAAAAACATGTTGTCGAACAAAAACTATTTCATAATATTAAATGACGCCATATATAATTATATTCTTAGAATAATATATTGTAAAATAAAAAACATTCACCGTCGTCGCATTACGTAGATAGAGTATAGTATTTAGAGTTAATTACAAAATTCGTCCTTTTAGAATAGGACTTTTTTCACTATTGGTCCTTTAGCCAAAATTCTTGCAAATTTAGTCCTTTATTTAGGAATTTGTTACATTATTGGTCCTTTAGGCTAACATCGTTAGTTTTGACCGTTAGTTTGAGGGGTAATATGGTCTTTTTACATGTAAAGGACCAATTTTGTAATTAAAATAGTTAAAGTAATATTTTTACCATTTTTTTATTATTAATATATTGCTTTTATCATTATTAATTAGTCTTAGAATTAATTACATAGTTGTTTACATAATTAATATATCTCTCTCTCCATAAACACAACACACTCTCTCTCTCCATCTCTACCTCTCTTCTCGGTGATTCAACCACCGCCCACCTCCCACTCTCTCTCCACCCACCTCTCACTCTCTCTCTACAGCCACCGCCCACCTCCCACACAGCCACCACCCACCTCTTACTCTCTCTCTACAAACACAACACACACACCCTCTCTCCATCTCTCCCTCTCTTCTCGGTGACTCAACCACAGCCACCGTCGGTTTGCCACATTTCTCCGCCGGTTTGCCATTTACTCAACCACAACCTCAACCACAGCCACCGCTGCCACCCTCCGCCACCCAAGTAGGGGTTTTTTAAGGTTTTTCTTCGGGCACTACGACCAACACCAACATCTTCCATCACCATCGACAGCTGTTGACGATGAGAAAAACCCTAGAAGAACAGAGAGTTGATTTTTGCGATGAAACCCCTAGAAGGAGGTGGCGACGGCGGTTGAAACGGAGATCTGGTTTTAGGGTTCGATTCTGATAAACCTGAAAACCCTAGTTCCGTTTGAATTCTGATCTCTGTTTTTCTCCGATTCCAAGCTTTGTTCTCACCAGATATGGTTTTAGGGTTCGAAGAAACGGAGATCTTTTGGTTGTTTTGATAAAGTTAGGGTTTTTTCTTTCTTGGTTGTATTCAGGGGGTTTGATTTCATAGGGTTTTCTTAGGGTTTTCTTCTGTGGTGATGATGGTTAATGGCGGTGGTGTTGGTGGTTTACGGCAAGGTAGTGGTGATGTGCTGGTAGAATGAAAAGGATGTGTTGGCGGCGGCGGCGGCGGATGGTGGTGGAGTCTGGGAGGTGACCGAGTGGGAGAGATGAAGACCACAACTACCTCTCACATGTATTTAGCGGTGGTAGTGAGTTGCAGGTGGCGGTGGTGAATTGCAGGTGACCGAGGGGAACCTTTTCAAATGGGGGTGGGGTGTTTATTTTGTAATTGATATGTAATTAGAGCTAAATATCAAGAAATTAAGAATTATAAAACAGTAAATTAATAATTAAAAATTGTAAAAGAAATTATAAAATCAAGATTTAATTACAAAATTAGTCCTTTACATGCAAAATGACTAAATTGCCCTTTGACTAACGGTCAAAACTAACGATGTTAGCCTAAAGGACCAATAGTGTAACAAATTCCTAAATAAAGGACTAAATTTGCAAGAATTTTGGCTAAAGTACCAATAGTGAAAAAAAACCTATTCTAAAAGGACGAATTTTGTAATTAACTCTAGTATTTATAAAATATTAGTCATTTTGTTTTATACACTAATTAGAGTTTAGATAAGTGGAAGGTATATTCCTAACATGGCCGACGGAGTTCCAACAACGCAACAATCCAAATTAATACAACCACCTCTAACCCTCTCTCTTTCCATTTTCTCCTCTTAACCAGCGTCCTCCATTAAACCACCACCTTCATTTCTGCACTCCAATTATCCCTTCTGCTTCACACACAAGTTCCCCTCATAACATCAGTTCAGTGTGGAGGTAAATAAAGCAGCTCCCTTTACTTCTTCTCTCTTGATTTCATCACTCCGGTAGTTTATATCTTGGAACATATAGCTTCCATGTTTTATTAATTCTGCAATTTAACTGCATAATTAGAATTCGATTCGCAATTTTATTACTCCCTCCGTCTCCATCTTTCAGTTTCGAAGTCATATTTGCAGCTATAAAGATTTCCCTTTATCCTTATCCTTCGATATGTTAAAATCGGATTCTTTTCTTGTACTTATTCCACTGTCTGATACGATAATCAACTTTTTATTTAACAAGAAACACGATATTACCAATTTTGTAAGTGAATGAAGCTTTTGTTATAGTAAAAAGAAAAAATAACAAAAGAAAAGAAATTTGCAATTAGCTGTATCTTATTAGGCTGATGTACTTATGTGAAGTATTTCTAATGGCAGGGCTGTTTCTGTAAGGCCTTCTGGACCTTTAAATTCTTAAAGTCTGTGGGGGTTTGGACCCTATTTGGGTATTTTGTGAGGTGATATGTCTCTGTTTGGAAATGTCTCTGCCATTAACTCGAGTGGAAAGTGCACAGTAATGAATCTTTCAAACACACAGATAACCTCAGGAAAAACAGATGTACTCTCATTTGGACATAGTGATACTATGGGCCATCAGCTGCAATTCCTGGGTGCACGTTCTTTTATATCGAGAACGAAGAAGAATGTCTGCCCTTTGAAGGTGCCTTTGTACAACATGTATTTATTTATTCTTCATATATCAAGTAAATGAAGATATATGTGTATGTATAATGATTTTATGGTGAATAGGTGGTTTGTATTGACTATCCAAGACCCGAGCTTGACAACACATCTAATTTCTTGGAAGCTGCTTACTTGTCTTCAACCTTTCGAACTTCCCCCCGTCCAGCTAAGCCTTTGAAGATTGTAATTGCTGGTGCAGGTGAAACTCTGATATTTATATTACGGGTGTCGTTTTAGTAAATTTGTTTGGAGAAATTTATACACTGGTTCCGCAACCACATGAGAATGGCCTTCATCTCCTTTCAACTATTTTGTATTAAGATGCTGATTTCTATGCCTACAAATATACTTGAACTGTGTCTTAGATAACACTTTATGATGTTAATGGTCTCTACTAACATGTAGCTTGTTATCAACCTAACTTTTGCAAATTTTGCATATGCAGGTCTGGCTGGATTATCAACTGCAAAGTATTTGGCCGATGCTGGTCACCAGCCGATATTGCTAGAAGCAAGAGACGTTCTTGGAGGAAAGGTTTGTTCAGTTTATATCTTTATTTTCATCTCTTCTTAATCTCCCTTTTTTCATCATGAACATCTTTGTTCGCTGTTATGTTTCCAGTTTTATATGTTAGGTAGAGGTTGAGTTCACCCGTTGCATGTGGTTTCTCTTTGTTCTCACATCTCTATTTCTCTGCTGCTCAAAATGTAAATTGTTAAAAAGGGATTTCTATGTTCACATATTCTGAATATATTTATTACTAAGCAAAAGTTGGTCTTCCTTATAGGTAGCAGCTTGGAAAGACGAAGATGGTGATTGGTACGAGACAGGGTTACACATATTTTGTAAGTTCTAACCTCTTTAGAATCGTTCAAGTATCTAAAAAGGAGTTGGTAATTAGCATTAAAAACTAACCTCCAACATTCTTCATACACACACACACATATCATCGTCTTTCTGTGCGTTAGTTTTAAGCTCCAAATTATTGTATTGTATTCAATCATCGCTGCTTTTGGAGATTCATAACTATACACCTTATGCTGAATGAAGCGTTTTCATTTGCTTGAAGTTGGTGCTTACCCAAATGTACAGAACCTGTTTGGAGAGCTAGGAATTAATGATAGATTGCAGTGGAAGGAGCATTCTATGATATTTGCAATGCCGAATAAACCTGGAGAATTTAGTCGGTTTGACTTCCCCGATGTTCTGCCTGCACCATTGAATGGCAAGTATGCTGTCATCTACCTTGTTTATATTTAAACACAAACACATGTTTTGATGGTACATTCACCGGATCACCAACATGACAGGAAGTTCCATAACCTATAACAAAAGCACACACACACACACACACACACACACACACACATATATATATATATATATATATATATATATATAGAGAGAGAGAGAGAGAGAAAGGTTCATTTGAGAACCATTTTCAGTTCGGGAACCGCGAGAACCAATCCGAGTCGTCCAATTCCCCCTCCTTCAATGTTATTACCCACCCATGAATTCATCACATGCACCCTGCCACACTTGATCCCCCCACGCTCTACATCCATGAATTCCACTTATCAAATCCAAGGTTAAGTTTGGTTCTCGCGGTACTCACATTAAAATCGGTTCTCAAATGAACCTTCCCAACCATTCTTATTGTGAGAACCGCGAGAACCAATCTTGACCTTTGATTAAATTAAAGCAATGGCTAATATTGCTAATGGCTCGTTAATGACTCGTTAATAGGGGTATTTTGTGAAAATGAAACCTCATTAAATAATAACTCATCCAACCCTATTTATTGATTCATTAATGAGTATTAATGGCTGTTACAAATAATTCTCGCATGAAAAACATTTCTCATTTGAACTTTTTCCTATATATAATTCATAGAACAAGATTCAATACAAAATCAACCTTGTATACAGACACTACATAACCAATCTCAGCCTTTAGATTTAGATGATCAATGGTTGAGATTATAACTGAATATTTGGTTTACGTCAATTGCATGTTCAGTCGGAAGTTGCATATTTCGATTCAAGTAAAATGAATATTTGGTCGTAATCTTAACAATTAAGTAGGTTTTGTATATAAGGCTAATTCTGTATCAAACCTTACCCTATATAAATGGGAATGTTTATTTGAGAACCGTTCTTATTGCAAGTACCGTGAGAACCAATCTTGGCCCTTGATTTAGTTAGATCAATAGGTATAATGCTAATGCCTCATTAATTAATTTAATAACGAATCATCCATCCGGGCGCAATTCACGGTTGGGTAAATATATAAATGACCAAAATTACCCTATTAATGAGTCATTAACGGTTGGGTATATATATATATAGGAGGGTTTAAACGAGAAATGTTTTTGGTGCGAGAACTGTGAGAACCAATCTTGGCCCTTGATTAAAATTAAATTAAGGCTAATAATTGGCTCATTAATGACACATTAGTGAGAGGTATCTTGGAAAAATCAAGACCCGCTTATTAATGATGATCTACCTGGACGCAATTCATGGTTGGGTAAATATATAAATGACCAAAATACCCCTGTTAATAACTCATTAATAGGGGTATTTTGGTCATTATATATTTACTCAACCATGAATGCCGTCCAGGTGGATGAATCATTATTATATTAGCTTAGTTATTTCAATCTCGCCCGTTGATTTATTATATAAAGGGCTAAGATTGGTTCTCAACAGTTTTCGTTTGAAATATATATAGAGAGAAGTTTATTTGAGAACCATTCTTATTGCGTGTACCGCGAGTACCATTTGTAACCGCCATTAATGATTTTCCCAAAATACCCCTCCTTAATGCGTCATTAATGAGCCGTCATCAAGGGCCAAGACTGGTTCTTGCGGTACTCGCAATAAGGATGGTTCTCAAATGAACCCTCCCCTATATGTGTGTGTGTGTATATACATTTAAAATATAAGTTCAACTTTTGCATGTATTTCAGGAATTTGGGCCATCCTCAGGAACAATGAAATGCTAACATGGCCTGAGAAAGTAAAATTTGCAATTGGGCTCTTGCCTGCAATGTTAGGTGGCCAGGCTTATGTTGAGGCCCAAGACGGTCTGAGTGTTCAAGACTGGATGAGAAAGCAAGTATGTAATCCTTCAACTTATTTAATAAATGAGAAATGCTTGTTGTGATTCCTAGTAGATTTAAATCTAAAAACTTCTTTAAGCGGAAAATCGTTTCTGTGGGAGGATATTTGGTTAACTAATAGCCTCAATCGGAAAGTAAGAGTTGTCGGTATTTTGTTTTGAAAGTGGAAGATCTGATAACCAATGTGTATTTCTCATTTCTGTAGGGCATACCAGATCGAGTTACTACTGAGGTGTTTATTGCCATGTCAAAGGCATTAAACTTCATAAATCCAGATGAACTTTCAATGCAATGTATTCTCATCGCTCTGAACCGGTTTCTTCAGGTAATTTAAATCATATAAACTAATTTGGGATAATTAATATCACTCCATATAGTTTCATTTTCTGTTTTCCATTTATAATAAGTCAGTCAGAAACGTGTCACTAAAAAGAGATTCGATTTTTGCTTATTATCATTAGCCTCAAAGAATACTTATGAAACAGAAGTTGGTCTCTCTCTCTTTTGCATTGTTTTATTAACACTTCATTCCTAGTTTGGTTGCAGAAATCTTTAGCATATTGTAGGACCAAGATTTTGGACACTATAGATACTCCAGCTTTAGCGACATCTCTTTTTCTTCTTTCCAATTATTGTTCTTGGGTTAAAGTGGTATAAAAATATTCAACAGGAAAAGCATGGTTCTAAGATGGCATTTTTAGATGGCAGTCCACCTGAAAGACTGTGCATGCCAGTCGTTGAGCATATTGAATCACTAGGTGGCCAAGTCAGGCTTAATTCACGTATACAAAAGATTGAGTTAAATAAGGATGGAACCGTTAAGAACTTTTTACTGAATGACGGGAACATTATCAAAGGTGATGCTTATGTGTTCGCCACGCCAGGTATGTTGACAAAATTGCTATTTGACTCGGTACATTGCACAGTTACACGAATATATATCTGGGACGTTAAGTTTTATTGATTGTTTTCTATCATGCAGTTGACATTCTGAAGCTTCTTTTGCCTGAAGATTGGAAACCAGTTCCATACTTCACAAAGCTGGAGAAATTAGTCGGTGTTCCGGTTATAAACGTTCATATATGGTTAGTTCCATCCTTCAATGTAATGCTAAACATAATTAAAATAATAATAATTCAGCTATAAAAAACAGATGGCGCAGCTAAGTTGAAATTATTTTAAAGTTCATGCTGTAGAGTGCAAGAATCATTCATACTTTGCTCATATATCAATATGTTTGAGACTATCCCTTTCAATCCTTCTTTCATATTTCATTAAGTGGTGGTTTTGTTCTGAGAGTTATGTTCTCCTGTTTTTACAAAGGTTTCATACTCTACTAACTAAGATAGTTATGTACCATTATTACCAGAATACATGATTCTTGACTTGTAGATAAAGACATTGGTTGTTGCACATTTTTCAGGTTTGACAGGAAACTCAAGAACACCTATGATCACCTACTGTTTAGCAGGTTAGCTCTTACTCTTGCAAAACCTTTACTTATTTTTACAAATAATGATTTCAAGCTTGTTGCTTTATGTTCTCTATGTCACTGCTACTACTAAGATGTTGATTTCTTTTTATCTGTGTGTGTGTTTCTTGCCCATAAAGATCTTTGCAAAAAATAAATATAGATTATGAAAGAAAACTTTTGCAGGAAAGGGGTGGGCATGCCCATTCGTGTGGCTTTAAACCCCTTAGACGAGACATGCCTTGCTCTACAGAAGGCAAAAGATACCTAAATAAGCTTCTCCATTTGCACTAAAATATACCTAAATATAAATATGACCTAACCACACTAAAATGCACCATTTACACTGTACGTCACGTCTAGAAAGGACAAAACACTTGTACTTATGTGACCGAACCTTCATTGCAAGAGACTTTGAACTCCACCAAGCTGCCATTTTCCAGACGCCTCCGCGGCTTTACAAGGTGGTTTGGTAGAGGATTAGGGGCTCCAATCAAATGTCTTGATAGATCATTTGAGAAACTGTTAGCCATTTATTAAATATTATATATATCATTTTCTTAGAAATTACTTATGTTTATTTGTTTTAGTATAAGTTTTTATGACAGTTTAGACTTAGGTTAAGATTGCACCTTACGCTACCACAAACAGATTCATACCAGCGTTGTAGCTTCTGCTTACACTTTAGAGTCATTTGATACAAATAATAGCTTGATCACTCACAACTATTTACCTCACATGCAGGAGTCCTCTTCTCAGTGTATATGCTGACATGTCTGTAACTTGTAAGGTAAACATATACTTCTAAGACAAGAGACACCTATACTACAAGAACACACCCTTTTTTTCTAAAAAAAAATTAGACAAAAATGGTAAATGACTATATCGCTTGTCTTAATGCATGAAGCTCGAACCTTATTTGCAATTTCGTATTTCTCAACATATTTGGTAGCGCGCGCACACACACACACACACCTCCTCCTCAAGGTTATCTTTAGTGCTTTGAAAAAATTGGCGTGTTATGCAGGAATATTATGATCCAAACCGGTCCATGTTGGAATTGGTTTTTGCACCCGCAGAAGAATGGATTTCACGCAGTGACTCTGATATTATTGATGCCACCATGAGTGAGCTTTCAAGACTCTTTCCTGATGAAATTGCAGCAGATGGGAGCAAAGCAAAAATATTGAAATACCATGTAGTTAAAACTCCTAGGTTAGAAATTTAAAAAGAAAACAACTACTTCTCCTATAAATACCATGTAGTCATCAGAATTTTGTTTTTGCTTTATGTGTCAGGTTAAAGTTATAAAGACTTCTGAGTATGAACCACTTTAATTCATACTTGTGTGTTTCAGGTCTGTTTATAAAACTATACCAGACTGTGAACCTTGCCGTCCCTTGCAAAGATCTCCAATAGAAGGTTTCTATCTGGCAGGTGACTACACAAAACAGAAGTATTTGGCTTCAATGGAGGGTGCTGTTCTATCAGGAAAATTTTGCGCTCAAGCTATTGTACAGGTAATTATAATAATCCTCCAAGTATTCGCTGGCAGTTTCATAGAATCAATCGCTTGCTTGTTTTTATATTAGCGATGACCTCACTTAATCCTCTTGTTACACAGGATTATGATTTGCTTGCTGCCAGGGGGGAAGTGCCGGCTGAGGCAACCCTTGTTTAATTGTTGTACAAAGGCAAGATGACAGTGGTAAGTTTAACTAATAAACTGCTCGCAGCGATAATACTAACATCCGCTTCTTTCCTCTAAATAAAAAACGTATTTAATGACTATTTGTGGGTCCTTGCCTCAATTTCCAGGAGAGCAGCTCTTAAGAGTTCAAGGGAAGCTAAACATAAAAAACACAAATGGCAAATTTAAGATCCCTACTGATGAATCTTATCCACATCATCATTCTCGTGTCTGTCAAAGAAGAAATACATATTCTTATGGGTAACCTAGTTGGTAATTCTTATACTTACTTTATAAATCATTTGTAGCATTGAAACTATTGATTAATCAAAGGTGTTTTATACACGGGCGTGGATGTTTAATCTCGTCTCCTGAATTTTTGTTGTTTTGGGTTTTCAAGCTTATGTTGATCGATAGATGCAGTTGACATTTAAGTGTCATATGAGTAACAAGTACTTGGAATATAGCATTAGTACAAGTGTAATTGCTTGTGAAATACAAAAAGGGTGTGAAGTACAAAGACTATAATTTGGTATGATATCAAGTAAAGTAGATGCTTATCAGGTCTCTTAGTGAAATTGGGGGGTGAATGTCAATGGGTACTAGTTCATTGAATCTCAACATACATTTTTGAGTCCCAAGATCTATCAGGTCTCTTTTTGGAAACATGAATTTACTTTATATATATATTTGGTAACTTGTAAAGAAAGATTAATCTAATTAGATATAATTTGTTCCTGCAGATTTGAAAGTTCTGTGCCAGCAGTACTGAAGATAACATATTGAACAGTCAAAAGTGAATCACCAAATCCCATTCTCACATGTCTAAATTTTATAGAATCTTATCAAATGCACTTGTTAGTTGTCCACATTCAACTTCCAATTAGGTCCTGCAAAAGACATAGCAAGGAATAAATATCTCATATTCTACTAAAATGCGTTAAACCCAAGAATGGAATATATGTTTTGAAATTTTCAAGTAAAAGTTAAAAGTTAGAAATTATTGATTAATAAAAACCTGGTAGGTATTTTATATCATGATAATAACAGGCTATAATATACAAGGTTATAAAGTATACCTCAATAAGAAACCTTAACAGCTCCTAATCCATCTATAAAATTGGGGTGTGTCATTCTATATTTAGTCATAAACCACTTACTACGGGGGAGTATTAAAGATATGATAATTAACATTAGGGTTAATATAGAATAGTTTATGTTGTATCCATTGTACTCTATATGTAGAGATTAATGAAACCTATATATATATATATATATATATATATATATATATATATAGTAATACCGTATGAGGTTTATTATTCTAAAAAAAATTGACAGATAACAATCATGAAACATCACAAATGTGAACTTTACAATCATAATATCATTTTTAATGAGATATCACCTTAATTCATAATGTCAATTAAAATTGTCAAATTAAACCCAAATATAGAACTAAATAATAATAAAAATACATAACTCAAAAAATTATATGTATTCAAATTCACTTTAGTTATATGAGCTATTTTATTTGAAACATCATAAATTATAGAGTAAAACAGTGAATAATTATTCTATTTTATTTTATTATATGAGCTATTTAAATGTTTATAACTTATGGTTATAGGTTATTCAGGTTTATAATATTTTCCAATAACTATGTTAAAGTATTTACTATATGATATAATATTTAAAATGAAATATTTAGTTATGAAGTTATTTGTGAAATAATTAAGTTAACTTGTATTGAGTTATTTTTTAATATGTATGTTTAGTTACTAAAATGGAATATAAGAATCTTTTTAACTTTATTTAATAGTTACTTAATTTAAGAGTTTATATTTACTTTATATAAGGGATAATTTAGTAATTTTAAAATACTTAAAATTTAAAAATTTAAATAAAAGAAATAAATGTTTTATAATATAGTAAAGATAAGTAGTATGTGTTTATAGGAAATAAAATGCATGCAAAATAATAATAAAGGTGATCACAACATCTTTCCCACCGCCACCGGCCCCGCCCACTTTTATATCACTTCCACTTTACTTCTTCTTCTTCTTCTTCTTCTTCTTCTTCATGTATATACAAATATTTTTCTCTCTCTCTGTGTCTATATATATATATATATATATATATATATATATATATATATATATAGCTATAAATTAATACACCTTCATCTTCCCCCTCCCTCTATCAGGGTTGGGTCCTGATCGACTTGACCTCCACGTACGTACCTAGCTAATTGGGTGATCGACTCGATCTCTTTTTTCAATTTCCAGAAAAGAAAAATGGGATCAGCTCTAGAAGAAACAAAGAGAAAAGCAGGTGGCATTAATGGGGTTACAATTGCAACAAAGTGTGCTACTTTGGTGAAGAAACAACGTGCTCGCATTTACATCCTTCGTCGTTGTGCCACCATGCTTCTCTGCTGGTACATTCATGGAGATCATGATCATAATTAGCTACCTCCCTCCCTCCCTCCTTCATCTCTTCTCTCCATCTCCAAAAACCTACCTACCTACCTAGCTTTTTCACATCGATCAACTATATATATATTCATGTGCATGGTAGCTAGCTACCTACCTTCTTTTTTCTTAATTTGGCTTACATATCAAGTCTTAACTGTCCATCCACCCATCTCAATCAATCAAATCATGATATCTTTTTAGCATCGATCAACAGTACGTTGCAAGGAATTGAAATTAATTATTAAGCCTGCAGCCTGACGTAAATTTGTAATCCTCTTGCTAATGCCTACCTTCTTCCCTAGCTAGCTCACTTGCTGCTTCGATCTGTCATTTTCTTCATGCATAGCTCCCTTCAAATGCCTAGCTAGCTAGCTTTTTCATTATCATAGATCTTCTTTTTTTTTAATCCAAATTCAGTTTGGGTTTTTTTGGAGCTGATAATTTGAATGTTTGGCCACAACCGAAGACATGATCAAGGAATCTACCATATATCAACTTAAATATTGGCTTAAGATAACATCTTGTACGTGCGCGCGTGGAGACTTACTCATGTAGATTCAATAAATATGCATGTTGAAGACTGTCGATCATCAACTGTGACTGATTAATAATACAGTGCTGCAGCTCATGAATAAATGATGAAGAATAATTATGTATCCAACTCCAAGCTCTTATATATATATGATGTAATCCTTCAAAATCAGGATGTACGTATATAGGCAGGTTAACTGAATCGACAAAAATAACTTATTCTGTAATATATTGAATAACATCAGCATACACCTTTTTTTATTTATTTATTTATAAACATTACCAGTAAGCCTATTTGGTTTGGAAGTTGCAATTAATGTTGAATACCACCTTAGCATAGTACTCAAAGGGACGAAAGAATTATATAATCATGATGTGTACTATATGCTTGATATCGATCGATCTTTTTTTCTGAAACTACACATCAGCTACCAAATGCGAGTTTGTATTTTTACATTCAGAAATTTTTTTACACAGGACTGCATGCTTAGAAGTTATTGGATTTTGTACGTCAGCAGCAAAAGCTTCAATATTTAGAGGGTGATTAGGTGCATGTTTCTTATGACTACACAACAGAATACGTCGAACCAGGAAAGAAACATATAATAACTCACAGTGTGAATTGTCCTGCTTGATTATTTGTAGCTAGGTGTTGCAGTAGTCTTAAGGCAAATTTTCTTCTACTCTTTTTGCGCCTAAAACGGTGCTAGGTATCCTACGACTGCAAACTAAACAAAACATTGGATTTAGTGGCAGGAACAATTAGAGGCAATTTTTCTTTTTCTTTTTCACTTGATAGATGTACGTACTACCATCCAAGTTGAGGAAAAGAAAACATCAAGTTTTCAGGTCACTTAAGGTTAACCAGCTGCAGATATATGATAGATATACTACCAAAGTAGGTGGTGCTCAAATCCATTCAAAACTACACCAGAAAGTGTGGATTACATTGCCTAAAGGCTAAACTTTAAGCAATTTTCCACAATCACAAGTGTTCGCTGCTAGTGTAGTAGTCAAAATAAGTCAATTTTGCAAATATAAGCATGGTAAAGATTCTTAATATCAATGACTACCACAGATGCAGCAAATACTATTCCAGATTTTTTTTTCTTGAACGCTTGTAAAATCTGTTACCATAACAGGTTTGATAGCATCACATATGACAAGGTCAGATTGTAATAGATACATGAATCATTTTCATTATGCTAATCTTCTTCACAAAATAGACGAAAAAGAAAAAAGGGTAAGGTTTTACAAGTGAAGCATCTGACTGGAACTGAAGAACACAATGCTTCATTTATCAATTCAAAGCTTTAAGGATGAAAGAACTCAAGAAGCCCACAAGATATGCAATGCAAAGGTTTCACAAGTAGAAGAATAGTGTTTTTTGCAAATAATTTGAGCTGTTATTTACTTGCAGCATCTAGTTATCAAGAAGAATGAATGGGAAGATTTTGAAAGGTGTTGTATTTACCAACTATAGCTGAAAAAAGTTGAGAATTGCGTGAGATGGAGAAGTGTCTTACTTGCTTTATACATTAATACAGAGTCATGAAGTAAAAATTCCTTTGCATCAGGAACCACAGATAAAAAGAAGTAACAATTAACAAAAAAGACTATGTGAGACTGTCTGAACATACAACTAATTACAGGTACATTGACAGCACAATTTTCAATGAGGAAAAACTTTGATTTCTTCATGGCTATGGTTTTTTTTTTAACAACTGCCTTTGTTTTGGTATCCGATGGTTGGAGCCAACATTATGAAGCCATTCAACCACTTTGTTAATAGTTGGCCTCTTAATGGGGTTAACATTCACACACATGCAGGCAACATTAAGAACCTGAAGCATCTCTTCTTCAAATCCCTTGCCCGTTAGAAGCGGGTCAAAGACTTGATTTTGTTTCCCTTCTAATCTCAGCTGCTAACCCCACGAAACCAATTTTCTAGAATCCTTGGGCCTGAATACCTCTATGGGCCTCTTCCTTGTGAGTAGCTCAAGCATGACAACCCCAAAACTATAAATGTCACCTCTCAAGGTCTGTATTCTGGTGGAATAAAACCCAGGGTACCCACCAACTCAGTGGTGACATGTGTGTTATAAGGTTGAATCAACCTAGACAACCCAAAATGAGCTAAATATGCTTCAAATTGGCCATCAAGATGAATGTTACTAGACTTAATGTCACGATGCACAATATGTGGTTCACAGTCTTGGTGCATATAAGCCAGTCCACAACTTGCTCCTCAAGCAACTAGTTTTGTAATTTACTCAAGAACATATCAAGTAACGTCCATCAAATGCTCAATGAATAGTTTTGGTGAACAAGACTAGGAAATGTAATTGTGCAGTAAGTGGGTTGGTCAGACTAATATTAACGTTCTGAGTCCTTCCTACAAATTATAATCTGTAGGGGGTACCGTATGCGCATATATTATATTAAATAAATATAAATTTTCAATTTTAGGAATTTACGTATATATGTTGCGAAAACCATGATTAGTAGTATATCTATAGATTAATTGAATGGAGACAGTAATTAGACATTCTTCATTTGTCAGAATCCATCTAACGATGACTTACAATATGAATCAATCATTTATTGTGCAAAAGTCTATATGTATATATATGTATGTATGTATGTATATGATACAAAGCACCATCCAAAACCATACCTGTACTTCAATCTTCAAAATAATATCTTCATGTACCAAGATACGGACCACGAGTAGCTGTAGGAGGGCCGTATGAGTATTTCCATTCTCCACAAGCTACGCATCTCTCTGTTGCCATGGAGTTTTGTAGAGTACAGAATTTACATAGCCATATTTTCATACTTGTATTTGTTGTCTTCTTCACATTTCTGTCTTCGATTCTTTGTGTTCCACAAGCTTCACAAGACACAGCCAAATGCTGCAACACCATTCATTCATGAGTTCATTTATTGTCGTAATAATTATATGTATCCAGCCTGTCACTACCGGTACTGTATGCTTTTGTAATGTAAAAACTTATCTATTTAGAACCATCTCATGTAACCAAGAACAACAATTTTTCTTTTTACTATTCGATCATCCAAAATACGCAGAAAATGCACACAAAATACATCAAAGGGCAAGTTTTTACAAGTGTGGTACATCAAAAGGTAAGTTTTTTAGTAAACTAGCACTAGGCGTCAAGTTTATTAAAAATAATTTTGTGCACCCGTTATAGAAACAACACATTCCCAGTTTTAACAAAAGCAACCTCATATCAAACTTTTACTTTGCCGCCGCAGCAGCAGCTACACAAGAATCAAATTAGCAAACTTTTTAGACTTTCGACATTGTGTCCCCCTCTTTCTTTCTTGGGTATGGTCCAGTTTTTTCTTTTTCTTTTATTAGAAAGGAGATGTTTATGCTTCTTTTAGTTATCAATGATATTTTGGAAGACCGGCAGTAGGAATGTTACCTCATTTAATAGAGTACAAACACCACATTGCCATGATGGTTTTGGTTCTCCTTCTCCATGACTGGTTACTGATGTTGATGGTAAAGCTTCACAAGAACTCACTTGTTGTGAGAAAGGTGCTGCCTTTGAGGTTTCATCAGTCTGAGAAGCGCACCACAAATCATCATGTAGTCTTCTTTCTGCAGCCATGGCTGCAGCTTGAATTGGGGTAAGGACATCCCTTAAGCTGCTATCACCGCCAAGACGTTTCGGCCCAGATGGGGTGCCCCGTTGGGCTCTATTTTCAGCAGCAGAGAGTGCTTTCTGGCGAAGTGATGATAGATGGGGTTGACGTGTAGATCCACCCAATCTTTTCCCACGAAGATCAAATCCTTTCCCACTTCCTGTTATTCCTTTAGCCATCAATTCTTCACACTCCTGTAACATACACAAGTTATACAACCAATATTTAGGTTGAATTGTTGAACAACAAAATGGATAAACATGTATTTGAATAAATGTTGCCCCATCATTTGGTTAACAAGGTCTTTTACTTTTACCTTTCTAATTTCATCCAGTAGATTGTAGAAATCGGCATTATGTGGGCCAAATTGATTGTGGCAGAGCTCATGAAGCATGGTGTCCAGAATTTGCTCATAAGGAAAGAAGTCCCACTCATTATTTTGCCTGCGTAGTCTCAGTTTTACCTCTTCACCTCCATTTACATTTAGACCAAGAAGGGCAGGATTAGTGGGCCTAAACATTATAAATGCATTATAACATGATAACATAATTTGCATATAGAGAACCAACAAGATTTAAGATAAGAGAATGTGAATACCAAAATTCAGAAAGGATCTTGACTTTCCATTTACGTTTCCGCATGATAGGTTGAACCTGCTTTGCTACTTTTTCAAGAATTTCTCTTGCCTCGCTTTCCCGAGCCATCTTCAAAGGCTTGAATTCCCAGACTTTGTTCAAATCCTCGAGATTCATGCTGGATTGGGAGGTAACTCAAACAAACTTTGCAAAAAAAAAAAAAATAGATAAATAAATAAGCTCCTTCACCCACTTCAAATAACAAATCTACAATATTCTGTAACCAGTTTTCTGCAATTGTTATCTTCTACAAAAATAGGAATCAGCAAGCAATATATGCATAACTAGCTCATTACCTATATCTCTTCAGAAAAAAAAGGACTATGTGACTATCTTAGTTAGCACCACTCAAAGGTTTAATAACTTTATGAAGCCAACAAGATATAGTCTTGGCTTCCCAGGGCATCATGAACTAATGTCTCTGACTATACATACAATGATGGCATGTCATGTTTTCACATGTAATCAAGAAAAAGAATAGATTCAAGTTATATTTAGGTTACTCACTATATAAGTATAAGACAATTAAATCAGAGCATGCCAATGGTGAACAAGGAAACAACAAGCTCCTAGAGTTCTTAATACAGTTACACGTGGCTACAACAACCTATAGGCAAAAAAAAAGATAGTTGAGTGTTTGGTAGGGTTAAAAGTAATTAAAACACATTTCAAATTTCATTTTGGACATAGATCCTTGATCAAATGTATCTGATCGGTTGAACTGTAATATTTGGTCTTTCAATCTGTATGCAAGTTTCCTTTGTCACAATCAAATTTTCCAAAAAAAAAAAGAGAGAGGGACAGTATGCTATCTTTTTCCCTTCCCAATATATTTCACAAGTAATAGGCATTTTATTCATTATGTTGATGTTAGCAGAATGGAAACTTATAAAATAATACACAAAGGCGGAGCATCTTAAATGCAAATTTCTAGGTCATGGTTTCATGAACTACAACTAAAAATATCTTACATGGGAAATCTGCATATTTAACACGATTGAAACCTTATTATATTTCTATTGTATTCTGCAAAGCTAGACCCTATAGTTCATCTAGTTGTTCTATGTAAGCAAATCTCTATATCGTTATTTGATACAATCATAAAAAGGAAAGAATAGGTTATTCCTTTTTGGGTTATTTATTAATGAGATTATTACTATTATTATCTTCCTTAGTTTTGTACTTTAACCAATTAGTCTATAATATGAAGGAGAGCTAGTCTAGGTTGGGGTGTATAGAAAGTTCGTTTTCGAGATTATAGGGTTTAGCCGTTTAGGAGAGCTTCTACCTCTCAAAAGTAGGTTAAGGAGAGACGAGATCCTCTAGAAAGCATGCAGACTATTGTAATCAGTCCTGTTCATCTATATATCAATTTGATTCATATCAAATTGGTATCAAAGCATTGATTCTGGGCACACACACACAAAAACTCGTAATACTATTCCCGACGCACTATATGACAGTAGTGTTCATCTTCGGCACTGTTCACGCGCTATACTCTCCATCCCTGGGGTACTGTCATCCAGCAAAAAAAGAAGAAAGCAGGAACGACCCGAGGATGACTAATGTTACTGATTGGGAGGCTTTCAGGGTTAAAACAGCCCGTATATTGTGAATTTGTGATATCATCGGTTGTCCAGCTGATAAGAATACACTGTATCGACACCCTTCTCTTCTCCTGAATTGACATGCGGTCATAACTTAATTCATTTTAGATGTCTTTCTGGAAGGGTTCTTATAAATTTATTTGTAATGAATCCACAAACGGAAGCTCTTTGCATCTCTCTAACTTTCTATTCATCTGTAAAAGCATAATTCCTTTCATGTCTATAGTGATTATCTTATTAAATAAAGAATTCTAGAAGGGTTAGAGAAACTACGAGTATAAATTAGTTTCTATTAGAAGTAGGCTGATCCAACAGATTAAAATTTGCAAAGTGGTTGGCAGAATGAACTGTTCCTCGTGATGACGGTGTGGTTTCTGGAAGAAAGTTGGTGCTGATGCTAGTAAGTAAGAAAAGTGATGGTGGAGGTTGATTTCTGCGGGTGGTGAAAGTTGGTGGATGTGATGAGCACAGACTAGTTATGTTCCAAGTTTAGCAAGTCTGCAAGTGATCCTCCACCTCCCCCCCAAAAAAAGAAAAGAAAAAAGAAGCCTTTTTCTATAATTATACAATGGCCTCATTTGCGGACATATTTTAGGGTGGAAGCCTCATGATTCTGTAGCTGAATTGCGTTCCTGGACAGATTGATGATATCATCGAGAAGCTTAGTTGGTTTAAATATCGACACATACAAAATGGTGCTGAAGTTTCTGATCTGGTTACTACATTGAGGAGTTTCTTAAATCCAGCCTTAAAAGGGAGTTTGTGGTGAGCTAGTGAAGTAAGGCGTTTATGCCATAATTTGCAAACCTTTGTGCTCAAGGGGTGATTTTGAGTTTACATAATACAGTTTGGGAAAGACGTGTGCAGATGATTTATAAAGACTTATAGGGTGGGTTTATTAAAAAGGTAATTTCCTCTGGGTCTGTTTTGAACTTTCCTTAGCATCACCTGCACCTGTGCTGTAAGCTAATGAAGGAAGCAGTAGTTCAATGGAAAAAAGAATGAAATGAGCTATTGGAGATAAATGGATAGCCTTAGAGAAGAAAAAAATTTCAAAGATTTTGCTGAGCGCTGCCAGAGACATGGCCTTGTTCGGACCATTGCTGAAAGGTACAGGTTTATTACTTTATTAGTCACCACCATGAAGTACTTATTTAAGAGTCTGTCATCTATCTATATTAATTTCAAGTGTTTGTGGACTAGAAAACTGATTTCAGGAGTAAGTATTATAAAACCTAATTGGCTTCTCATTGATATTAATGCAGAGACAAGGTGTTTGAAGAAAGAAAGTCTTGTGTCCTGCTATGATATCCAATGTTGGTTCTATAGCTATCAACTGCATTATTATAGTATAACATGCAAATGTATGGAATGGACTCCAAAAAGACGCTTGTACTTGCATGTTTTTAACTATATATTGTCTGTGTATATGCGTATTCACTAGACACCAATTACTTGGAGAAGTGAATTGAAGTGAAATGTGGTCTGACAGACATAAAGACAGCTTCAACAAACTGCTTGTAAAATTATAGTTTAATCTTCTGTATAATAAAATAAAAGCAGCAGGAATTGAAGTTACTTTCATAAAAGTGAATGCAAATGAAAACGAATTGAGCATCATGTCAGAATTAAGAAAGCATAATGTTATGTTAACAAATGAATGCCATAGATCGAGGGAAAGCAATCAAAGCAGGTACCTTGTATCTATGCGACAGGGAGAATTGGAACAAGATTGATTATATATGGCTGCTAATTGATTAGATGGAGCTCCGCAGGGCAGTTGAATCAAATTCTATTTAACAATTTGTTGCATGTAAAATATAAAGCCTGCCTGCCCTAATTATCTTTTCTCCCAAGAAACTCTCGCAGCGATGACGCCGTGTGTGTAAACGATTTCCCTCTCTCGCATACTTTATTTGACTTGACCAGACCAAGAAAATTGTTTATTTTATCTTTAAAACAATTTCGTTTATATTTTCCTAATTACGTATATATCCTTCTAAGTTTGAAATTACATACGTATCCTTACAAAACCTATAAACTCACAAATATACCCAAATACCTAATTTAATAAAAAAAATCAATTTAAATAATAAAAACAGAAATTAAAATTAACTTATTAATATTAAAAAAGTAATTACTTTATCATGTTACTTGTTTACCCTTCTTCTAATTTATAAGACCACCTGTATCCATCGCGAGATGGTGTAGGTGAGAGTTGCTCACGGAAGTGAGGACCATCGCTGGTCTGCGCGATGGCTCCCTCACGGTCACGCTAGTGATGGTGGTCGCTTATGTGAGCTGGAGGTGTGAGAGAGGTTTGTGTTTTTTTTTTGTTGGTGATTTGAAGAATGTGATGGATGTGGGGTTTGTGTGATGGGACGAGAAAATGGTGAGAGAATAATGTGGCGCTGATGTGGAGCTGATGTGGCTGTGATGGATGTTGATAGCCTAATCAGTCTAACAACTCATCCCTCATTCACGATTTCACATGGCATCAAACCCACCTCCATCGATTGAACAGAGTACACCATAATCGAATTTGTTTTCCAGACCATTATTGAATTTGTTTTCAACAAGCGAGGCCATAATCGAATCACATATTATGGTTGATTTTAGCTCGGTTCTTATGAAGGAGATTTGAAACCCTAAATTACGAGCACACTGGTCGATCGATTGAAATTAGTTCGATTCGACAGAGGTATAATGTCACTTATGGTCCGATTTGAAGCTATTTGTTCAATTCGAACATCTTTTAATTGTTTGTTGTTGGTTACCTCTTGATGGAACCCCCTAATCACAGATGAAAGAAGAAGATGAATGGAAGACCAATAGCCAGTTGCTGCATTTGAAGGATGACGAAGACAATGATTTTGCAGGCCACCAACCATAAATGCTTTTGTTTGGACTTTGGAAGAATGGATGAAAACCCCCTTGGCATCTACATCATTTATTAATGAAGAATGGAAGAAATGAAAAATGAAGATGGAGGCGGCGTGAACTGAAGATGGAGGATGGGTTTTTAAGGGTATTTAGGGAATTTCTCCACTAAATTGAATTAGGTATTATGTTTTTTAGTTTTTAAATTTAAATACTAATAAATGATGTATTAGATATATTTGAGAGTTTAAATGTTTTAGAATGGTATATATGTAATATTAAAGTTTAGAAGGATATATACGTAATTAAGTAAGTTTTTAAGGATATATATGATATTCTCCCTTTATCTTTATAATATTAAATTGAGTTTAAATAAAAAAAAGTTACCATAAAAAATGTAAGAAGAATTCTGGATCTGATATACGAAAGATATGATAAAAGAGTAGAATATACTCTTTCAATAAATATAAAAAATTATCTCCCCTGATTCCCCCAATACCCCACGTATTCCCTAATTCCCATCCCCTTCCCTTCACGAAAACCCTAGCTTCCACTACCATCATGTGTGCATTATCCGCCGCCCCCTGTGAAGTAGCCGACGTCTATGTATCTTCCGCCACCATCATGTGCCTGAAAATCTTCGAGATCCCGCCGCTTGTTTGCTACGACGCCGTCGCTCGTTGATAATCAATTCTCATATATGAAGGGTTGTCGATGCACAACCATTCTTCATTCTTCGGTCATTTCTTCTTTCTCTGTTCCTAAATCTGAAGGGTCGTCGATGCACATTGTCGCCGCCGTCCACCATCGCCGACCACCATCGCTTAGATCACCGCCGCCACCGCCATGTGCATCAAATTTACACAAGTATGCATATTTTTTAATTATGTGCATCAAAATAGTTGTAATTTGTACATTAAATATATTCGGTGAATCAAAAATTTGTATTTTGTGCATCGAATGTTGGATTATGTGCATTAAATGGTTGTAACCTATGAGATGTTTATTCAAATTTAACCTATATTTATGTCAGCTGTTTATTTTATTTTTTAAAATTTTCATATTTTAAGGTGAATTGATTTTATATATTATATATGAATACAATATTTCAATCTTATATTTATTTTTAATCTAATTTTATTTGTATGTTTTATTTTCATATTGTAGGTGATTTTATTTATATAAAAACAATATTTCAATCTATATTAATTATGGAGAATAAACAATCTTTTTATTATATTCAAAGAGAATTTTGTTTAAACAATCTTTAACAAAAAAAAATAGAAAACATGAACAGGCGGGGGGCGTGAGAATGCAATATATGTAAATTTCCCGCCAAACAACGTAACCTTTCTTCTCTGATCAAATAATTCTTGTTCAGTTCCTCCTCCCGTAGCTACAACATTCTTCCACGTTCATTCATTGGATCAACAGAGGTTATTTGGGAATCTCAATTTTCAACAACGTACCCGGCCAGGTTATGAGTTTCAGTTTCTTTCAAGAACCCCATGAAAACCTAATTAGCAAAAATGGCGACAATCAGTAGCCTCTTTCTCCCGTTGATCATTATAATCTCTCTGATTTCTACATGGCTACCCAAATCCTACCAACAAAGTAACTAGCTAATTAAAGACTCCTAAATATATATCTCAAGATTTGTCTATTCTTAATTATATATCATCCATCCAACTAATCAGTTTCTTCTAATCTTTACTTGTCAAATCAGGTCCTCCGCCGTACATGGAGTTCGTCGTCAACGCAACAAACCTTCCGCTGGAGGACAGTTACGACTACATAATAGTTGGCGGCGGCACCGCCGGCTGCCCACTGGCAGCAACACTATCCAAAAACTACCGTGTATTAGTTCTTGAAAGAGGGGGTCTCCCGTTTGCAAACCCTAATGTCATGACACGGGAGGGTTTCCTCCCGATACTCACCCACGTCGACCAATTTGAATCCCCTGCCCAAGCATTCACTTCCGAGGACGGCGTCCCCAACGCCCGTGGCCGCGTTCTTGGCGGTAGCAGCGCCATTAACGCCGGATTCTACAGCCGTGCGGATGAAGATTTCTACAAAAGATCTGGAATCAGTTGGGAGTCCCATGTCGTGCAGCTTTCTTATGAATGGGTTGAGAAAGCGATCGTGTTCCAGCCGGAGTTACAGACATGGCAATCTGCAGTCCGTGACGGATTATTGGAAGTGGGTGTAGAACCTTTTAATGGTTATAGTTTGAATCATACCCTGGGTACCAAGATCGGTGGGTCGACGTTTAACAGCTCGGGTCACCGACACAGTGCGGCTGATCTTTTAAACTTGGCGACCTCAGCCAATATGAAGGTGGCTATACATGCCACCGTGGATAGGGTTTTATTCGCTCCATCATATTCGTTGACGTCCAGGCAGGAAGCTATCGGTGTTGTGTTTCATGATGTTGTTGGTGGGTATCATCGTGCAATGCTAAAGGAAGACGGTGAGGTGATCCTGTGTGCCGGTGCCATTGGCAGCCCGCAGCTGCTTCTCCTCAGCGGTATCGGGCCACGCCCTTATCTTTCTTCTTGGGGAATACCGGTGGTGCGTCATTCACCGTATGTGGGAAACTATATGCACGATAACCCTCGCAATGGAATATCGATTGTGTCGCCGGTTCCACTGGAGCATTCTCTCATACAGGTGGTGGGCATCACTGATTCAGGTGCTTATCTGGAAGCAGCCTCCAATGTTCTCCCTTTTTCTTCACCTGCCTACTCTGTTTTCCTGCGGCCATCGTCTTCTCCCCTGTATCTTACTGTAGCTAGCATCATGGAGAAGATCATCGGGCCTCACTCTTCAGGGACACTTCGATTGGCATCGACAGATGTGAGAAGCAATCCAATAGTGCGATTTAACTACTTCAGTAACCCAGTGGATCTGGAGAGGTGTGTGAACGGGACTCGAAAGATTGGAGAGTTGCTTAGAAGCAGAGCGATGGATGATTTCAAGTTCTGGGAATGGTCAGGGACGGACTTCAGATTTGTGGGTCCAGCATTGCCGGTAGACCAGTCAAATAATATACTGATGGGGGAGTTCTGCCGGCGGACAGTGAGCACAATATGGCATTACCATGGAGGGTGCGTAGTGGGGAGGGTGGTGGATCGCAATTTGAAGGTGGGCGGTGTTCATTCTCTTCGGGTGGTGGATGGTTCCACTTTTACGGTGTCACCAGGGACGAATCCACAGGCTACGCTTTTGATGCTTGGGAGGTACATACAATTAACACATTTAATTCTTTCTTTCTGATTGTTTGTTGTTGTTGTTGTGGCTGGCTTCAGATAATTAAGTAATTAATCTGTGCTAATATGAATGAATGAATGAATGCATATATATATATGCAGGTACATGGGGATGAAGATTCTGAGAGAAAGGACGCACAAGTGAGGCTGGCTGCTGCATGTATATATATATATGGTGCTAGCTAGCTAGCTAGCTGTTGACGTACGGAGGATCGATATGATGTTAATTGCATATATAGTTTTGTAGGTAGATAGATGATAATGTACATGTAAACGTACCCATGGCCGGATCATTAATCTTTGCATATATATAGCCAGTATAGAGATTCTGATCCACAAATGCATATATGTTGATCAAATGTTGTTGTTATTGGTCTCCATATGTTCTTAATGTCTCTACTAGACATACAAAGCAAGCAGATTTCTAGGGGTTGGGCCGGGGCGGTTAACAATAATTTAATAAGCACATTAAAATCAAATGACTACTGTTTATAGCGTCAAATCACAACTTGGTAATTGTATTATATATATATATATATATATATATATATATATATATATATATATATATATATATATATATATATATATATATATATATAATAGCATTTTATCATGAATATAAAATCCAATACAAGTTCACATGGATCTAGTCATAGTTAAAATATGAATATTGGATTTAAATGTAGTATGTCTGAATCTAAATACAATATAGTATGATGTAGTATTTTGATACAATGTCTGATCGCATATCACACAAAATAACAAATAATCACATAACATATATTATTAAGATACTACTTTGAGTAAGGTCGGTGATCGTGTGTTGATGGTCGTGAACATGAGTGCGACAAAGATTCTTGCTATGACTTGTAATGGTTTGTTTGCAAAACAAGAGCATCTATGTAAGTGGGCTTCGGGGGAAGTCTACAGAGACTACTTTAATGCTAAAGTTAATGCACATAATTTTTTGGGTACGAGGAGTGAAGGAGTTTGAGATCTTTTTTGTGCATCACTGGTTTGTGTGTATTCTCTCCTTATTTATAATAAGGAGAAGTTGACTCCTTGACGAACACCTAATGGGATGGAAACACCTTTCCCTCTAGTAGTAGAAGTAGGCTATGAGAGTGTCCTTAAGGATCTCGAAGATCTTCCTCCATGCTTTCGTGACTGTCATAGACCATATAGGTAGTAAGAAACATTAATAGATGTCGGTATGAGGGATGCTCGTATGGCAAGAGGTACCATGCACAACAACTCCGGTATGCACCGGAGAAGTAGGCACAAAAGAGCCTTGTTAGTCTATGTCCCTTCCTCTGTTTACTTGGCAGGATGCTTGTCCTCATAGTGGGGTGGTACACCATTAGTTAGTATGCTCGTAGACCTCTGATAGTTAGTTAAATATATGACTATATTTTGGTATCACAGAGTACCTATGGCATAATTAGTGGGTTAATTATTATAATTTATATCTACTTCTCACAATGAAATATATGTTGATTTTGACTTATGGCCACTTAATAGTTTACTTATAGGTTCTTTATATGAGTAAGATCTTTACAGGTCACACTCATAGTCTGACTCTCTTTACTTTTGGGCTTAGAACCCTTTATAACTGTAACCATAGATCTTTAAGCACGTAATATCACTTTTCCCCTCTTATGGGTGTAATCCTTCTATCTTTATGTGGTGAATCCCTCATGATTACTTTGTTGTCTATTTCACTTCATTTACAATCATAAACTCTTTGTCTTTTATGGGGTGAAGCTCTCACAATTACGTACTTTACTTCATTTATGATCATAAACTTTGTCTTTCTAGGGCGGATCCCTCACGATTACTTTGTAGTCTAATTTACTTCATTTATGTAACATCCCAGATTTAAAAGTTCTTATGAACAAGTGTTAAAAGTATTATGAGTTGCATGTATGAGAATTGAGGTGTTTATAAAACTAGAGGGTTTAAACCGACAAAATAAAAGATGATAAGTTGAGGTGTTGGTTAGTCATTTTATCAAAGTTATGTATGTGTTTGTGTGTGTGTGTCTATATATATATATATATATATATATATATATGCATGCAAAAGGCTTGAAACATATTCATATATACATTTTCATACATACATACGTGAAGCATAACAACTCCCCTTTTTATCCGTTGAATATTGATCAAGAAAACCAGCAAGTTAAGCATAATATATCAGCAAATTGGATCCTATAACCACAAGGTATGATTCATTTATAGAATTTCAAGTTCTAAATGGGTCAAAGGATTCAATGGGTTGAATCATAGACAAAAAGGTGTTGTTGATGTTTTTATGCATGTTTTAGAGTGTTTGGGGTGTAGGAAAACACTATTGGGTTGTTAAAATTAATTGCGGATCGAATTGGTCTCAAGAACAATAGTTGTGTTCTTTACACAGGTTGTAGGTCGGTCATGTACACGGCCCGTATAGTGGCTCAAGATGGTGACATGCCATGTAATCTTACACGGTCGTGTAAAGTATAGGGAACACGGCTCGTGTAGCAGCTTTTACCAACCGAATTCGATTGGATAATTCGGTCGTGTAGTGTGGAATGCGGTCATGTAGTGACCAAATTCAGTCGTATGAGGGTACACGACCTATGTAGGCCTATTTTCAAAACTGTTTGCTTAGTTTGTAATGCTTAGTTTATCATTGGTGTAGGGAGTTGACTTGACTTGTCAGAACACGTTATTTGCTTGGCACAATACTTAGTCACAAGGTGAGTTTACAACTTCTCTTGTATAGTAAGTGTACAAGTATTCATGGTGTAAATTGAATGATATCTTTGTTTATCTAATATAGCTATGATGCATATACATTGTACAGTGTGATGTATAGCCATGCATGTGTTATATCTATGCACATATATGGTGTATGGCTACGCAGGTTGTGCTGGACCAAATATGGTGTTATGGTATGTTGAAGGGTTTTGATCTGACCAAACCACCCAATGACACAATCTAGTCAAACCTGATTTTGATTCTACTGGTTCAATCCTAAAAGCGGAACTGGATTGAACACAACCCTCTAAACCCCAAAAAGGGTTAGGAACTTTAAAACTAATGATCAATATAGCTTCTAATGAACAAACAATCCACATATAAGGTTACAAGAAAATATACCTGATCAAACTTGGGATTGCTAAAGACAGTCCACCACTACTGCACCTCCTAACGAACTGGCTGCTAGACCGCTCCTGGAATCACCAATCAACAATACTCGAGAACTTGAGTATGTATATGTGTGTGCGTCGACCTCCAATCGCAAACACCCTTGGGTGTTGTTTTCCTTCGGTTTCGACTTGAACGGCGAGAGAGAGATAGGCCGAGAGAGAGAGAGGCAAGATCGAGAGAGAGAGAGAGTGATATTTACGTTTTTATGCATGTTATACATGCTAGAATACCCGTACTTAGCCAAAATTCAAGGTGATTCTTGTTATAATTGATTTATTATGCTTAACATTCACCATGCAGGTTACAAAGATCTTTAAGCAAGATAAATTGGCAAAACAAGGAAATAATTGAAGAAAATTGAAGAATAATGAAAAAGTGATCCCTAAGGCCGTAGAAGATAATCCCTACGGCCGTAGGAGTCTGTCTTCTAGAAACCATCATTGCCTGCCAGATCTTTGCGTGTCCCGGTCGATTGGTTTAACATTGCGTGTGGAGAAAATCCGGGTCATGATTTCCTACGGCCGTAGAGGCTTATTCCTACGGCCGTAGGAAGTCTACTTACAGCAGATTAAATTCAGAATTCTGTCATTTTGCAAGAGGTTACGAATTTCACCTCCACTCCAGAAAAACACATCCATATACCCTCTCTAAACACTCTAACACTCTAGGGGACTTCTCTTGGTGATTCAAAGGAGTAGGGATTGGATTAGAAGGCTTAGAACAACATCTTGGAGCTTGGATTCACTAGTTTTATCATTGATTAGCTTGGGTATACTCTTTCCATTTCTAAATTCCATCATGTACCCATGTGTTCCAGATGTTGTAGTGCTTTTATTGATGTATATGGATAGCTAAACTTATTTCACTTGGGCCAAGATGATTCTTGGCTAGTTATGACAATATATTTGACTTTTATGATGACTTGATTCAAATATGCATGCTTTGATCTTGAATACAAGTGTGTTTTATCAACTTAGTATGTTTAATCTTACCATGTTCATGTGTGATAATGTGTATAGGATAACTCCTTCATGTTTAAGCATGTGGATATTCAAGAATGATGGTTGATTTTACTAATTCCATGTTGAGTTTGTTATTAGAAATGATACATCTTGCATGATTGTCTTTAGATATCATTATTGTAATATGTTTTGAATCCTTGTAGGTTCATCCATTATTGGTCATTTTATTCATATGTTGGTTTTATGCATGCCTTGTGATTGTAGATGAAAATATTGTCATTTGGTGTATTCATTGGTCTAACATGCTACAAATAATTAAAGGGTTCACAAAGATGTTTGTTGGTATGTTTAGATGGTGAAATGAACTCACATGTATGCCTTTGTTATGCTTGTCTTAGTGTTCAATGTGCATATCACATGATTCATGTTTCAAGAGGTGTTTGCTATACTAGAAATGGTAGGTTTAACATGTTCATATCTTTAGTAATCATGTGGCTAATCATTAAAACCCCTTAATTGTGTGGTTTGAGTTTAGAGGAGTTTGTGACCCCATTGTACCAGTTTACATGTGTTTATGATCTGAGATTAAAGTCTAGATTGTAATTTGTTGTTGAATGCCTTTATGTTAGATTTGACTGTTCTGTCGTATTGGTTCCTACAGCCGCAGAGAGAAATCCATACGGCTGTAGGGACTGTACAATTTTCTACAGCCGTAGTGAGAAATCCGTACGGCCGTAGGAGGTTATTTTCACAACAGTTTGCTGTTTTTGCTTGTTTTAACTTATTTAACCACTTTAACACATTTTTGGGTTCTGAGGACTACTGGATATGTCATGTGAAAAGATGTATGTCTTTGTAGTCTGATTTGGACGTGATCTGGTGGATCCGTAGTTAAATCCTTATATGTCGTTGCTTGCCTGATTATGTTTAATTGCTAAGTCTGAGTCTTGATAACTCGAGTGATGATCTCTGTATGATAATGTAGTCTTGTGAGTATTAGAACAACATGCTATGCGCTTAATCTATTCAAGTCTTCATATTATGTTTTGTATTGTGGCATTGCCATGACTAGTCTCGATGATTCGAAAGCCTGAGTGAATCTGTTATCCTACCTGTTTGCCTTCAGTGTTAATCTGTTTTAGTTGTTGTATTTCCTGTTTAATTTAGTTCATTCTGTTACTTGCTTTATTATTTTATTCTGATGATCGAACAACAATGAAGCTTAAGTATCGGTAGCTCCCTGTCCTGGTGGAACGATATCTGGTCTTACCGAGTCTATACTACTATTGACCAGGTTATACTTGCCTGAGTCGTGTGTAGTATCTGCTTAGTAACATCGTTTTTATAAATTTAAAACGAAGTTGTGTCACAAGATTTTATAAGGAAAAACCAGCAGTCTTAGACTCACACCAAGTTTTTGGCGCCGTTGCCGGGGACAGGCAATACTGAGAAATAGTGTAATTATTGATTCGATCTTGTTACTTGTTACTTGAATTAGGTGTGCCTGATTAGGCAGTTCTTGCTTTTTCTCGCACCCTCTGTCAGTTTGTTCTATTCTGCGTAAATTGAGCCTTTTCAAGAACCGGAGCGTGAGTTTCGACGATGCCAACGCCAAAGAGAACGTATTCAAAACATGGCTGAAGAAGGACCACCACCACCACCACCTAGGACACTTAACGACTATGTTCGTCCGGATATTAACAATATCCATAACACCATCATTCAACCTAGGGTGGCAGCGAACAATTTTGAAATCAAACCCAATGTAATTCAGATGGTTCAAAATTCCGTTCAGTTTCATGGCCTTCTCGACGAGGATGCAAACGCTCACATCCGCAGTTTTCTCGAAATCTGCGATACGTTTAAAATGAATGGTGTTACTGATGACGCCATTCGCTTGCGTTTATTTCCGTTTTCTCTCAAAGTCAAAGCCAAGCTTTGGCTTAATTCTCTCCAGGTAAATTCCATTGCTACATGGAATGATCTTGTTGCCAAATTTCTAGCTAAATACTACCCGCCGGCTAAAACGGCCAAGCTGCGTAATGATATCTGATCATTTCAGCAGACTGACGGAGAAGGTCTTTATGATGCCTGGGAGAGATACAAGGATCTCATGAGGAGATGTCCTTCACACAGATATAAGCTATGGAATCAAATTTTCATATTTTATAATGGCTTATCCGTTGTCACTCGGCAGATAATAGATGCTGCCGCAGGAGGTGCATTGGGTAGCAAAGACCCACATGCGTGCTATGATCTTATCGAAGATATGGCAATCAACAGCTACCAATGGAACCCCTCCACGAGACTGAAACCGCCAAAGAACGGTGGAGTTTTCAATGTGGATGCTTTATCTGATCTCTCTACACAGGTAGAGAAGTTGACAAAGAAAATGGATCAGATGTGTGCTCCTAAACAGGCTACTTGTAATTTCTTCTCAGGGTCACATCCTAGTGACCAATGCCAGGAGGAAACTCCTGCTCACGAGGAAGTCGATTTCATTACTAATCAGCCGAGGTCTCAGTATAATCCCAATGCAACCAACTATAATCATGCATAGAGGGATCACGCAAACTTTAGTTATCATAACCAAACCACTAAACCCCATCTAGGGATTCCATACCCACAGAGACCACGTCAGCCTTAGCAGTACGATCGTCAGCCTCAGCAGTTTAATCGTCAACAACAACCATATGAGCAACCACGTTAGTATAACACTCAACCACCGCTTCCCAATCAATCATCATCATCATCTTCTTCAGTATCTTCCAATCTGGAGGATCTTGTGAAACAATATCTGGCACAATCCGAGTTACGTTTCAACCAAACAGATGTTAGACTCAATCAAACGGAAGCAACTCTGAGAAATCAACAAGCGTCACTTCAAAATCTCGAAAATCAAGTTGGCCAGATATCTAAGCTATTGTCAGAGCGACCACAGGGAGGTCTCCTGAGTAATACGGATGCAAATCCGAGAGCACACGTGAAGGCAATCACTTTGCATAGTGGGACGACCAGGGTACCACCACCGTTTCCCTCTCAATCCAAAGAAACCGAAAAACAGGTCCAATCGGAGGATTCTGACGAGGCGCATAACAGGCTAGACCCAGCAAGTACCGCACAAGTCAAACCTCCGGTCAAAATATTTCAGCCTACCATTACTTTCCCCCAGAGATTAAGGAAAGAGAAAACGGAGGAACAGTATGGTAAGTTCCTAGAGCTATTCAAACAGCTCCATGTGAACATTCCATTTGTTGAGGCACTCGCACAGATGCCTAAATATGCCAAATTTCTTAAGGATTTGCTCAGCAACAAGAAGAAATTGGAGGACCTGTCGTTGGTGACTTTAAACGAGGAGTGCTCAGCCATTCTTCAGAATAAGTTGCCAGCAAAGAAAACCGATCCTGGTAGCTTTACAATCCCATGTCTGATTGGTAATCTCACTATAAACAACGATCTAGCTGATCTAGGTGCCAGCATCAACTTGATGCCATACTTTGTATTTTCTAGACTGGGCCTAGGAGAACCAAAACCGACTAGTATGTCACTTCAGCTAGCTGATCGTTCTGTCAAATATCCACGTGGGATAGTCGAAAACATCTTGGTCAAGGTTGACAAATTTGTGTTTCCTGTAGATTTTGTCATCCTAGATATGGACGAGGACAAAAACGTCCCACTCATTCTTGGTCGTCCATTTTTAGCTACTGCTCGAGCATTGATTGACGTTTGCAACGGAAAGCTTACGCTTCGAGTAGATAAGGATGAAGTGGCTTTTGACATCCAAAAGTCAATGAAACACTCAGCTAGCCAGGATGACACTCTTTATTTCGTTGATATCTTTCATCGTTATCCCGTGGATCACATTGTTCCAACTCTAGAGAAGGATGCGTTTGGCACGCAAATCCTGGATGAGGATGTCTTGAATGTAGAACAGGTAAAGCTTGTCTCTGATAAGCTAACCAGCACTATTCCACCTGATGAGACATCTATCTCAGATGTTTTTGAGGTCCTTGAAAAATCCGAGAGTTCAGCTTCTCGACCATCTATTGTGTACCCGCCTTCTCTTGAACTCAAAGAACTTCCTTCTCATCTTGAATATGCATTCTTGGAGGAAGATTCGAAGCTGCATGTGATAATAGCTTCTAACCTTACTGTTGAAGAGAAAAGTAAGCTATTACAGGTTCTGAAAAATCACAAAACTGCCCTTGCATGGAAAATTTCTGACATCAAGGGGATTAGTCCATCCTTCTGCACGCATAAGATTCTCATGGAAGATAGTTATAAGCCGTGTGTGCAACATCAGAGACGTTTAAATCCCAACATGCAAGAGGTAGTAAAAAAAGAGGTTATAAAACTGCTGGATGCCGGCTTGATCTACCCTATCTCCGATAGTCCGTGGGTCAGTCCAGTCCAGGTTGTTCCTAAAAAGGGAGGAATGGCCGTCATTCTAAACGATAAAAACGAGCTAGTCCCAACTCGTACGGTCACGGGGTGACGTGTGTGCATTGATTATCGCAAACTCAATGATGCCACACGTAAGGATCACTTCCCCCTTCCTTTCATCGACCAAATATTGGAGCGTTTGGCTGGAAACGCCTTTTATTGCTTTCTTGATGGATTCTCCGGATACTTTAAGATTCCTATCCACCCGGAGGACCAAGAGAAGACAACTTTCACATACCCCTACGGTACTTTTGCCTACCGTCGTATGCCTTTTGGGTTATGTAACGCTCCTGCAACATTTCAGCGATGCATGACGGCTATATTTCATGACATGATTGAGGATTGTGTCGAGGTATTCATGGATGACTTTTCAATTTTTGGAAACTCCTTGGATACATTCCTCCACAACTTAGAAAAAATGTTGTCTCGCTGTGAAGAAACTAACCTTGTGCTTAATTGGAAAAAATGTCATTTTATGGTACGCGAAGGTATAGTTTTAGGTCATAAAATCTCTAGCGAGGGGATTGAGGTAGACAAAGCCAAAATCGATGTTATTGCATAACTACCTCCACCCTCAAATGTCAAAGCCATTAGGAGCTTTCTCGGACACGCAGGGTTTTACCGGTGCTTCATAAAGGATTTTTCGAAAATCACCCGGCCGTTAACCTATCTCCTTGAGAAAGACGCTCCTTTTATTTTTTTCTCCTGAGTGCGATCATGCATTTAATCTTTTAAAGGAGAAATTAACCAATGCTCCTATCCTGACGAGCCCAGATTGGTCGCAACCATTTGAGCTTATGTGTGATGCTAGTGATTTTGCGGTTGGTGCTGTTTTGGGCCAACGCATTAATAATCACTTTCAGCCGATCTACTACGCCAGCAAGACGCTGACTGACGCTCAAGAAAGTTATACAGTCACAGAGAAGGAGTTGTTAGCTGTAGTCTTTGCGTTCGACAAATTTAGATCCTATCTGATGTTATAAAAAACCGTGGTCTACACTGACCAGTCTGCTCTTCGTTACCTTTTTGCAAAGAAAGATGCAAAGCCCCGTCTCATTCGATGGATTCTGCTCTTGCAGGAATTTGACATCGAAATCAAAGACAAAAAGGGAGTAGAAAATCTGGCTACTGACCATCTGTCTCGTCTTGAAAATCTAAATCTGATGAATCAGGCATAAAAGATAACTTTCCTGATGAATTCCTATATGCCTTGACAAGCACCGAAGAAATCCCCTGGTACGCTGATTTTGCAAATTATCTTGCAGCCGGGGTGATGATCAAAGGCCTCTCACATCAACAAAAGAAGAGATTTTTCTCTGAACTGAAACATTATTTTTGGGATGATCCTTATCTCTTCCGGATCAGATCAGACCAAATCATTCGAAGATGTGTGAGTAGCGATGAAGCCAAGAGCATTCTGAAACACTGTCATATGGGTCCAACTGGAGGCCACAACGGACCTGGCTACACTGCCAAAAAGGTCCTCGATTCAGGTTTCTATTGGCCCACAATATTCAAAGATGCTCATCTATTCGTTAAAACTTGTGATGCCTGCCAAAGAGCAGGGAATATTTTAGCACGAAACGAGATGCCTCAGAATAGCATTCAAATTTCTGAAATCTTCGATGTTTGGGGCATCGATTTCATGGGTCCTTTTCCACCTTCGCACGGTTGCAAGTACATACTAATAGTCGTTGATTATTTGTCAAAGTGGGCGGAAGTTCAAGCCTTACCCACTAATGATGCGAGGGCTGTCTGTAAATTCCTTAAGAATATATTCTACCGATTTGGTACTCCGAGAGCACTCATAAGCGATCGGGGAACTCACTTCTGCAATGCTCAACTCGAGAAGGTGTTGAAACGATATGGGGTAACTCATAGACTCGCAACTCCTTATCATCCGCAGACAAGTGGCCAAGTTGAGGTCACAAACAGAGGTCTTAAGAGAATATTGGAAAGGACAGTAGGTGGTAGCCCGAAGGATTGGGCCGAAAAACTGGATGACGCGCTGTGGGCATTCCGCACTGCATTCAAGACCCCTATAGGTACAACGCCTTATAGGATGGTCTACGGAAAAGCGTGTCGTCTTCCCGTTGCGCTAGAGCACAAGGCCTACTGGGATTTAAAATTGTTAAATCTTGATGTCTCTAGTGCTGGTGATAACCGCTTACTTCAGATCAATGAGCTTGAAGAGCTGCGGCTCCAAGCTTATGAAAATTCGAAGACATACAAGGAAAGGACGAAGGCCTTCCATGACAGCCGCCGGAAGGACAAATAATTCCAGGTTGGCGATAGTGTACTCTTGTACAACTCTAAGTTGCGTCTCTTTCCTGGTAAACTGAAGTCCAGATGGACAGGCCCCTATGTTGTCCATACTGTTTACCCGCACGGGGCTGTTGACATCACAAACTCCGAGGGAGTAACTTTTAAGGTCAACGGCCACCGACTCAAGAAATACATTGGTATCCCGCATTCTCCAGAGGAACCCAGAGAGGTTCTGAAGCTTCACCCTACTATACCTTAGCGGGGTGAGTTTGGTCTTTTACCGGCAGAGCTAAAAGAACTGGATATGCTTTCCTCCGCTTCTTTTTCCCTCCTTTCTTGTCTTTTTCTGCGTACTCAATTACCCTCTGATATTCTGCGCAATATTGTCATGACACATGAGAAAAATGTGAGGAGAGACCAAAACTTTTCCAAATTTCATCGAGGCACTTCTATCTATGCGGCAAAGAAGCGTGCCAAATATGTAGGGAAATGTTGGAGATGTGGTGCTCTTTTGCATGAGGGCACTTGTAGGAATTTGCCGACGATATCTCAGTCAGAGTGTGTCAGTGACCTTCGAGAAGATCCCGTTAAGCTGAAAGCCGATGGGGTCTTGCGTCCTAAAAGTAACGCTGGTACAATGATTAATGAGTTGGTGAGTCTCCAACTAAGCAAACTCGAGCCGAAGCCCCGTTAGAATCCCTAGGCTATGTCTATGTTCGTGTCGTATAGCTCCTCGTGTTTTCTCACTTTAATTCTCATTCGGTCTGGAGAGACAGGAAAACACTCCGCATTTCAACGTGTTAAAGTGTTCGCTTACACGCCGTACAAATAGTGTGTTACTTGTACATATTGTCTGTTTGTCGGATGCCCATTTTCCGGGTTTCCGTTTCCCTTTCCGCACATTTCCGTTTCCGTTGTCCCCTTTCCGTTCGCAATTCCGCTAATCTAGATGTGTGCTTTCAATTCCGCACTACTTGCTAGTACCCCGTACATTCTCCAGAGGCCTATAGAGAGTAGTGTGTGCCAAAATGTTATTTGAATTGAAAAACTGATGCAAAATGGGTCATCTTGCAAATTAGAGCCCCTACGGCCGTAGTTCTATACTACTATGGTCGTAGCAGCTTTCTGAACCCTCTTCGGCCGTAGTACATAAATCCTACGGCAGTAGGAACTTCCCTTTATAAACCCTAAGATCAGATCTCAAACACACGATATATCTCTCTCTCTCTCTCTCCTACGCTCTCTCTCTCTAAATCGCACCTGACGCCCTTCGAAGGTTTTCCGGTCACATCTCGTTCAATCTCCGGCCATTTTCAGCAAACAAGGATGCGTTGTCGTGCTCGCAGACAGGCTTCGCCTGAGCCACACATCGATCCGAGGCATTTTCCACGCATGGTTGATCCGGACCGAGTTCCGGTTGAGCATCCAGCGGACGCCGCGCTTCCTCCCTTCCTCCGCTTCGACCGCGAGGAGGATCGCATCGATAGAGATATATTGAGGGATAAAACTGATAGTTATGGGTATGAGCCCATCAGATATTTAGTATGGGAGGATTTGGCCACTCTTCACATCAGAGGTCGTGCTCAAACCACTTGTGGCCCTCATTGGCAGCGGCTCTTCAGTTTACAGGGGGCAGTCTACCACGAGCTTGCATTGGAGTTCTTCTCCACCATCCACTTGGGTACCCCGCTGCTGGATTATGAGCGGGAGGACGCCCTGACATTCCGCCTACTAGGGGCTGAGAGGAAGCTGTCTCTACGGCAGTTTGCCATCTATATGGGCTTGTACACGCACGATGAGTTGGATACTCCGACGTTTACTGATGGTATCATAGATTGGCCGGAGGGGGTTACTGGTATCTCCTTCTGGCAGGAGGTGGCACTGGCGCCTACAACACCGCTATCGTGCCGAAGAGCACGAAGCTCCGGGATCCTCTGCACCACATTCTGCATCGGGCGATCGTCCACAGCATGACCGCTCTCAGCGCGTCCTCTGGTTCGGTTACTTTCTCTGACTTGTTTTATCTTTTTACGATGGTTCACCAGAGGCCCTGCCAGCTCGCTCTGTGCCTGGCCCATTTTCTATTCCAGACACGTACCACCCGTGTATCGCAGGTTATCTATGGAAGGGGTACGTGACCATTTTAGCAGAGGCTATGGGCCTCTTGACTGCCGAGATTACTGATGATCTCGTTCGCTCCGCCCGAGCCGCTCCGATAGATTTGGGGGTCCTGCAACGTATGAAAGTCGCTGCTAGGATCCAGAACCAGATGAGATTGATCAACCCTGACGGGTCTATTTGGGAGCCACCGAGGGTGGTCGAGGAGGAGGCTGTAGGAGGTGGAGAGGCAGGAGCAGGAGCAGAGGAGGGAGTAGGTGGTGGAGGTACCCTAGAGCAGGGACCCCCTGAGTTTACCATTGAGGATCTTTTTGGGACGACGTCACCTCCCCGACAGCAGCCAACCCAGGTTTACACGAGAGATTATAGGGCTAGGCTATGGAGGTTGGAGAGATCAGTTGCACAGATTGCTGATATACAGCGGGAGGCTAGGGAGATCCAGCGGACTGAGCTTGCGCATGCCGAGGCTCACCGCCAGTATACGATTAGCATGTTGCACCTCATAGCGGCTGATACTTTGACTTCTTCACATCAAATGCCGCAGCCGCCAGCTTATCCGCAGAGGCTCCGGGACTTCACTGATGGAGCTGGGCCTTCGCAGCCGCCTCCGCCATTGTTATATTTTGGGGATAGTTAGTTAGTAGTATTTTCTTTGTATGTATTTCTAGATTAGCTTGGCTGTACAATTTTGGTTGTTGCGGTACATGCCATATTTTGATGTGTTTGATGTTCTTGTACTTATTTTGTCTATATGTATGACATCAAAACACTTGTACATATTTCGGATATATATTTATTGTATTTAGTTCCTTTTGCTTGCCATAGCTTGTGATTTATTTTTGTCCCTCTATATTTTTCACTTTTGGTTGAGTTGTTGTTTTGCAAGAATATTCGTGATATCTTAGCAGCTCAGCTTAAGTGTGGGGAGGAAGCCAACGCCTTCAAAGTTTATCCACTGCGCGCACTTGCAATTTAGGGAGTCTTAAAGCTCTTTTCTCGCACTTTTATGCTTATTATCAGTACATTGGGGACAATGTACACTTTTAAGTGTGGGGAGGGGAATAATATAACATGCCTGTTATTGTTGGTGCATATTTTGTGAATCCCTAGTTCGTATCAATAAAGTATATTCATGTGGTATTAATTAAATGTGTTTTGATTAATGGTTTGCATGTTTATACATTCTAAGTGATACTATGTGTTTATGAAAAGCTTACAAGTATTTAATCATGGTTTGGTTTGTATTTGGAAGTTTAGTCATAAGGAAATTCACTTCGCAAGAAGTGAAAGTCACTTCGCAAGAAGTGAAAGTCACTTCGCAAGAAGTGAAAGTCACTTCGCAAGAAGTGGATGTCACTTCGCAAGAAGTGGATGTCACTTCGCGCGAAGTTAATGTCAGTTCGCGCGAAGTGAACTGTGTCATTCGAAAACGCGTAAAACTCACTATAAATAGTGATTAACCCCTCATTAACGAAAAACAATCGTCCAGGACACTTCGTGAGCCTTCGTAATCGTACATATACCCTTGAAACTCGCGAACTAAGTGATAATTCTCGAATTCCAAGGCAGCCAAAGCATCTCTGTGTGGTACTGTGTGTCAGTTTTTCTACTCTTTCTTTGTGTCACTTCTGTGTGCCGGACACCTAAGCAGATCATAGATCCTTAGGAGGTTCGTGAAATATAATTCCGCGATATTTCACGTCCTAGATCAGTCCTAGCATCAGGGTGTGTTTAGTAATAGACCCCCTCCCCCAGTCGGTCCTACAAAGTGGTATCAGAGCCTTGTGCTTTGATTGATCACTTTTCCTTAGGATTAAGTCGATCTAGGTGTTCCTTTAGGCCTGTGTGTGCCCCCTTGCGTCACTTTTTACCGAAAATAGGTCGGAAAATAGGTCCTTTTGCGTTAAAAAGGTCAAGTTTTTACGTTTAGGCTCTTTGAGTTTCGACCGTGCGTAGTGAAACCCCACCTCGTGCGTACTGACCTCATTTCGCACGAACTGTGCCTGTGTGTTCTAGATCCTTCGTTTGTTAGTTTCTGCCTCGCGCGTAGTGGTCCGTCAGTTCGCGCGTGGTGAATCAGTCCGCGCGTAGTGAGTCAGTCCGCGCGTAGTTTGTCAGTCCGTCTGTCCGTGCGTGGTGTGTTCTCCAGTACGTGCGTGGTAAAGCCAGTTCGCACGTACTGTTCTGTGAAAAAAAAAAAAAAAAAAAAAAAGGCATTTTATTTCCGTCTTCGTGCGCTGTGCTTTTCTGTGCAGTTCTGTGTGACCTTTTTCTATCAAATTTTACTCCGTGTTTTCCTGTATGCTTTTCAAATCCAATCCGAATCTGTGTGCTTGCTGCCTTGGTTCATTACATCAATTCAAATGGCCTCTAAACAAACCACTGTCTTAAACAACCTTCTACTAGAAACAGAAATGGGCAGTATCAACAAAGTGCCGAAATTGCTAACCATGGAGGACTATCCTATGTGGAAGCCCAGATTTGAAATTTTTCTAGATGGGGTCGATTGTAGATTGCGGAGAGCCATGAATGTTGAGTATATGGTTCCAAAAGGGGAGGGAAATATCGAAACCCCTTACGATAAAATGACGGTCGAACAGCAGACCAGTTACAATGCTGAAAAGAAGGCCTATGCTCAACTGATTCAGGCCATCCCCAACGACATCTTCCACCAGTTTAGGAGGTATCGAACTTCCTACAGTCTATGGAGAGCTCTTGAGAAGAGGAATGAGGGAAACGCTGCTCTGAAAGAACTTAAAGCAAGTCAATTAAGGAAGGAATTAGACCATTTCACGGCTACAAGAGATGAGAAGATTCCTTCCCTTATTACAAGATACAACCACCTTCTAAGTGAACTGGACAGTCTGGGTGTTACTGTTCCAGAGAAGCAGCAAGTAGAGATCTTGGCGAATGCTTTGCCCAAGAGCTGGCGGCCATTCATCATGATACTCAAGAATGGTAACGGTTTTGACGGGATGGACCTTAATGATTTCATCACCAAGTTAAAGGAGCAGGAGCAGGAGGAACTAAATCTGGATTCTATGTCTAGTTATCAACAGAACCCCTCACTCTACTACTCCGGAACACCTGTTTCGTCGGCCACCTCGTCACATGCCCCCCTACAGTCTGCCTATGTGACCAACGTGAATGAATCGGGCAGATCTACCTCTGATGCTTCATCCTCTGGGCCATCTTATACTGCATCTTCCTCCGGACTTAATGTCGAACACTTCAAGTATGGGAGTACAGATGAGGTTAAGACACATATGGGCATGCTAAGTGCACTAGTCTCCTCTTATGATGATCTACTGAAGGGGAAGATTGGTAATGCTCATATGACTCAAGAGGACTATGACCAGATCGACGAGGATGAGATGGAGAGACAAGATATCCTCTGGTCGTATGCCAACTTAGTGAGAAGGGCAAAAGCTTATGAGCGAAGAACGGGAAAGTCAATATCAGCAACCAAGGATACCAAACTCGGCTTTGATAAATCTGCTGTGACCTGCTATAACTGTGGTGAAAAGGGTCACTTCGCGCGTGAATGTGAAAAGCCGAAGAATTCGGGACCGAGGTATCCATTCAAAACTGGTTCTGGCAGCAGATCATCTACCTCCACAACCATAAAATCTGAAGCAACTCCAACACCGACTAAGGCTATGGCGGTTGTTCAAAGAGATGAGGGAGTGGATTGGTCTGTACAGTTCGGGAATGCTGATGCTGACATCAACTTGGCGAACGTTCATGTGTTGAACGAAGATTCTTCATCCGAGACCGAAAGCTATTCAAGTGAAGAAGAATCAGGTGCCAGCAATGATGATGAACCAGCCTCGACACCAGCTGCAGAAGAGACACCAGTGAATGTCCGTGCCAAAGAGTCAAATCAAAAGGTGTGCAGCTGTGGTCAACCGTCTGCGGATCAGGTATGTACCTTTGGATTACCTTGTGGTTCGTGTGATGAATATGTAAAACAGATAGTGTTCTTAAAGTCTACTATTTCAGATCTCACATATAAGTTAGATAATAACCTGTTGATCAAAGGAAGAGAAAATCAATTAAAAGAAAAGAATGAAAGTCTAGGTAAACAGGTTAATGAACTAGGTGTGGCTCTGTTAAATAAACAAGATGCTATCGTGTTTTACATAAATGAGATTGATAAGTTGAAACGAGATCTTGCTACCTCAAAGGTCGATTATGAGACTCTGAGTCAAAAACTCAAAAGCTATTCCACGTCTTCTTATCTTTTTGAGTACATAATCGATCAGAGAGGTCAAGGTACCGATTCAGAAAAGGACAAAAACGTATATTCAAAATGTCCACCACCAGTGTTAAATCAACTGGTGAACGATGATGTCCATTCTGAAGCTGACTCACTACTCACAAAGGTTGATGAATCTTCTGCATCAACCTCAAATGAGGATTTAATGTTACATGAGGATGTGGGTAAGCCTCAGAAGAATGAGGTTCAGCAAGAGGTTACCAAAAAGGCTGAACCAGGCATTAGAGAACTGTTGGACAGTTCCTATGTGCAAGGTCCGTTGATGCATCGTATCCATGATGCACTTCGGAAATTTGAAAATGAGGGTGTAAAGTCTCCTGATATCCGTCCATACCAAGAGGTCAAACAACTACCCAAACATCAAGGGTTAGGGTATCGGCCTCAAAAGGTAACGAAAGGCTCTGTGAAGCAATACCCAGAAAGGGTCTGCTATGTGTGCAGAAGACCTGGTCACCTCAGTTACAAGTGTGATCAGAAGACACATCAAAGCTGTAACAAGAAAGTTGAGATTTTGCAAGAAAATAAAACGTTTCTTAAAAATCATCAAAACTCAACTCTTCCTGTTCAGCATCAAAGGATTCCTAAGTGGACTAACAAACTGTGTGTTCAAATGTCCAAGGAATCAAGTGACAGGATCATCAAGACTGGAACATGGATGAAACTTCCAGTGGTTGGAGAAGACGGGAAACCCATGACCATCCGGGCTTGGGTTTCTAATGTTGTCTAACTCATTCTTCTAAGTGAAGGGTGTCAACCGAAATAGTCCAGGTTAAGGTTTCTATGACTGTGTGTCTTTATCATTTTATTTTCTTTGTGCTTATTTTCTGTGTCGTTGCATCTCTATTTTCTTAGTTTTTAGTTTCTTTAGTATTTTAGGGGGAGATAGTTCAGAAAACTTAGAAAATACAAAAAAAATCAGAAAACTTAGAAAATACAAAAAAATTAGAAAACTCAGAAAATACAAAAAAATCAGAAAAACAAAAATGAGAAGTTGATCCAACTCAAATGGAAAATGATGGTACACTGGCTTTCAATACAAAGTACGTCTAGTAAAATTAGGACTGAAGGCATGTACATATTCTTGAGAAAACTGTCTGAAAATTTGAGTCAAATCAGATAAGAAACAGATGGCGTGTAAGACATATAAGGAAAGTCTAGGCTGATAAGTGGTTAAGCATGTGGAAATCCATCAAAGATTCAAACTATCGAGACATTCCAAGTCTACAAGTCAATAACAGTTGAGACTAACTTAGTCTGGTGCATACACCTGTTACCATGCCAAATGTGCTTAGATGACAATGAGCAAAATGTAAAAGAGGGTGAAAAATTGACCCCAATCTAAGATGTCAAAAGAAATAGATACATTGATCTATCAATGTTAAATTGTCAAAGAGCATAAAATGCAGTGACAAAAGCTACATTGATCTATTAGTGTTAAATTGTCAAAGAGCATAAAATGCATTGACAAAAGCTCAGCAAGAAAAATGTCTAGAGAGGTGAAAAATTGACCTCCATGTCAAAGAGCATAAAATGCGTTGACAAAATCACAAAGCACATAAGCATGGTGGTTGGGTAATCAAGTTGTGCATTCTACTGAGTAAGTCAAAACATTGTGAGATTTTAAAAGAGATAGTCTTAATCATGTATCCAGTCTAGACAATCTGAAAATGTTGAAACAAAATCTGTTATTATCTGAAGAAAGATAGGTTGACAGACAGAGTTTAAGAGAATATGTTTATACCCAAGGTTCTGAAATGAATGACTACTGAGTATCGATGAGCTGGTACTGATTCCATTTTGGAACCTTCTCACAAAAAGATTTAATTTCAGTAATTTTATTCCTGCAATTTTCTTAGTATTTTTAATTCTGTTCTTTAGGATTTAATTAGTTCATAGTTTACATTCGTGTTTATTTTCTTTATAATCAGAAAAATACAAAAAGATTTTTGGTGTGTTTCTTATTTCTTTTGGTATGTCTATTTTCTTTATTTATAATTTCTTATGTTTGCATTTTTATCCCGTTTGTGTTTAGAAAAATACAAAAAGAGTTCTAGTATGTTCTTAATCATTCTTAGTGTTTTGATTAGGGGGAGTTTGTTCTGTTTACATTTCCTTCATCTTACTTTGATGTGTTTTGCTTAAATGTCTATAAGTGATCTTGAAGTTACTGACAGTTTATTGCTGAATGCAGTACTAACAGTAATTAAGGTTCACAGATGAGAAACTCATTACATGTGAGATGGAACCCCACTAAGCACGAATTACAGCTCACATCGTGCGTAGTGCAGGTAAGGGCATGACGAAAGGTATTCGTTTAAAATTCTGCTGTATGAATTTTGCTGTGTGCAAATTTTTGCTTAGTGCATTTTGCTTTGTGCATTTTACTTTGTGGAATTTTTGCTTAGTGCAATGGTTATTGATAGAACTAGGTCTTAGGGGGAGTATGTTGGTGCATATTTTGTGAATCCCTAGTTCGTATCAATAAAGTATATTCATGTGGTATTAATTAAATGTGTTTTGATTAATGGTTTGCATGTTTATACATTCTAAGTGATACTATGTGTTTATGAAAAGCTTACAAGTATTTAATCATGGTTTGGTTTGTATTTGGAAGTTTAGTCATAAGGAAATTCACTTCGCAAGAAGTGAAAGTCACTTCGCAAGAAGTGAAAGTCACTTCGCAAGAAGTGAAAGTCACTTCGCAAGAAGTGGATGTCACTTCGCAAGAAGTGGATGTCACTTCGCGCGAAGTTAATGTCAGTTCGCGCGAAGTGAACTGTGTCATTCGAAAACGCGTAAAACTCACTATAAATAGTGATTAACCCCTCATTAACGAAAAACAATCGTCCAGGACACTTCGTGAGCCTTCGTAATCGTACATATACCCTTGAAACTCGCGAACTAAGTGATAATTCTCGAATTCCAAGGCAGCCAAAGCATCTCTGTGTGGTACTGTGTGTCAGTTTTTCTACTCTTTCTTTGTGTCACTTCTGTGTGCCGGACACCTAAGCAGATCATAGATCCTTAGGAGGTTCGTGAAATATAATTCCGCGATATTTCACGTCCTAGATCAGTCCTAGCATCAGGGTGTGTTTAGTAATAGACCCCCTCCCCCAGTCGGTCCTACAGTTATTCTGTGTCCTGTTGAAAACTCTTGTATGTTTACTATGTTTTAAACCTTAAAATTGAATTTAGGCGTACATTTTTCGCAAAATTGTATCATTTTGGACATGTTTAGATCTTCTCGCATGATAGACTTTAAACAAGTGACATTTCAGCTTTTATGAAGTAGATTTTGCACAAATACTTGAGTTTAACAAGTGTTTGACTTCAATTGCACAAGCCACATCCGATAAGCATTCCTGAGCATTTGAGCCACTACACTTCAATTCTTACATGATTAGCTCATGGAATTGCTCACTTTTTTTGCTGATTATTGCTTTGATTGTAGAACTTGCTTACTAGTTGCATGTCGAGATCATGAACTAAACTGTTGCAGTTAAGTGATAGAAGCACTAGGAAACCCCAATTCAGCCTATATACTTTAATTTTAGCCAATTTCTATATTTTACTCCTAGTTATCCAATTTGAGCCTAAGCCTTTCATTTCATTACCCATGTTTATCCTGTTTTAGTCTATTTTATTTTTAAGTTTCCAGAGTCAGTTTGACCTGTTTCATGCTGCTTAGTTCCGTTGTATTTTGTTCGTCAGTTGTTCATGCGCCGATTAATGGGATATGAAAAATACATATGTCCCTTGTTTTGTTCCTTATTCATGCTGCATACAGCTGAGTTTTCTGAGAAAATAAAAAAAAATCAGAAAAGAGATAAAAATCCAAAAAAATTAGAAAAAGAGAAAAATGAGAAATTCAGTTACTTGGCATGCTTTCCTTAGCTATTTTTTAGCCTGTCATACATTGAGTAGTTGTTATTTGTCAGTATTACCTGGTTGTTAGCCATCATTCAGAGATTTCTGATTCCATTTCTACTTGATGAATTGTATTCTCGCCAAAAATATTGTGATATTCCTGTACTTCTTCAATAATAGCAGCTTTGACGGTTTTGAACTTGATTTATGGATTCTATTTTAGCCACTTTTATATATTCACATTCCTACTCTTAGCCCTAGCCACGTTACAACCCTAATAAAGTCTTCTTGATAATTGCATATGTTTATGTTAATTGGTGGAGATGTGATACGTGATCAAGCTTATGCTAATCTTGGCTTCAATCTAGCACACGTGCACTTATACACTTAACCCTAATATACATTGAGTGATAGAGTGTGTTGGAACCTAGAGGGGGGGGGGGGGTGAATAGGTTATTTTACTTAGTTTACCAATTTTTACACTTATAAAAATTTGTAAGTTGTGTTTAAAAGATTTTTCTTGAAGTTTATAACACAACAAATATATATACTTGAAATAAAAAGAGTAAGGGTAGAGAGATATCACCAAGAGTAGACAAGATATTTATAGTGGTTCATACAAGTGTTAACAAACTTGCACTACATCCACTCCTTGGCCTCACCCACCAAGAGTTTGCTCCACTAGCTTCTCTCTTTAAAGGTAGAGATAAACCTTTTACACTTCTCTTTTTCACTTGCAAGAATTAACACTTCAAACTTGCAAGTAAGGTAAAGATAACCTTGCTTCACTCTAATTCTATAGGCTAGAGTTGATCCTTACTTCACTCTAATTTGAAAGGCTAGAGTTGATCCTTACTTCTCTCTAATTCTAAAGGCTAGAGATGATCCTTACTTCACTCTAATTTGAAAGGCTAGAGTTGATCCTTACACTATTACAAAATATATGAATGATGTTGTAATGTTTGAACTTTGATGGCTTTCACTCTTGCTTTGATCTTGATCTTGAAAGATTGAATAATATCAAAGTATATGAACTCACAAGATATGAATATATGTTCTGTGTTTTTGCTGTGCAAGAGATAAGTAATGAATGAGGTTTGAGTTGGTTTAAATAAGGAAAAAGAAGTAAGCTCAAAAAGTGTCTAGACATCTCACGGTCGATCCACGGTCGACCGTGGCTAAAACCGTCAGCGTACTTGAGCATTTCAAATATAGACGTTGGGCTTTTACCAAAGCCACACACAACTCAATTTTACCATAAAAATTCACTGAAAAAGAGCTTGGCAAAAGTTAGGTTGATTCCATACTTCTTAAGTTTGAATTTTAACACAAAAATGGAACTTTGAAAACCAATACAAAAAGCATGTTGGAATTTTTCTTTTTTGAGAGATTCCTTTGCTAAATATGGTGTTGTATTGTTTCAAAGATGTATTATATTTTGGGATTTGCCAAAATAAGAAGTCTTGTATTAATTCAACCAAGCTTGTGAATTTTATTAAAAGTTTGTTAATTTTTATAGAAGTTTTTATAAAAATGATTTTATAAAAGACTTAAACTTGTTTAATTTATTATTCTTGTAAGCTCATATTTTCCGAACTCTTGTTTGTAGATTTCTTCGTCATCGGCTTTGAAGAATTCATCTTCACTTGTTGAGTACGAGTTCGGCTGACTTCAAGAAGGACAATGTTTAAGAATTTTGAGCTGTGCAGCGACGGTTGATTCACGGCCGACCGTGGGATCGACCGTGAAGGCTGAATGTTTACTTTTATCTTGTTATCTTCTTTTCTTGTTGAAACAAAGTCTTTACTTGTTTATTCTTCACTTAATCATCAATTTGAGATTTGTTAACATTGAAGAATATAGATATGAACATATGAATATTTTTTATAAGCAATAGTATCACATGTTAATATTTTTATCATCATCAAAACAAGGAGTGCACTTTTAAATGTATGACCATGTATGCACCAACAGAGTGATTTCCGGTGAGGTATTGTAACACCGCAAAAATACAAGCCATATTTTTTTTTTAAAATCACAGCGGAAGTAATACGTTATAAAACTAAAAAGGAAATAACATTAAAAGTTAAAACCAACACTGTACAAACATACAGTACTTTCTTTAGTGTTACAAAACATTTATAAAGTATGGCTCATCATTCTAAAACCCAAAATATCAGAGCTACGGTCAAAATTTCCCTGTACACAAAAGCTGCAACCTACCGTGCCCTCAAAACCTGAAACAGATAGTTAAGGTGGGGAATTAGCACAAAGCTAAGTGAATGAAAATCAAGCCACAAGCAATTAAAGCAGAACCACAACAATCACATGAACAGTTTATCTCAAATATCAAAGGACCGGCGGCTCTGCCGAGCCTACGATCAATGCTGGCCATAACAATGATCTACCGATAGCCATCTGCTAACTGGCACAGTTAAACCCCCTCTGCTACAACAAATGCGACAGAGGATCTAAAACTGTCTAACCAGAAGCAACTGACCCAACCCAAAACCACGCTTAGCTGACCTCTGCCACAAACATCATGAGCACAATTTCATGCCTTGATACTCATATCTTGGACACAATCTCAATAATCATCACATAACCAATCAAACAATCATATCAGACTAAACAGTCTATCGCATGATTAATCATATAAAATCCAAGTAACCATAACAGTTACAACTAAAACCACTGGTGCATTAAAGTCCACTCACCTGTGTTCTCCAACACCACACTCAGTATTCTTATTTCACTGAGCCTTCTCGTTTCCTGAAACACATCATAACTTAGTCAGTAATTGGGATTACATTCCAATTTACAAAAGCGACAACTCTCATGGCTACACGCAATAAAATACAGAAACAACTACAGAATCACTACGCACGAATTGATCACACTTCGCACGAAATGATCACACTTCGCACGTAATGATCACACTTCGCACGTATTGAACTTCCAAACTCACGAAAGTGGCTAACCCACTTCGCACGCAATGGGCACTGGTACGCACGTAGTGGACCTCACTTCGTGCGACCAAAACCCATCGACTTCATCTTCTTCATGGATCACTACGCACGAAATGGAGTCACTACGCACGTAGTGGACTCCACTTCGCACGGCCAAAACACAACATTCAAGAACTTCCTAATCAAAACTCGACATAAACAACAAAACACACCTCTTGCTCGAAAACCAAACGTTAACCCTCGCTAAAGAACACGAAAACAGAAACAAACTCAAGTATGTATGTGTGAGCAAAATGGTTCTTCCTCTCTTTTCTTATGCAGCCAAACAAATGAGATCAACACACACAAATGCTATATATATAGGTCAATACTGAACATAATACACTACACAGTGCAAATACTGATATCTAGCATACAGAAACCTAAATAAAGCGGTCCTACTCAAGTCATTAACAAGCAACGAGGTAATATTCGGGACCCTCGTATAAAAACGAATCATATGGTACCAATATCATATAAAAATATTAAACTAATATTTTTACTTTTTAACTCGCGGTCCAAATTAAATACCAAGCAAGCATCAAATAAATATATAAATAAATAGCAAATAATTATTAACAATCAAATATACCAATATAAACAATTAAATAACTCACCACCGCCACAAAACTACCAGGCCCTAAACGCGGGTGTTACAAATCTCTCCCCCTAAATAAGATTCCGTCCCCGGAATCTCATCGCGCTCAAATAGGCTAGGATAGCGGTTCCTCATGTCTGCCTCGGTCTCCCAAGTTAAATCTGAACCCAAACTATGCTTCCATTTAATCAAAACCATAGGAATCTCTTTCCTCCGAAGCTTCGTTGTTTTACGATCAACTATCTCAACTGGTTCTTCTATTAATCGCTTTTTCGAATCAACTTTCAGATCAAGTACTGGGAGAATCTGACTTTCATCCTCAACATTACATTTTCGTAAGTAACAGACATTAAAAGTATCATGAATACCCGCTAACTCTGGTGGAAGATCAAGAGTAACAGTCTGATCGTTGACTATCTGTCGTATGCGAAACGGACCAATGTATCGTGGAGCTAGTTTCCCACGTTTCCCAAAGCGAATAACCCCTTTCCACGGAGAAACTTTCAGATAAACCATCGTTGGAAATGATAATTTTTGACACATCGTTTGAACTTGTTAGGTTGTATGTAAATATCCACAAATTTTTTTGTAAACCCTGATAGCTTAATTTATGGTTGATACTCGTTCTCTCCAGGGGGCGTGAAGTTCTTGTTTCACAACCGTAAAACCTTTCCTTACGGAAGTGAAAGCCTCCATGTGAACCAGAACCTTGTGGACAATACCAATTATAGATTGAAAATTACAAATTCAATATTCTAGTGCTTTCTCGAGGAAATACAAATGCTACTAACAATTTTAAATAACTTAATTATGAGTTGTGTTTAATAAAGCCAATTTAAAAAACATATTCCTGCAATTTTAATGTTTAATCACAGGCGATTTAGTATACACTCATATATTAATTACGAAAATATTACTCTGCCCAAAATTTTAAAATTCAGTCTGAACAATTGATGAGGGTGATCTAAAGGCTAAAATTAGTCTCTTAGTACTATAAATTAAGTTTGGACTATATTGAAATATTTCAAATAATAATTACCTAGATTGTAATTATAATATATATGCTTTGAACTCAAAGACGTAATATGTATCCAAACCTCACACGTTATGAGTACTTACAAGTAATCCATATACATATGATTTTTCTAACTAAATTGATAAAACATATTACAAACTCCATCCACGAACAAATGATGCTACATGTAATATCAACAATTTGAATTTGTAAATTTGAAGCTCTAATTCTTTCTATGAGTAATCCTCTTTAAAGTATATTTAAGTTTACTAGCTAAGCATCCCGTGTATAAACACGGGAATGATTACTAATATATATAAAAAAAGGAAAAACATACATAGAATATAGAATATATATAAAAACTAAAAAATCTAAACAAAGGATTATTTGACCAACTAACTCATATATATATAATAATACAACATTTATAAATAACAAAACTATAAAGATAAAATCAAAATAAAAGGCAATTAACAAAAATTCTGAAAGAACAAAAAGGTACCAAACCAATTCTTTCATTGCTACTAAACTTTTCATAAAGCACAAAATCAATGGACGATATAAGAAATAAGAATTAGTGCATCACAATATTAAACATTGAGTAGATAAAATGATGAAGCAGAAACAACAATTAGGAGACTATTTTATTTCTCATAATCATTTTTTAACTTTTACGAAGCAAAAATCCTTGATAGGAGATGCAAACATAATAATCGGTTTTAAATTAACACAACTAACTTTATGCAATAATTTAGAGTTAATTACATATTTGGTCCTTGAAATATGTCACTTATTACACCACAGTTCCTAAACTACGTTTATTACACGGAAGTCCCTGAACTAAACATTTTGTCACGCTTATAGTCTTTAATCACTTAAAAAGACGGTAATGCCCTTCTTAATTCAATTTATTACTTTATTGGACTTTTTATTGATTTAAATATTATTAATTTATATTAAAATAATATAACAAATGTTAATTATAAAAAAAATAATAAATATTTATTTGTTTATCACCACTACCACCCTACCACCAACCACCTTCTTCTTCCACCCACCAGTCACCACCACCAGTTTCTACCACCACCAACCACCTTCTTCTTCCACCCACCACCATCAACACCACCGTTTACCAAAAACGGCCACCAAAACCCATAAAAACATCACACGCGCACATATCTTAATGAAGGGAAAGAGTTTTGAAAATCGAATTTACAAGATCTGAAAGCCATATCTGAAAATCTGAAATCGAATCTACATGAAGAACGAGATCTGAAATAGTAAATCACGATCAAAAATCCCAAATGAAACACAAATGAAGAACACATGATCTGCAAATCGCAAATCACGTAACACATATCTGCCAAAATCCCAAACGAAACACAAATGAAACATAGATCTGCAAAAATCCCAAATCGCGTAACACATATATGCAAATCACGAACAAAAACCCCACGAAAACCCTAAACCACTTGTCAGCCTATTGAGCCATGCACAGATCTACCCATGTTTCAGACCGTCGAAAACCATAAACCAAGTACAGATCTACCCATGTTTTAGATAGTTGAACTTTTCCAGTGATGAAACCATCTTAAACTACTTATCACAGACCCTAATCGCGATTACATTATGTGGCGGTGAAGCTTTGTTGTTCTTGCGGTGGCTGTAGGTAGCGACGAAAGCGTGAGGGTTTGTTGTTCCGGCCGTGGCGGTGGTAGATAACGGCGAAATCAGTGTGCGATGGTGAAGGTCCAAGATGGCGGTGATAGGTGGGGACGGTCTACGGTGGCGGTGGTAGGGTTTCGACGAGTAGGAGGTCCGGCGAGTAGGAGGGTTCTTCATTTATAAAGAAAGAAAAGGGGAAGGTGGGTGTGGATAAATAATGTTTTTGGGTTATTTAAAATTAATTAAAATAATAAATTATATGTAATTATTATTTAATTAGTTTTAATAATTAGTTTTTGAATTATTTACATTAAGAAAGTAATTAAAAAAAAGAAATAAGGGTATAAGAGTCATTTTAAGTTAAAAAGTAAGGGTACTTTAGTCATGTTAGTTGCATCATGGACTATTGTTTATGAACAAAATATATTATTAACTCCAAAAATTTATAAATAGACTAATAGAGGGACTATAAATAACACACGACCATAATTCAGGACTATGTGTTAATTATTGACTTTGAGGAAAACATGTAGTAGTTGTTTTGGGGAACACACACACAGCCACACAGGCCATCCTCTTGTACAGCCGAGTTTCGCTGCCCTCCCTCTAGGGTTTCATAATTATACACCGAACCGAAGCAAACCAAGATCAACCGATCGCGACAGATGGCCGGTAATGGGATGCACCAATACCACCCGCAGTGGCCACCGGCACCGGCTCCGTCTCCCCCCATCGTCGTCCCGCCTCCACCTGCACACCCTCACCATTCTCCCATGTCCTTGGACAATCGCATCCCGGGTGATGAGGTTAGGACGATCTTCATTTCTGGTCTACCGGAGGACGTTAAGGAGAGAGAATTGCAGAACTTGCTGAGATGGTTACCCGGGTACGAAGCGTCGCAGGTTAACTTCAAAGGCGAAGTCCCTATGGGCTTTGCGCTTTTCTCGACTCCGCATTTTGCTATTGCCGCTAGAGACGCTCTTCAGGTAAACTACATGTCTACATGTCTGCTTATTAAAAAATGTATGACGTGCATGTTAAGGAAAGGGAGGGGAAGGAAAGGAAATATGTAGTTGGTGTGTCCTTGAGTTCTTTTAAGAAGGCGACTGGAAGGAAACGGAGGGGGAAGGAGGGGATATTTGGCTCAAGATGATAAAGAAGGAAATGACTCCCCTCCACTTCTTTTCCTTTCCTTCCAACTCAACTCAAGAACATAATTCAATCTTTCCCATTCTTTCCCTTCCCTTCACTTTTCATTTTTTTTAAAAACTCAAGAACGGAGTGTAAGTGATTATGTTTTGTGGTTTAGGATATGGTTTTTGATGCGGAATCGAAGTCGGTCCTGCACACAGAAATGGCAAAGAAAAATCTGTTTGTGAAACGGGGTGAGTTTAAGTTTAGAGCTTTAGAATTTAGATACCTTGTAATTGCGTGTGAACAGAACCACAATGTCTATTAGTTTGCTTTGCAGCCTTGTGTTAAGGTTAGGTTGATACACACACAAACACGACACACACATAAAAACCACAAATTGCGTCTATTATAATCAACCGACTCATTACAGCTTAGGTCTGATTTTATTATTATAATTAGAAGGGTCATCATACTCTTCTTGGGGTCCTTATTGTTTCATTTGAATGTGTGAAAATAACAGCTTCAAGCGTGTTTAAAGTCCTCACTGGCCAAAACCTATTCGTTCTAATACATTGGTGACCCTGGTTTTCGATTGTTTCCCCTTAAGCACTTACAATTATTACTATTATCAGGCTACTGCCCCTGCTTCTTCATATCTGTTCTTGTTATAGATTTTTTATTGTTTTTTAGCTTTTAATTTCAGCTAGTTTTAGGTTGATCTGTACAGTGTTAGTTACTAGCTATCTTTACCTCCTATTTCCACCAAGTGCCTTAAAGTTGGATTTCTGCTTCATCCACTTTTCCAACCCACTTCTTCTGACGCTTTTTAATGCATGCAGTCATTTTCTCCGGATTCTATTAGCCTCCCTTCTGATGTACAAAGGCTCTTGTGTAAGCATCTTATCATCAAACATATAGATCATCTCTTTCTGGTTCTATCAGCTTGTCTACCCTTGTTCCTCTAAGTCTGTGTCACTGTGCCTCCAGCACACTTCATGGGCATAAATTTACAAGCTATGGATGACCTTCTTTCCTGTTTTCTAGTAAGAACTAAGAGTGCATTTAGTTGTGGAATAGTTTTCTGGAAAGACTGGAGTTCATTTTCAGAAAAATTGGAAAATGCGTTCATATGAAAGGGGGGAGTTTTCTTTTTCATGAAAAAGTAGAAAACATGCATATGTTTTTTTGTTTTTATTTATTTTCTTTCTTCACATTCCTACTTTTAACTTCACATTAGTGCATTACCCCCCCCCCCCCCCCCCCACACACACACACCAATTGACTAGCTTTCTTCCCCCCACGCCATTCTATAGTATGCATGAGCTTTTACTCGCATGCCCTACCCACATGTTAATGTCGTGGCCTGCATATGGGATGGCAACCATACTTGCTAACTTTTGTAAGCGTGTTGATTTGACACCTTCGTATTCACTTTACCTGGTTTTATTAACATGTCGTCAGGGCTATGACCCGAGCTTTGATTACTACTAGTAATTTACTAGTACTGATATGCTGAAGCTGTACATTATAATGCACGGTATCTGACCCTGTTTTTTAATGTCCATATGTCCATGTTCCAGCATAGATTTTTGTGCCTTTACTGAAGGGAATAGTTAGATACGATGATATGCTGACACACTTTTTCACTTGCTGGGGTCCGCCATGCAATCATACGTGTAGTAGTTAAAGAAGAGTGCGTCAATGTATTTATATTATCAACAAATTTTTTTTAAAGTACAACGATGTTACCATTATCTGTTTTCTCAGAATTGAGGTACATGATCTTCCGAATATAATTGAATGCACTTTGTTATTTTTGGAAAGAGGATGCATCAATCACACATTTGTATCGGTCATTAGCTGCATGCATTTTATTTTGTTGACATAACATCTGGTATTCAATCTGTGATGGCTGGGGAAGGTAAGTAACATAGGAACAATATCATGTCTAGTTCAACTTATCTCTCTGAAACGCTCTGAGGTTATGACCTTCTTGTAGCATAGGAACAAACATCATGGATATTGGTCTGTTTTGACGAGAGTAGAGTTTATAAAATTATCCGCTAATATGTCAAGCATCTATAAAAGCTTTCAAAAGAACTTGGTGAACATGATGATATATCCGTTCTTCAGCTTGTGTCTATGCTAAAATATTTGTTTGAGATGTATCTTTCTATCAGGTAAGCTTGATTTTTAGCCTGTGCTGTCATCTACTAAAGTTCTGTTGATCTGTAGGAATAGTAGCTGATCCAAATTCTTTTGATCAAAGTAAGCGTATGAGAACAGGGGGAGACTATACACACACCGGCTTCTCAAGTCCATCCCCTTTTCATCCTCCACCCGCACCTGTTTGGGGCTCACATGGGTTAGTTCATATATGGGCCAAAGTTTTGTTTTTTATGTTTGTATAAAGATATTGAATAGGCAGATGGTACATTGTCCAGTTGAGGATTCTTTTTGGGGTTGTGGCTTACTTGTCTATTAATTTTCAACTAATCATTTTGTAATTTGCGCAGGTATATAGCCCACCCACCGCCACCATATGACCCTTATGGGGGTTATCCTGTTTCTCAAGTACCTATGGCTGCCCCTCTTGCCCTACCTGCAGCTCCTGTACCTGCACCTAGCAGTTATATGCCAGTTCAGGTGATAATTCTATGTAATCGTTCTTTCTCTTGCATTTTGTGATAGTTATTAATAAAAATACTAACTCCGTGTTTTATATGTAGCTAGGTATCACTAATTCACCATGGGTATGAGTTTACTAATAAGAGGGAATGGGAATGGGAATGGGGATGGGGATGGGGATGGATTTCTAAACTTACACCCATGGTGGTTTTAGAGCATGCCTACATCAATGGTTTTGATACCCAATTTTTAAAACCTAAGCCCTTAAACCAAACACTTTTATTGGGATTGAAATTCATTCCCTTGTAAATCTTTAATATCTTTCCCACTTATTGCTCTTCCAGAATATATACTGTGCTGATTTTCTATATGATTTTGCTTTTCTAGAACACGAAAGATAATCCTCCTTGCAATACTTTGTTTATTGGGAATCTTGGGGAGAGCATAAATGAAGAAGAGCTAAGAGGACTTTTCAGTATGTAAGAAGTTTCTCTCTGAGGCTTTAACAGTTAATAAATCGCCTTGGAACCTTTTGTGTACTCTCGTCACTGATGTTACTGTGCAGGCAACCAGGTTTTAAGCAAATGAAGGTCTTGAGACAGGAAAGGCATACTGTTTGCTTTATTGAGTTTGAGGTCAGATTCAGTTGTACCTTATTTTATAAGTTTATGGATCTATCTTCAAAGATGTTGTATACTGTTGACTACCTCCTGTCAGATCTTTATCTCTAGTTATTCTTGTGCTATATTTATGTCCGCAGGATTTGAACAGTGCAACAAATGTGCATCTTAGCTTACAGGGCGCTGTTATCCCTAGTTCTGGTTCTGTTGGCATGCGAATACAATATCCTTATACATCTTTGTCCCTTTTCTTGTTTCTTTTATTTGTTTGCATGTGTTTGTTCAATTATATATAACTTTAATTCTATTTATTTGTTACTAGGGTTTAATTACTTGTCTATCAGTCTACCACCAAACCAGAATTGGCTAAAGGTTATGTTCTTTTATATAACCAGACTACCAGAGACTATTAACTTTTGCTTGCTTGTCTTTGGTTTTGTAACTTGTAAGCATGTTATCTGCTTAATTAAGTAATTTGGTCACTCTTCTTTTTGTCAGTTTTTAATGTAGATGCGAGGTTGTTAGCTTTTGTTCTCTATATAATTGAAGCAATTATGTTTTTCCTATATAATCGAAGTTATTATGTCTTATTGTGATGTCATAAGCTTTTAAAGTGCACATTAGTTACTTGTTCATCCTTCATGGGCTGGTTTCTGCTTTCATAGCCAAAGAAAATGTCACTCTGTGTTGGTCTATTTTTCTTTTATATACTTCATTTTTGTTATTTGTTTTTTGTTGTTGAGAGATGCGACAGCATTTGGAATATGGAAAAGTTTTGGTACAGTAGGGTTTTCTCATGTGTATTGAAAGTATGGTTATTAGCATGTGTATTGTCATTGAGGTTTGCCTTGTTTCAGTTATATTTTCTTTAACCTCAGAAAACATACTCGAAGAACCCCTTTGGGAAAAGGAAAGACGCTAGCTACCCTGGCTCAAATGGATCACTAGCAGTTGCAGCTATTACTTACCAGTAGCTGGAAGGGGATGTACTCTGTTCTCTATGCTCTGACAATACTACATATAGGATGCATATTGCTGCTGGGCATGCATCTGTTATACCATCAAGTCATGAGCAATGCATTAGCATCACTTGCATGTAATTGCAGTGTGTTCTTGTGAGCATATAGTCTAGCCATATCATAGTGTACCCAAGACATGCATATTAAGCATCATTTCAGAATGCTGTGGACTTCTTCAGGGTGAACATGATAATGTTTAATGCTGCTGCATTAGTTTGTAGTTATTAACTTATTATTTCATTTTTGCTATACCATCATGTTTTCATGATTATGCAGCTATTCATCTAGATCTCTTTACGTCAAGCTAATTTCACCTTCAATATAAGAATTCAGATCTCTATATTCTAACCAATTTCACCTTCAATTAGATCTCTTTTGTAGTCCGTGTGCCAAAAATAAACCCGAAAGAGATGGGGTTGTAATAAAAGTATAATGCAGGGAATCATTGCATGTCCATGGAAAACAAGCATCTCATGCATGAATTTATGCTAGAAGAAATGTTAAGAGATCCAAATTGTAAATAAGACTAGTTGCCATCACTAAAGCCATAGTTAGTTCTCTTGCTGAGCTGATTATGGAGCTGACAATGAAAATCTAACATTCAGGGGTCAAAGCATGTACCATGGAGGTTCTTCGAAATCTATTCCGTGCGGGGTAAATTTTCAACCTCCAATCAAAGGGATTAACTGTTTTCAGTTTCAGGTAATATATCATCTAAACATCTTAAGTCAAACATCTGCTTTAGAGTGTTGATGCTAGGGATCAGGTTGAAAAAACGCCTGTATATGATTGCACTGTAGATTTTTTTGCTTTGCTTCCTTGTTATTGATTATTGCTATTGTCATGAGTTAAAGATGTTCGAATTTGCTTATGTCCCAAAAAACAGCAATGAGGAGGTTTTAGGTCTGTGGACATGAAACTTTTGCTGTTTTTCATCTTTATGCATGGATGATGCACTCTCGCTGTGAATTTGCTATTGAGGTTTCACACTTTGGTGGTTACCTAAATTTATCATTTTAGTAAAAGCATCTAGCAGTGTATTGGTTACTGCACCTATCAACTGTGAATTTGCTTTGCTACTCATGTAGCACACTTTTAAATCAAATATGGCGGTTTTACACCTATCAACTCTATAACATATATCACACACACAGATACATATATGCTCCCTCAAAAAAAAAAAAAAAAAAAAAAAGGAAAAACCTTTCGATATATGCCTTATTAACAACTCCATCTTTAGAATCTTGTTTGGGACATTCTGCATAGGGATTGTGAGGGCAGATGCAGTGGTTGTTTGCTGCCAGTATGTTTAGCAATTGGACCAATGCCCCCCCACCCCATATTAATGATGTCATTCCATTCCCAAGTACCTGATACTCGTAGTTCATTTTTTAACATACCATGCACAGGTATTGACATTTATCCAAGTTTCATTATATATATTGAGGTTGAGATTTATGGTTGTCTTGCCTGCATTGATACTGTAAAGCTGTTGTCTGAAAGTTGCTGACTTGAGGTTTCTTGGAGCTGACCTTTTAGATGGTATGAAATCTGAATTTCTAAAGTTCAAGTAAATACTGATTTCTTGCGTGAAACATTAAGGGATGATTCTATATTGATAAATATAGTTTTCGTATTACCAAATTTTTCTGGTGGACTGTATATCATGACCGTGGATATAGTTACATCTACAACTGCAAGAAAATTGAAGATGAGCATAGTCTACGCTACAGATTTGCAAGGATAAATATCCGATGGCCTGAATCGAGCTTTGGATTGAATCTATTAGAACATACTAGTCTGGTAAATTCAAGTGTGTTTTTGAGTTGTAGCTCTTTGTATATTTAAACAAGATGCTTGGCTTTAGCGGCCGTTGCTAATACAACAATCTCTTTTTATGATGTTATTGTTTTTAAGAGCCAGAGCCAGTTTAATGTTGAAACAAATGTGCTCACTGGTAGAATTGTATGACCATCTTGCAGGTTTTAAGGTTGTTACATAAGGAAAACATGGTACGTAGTTTTAAAAATAGTAGTGCAATAATTTCTAATCAGGACCTGGAAAAGTGTGCACATTTCTAATCAGGACCTAGAAGCAGCAGCACGGAGTGGATGGTAAAATATGAAGCTAATTCTATTTGTTACAACAAAATGATTTAGCATCAACTTATTCTAAAGTCTGAATGGTTTAAAGGTTTAGCATCATTATAGTTCTGAGTAGAGAAAGAAAAGATTGGTTTGATGATACATTCGAATTGAAGGTCTGAATAACAGAAAATTCTTATATTACCCTTTTGTATTATATATGCATCCAACTAGCGTGTCGCGAGTTGGTTGGAGTGTGAGACATTCTAACACAATCGCTCCCCTTTACTCGGCTGGTTTATTTGGGTAGGTTTCCCACTCGTGCTCCCCCCTCTCTATTTCTCTCCTGTCTCTACATTCAATTCTATTTTTTTTTAATAAAAAATAGAGAATAGTTGAGGGGGATGGATGTGAGGGTTATTGGATTGAAAGAAAAAAAATGATATGGCGTTAAAGTATCAGGAATTAGAGGGATAAATGTCCGAGTGTTAAAATAAAATATTAGGTTAAAGCCATTAAATAGTTGTCATATTTCCCCTATATTTCATTATGGCACGTCTTTTTTTTTTAACATGTGGTCAGTCAAGTCATTAAAAATGTGTCAGTGTGCCAAAATTCGATCTGCAACTTATCCAGCAGGTTTCTCGATCTATTGTTGATCGTTTTCGCAAATTCTTTTTGTAGAACCTTGTAAATAATCATTTTACCTTTCAGAGGAATTTATGAATTTTCATTAAGTGTAGCCCAAGAAATTGCTAATTAAAGTCGGTTATGTATCACTCAAGACCATCTTAATATTTTTTAATGATTTCATTCATTTTAAACTCGTTTTTTTACCGTACTTTTTGTACTACTTTATAGATAACTCGATTACCTTATTAATGGAGATTTTCAAAATCAAAGTGTCAGATTTTTATTCCATTTCAATTCAAAAACAGCGCAAAAAAAAAACTCATTTTTCACCAACTCCTACTTGTTTTAAATAATTCTTTTTACAGATTATAATAGATAATCTTTTTACCTTTCAAAAGATACCAAATTAATGAATTTTCATCAAGTATAAGCCAAGAAATTGTTAATTAAAGTCGGGTATGACCCATTAAGCACCCTTACGGTATTTTGATTATTTGACTCATATTACACTCGCTTTTAGTTGGGTTTTTTTGTATTATATTATAAATAACTTGATTACCTTTTCATAGACTTTTTTTTTTGAACGACAAAGTTAGTTGTTTGTAAGTTAGTAAACCCCATGTTAGAATTAAACTTCAATGTCAAGGTTTGAACCCTGTACCTCCTAGAAGGCTTTGCCTCCCCCTCACTCTTAACCACTAGGCTAAGAGATCATTGGTTACCTTTTCATAGACTCAAGAATCATTGATTTTCATCAAGTAGAAATAGAGAATTTCAAGTTTAAACTTTCAATTTTAAAGTGAAGAAGATGAGTGGGAAAGGTGACCTGCTATAGCAGGTCAAAACCAACAAAATTGCATATTAACATGTTTTTTATGACTTGATTGACCACATGTGTAAAAAAAAAGTAGACGTGTCACAGTAAAAGAAAAAGATGATAGTTATTTAATGGTTTTACTCCTTAAATATACTGTTTGTTACCTACTACATTATAATATTTACATTGTTGATTTTTTGGGCCAAAACATCAATAATCATGACTAATAAATTAATAAAACATATATTCTTGTAACATTAAATAATAACAATAACATTAATGACTTGAAGAATAATGCATATATACAACAATATAGTATATATACTAGGTTTTAAATCCGTGTAAATACGGATCTGTATTCATAATATTGTGTAAATGTCTTTATAAGTTTGTTTTTTATAAAGAAAGTTTTGTATCATATTCCAATTAGATAGCGAATTACATATAATCATAATTAAGTAAAGACATGTAATTGATACCAACAAGCATTTTAATGGCCCTCGCTACTGCGAGGGGTAACTTAATTTTACTATTATATAATTATGAATTTTAGCAAGAATGAATTCTAAATAAATATATTTCTTTTTCAAAAAGTAAATTAGGATGAAAGCTAGGTAATATAACATTTATTTATAAAATTAAAATGATTCGTTATGCTAACATCATCAAACTTAATTAATGTTTAAATAATAAAAATAGATATAAAAAATTTTAATCAGTCTGAGCTCCGGCCCCTTAGGTGATATAGGGGCTTGAGATTCTAGTTTTTATAATCTCAGCCTCTAGCCTCGTTTCAGTGTAAATCTTGAGGAAATTATCAATTAATTAGACCCAGCCCCTACCCAGCTCTAGCTCGTTAAGCCAAACATACCCTAATTTAATATAGGTATATAACATGTAAGTATATGAAAAAGAAAACTAAAAAATATGCCCTACATTTGTTTTTCTCATAAGATATCTAAAGATTAATGTCTAATTGTATGGATATCAAGATAGTATGAGAAAATTAATTATCTCATGCGATAACATGATCTCATGAGAAAATAAATATCATGATAAAATGGCAAAATTACAAAACTACCTCTTAATATCTCATGAGAATTTGGTGTTTTAATTAGCAAATTGATAGATATGGTAATTATCTTTAGAACTCTATATAGGAACTCCTAAAGGAATTCAAACCAATCTTATTTAGTAGGGCGAATTGCCGAGAAAGGTAACTATAATACCCAAATTTGACAATAAAGGTAATGTCCATTTTTTCGGGCCAACAAAGGACTCTAAATTCTAATTTATTCAAAAAGGTATATGGTAACCGGATCTTTAGGTAGCCGGTTAATATGGTACTGACATGTCATTTAATTGATTAGGTGGCAAAAATCTGAATTTTTTTTATAAAAGAAAAGCTTATGTGGCAAATAAATTATTTATTACTCTTAAATATATCAATTATTATCTCTAATCTTCAACTCCTCTCATTCTTGATTCTCCCCTGCTACTTCACGTTTCTGCCCTTACCATAGAACCACCGCCCTCATAGAACCACCACCACCATAGAACCACCGCAAGCATCTCACCACCGCCACCGTCGCTCCATCGTTGCCATGAACCATCGTCCTACCGCCACCGTGAACCACCAGATCTGAGTTCGAATCGAAATTAGGGTTTTTCAGATCTGCTCCCCGTTACCGTCGCTTCACCGCTCTCCCTCACCGTCGCAAACCCTAACTGAGATGGTTCCCTCAGATCTGCTCTCCGTCACCGTCGCAAACCCCAACTGAGATGGTTCTCTCAGATCTGCTCTCCGCCATCGCCGCCGTCTCAGATCTGCTCTCCGTTAGGGTTTTCAGATCTCTCTCTTTCTCTCTATTTCTGTTCTTCGAAGTTCCACCGCACATATTTAGGGTTTTCAGATTGTGTTCGTAGATTAGGGTTTGGGTTCTTACATCGACCAGATCTAAATCCTCGTCTGTGGATGTGTGTTTGGGTTCTTACATCTGAATCGATACAGGGGCTTGTGTTTGTGGGTGTGTGCATGTATGCGGTCCAGATTGTTCTTCATCTAGATCTGTGTGTTTATTGGTGTTTGAACAGAAATCTGTGCGGTGGTTCATGGCGGCGGTGGTGTAGTCAACGGCGAAGGATGGTGGTCACCTGGTGGACATCGGCGGAGGATCTTCATAACCTCAAGAACATAACATAATTATGAATTGTTATTAAAAATTAAAAAAGTAAAGTTATTAAAAAAAGATAATAACATAAATAAACTGTTATTAAAAATTAAAAAAAGTAAAGATATTAAATTATGACCGGATAATGATAAGTTTTTATAAACGGAGAACACGTCAGCATAATGCATGATATGGCATTGACTGGGATGCCACGTGTATAGCCATGTCACAGGTAACCTGCTGACTAGGTAGTTAGCAGGTTTCATAGGTCATCATACCCTTTTTTGTTAAATTTTGAAATTTATAATCCATTCTCGGCCTAAAAAATTAGACATTACCTTTATTGTCAAATTTGGGTATTATAGTTACTTTTCTCGGCAATTTGTCCTATTTTGTATAACATATAGATAGCGTTAATAGAATTCTTCTTGGGATTGATGAAGTACTTGTCGATCTTGAGAATCAATGTGATAGTTTAAATATTTTAATCAAGAAATAATACAATTTTATAAATACCCGTTAATGAATTAAGTCTTTAATAATATCAACCCTTAAAATATTAAACACATAAATATATATATTTTAAACCTCGACTTACTTTATTATAACTCTCTATTTCGAAACCGGATATTACAGTATTTTAGTTAAAGCACAAAGCTTAAGTTGATTAATCTTTAGGTTGCACGTCATTAAAACATGAAATGTAAAATGGGTAAGTCCATGTGCAGCGGGGCTCAGGTTGCTTTTAGGTTGGGTGGGAACATCACTACGGGTGTTTTAGGTTGGCTTTGGGAATTGTCCAAATGGTCCTTTAACTTAGGGGTTTCTGCCATTTTCGTCCTTTAACTTTAAAAGTGGTACGAATCATCCTTAAACTGCCATTTTCATGCCGTTTTGGTCCTTATTAACAGATTCCGTTAACTTTTTCCGTTAAAATAGGTAAAATGACCATTTTACCCTTGTATTTATATTTTATTGTTTTATTTTTTATTTTTACTCATTTTATAAATTAATTAATAATTAAGTCAAAGTCAACTCTGTCAAAGTTCCAAGTCAAAGTTAAAAGTCAAAGTCATCTCTTTCTTTTTCTCTCTCATTCCGTCAACTAGAAACCACCACCCGCTACCACCACCACCCACCACCACCAGCAACCACTTCCACCGTAACCCACCACCACCACAGTTTGTTCATCGGAACACACACACACACACACAAAATTCAGTCTCTGATTTGGTTAAATTCCTGAAGTAAATTTTTTTTTAATTTTCAAACAAAAAAAACAAACACAAAAAATTCAGATCTAAAGAACAAGAAAAAGGATTTAGGGTTTTCTTCCATTATTCAAGAACACCACAACCACTGAGAGAGAGAGAGAGAGAGAGAGAGACGACGACGACAGATGATTAGGGTTTTCTTGATCAATCTCCGTTGCCACCACCGCCGGACACCAACCCACCACCACGTTTCTCTTAGGGTTGTTCTTGATCGGAAAACACTACCACCAAATAACCACCGCAAATCTTGATCTTGAATCTTGAAGCTGGATCTGGACGGAATGAAGATGACGGTGGTGCAGATCTTGCATCGATGGTGGCTGCTAGGGTTTCTTGGAGTGCGATAGAGAGAAAGAGATTAGAGAGGCAGGTGGTGGCTTGCTCGGATCTTTGATTACGGAGGAGTTGTTGGTCGTGACGGCGGTGGCGTGCTCAGATATGGTGCTGGAGTCTGACGGTGGGGCACAGAGGATGGTGGTGGTGGTTCTAAGAGAAAAATGGGTGAAGAGGAGAAAGGCTAAGGAGAAAGCGATCCTCAGTGTGGTGGCCGGTGCTCAGAGGACGCCGTGACGGTGGTGGTGGCCGTTGGCGGTGCCGGCGCTAGAGGTGGTGGTGGGACGATGCTTATCAAGGGAGACCAGAGATCGAGAGTGAGGTTTGGTGAGAAAGAATATATATATTTATTTAAAAAGGATTAAATATTATTTTAAATTAATAAAAAGTTAGATAAATGGTAAAAAGTTAGAAAAAATGGTAAAATGACCAAACTACCCCTGATTTAACTGAGAAAGTTAACGGCAACTGTTTATAAGGACCAAAACGGCATGAAAATGGCAGTTTAAGGATGATTCGTACTACTTTTAAAGTTAAAGGACGAAAATGGCAGAAACCCTAAGTCAAAGGACCATTTGGACAATTAACTCTCCAAACTAAAAAGTTTTTGCAGTTTTTTTATATTTATTTTTGTTGGTTTTATAAAGAGAGTGAGAAAAGATAAATTATTTGAGTTGTTTGGGTTGGACGCTACTTGTGTTTTGGGTTGATTTTTGGTTGGGAAGGAAACAGTAAGAAAAGCTAATGTGGCAGCCACTGTTCTAAAAAACGCGCCATGGTGCGCCATGGCTTGAGGCGTGGCTCCGACGTTAAGAAATGGACCATGGCGTGAACATTAGGCGTGGCGTGCGCCAAGGCTCGCCTTTACCCGCCAAATGACAAGTTTTTTAAGGCGTGGCGTGAAAAAAAATAAAAAATTTAAAAAAATCAACTTTTTTGTGTCGGATTTGCGATCGTGTATATTGAATTTTTATAAATTTGATTTTTGTAATTTGTATAATGTTAATTTGCTCTCAATTTGTGTGATTATCAGCAATCTGCATAAAAATAAGTATACACTACATACATATAATTATAAAATACAGACAAAAATACCGCGTTAAGTCACACCTTAGAAAACGCTATGGCGAAGCCTTAGAAAACGTCATGGCTTCTATAACTTGAGGCTTGACCATACCGCTACGCCGCGCCTTACGTTATTTAGAACCTTGGTGGCAGCTGAGGTGATATTTGGGTTAATTTAAGTTCAAAAGGTGTTACTTATGACCTAATATGTTTGTTTGGACGGAAAGAAATGACAAATGAATGAAATAGACAAAGTAATATAATGGTCAAAGGAATGTAATAGTTTATTACCATTTACATCCGTATGTTTGGTTGCTTTCTCGAAATGGAATGAATCATTAATGTAGTATGCTTGTAAAGAGGAATATACATTGGAATGTAATAAAATAAATAAACAATGACCATAATATCCTGCATTAATAAATAGATATAACTTAAATTAAGTAATTTCATATATAAAACTTTATTTTAAATACATTTTATACGTCTTAAAAATATTTATAAATATCAAAACTACGATATTAATACGATATTTTAAAAATGATAATTTTTTTATTAAAATGATCTTTACAGCCAAATAACAAGATAAAATATCTTTTATTTATATATTTGTATTGAAAACGCTATTTTCTTTATCAAAATTTCATATTTTATATACACATATCTAAATGTATTTTACTTTTAACTAATTAATAATTTAATAAAAGTATGTAAAACAATAACTTATTATATAGAAAGATTAATTATAAAAAACAAAAAAAAACTTAGTTAAGAACATTATAGAAAATATCTTTTTAGAAAATTCTATAAATATAAAATATTTATTAATATTAGTAAAAGAAACTTTAAAAATTAGATTAATTAATAAAGTTCATTCCATTTTATGATGAAGTTAGGAAAAAACACATATTCCTTATGGAATAAAATAGAAGGAATCATATTACTTGTGTAATGAGTTATTTCATTTCTTTGTGATAAACAAACATGTTTTTTAGTTACATATGAATGAGTTATCCATTTCTTCTCTTATTCCTTCGTACCAAACACTGCGTAAGTGTAATTTTTTGAATACTTACAAGTGTGAACGGTCTGTGTTTTTTTTTCAATTAACAAATAATAATTATTGATTGATACGTGTAATATATTACTTTTCGCTTCTAATCTCATTTCTATGTTAACCCTTCATTATATTATGTGTAGGAATGGAATACAAATAAAAATGGAAGATACATACATAACCTTCCAGAATAGAAAAGGAAAAAAAGAAAAAAAAGTGAAATGAACAGAAAATGAATATAAAAAGTAAAAATAAATTTGTGAAGGTGTTGGGTGGGGTGTAATAATGTATAGATAGAGACGAGGGGGGGCACAAATACAGAGGAGCTTCATTTGATATTCACTATCTCAGAATTGAGGTACATGATCTTCCGAATATAATTGAATGCACTTTGTTATTTTTGGAAAGAGGATGCATCAATCACACATTTGTATCGGTCATTAGCTGCATGCATTTTATTTTGTTGACATAACATCTGGTATTCAATCTGTGATGGCTGGGGAAGGTAAGTAACATAGGAACAATATCATGTCTAGTTCAACTTATCTCTCTGAAACGCTCTGAGGTTATGACCTTCTTGTAGCATAGGAACAAACATCATGGATATTGGTCTGTTTTGACGAGAGTAGAGTTTATAAAATTATCCGCTAATATGTCAAGCATCTATAAAAGCTTTCAAAAGAACTTGGTGAACATGATGATATATCCGTTCTTCAGCTTGTGTCTATGCTAAAATATTTGTTTGAGATGTATCTTTCTATCAGGTAAGCTTGATTTTTAGCCTGTGCTGTCATCTACTAAAGTTCTGTTGATCTGTAGGAATAGTAGCTGATCCAAATTCTTTTGATCAAAGTAAGCGTATGAGAACAGGGGGAGACTATACACACACCGGCTTCTCAAGTCCATCCCCTTTTCATCCTCCACCCGCACCTGTTTGGGGCTCACATGGGTTAGTTCATATATGGGCCAAAGTTTTGTTTTTTATGTTTGTATAAAGATATTGAATAGGCAGATGGTACATTGTCCAGTTGAGGATTCTTTTTGGGGTTGTGGCTTACTTGTCTATTAATTTTCAACTAATCATTTTGTAATTTGCGCAGGTATATAGCCCACCCACCGCCACCATATGACCCTTATGGGGGTTATCCTGTTTCTCAAGTACCTATGGCTGCCCCTCTTGCCCTACCTGCAGCTCCTGTACCTGCACCTAGCAGTTATATGCCAGTTCAGGTGATAATTCTATGTAATCGTTCTTTCTCTTGCATTTTGTGATAGTTATTAATAAAAATACTAACTCCGTGTTTTATATGTAGCTAGGTATCACTAATTCACCATGGGTATGAGTTTACTAATAAGAGGGAATGGGAATGGGAATGGGGATGGGGATGGGGATGGATTTCTAAACTTACACCCATGGTGGTTTTAGAGCATGCCTACATCAATGGTTTTGATACCCAATTTTTAAAACCTAAGCCCTTAAACCAAACACTTTTATTGGGATTGAAATTCATTCCCTTGTAAATCTTTAATATCTTTCCCACTTATTGCTCTTCCAGAATATATACTGTGCTGATTTTCTATATGATTTTGCTTTTCTAGAACACGAAAGATAATCCTCCTTGCAATACTTTGTTTATTGGGAATCTTGGGGAGAGCATAAATGAAGAAGAGCTAAGAGGACTTTTCAGTATGTAAGAAGTTTCTCTCTGAGGCTTTAACAGTTAATAAATCGCCTTGGAACCTTTTGTGTACTCTCGTCACTGATGTTACTGTGCAGGCAACCAGGTTTTAAGCAAATGAAGGTCTTGAGACAGGAAAGGCATACTGTTTGCTTTATTGAGTTTGAGGTCAGATTCAGTTGTACCTTATTTTATAAGTTTATGGATCTATCTTCAAAGATGTTGTATACTGTTGACTACCTCCTGTCAGATCTTTATCTCTAGTTATTCTTGTGCTATATTTATGTCCGCAGGATTTGAACAGTGCAACAAATGTGCATCTTAGCTTACAGGGCGCTGTTATCCCTAGTTCTGGTTCTGTTGGCATGCGAATACAATATCCTTATACATCTTTGTCCCTTTTCTTGTTTCTTTTATTTGTTTGCATGTGTTTGTTCAATTATATATAACTTTAATTCTATTTATTTGTTACTAGGGTTTAATTACTTGTCTATCAGTCTACCACCAAACCAGAATTGGCTAAAGGTTATGTTCTTTTATATAACCAGACTACCAGAGACTATTAACTTTTGCTTGCTTGTCTTTGGTTTTGTAACTTGTAAGCATGTTATCTGCTTAATTAAGTAATTTGGTCACTCTTCTTTTTGTCAGTTTTTAATGTAGATGCGAGGTTGTTAGCTTTTGTTCTCTATATAATTGAAGCAATTATGTTTTTCCTATATAATCGAAGTTATTATGTCTTATTGTGATGTCATAAGCTTTTAAAGTGCACATTAGTTACTTGTTCATCCTTCATGGGCTGGTTTCTGCTTTCATAGCCAAAGAAAATGTCACTCTGTGTTGGTCTATTTTTCTTTTATATACTTCATTTTTGTTATTTGTTTTTTGTTGTTGAGAGATGCGACAGCATTTGGAATATGGAAAAGTTTTGGTACAGTAGGGTTTTCTCATGTGTATTGAAAGTATGGTTATTAGCATGTGTATTGTCATTGAGGTTTGCCTTGTTTCAGTTATATTTTCTTTAACCTCAGAAAACATACTCGAAGAACCCCTTTGGGAAAAGGAAAGACGCTAGCTACCCTGGCTCAAATGGATCACTAGCAGTTGCAGCTATTACTTACCAGTAGCTGGAAGGGGATGTACTCTGTTCTCTATGCTCTGACAATACTACATATAGGATGCATATTGCTGCTGGGCATGCATCTGTTATACCATCAAGTCATGAGCAATGCATTAGCATCACTTGCATGTAATTGCAGTGTGTTCTTGTGAGCATATAGTCTAGCCATATCATAGTGTACCCAAGACATGCATATTAAGCATCATTTCAGAATGCTGTGGACTTCTTCAGGGTGAACATGATAATGTTTAATGCTGCTGCATTAGTTTGTAGTTATTAACTTATTATTTCATTTTTGCTATACCATCATGTTTTCATGATTATGCAGCTATTCATCTAGATCTCTTTACGTCAAGCTAATTTCACCTTCAATATAAGAATTCAGATCTCTATATTCTAACCAATTTCACCTTCAATTAGATCTCTTTTGTAGTCCGTGTGCCAAAAATAAACCCGAAAGAGATGGGGTTGTAATAAAAGTATAATGCAGGGAATCATTGCATGTCCATGGAAAACAAGCATCTCATGCATGAATTTATGCTAGAAGAAATGTTAAGAGATCCAAATTGTAAATAAGACTAGTTGCCATCACTAAAGCCATAGTTAGTTCTCTTGCTGAGCTGATTATGGAGCTGACAATGAAAATCTAACATTCAGGGGTCAAAGCATGTACCATGGAGGTTCTTCGAAATCTATTCCGTGCGGGGTAAATTTTCAACCTCCAATCAAAGGGATTAACTGTTTTCAGTTTCAGGTAATATATCATCTAAACATCTTAAGTCAAACATCTGCTTTAGAGTGTTGATGCTAGGGATCAGGTTGAAAAAACGCCTGTATATGATTGCACTGTAGATTTTTTTGCTTTGCTTCCTTGTTATTGATTATTGCTATTGTCATGAGTTAAAGATGTTCGAATTTGCTTATGTCCCAAAAAACAGCAATGAGGAGGTTTTAGGTCTGTGGACATGAAACTTTTGCTGTTTTTCATCTTTATGCATGGATGATGCACTCTCGCTGTGAATTTGCTATTGAGGTTTCACACTTTGGTGGTTACCTAAATTTATCATTTTAGTAAAAGCATCTAGCAGTGTATTGGTTACTGCACCTATCAACTGTGAATTTGCTTTGCTACTCATGTAGCACACTTTTAAATCAAATATGGCGGTTTTACACCTATCAACTCTATAACATATATCACACACACAGATACATATATGCTCCCTCAAAAAAAAAAAAAAAAAAAAAAAGGAAAAACCTTTCGATATATGCCTTATTAACAACTCCATCTTTAGAATCTTGTTTGGGACATTCTGCATAGGGATTGTGAGGGCAGATGCAGTGGTTGTTTGCTGCCAGTATGTTTAGCAATTGGACCAATGCCCCCCCACCCCATATTAATGATGTCATTCCATTCCCAAGTACCTGATACTCGTAGTTCATTTTTTAACATACCATGCACAGGTATTGACATTTATCCAAGTTTCATTATATATATTGAGGTTGAGATTTATGGTTGTCTTGCCTGCATTGATACTGTAAAGCTGTTGTCTGAAAGTTGCTGACTTGAGGTTTCTTGGAGCTGACCTTTTAGATGGTATGAAATCTGAATTTCTAAAGTTCAAGTAAATACTGATTTCTTGCGTGAAACATTAAGGGATGATTCTATATTGATAAATATAGTTTTCGTATTACCAAATTTTTCTGGTGGACTGTATATCATGACCGTGGATATAGTTACATCTACAACTGCAAGAAAATTGAAGATGAGCATAGTCTACGCTACAGATTTGCAAGGATAAATATCCGATGGCCTGAATCGAGCTTTGGATTGAATCTATTAGAACATACTAGTCTGGTAAATTCAAGTGTGTTTTTGAGTTGTAGCTCTTTGTATATTTAAACAAGATGCTTGGCTTTAGCGGCCGTTGCTAATACAACAATCTCTTTTTATGATGTTATTGTTTTTAAGAGCCAGAGCCAGTTTAATGTTGAAACAAATGTGCTCACTGGTAGAATTGTATGACCATCTTGCAGGTTTTAAGGTTGTTACATAAGGAAAACATGGTACGTAGTTTTAAAAATAGTAGTGCAATAATTTCTAATCAGGACCTGGAAAAGTGTGCACATTTCTAATCAGGACCTAGAAGCAGCAGCACGGAGTGGATGGTAAAATATGAAGCTAATTCTATTTGTTACAACAAAATGATTTAGCATCAACTTATTCTAAAGTCTGAATGGTTTAAAGGTTTAGCATCATTATAGTTCTGAGTAGAGAAAGAAAAGATTGGTTTGATGATACATTCGAATTGAAGGTCTGAATAACAGAAAATTCTTATATTACCCTTTTGTATTATATATGCATCCAACTAGCGTGTCGCGAGTTGGTTGGAGTGTGAGACATTCTAACACAATCGCTCCCCTTTACTCGGCTGGTTTATTTGGGTAGGTTTCCCACTCGTGCTCCCCCCTCTCTATTTCTCTCCTGTCTCTACATTCAATTCTATTTTTTTTTAATAAAAAATAGAGAATAGTTGAGGGGGATGGATGTGAGGGTTATTGGATTGAAAGAAAAAAAATGATATGGCGTTAAAGTATCAGGAATTAGAGGGATAAATGTCCGAGTGTTAAAATAAAATATTAGGTTAAAGCCATTAAATAGTTGTCATATTTCCCCTATATTTCATTATGGCACGTCTTTTTTTTTTAACATGTGGTCAGTCAAGTCATTAAAAATGTGTCAGTGTGCCAAAATTCGATCTGCAACTTATCCAGCAGGTTTCTCGATCTATTGTTGATCGTTTTCGCAAATTCTTTTTGTAGAACCTTGTAAATAATCATTTTACCTTTCAGAGGAATTTATGAATTTTCATTAAGTGTAGCCCAAGAAATTGCTAATTAAAGTCGGTTATGTATCACTCAAGACCATCTTAATATTTTTTAATGATTTCATTCATTTTAAACTCGTTTTTTTACCGTACTTTTTGTACTACTTTATAGATAACTCGATTACCTTATTAATGGAGATTTTCAAAATCAAAGTGTCAGATTTTTATTCCATTTCAATTCAAAAACAGCGCAAAAAAAAAACTCATTTTTCACCAACTCCTACTTGTTTTAAATAATTCTTTTTACAGATTATAATAGATAATCTTTTTACCTTTCAAAAGATACCAAATTAATGAATTTTCATCAAGTATAAGCCAAGAAATTGTTAATTAAAGTCGGGTATGACCCATTAAGCACCCTTACGGTATTTTGATTATTTGACTCATATTACACTCGCTTTTAGTTGGGTTTTTTTGTATTATATTATAAATAACTTGATTACCTTTTCATAGACTTTTTTTTTTGAACGACAAAGTTAGTTGTTTGTAAGTTAGTAAACCCCATGTTAGAATTAAACTTCAATGTCAAGGTTTGAACCCTGTACCTCCTAGAAGGCTTTGCCTCCCCCTCACTCTTAACCACTAGGCTAAGAGATCATTGGTTACCTTTTCATAGACTCAAGAATCATTGATTTTCATCAAGTAGAAATAGAGAATTTCAAGTTTAAACTTTCAATTTTAAAGTGAAGAAGATGAGTGGGAAAGGTGACCTGCTATAGCAGGTCAAAACCAACAAAATTGCATATTAACATGTTTTTTATGACTTGATTGACCACATGTGTAAAAAAAAAGTAGACGTGTCACAGTAAAAGAAAAAGATGATAGTTATTTAATGGTTTTACTCCTTAAATATACTGTTTGTTACCTACTACATTATAATATTTACATTGTTGATTTTTTGGGCCAAAACATCAATAATCATGACTAATAAATTAATAAAACATATATTCTTGTAACATTAAATAATAACAATAACATTAATGACTTGAAGAATAATGCATATATACAACAATATAGTATATATACTAGGTTTTAAATCCGTGTAAATACGGATCTGTATTCATAATATTGTGTAAATGTCTTTATAAGTTTGTTTTTTATAAAGAAAGTTTTGTATCATATTCCAATTAGATAGCGAATTACATATAATCATAATTAAGTAAAGACATGTAATTGATACCAACAAGCATTTTAATGGCCCTCGCTACTGCGAGGGGTAACTTAATTTTACTATTATATAATTATGAATTTTAGCAAGAATGAATTCTAAATAAATATATTTCTTTTTCAAAAAGTAAATTAGGATGAAAGCTAGGTAATATAACATTTATTTATAAAATTAAAATGATTCGTTATGCTAACATCATCAAACTTAATTAATGTTTAAATAATAAAAATAGATATAAAAAATTTTAATCAGTCTGAGCTCCGGCCCCTTAGGTGATATAGGGGCTTGAGATTCTAGTTTTTATAATCTCAGCCTCTAGCCTCGTTTCAGTGTAAATCTTGAGGAAATTATCAATTAATTAGACCCAGCCCCTACCCAGCTCTAGCTCGTTAAGCCAAACATACCCTAATTTAATATAGGTATATAACATGTAAGTATATGAAAAAGAAAACTAAAAAATATGCCCTACATTTGTTTTTCTCATAAGATATCTAAAGATTAATGTCTAATTGTATGGATATCAAGATAGTATGAGAAAATTAATTATCTCATGCGATAACATGATCTCATGAGAAAATAAATATCATGATAAAATGGCAAAATTACAAAACTACCTCTTAATATCTCATGAGAATTTGGTGTTTTAATTAGCAAATTGATAGATATGGTAATTATCTTTAGAACTCTATATAGGAACTCCTAAAGGAATTCAAACCAATCTTATTTAGTAGGGCGAATTGCCGAGAAAGGTAACTATAATACCCAAATTTGACAATAAAGGTAATGTCCATTTTTTCGGGCCAACAAAGGACTCTAAATTCTAATTTATTCAAAAAGGTATATGGTAACCGGATCTTTAGGTAGCCGGTTAATATGGTACTGACATGTCATTTAATTGATTAGGTGGCAAAAATCTGAATTTTTTTTATAAAAGAAAAGCTTATGTGGCAAATAAATTATTTATTACTCTTAAATATATCAATTATTATCTCTAATCTTCAACTCCTCTCATTCTTGATTCTCCCCTGCTACTTCACGTTTCTGCCCTTACCATAGAACCACCGCCCTCATAGAACCACCACCACCATAGAACCACCGCAAGCATCTCACCACCGCCACCGTCGCTCCATCGTTGCCATGAACCATCGTCCTACCGCCACCGTGAACCACCAGATCTGAGTTCGAATCGAAATTAGGGTTTTTCAGATCTGCTCCCCGTTACCGTCGCTTCACCGCTCTCCCTCACCGTCGCAAACCCTAACTGAGATGGTTCCCTCAGATCTGCTCTCCGTCACCGTCGCAAACCCCAACTGAGATGGTTCTCTCAGATCTGCTCTCCGCCATCGCCGCCGTCTCAGATCTGCTCTCCGTTAGGGTTTTCAGATCTCTCTCTTTCTCTCTATTTCTGTTCTTCGAAGTTCCACCGCACATATTTAGGGTTTTCAGATTGTGTTCGTAGATTAGGGTTTGGGTTCTTACATCGACCAGATCTAAATCCTCGTCTGTGGATGTGTGTTTGGGTTCTTACATCTGAATCGATACAGGGGCTTGTGTTTGTGGGTGTGTGCATGTATGCGGTCCAGATTGTTCTTCATCTAGATCTGTGTGTTTATTGGTGTTTGAACAGAAATCTGTGCGGTGGTTCATGGCGGCGGTGGTGTAGTCAACGGCGAAGGATGGTGGTCACCTGGTGGACATCGGCGGAGGATCTTCATAACCTCAAGAACATAACATAATTATGAATTGTTATTAAAAATTAAAAAAGTAAAGTTATTAAAAAAAGATAATAACATAAATAAACTGTTATTAAAAATTAAAAAAAGTAAAGATATTAAATTATGACCGGATAATGATAAGTTTTTATAAACGGAGAACACGTCAGCATAATGCATGATATGGCATTGACTGGGATGCCACGTGTATAGCCATGTCACAGGTAACCTGCTGACTAGGTAGTTAGCAGGTTTCATAGGTCATCATACCCTTTTTTGTTAAATTTTGAAATTTATAATCCATTCTCGGCCTAAAAAATTAGACATTACCTTTATTGTCAAATTTGGGTATTATAGTTACTTTTCTCGGCAATTTGTCCTATTTTGTATAACATATAGATAGCGTTAATAGAATTCTTCTTGGGATTGATGAAGTACTTGTCGATCTTGAGAATCAATGTGATAGTTTAAATATTTTAATCAAGAAATAATACAATTTTATAAATACCCGTTAATGAATTAAGTCTTTAATAATATCAACCCTTAAAATATTAAACACATAAATATATATATTTTAAACCTCGACTTACTTTATTATAACTCTCTATTTCGAAACCGGATATTACAGTATTTTAGTTAAAGCACAAAGCTTAAGTTGATTAATCTTTAGGTTGCACGTCATTAAAACATGAAATGTAAAATGGGTAAGTCCATGTGCAGCGGGGCTCAGGTTGCTTTTAGGTTGGGTGGGAACATCACTACGGGTGTTTTAGGTTGGCTTTGGGAATTGTCCAAATGGTCCTTTAACTTAGGGGTTTCTGCCATTTTCGTCCTTTAACTTTAAAAGTGGTACGAATCATCCTTAAACTGCCATTTTCATGCCGTTTTGGTCCTTATTAACAGATTCCGTTAACTTTTTCCGTTAAAATAGGTAAAATGACCATTTTACCCTTGTATTTATATTTTATTGTTTTATTTTTTATTTTTACTCATTTTATAAATTAATTAATAATTAAGTCAAAGTCAACTCTGTCAAAGTTCCAAGTCAAAGTTAAAAGTCAAAGTCATCTCTTTCTTTTTCTCTCTCATTCCGTCAACTAGAAACCACCACCCGCTACCACCACCACCCACCACCACCAGCAACCACTTCCACCGTAACCCACCACCACCACAGTTTGTTCATCGGAACACACACACACACACACAAAATTCAGTCTCTGATTTGGTTAAATTCCTGAAGTAAATTTTTTTTTAATTTTCAAACAAAAAAAACAAACACAAAAAATTCAGATCTAAAGAACAAGAAAAAGGATTTAGGGTTTTCTTCCATTATTCAAGAACACCACAACCACTGAGAGAGAGAGAGAGAGAGAGAGAGACGACGACGACAGATGATTAGGGTTTTCTTGATCAATCTCCGTTGCCACCACCGCCGGACACCAACCCACCACCACGTTTCTCTTAGGGTTGTTCTTGATCGGAAAACACTACCACCAAATAACCACCGCAAATCTTGATCTTGAATCTTGAAGCTGGATCTGGACGGAATGAAGATGACGGTGGTGCAGATCTTGCATCGATGGTGGCTGCTAGGGTTTCTTGGAGTGCGATAGAGAGAAAGAGATTAGAGAGGCAGGTGGTGGCTTGCTCGGATCTTTGATTACGGAGGAGTTGTTGGTCGTGACGGCGGTGGCGTGCTCAGATATGGTGCTGGAGTCTGACGGTGGGGCACAGAGGATGGTGGTGGTGGTTCTAAGAGAAAAATGGGTGAAGAGGAGAAAGGCTAAGGAGAAAGCGATCCTCAGTGTGGTGGCCGGTGCTCAGAGGACGCCGTGACGGTGGTGGTGGCCGTTGGCGGTGCCGGCGCTAGAGGTGGTGGTGGGACGATGCTTATCAAGGGAGACCAGAGATCGAGAGTGAGGTTTGGTGAGAAAGAATATATATATTTATTTAAAAAGGATTAAATATTATTTTAAATTAATAAAAAGTTAGATAAATGGTAAAAAGTTAGAAAAAATGGTAAAATGACCAAACTACCCCTGATTTAACTGAGAAAGTTAACGGCAACTGTTTATAAGGACCAAAACGGCATGAAAATGGCAGTTTAAGGATGATTCGTACTACTTTTAAAGTTAAAGGACGAAAATGGCAGAAACCCTAAGTCAAAGGACCATTTGGACAATTAACTCTCCAAACTAAAAAGTTTTTGCAGTTTTTTTATATTTATTTTTGTTGGTTTTATAAAGAGAGTGAGAAAAGATAAATTATTTGAGTTGTTTGGGTTGGACGCTACTTGTGTTTTGGGTTGATTTTTGGTTGGGAAGGAAACAGTAAGAAAAGCTAATGTGGCAGCCACTGTTCTAAAAAACGCGCCATGGTGCGCCATGGCTTGAGGCGTGGCTCCGACGTTAAGAAATGGACCATGGCGTGAACATTAGGCGTGGCGTGCGCCAAGGCTCGCCTTTACCCGCCAAATGACAAGTTTTTTAAGGCGTGGCGTGAAAAAAAATAAAAAATTTAAAAAAATCAACTTTTTTGTGTCGGATTTGCGATCGTGTATATTGAATTTTTATAAATTTGATTTTTGTAATTTGTATAATGTTAATTTGCTCTCAATTTGTGTGATTATCAGCAATCTGCATAAAAATAAGTATACACTACATACATATAATTATAAAATACAGACAAAAATACCGCGTTAAGTCACACCTTAGAAAACGCTATGGCGAAGCCTTAGAAAACGTCATGGCTTCTATAACTTGAGGCTTGACCATACCGCTACGCCGCGCCTTACGTTATTTAGAACCTTGGTGGCAGCTGAGGTGATATTTGGGTTAATTTAAGTTCAAAAGGTGTTACTTATGACCTAATATGTTTGTTTGGACGGAAAGAAATGACAAATGAATGAAATAGACAAAGTAATATAATGGTCAAAGGAATGTAATAGTTTATTACCATTTACATCCGTATGTTTGGTTGCTTTCTCGAAATGGAATGAATCATTAATGTAGTATGCTTGTAAAGAGGAATATACATTGGAATGTAATAAAATAAATAAACAATGACCATAATATCCTGCATTAATAAATAGATATAACTTAAATTAAGTAATTTCATATATAAAACTTTATTTTAAATACATTTTATACGTCTTAAAAATATTTATAAATATCAAAACTACGATATTAATACGATATTTTAAAAATGATAATTTTTTTATTAAAATGATCTTTACAGCCAAATAACAAGATAAAATATCTTTTATTTATATATTTGTATTGAAAACGCTATTTTCTTTATCAAAATTTCATATTTTATATACACATATCTAAATGTATTTTACTTTTAACTAATTAATAATTTAATAAAAGTATGTAAAACAATAACTTATTATATAGAAAGATTAATTATAAAAAACAAAAAAAAACTTAGTTAAGAACATTATAGAAAATATCTTTTTAGAAAATTCTATAAATATAAAATATTTATTAATATTAGTAAAAGAAACTTTAAAAATTAGATTAATTAATAAAGTTCATTCCATTTTATGATGAAGTTAGGAAAAAACACATATTCCTTATGGAATAAAATAGAAGGAATCATATTACTTGTGTAATGAGTTATTTCATTTCTTTGTGATAAACAAACATGTTTTTTAGTTACATATGAATGAGTTATCCATTTCTTCTCTTATTCCTTCGTACCAAACACTGCGTAAGTGTAATTTTTTGAATACTTACAAGTGTGAACGGTCTGTGTTTTTTTTTCAATTAACAAATAATAATTATTGATTGATACGTGTAATATATTACTTTTCGCTTCTAATCTCATTTCTATGTTAACCCTTCATTATATTATGTGTAGGAATGGAATACAAATAAAAATGGAAGATACATACATAACCTTCCAGAATAGAAAAGGAAAAAAAGAAAAAAAAGTGAAATGAACAGAAAATGAATATAAAAAGTAAAAATAAATTTGTGAAGGTGTTGGGTGGGGTGTAATAATGTATAGATAGAGACGAGGGGGGGCACAAATACAGAGGAGCTTCATTTGATATTCACTATCTGAATCAACGTGGCATGTTTCTTTTTCCTTTTCTTTTCATGACGAAGAGAAGACGATCGAAGACCAACCGTCAAACCCTGAAACCGCGTTGAATTCTCGATCACCTTTTCCCACTCTGCTCTCTGCGTGCAGCATGTTCCATTTTCTCCATCTTGCGACTTGCTTCAAGTTCAACTAGCTAGGTGAGTTCTTCAAGCCACCTTTCATGCCCATTTCTTGAATTACTCTACCAGATTCTTTTTCTTTTTTCTTTTCATAAAGAAACCTGCAATGCCCGTTTCTTGGATTCCCCTGTCTTAAAGACGATGGAAAAGATGCCGACTTTTGTTTTCTTTTTCGTGATTTTGTTGGGCTTACTTTCTCCATCCTTGTATCTTGTCTCTGGTTTAACCTCTGATGGGTTTAACTTATTATCATTCATGAGCCACTGGACATCACTACCCCCATCCGTTTCTTCTACCTGGAACGCTTCAGTTCCAACACCCTGTTCATGGGTTGGAGTTCATTGTAACCCTAGTAATCATGTCCTTGCTCTCAACTTGTCTACTTACTTAATTTCTGGTCATATAGGCCCAGAGCTTGCTAACTTGAAGCATCTTAGATCTATTGACTTGAGCTATAATCATTTATCTGGCTCACTTCCTTCACAATTGGCTAATTGTACTCTTCTTGACTATTTGGACTTTTCTTACAATGCCCTTACTGGAAGAATACCATCAAGTTTAGGTAACTTGATCTATTTAAGGCAAATAAGTCTTTATAGCAATAAGCTCACTGGTTCCATCCCTTGGCAATTGGGGAATTGCAGTCATCTTGTGGAACTTGATTTCTCCTTAAACTATCTGACAGGGAGAATACCAGAAAGCCTGTGGAATTTGCAAAATCTACAAGTTCTTAGTGTTTATGGTAATTCTCTTTATGGTTATATACCTGAATCATCCTTTCACAGTCCCCATTTGGAAACTTTATATCTCAGTTCTAATCAGCTTAGTGGTTTGATTCCGTCAAGCATTGGTAACCTGAGTGAGTTAGTTGATTTGCAGTTGGACAACAATCGGTTTTCGGGTCCTATTCCCTCATCCATTGGGAACTGTAGTCAGCTTCAAATACTCATGCTTAGTAACAACCAGTTAACTGGCGCATTGCCCAATACACTACTAAATGAGCTTGCAGAGCTTACTACTTTTGATGTTCATAACAACAGTTTAAGGGGTAGCATTGACTTGGCTGGTGGTAAGGGTAAAAAGTTGGTCTATTTGGATATTTCTTTCAACCAGTTTCATGGTGTCCTTCCTCATGGTTTGGGAAATTGCAGTAACTTAAACCAATTTGCTGCTGTCAACTGTGGGTTAAGTGGTTCTATCCCTTCCTCTTTGGGAAAACTCATTGCAATGACCATCCTCCACCTTTCTTTTAATCGTTTTTCAGGAAAGATACCACCTGAGCTTGGCAATTGCAAATCATTGGTTAGTCTAGAACTTCAAGGTAACCAACTCGAGGGCAATATCCCAAATGAACTTGGGATGTTAAGTGAATTGCAGATACTTCAAGTCTTTGATAATGATTTGATAGGAGAGGTCCCTATGGGAATTTGGAGGATTAAAGGTCTCAATAAGCTCAACATATACAACAATAATCTTTCAGGGGAACTACCGAGCGAGCTTGCTGAAATGAAACAATTGAGGGAGATTACACTGTACAATAATCGTTTCACCGGAGTTATACCTCAAGAGTTGGGAATCAATAGTAGTTTGATGGTAGTCGATTTCACCAATAACTCTTTCAGTGGGAAAATTCCACGCAACCTTTGCTTTCGAAAGCAGCTGCAAAGGCTGCTTTTGGGTTTTAATCATCTTGAAGGTAGTGTGCCTCCTGACATTGGAAGTTGTTCTAGTCTTACAAGATTAATTTTGCAATTTAATAACCTCACGGGATTCCTTCCAGAGATTGTGAACAGCCAGAACATGATGCTGCTATACATGAATCTTAGAAGCAATGGTTTCCATGGAGTTATTCCAGCTAGCTTTGGAAAGCTTACCAAAATCACAGAAATTGACCTCTCAATGAATAAACTCGTTGGTCACGTACCCCTGGAGTTGGGAAATCTTGTGCAGCTGCAGGTGCTGAATATTTCCTACAACAAACTTGAAGGTCCCTTGCCATCTCAGCTGTCCAATTGTAGCAGGTTGTTGGAATTTGATGCAAATCATAATTTGCTGAGTGGCTCCATCCCAGCCTCATTCGAGAGTTTGTCTCGTTTGTCGACTTTAATTCTAGGTGATAATAATTTTTCTGGGGGGATTCCACTTTTCATATCTCAGCTTCAGGATTTAATAAGTCTGCAACTAGGTGGGAACTCATTTGGTGGAAAGATCCCCTCATTGATAGCAGAGCTCCATAGTTTGAATATGTTGAATCTCAGCAGCAACAGACTGATTGGTGGCATTCCTTCAGATTTTAGGAAGATGGTCATGCTACAACATCTGGATGTTTCACACAACAATCTGACTGGGAGTTTAGCATCACTTAGTGACACCCGTGGACTGATGACCTTGAATGTCTCTTATAATCATTTCACAGGTCCAATACCAGCAATATTGTTCACATCACCCAACATATCTAACTCGTCCTTCTTAGGAAACTCGGGTCTTTGTGCTTCTGATTGTGGGGTGACTTGTGTTAAAGACATCAAACCTTGTGTTGTAGAATCAAGCAATCAGAAACGTCTTAGCAAAAAGCAATACATGATGATGATAGTGGTTGGAATATGTTTATTTGTGTTAATTGTCTTCCTAGTACTTTATTTGTTGGTATTTGTTCACGGAAAACAAAAACAGGAAACTGACATGATTGGTGAAGTTTGTGATGGTTCATCTTTGCTCATAAAAGTACTAGAGGCTACTGAGAATTTGAATGATAAGTATATAATCGGGAGAGGAGGGCATGGCAGTGTGTACAAGGCTTCCTTGGGTGATGATGACAGGGTGTATGCTGTGAAGAAGCTTGTTTTTGGAGGAATGAAAGGCGCTCAGAAAAGTATGAAAAGAGAAGTTGAGACGGTTGGGAAGGTGAGACATAGGAATCTTGTGACAATACAAGACATGTTAATTAAAAAAGATTATGGTTTGATCTTGTACAAGTATATGGAAAATGGTAGTCTGTATGATGTCCTGTACGAAAGAAACCCGCCTTTAAGCTTAAGCTGGAGTATTCGGTTCAAGATAGCTTTAGGAACAGCCCAGGGTTTGGCTTATCTACATTTTGACTGCGATCCTGTGATTGTGCACCGAGATATCAAACCCATGAATATTCTTTTGGATAGCGATATGGAGCCACATATCTCAGACTTTGGCATTGCCAAGCTTCTCGACCACTCTACGGCTGCACGACCAACCACCACACTTATGGGCACAATAGGATATATCGCTCCAGGTAAAGATTGATAAATGTACAATTTTTATTTAGAAAAAAAAGGATGTATCATTCTTAATATAGAGTTTGATAATATTATTTGGGGTTTTTTTTTTTTTTTACAGAAAATGCATTCAGAAGCTCAAAAAGCAGGGAGTCGGATGTGTATAGTTATGGAGTAGTGTTGCTAGAGCTTATAACTAGACAGAAGGTAGTAGATGTAGATCCTTTGCTGATGGAAGAGAAGGATATAGTGTCATGGGTAAGGTGCAGATGGCGCGAGAGTCAGGAAGTAGAGATGATTGTTGATGAAGGGCTTTTAGAAGAAGTTGCAGAGGATAGCATGGTAAAGGAGCAAGTCACAAATGTGTTATTGGTAGGCTTGAAATGTACTGAATGGGAACCAACCAGAAGACCCACGATGAGGGAGGTCGTCAAGCGCCTTCAACAAGCATACGAATTTAGATCTTCAATCTCCCCTCCCCTCCCCTCCTGGTTCCAACATCCTTGATACATCATGATTCTTTTTTAATATTTTAATTCTGTCTCTTTTCATGATCATACTAAACTTATTTAATGTATCTGCCTCTTTTTTATTTTTACTTTTTATGTTCAACTTAATATGATTATGATTGGGGCGGCACTTTTTTGTTTGTTTCTTGTTGTATATTCCAATACAGGCAGCGTACGCTTCTGTTTGGTTGCGTCGCAAAATGTTAATATTTGGGTAGCAGTTGACATTGTAACGACAGACACATGGAGAATATAAAAATACGCCTGCTGTTGAATTTTCATTTTTCTGTTTTATTTATGAAAAATAGCGCATGCATGTTTAAAAGGAAGAATTCAAAGATCCCAGGTGTAAATGGCAATGGTATCCTTTCATGGACTAGTCAATGGGTCATGGGTTTCACATGCTGTTATTTTATTCTTCATATTTATATATTTAATGTTTTTGAGTTTATTTATATAATTAAATTCTCCATGTCTTGATCATTAAGCGTGTGACTTGAATTATATATAAAACTTAACAAATAAATGTCTTCCTTTTATTTATTTATTATATATGTTTATTTATTTATAGTAGTTGGGATAAGCTTCAAGTACAACAGATGTATTTGTTGATGTAGGTCTAGATCTACCTGTGCCATCTCTTCAAAGAAACCAAGTATATGCCAAAAAGGGCAACTTTCAAGAAACAGAGGAGCCTTCCACTCCACTGCTAACATAATCATCAATTACTCTCAAATCTCTTTTCTCTTCTTTTTTCATATGGGTTTTTGTGAACATCAAAATTCAAACACCATTTTCCATGGCTTTTAGAAATAAAAAAAGAAAAAGAAAAAGGATTGATGGCCAGTGGAGAAACATATCATCATCGATTTGACTGGAATCTGAGGAACCCTTGTCAGCACAACAACAAAGCTTCAATCAAGACCTTTGATGATTTCGGTTTGACAACAACCTCGTAGAGATAGAGTAGACTCCTCGTTATGCAACTTCCACTAGTCTCTCTCCTTTCTTAATTATTTAACACTTACCAAGATTAATATTGTTCAAGCAGGTTAATGTTCAGTATCTTCATCTCCCTACAGCTCACAACTCCATCAACACTTGCTTTTGGCCACACCAAACCTACCTCTTCTTCCATTTTTTACTACACTACGTCTATAACCAATGAGAATCAAGGTTGATCTAATCTGCTTGTCAATGGTAGCTTGCTTCCTCCCTCCATTCTACTCTGTATCTGGTTTGAACGCAGATGGTCAAACATTATTGTCACTGTCAAGGCACTGGCTTTCTCTACCCCCATCCCTGAGGTCAACCTGGAATGCTTCTGATGCTGATCCTTGTTTGTGGGTAGGTGTTGTCTGCGATCGTAACAAGCAGGTAGTCTCTCTGGACTTGTCAAGTTGTCAAATTTCGGGTGAGTTAGGACCAGAAATCTCCCAGTTAACCCAAGTTAAATCATTGAATTTAAGCTGTAACCAAATCTCTGGCCAAATTCCTTCACAGATAGGGAACTGCAGTCTTCTTCAACAGCTAGACCTGTCCCTCAACATCCTTGCTGGTAAGATACCAGACAGCCTTGGTAACTTGTTAAATTTGAGATACTTGAGCCTCTTTAATAACTCACTCAACGGTTCCTTACCAGAATCCATCTTTCACATTCCCAGTTTGGAGGTTCTTCTCCTCAGCTTCAACCAGCTGACTCATTCGATTCCATCAAACTTGGGAAACGCGAGCATGCTCCAGCGACTGTGTATCGACAATAATCAGTTTACTGGATCACTGCCCGATAGCCTAAACAATCTTGCCAACCTTGTTTATCTGGATGTTCATAGTGCTGGTGTGGAGGGTAAAATTCCTTTGGGTGGCAATTGCAAAAACTTGATCTATTTAGATTTGTCTTTCAACGTACACTTTGTCAGTCTTCCACCTGAGTTGGGAAACTGTAGTAACCTCGAACAATTTGCGGTTGTGGATTGTGGGTTAACTGGTCGAATCCCGTCTTCTTTTGGTCAGCTCACCAAGATGACTCTCCTTTACCTTTCTATAAATCACTTGTCAGGAAACATACCACCTGAGCTTGCCAATTGCACGTCCTTAAATGATCTCCAGCTAAACCGTAATCAACTCGACGGTAGTATTCCAAGCGAGCTTGGGATGCTCAAGTTAAAATCTCTATATCTGTTTCTCAATCGTTTAACAGGAGAGGTTCCAATGAGTATTTGGAAAACTGAAACCCTTGAGTACCTTCTTCTTTATGGGAATAGTCTTTATGGTGAATTACCAATCGAGGTCTCCCAGATGAAGAACTTGAAAGAGTTCACTCTGTTTGATAATCATTTCTCTGGCATCATACCTCGAAGCTTAGGAATCAATTCTAGCCTTACCATACTTGATTTCTACAACAACTCCTTCACTGGACCAATCCCACCAAATCTTTGCTACGGAAACCAACTGAAGAGGCTGGCTCTCGGGTTTAATCCTCTTAAAGGGAGTATTCCTTCTGAGTTTGGCAATTGCCCAAGTCTTGAAAGATTGATTTTAAATAGTGCTAATCTCAGTGGTCTTCTTCCTGACTTTGTGAATGATCCAAACCTGTCATATCTGAACCTCGAGAACAACAGGTTCACTGGAATAATTCCTGCCAGCTTTGGTAAGCTTACGAATATCACAACAATTAACCTCTCCATGAACAGGCTTTCCGGTGTTCTGCCACAGGAGCTTGGAAACCTTTGGCAGCTTCAGGGTCTGAACATATCTTACAACACATTCGTAGGTCCTTTGCCATCTCAACTAGCCAATTGCAGCAGGTTGTTGAAATTTGATGCGAGTCGTAACTTGTTGAATGGATCAATTCCAACTGCTTTGCAGACCATGTCAGGGTTACTTACTCTGGATTTAAGCGAAAACCGATTGTCAGGGAGCATCCCAGCTTTCATATCTAAATTCCAGGCTCTGATAGATCTTCGACTTGGTGGAAATTCATTTGGTGGAACTATACCTGCTTCGATAGTAGATCTCAAGGCACTTGACACGTTGAATATCAGCAAAAATGGTCTGACGGCTGATATTCCTTCGGGTTTCAGTAAACTGGTGATGTTACAGAAGTTGGATGTTTCTCACAACCATCTAACTGGCACTTTAGCATCACTAGCAGAGCTTCGTGTGCTCACCGACCTCAACGTCTCATACAATCTCTTCACGGGTCCAATACCAGCAGCATTGATGAAATTTGTCAACTCATCGTCCATTTATTCATTCCTGGGGAATCCAGGTCTTTGTGTTGATTGTGGACTGAATAATAGTAATTGTGATGGGGGCAGCAGAAATTTGAGACATTGTGGACGTCCTTCATCAGACAAACACAAAGGTGTTCTTACCAAGTTCCAAACCGCAATGGTTGCCCTTGGGACATCAGCACTTGTGTTTGCGGTTGTGGTTGGACTTGGTTTCATGCTTCAGTACCGGCAAAGAGTAAAACATGATACAGAAGAGATGTTTAGTGATAAAGAGGATGACATCTTATTTAAAAAAGTAATGGAAGCTACGGAAGATTTAAATGAGAGATACATAATAGGGCGAGGAGCCCATGGAACTGTGTATAAAGCTTCCTTGGGGGATGGAGTTTATGCTGTGAAGAAACTAGTGCTTGAAGGCAGCAAAGAGAGCATGGTGAGAGAGATTGAGACTGTCGGGAAGGTGAGGCACAGGAATCTTGTGAGATTGGAAGATTTTTGGATGAAAAGAGAGTATGGTTTGATATTGTACAGATATATGAACAATGGTAGTCTTCATGATATTCTCCATGAGGTATATCCATCACCGTTTTTAGATTGGATCGTTCGTTGTAACATAGCCCTTGGAATCGCCCATGGTTTAGCATATCTCCATTTTGACTGTGATCCTCCTATAGTTCACAGAGATATCAAGCCCATGAATATTCTTTTAGATGCCGAGTTGGAGCCTCACATTTCAGATTTTGGCATTGCCAAGCTTCTGGATCAATCATCTCTTGGATTAATGAGTGGCACACTCCGTGGCACAATTGGCTACATTGCTCCAGGTAAAGTAACTAAACGTGTTTTTCTTTTTAGTGTTTTGATTATTTGAATAATATGCATGTACGTATGTATAATAATATATATGATTGCGATGAACAGAAAATGCATTTGCATCGACGAAAAGCATGGAGTCTGATGTGTACAGTTACGGTGTTGTGTTACTGGAACTGATAACCAGAAAGAAGGCCGTGGATCCTTCATTTGCAGATGGATTGGACATGGTGAAGTGGGTGCAGTCAGTTTGGAACGAAAAATTAGAAATCGAGGTGGTTGTGGATCCAGGTCTTTATGATGATCTGTATGATTCTTTTGTAAGGGAACAAGTGACACAAGTGCTTCAGCTTGCTTTGAGGTGTACACAAACTGAACCAACCAGAAGACCCTCAATGAGAGATGTAGCGAAACAACTGGAAGATGTGTATACAGCAATCAGGAGCAAGCTTAAGTAGTTTAGTATTGCCCATTTTTTGTATTAAATATATATATATTCAAGAATCAAAATTGAAGTGTACAGTTGCAGAAGAGTTAATGATTTGTTTGTAGTAATCTGTTGTTATTGTTTCAGGAAGTGGTTTGATGAGTGGTGGTGCATTATCTTGGGTGATGATACAGTGGGTGGGTCCCAACACGTGGATAAGGTGTATGTAGTTGATGATTTATACATGTGTCCACTGGTGAAGACACTTGTAGTTGCCTATAAATTGAATGTATTCTTAGGTAGCTTTTCGCAAATACACTTGATTTTGGTGTTGGGTTGGGAGATGTTGAGTAGTGTTTGTTTGGCAGAGACACTCCTCTTGTAGCAAGGCTTGTTGCTCCTAGCGGAGACAGACGACCTATCCGCCATGCACTGTCATTAGTAAGCATGATTAGCTACCATGCAATAGACAATCAGTCATGAGCTATCTTCACATCCCAATGACCTTGGTTGCTTGCTTGCTTGCTTTATGTGGTGGATACCGGATTGTTGTGTGGTTGTAGTTGATGTTAGTAACTAAATTACTAATAATAGCAGCTTATATGTAGATGGTTTGTTAGGTTATTTAAGAAAAAATTAGTATAATTTGGGCTTTCGGCTTTGAATTGAAACGGGCCACAAGTTTTTGTAGGTATGGACTATACGCATTATCAATCTTCTAATATATATAAAAGACTAATTTAGAAAAAATTATTAGATAATCTAGACCTTTCATTTAATAAAAGATTTAATCTTAGCCGTTAAATTCTTTAATTTTAAAATTCTAATTTTGACTTTTTAAAGTCAAACTAATATGAATTAGATAATGTTAATTTATCTATTTTATTAAAAAATAAATCCATTTTTAGCTTTTAATAGTTAAACATTAATTAATAGATATAATCTAAAAATTAGAAAATAAAATTTGAGATAGTCGTGAAAGATAGATATGTATTTGAATTTGAATCCATATTTTGGATTTCAAAGTTGAATTTTCAATAGCCAAAAATATAAATATAAATATAATATATAATCAGACACTATAATTGTTTTTTAATATATTGATGGTCCATAACTAATATCTTTTATTTGTTTTAATTTAATTAAACACTAATCATCAATTTTTTAGAATTTTCTAATATATATAAAAGACTAATTTAATAAAATTTACTAAACAATCTTAATCATTCATTAACTTAAAATAAAAAAATCAATTTTGATTTTTAGAATCAAATTTATTAAAGATAATTTCATATATGTCCTTATTAATTCATATAAATTCGTATTTGTCAACCTTAGATTTATAAATATTATATTTACCCTTTATAATATTTCAAAATATCATAATTAACCAAATTCTTAGTTTTATCATTCTAAAATATTTTATAATCATTTTGATTATAAACAATAACATTTAACTTTATTATCCTTAATTGTAAATATAATGTTTGATGATTTATATAAGAAATACAAATTCTCATTTCATTCGCGTTTTATTATTATTTAATACGTTTTTATTAATATTTAATATTTATAATATTTTAAACCAACCCGTGTACCACACGTACATTTAGTCTAGTTAATTTAATATAATAATAATAATAATTGGTTGGTGATAATAAATGGGATTGGAGGAAATGGTCAAAAAACGTATGAAGAAGGTTGTTTACAAAGTCAAGATTCCATATTCTCCAGGCAAATTACACTTGTTAACTACAACTACGCTACTGCTACATAATATTCGCTTTCTTCTTCTTCTTGTAGTCCAAGTTTTATTAAAAATTAGATTAGATTCCTGAGTTGTTGCAAACAAAAGCATATATACAACCGCTCAAGTTGAAGTAAAGGCTTCTCTGTCCTAGGATTAGGAAGTAAATACTAGTTAAAGATGCTCCTGATACTCGTAGTTGTTTTCATCTTCAACTTGATACACACAGGCAGGGGGGGCAATGGGGTGATAGAGATAAGAGTAGGTGTGATTCTTGATATGGAGTCGAGCGTCGGAAACACAAGCATGAGCTGCATTCAAATGGCTCTCCACGATTTTTATCAAAACCACGACTACAAAACCAAAATCATCCCCCACTTCCGTGACTCCAAATATGACAGAGTCGAAGCTGCTTCTGCAGGTTAACTTTCAATATATATATATATATTTTTTTAAAGAATTTATATACAAAAGAAATACCGTATTAATTTTCATTTGGATTGTTGCAGCTATACAGCTTATAAAAGATGTTCAAGTAATGGCAATAATAGGACCTCAGAGATCGTCACAAGCAGATTTTGTAGTCGATATTGGAAACAAAGCTAAGATTCCAATACTATCCCAGGCTACCACCCCTTCCATCTCCCCCGGCAAGGAGAATCCCTACTTCATCCGAGTATCACCCCCTTCATCCTCACAGGCCCAACCCATTGCACACCTCATTAACTCTTTTGGTTGGCGCCAGCTGGTGTTTCTTTACCAAGATGACGATTTTGGCACTGGCTTCATTCCCTCTTTGTCTGAGGCCTTGCTGAATGTCGATGCCCATATCAAACACCGAATTCCCCTATCTCCTGTTGCTTCAGACCATGTCATTTCTAAAAAGCTCAAAGACTTGCAAAGGAATCAAACACGAGTTTTTGTTGTTCATTTGTTACCCGACTTGGCTTCCCGGTTTTTCAGGAAAGCAAAACAAGCAGGAATGATGCAAGCGGGATATGCCTGGATTATCACCGACGTCGTCACCAGTCTTTTGCATACTTTGGATCCTAGTGATATCAAAGATTCGATGCAAGGAGTGGTGGGGGTAAAGCCCTACATTCCGACATCCACTGACCTAAAGAGCTTCGAAAAAAGATGGAAAGGGACACACAAAGTTGATGTGTTTGGATTATGGTCGTACGATACCACTTATGCACTAGCAAGCGCAGTGGAGAGAGTCGGGGGTGCTACTACTTTTCATCAACAAAAGAAGCCTGTAACAGATCTAGATGCCATTGGAACCTCGGAACTAGGATCAAGGTTAGTCTCGGAGATCCGCAAGACAAAACTTAAAGGGTTGAGTGGTGATTTCGTTCTTGTTGATGGACAGCTACAATCGTCAGATTACCAAATAGTGAACATAGTTGGGGGGGAGGAGAGATCTATTGACTTGTGGACTCCTGGGGGGTTCAAGAATCATCTTAAAGAAACTATCATATGGCCTGGTGGTAGTCACCAAAACCCTCGAGGTTGGGAGATCCCAGCTACAAAAGAGAGCAAGTTAAGAGTTGGATATCCAGCAAAAGGCGGCTTCCCTGAGTTTATTGATCAGAACAAAACAACAGACAAGAGCAAACCAACTGGCTTCTGCGTTGACGTTTTTGAGGCAGTAATGCAACAGGTACCAATTCCACCACCAGCCTTTGATTATATTCAGTTTAACATTGAAGAAGGTGCAGCTTCAGGAAGCTATGATGAACTTGTTTACCAGATAGTCCTCCAGGTACATTATATCATCTTTTAACTTAACTTTGCTCATCATACTTTTTTTCAAAGGAAATCCAATTGGTGATGTTTTAGAAATGAATGGGAAGCAGGATTATGACGTGGTGATTGGAGATGTGACCATCCGGGCAAACAGGTCAAACTATGTTGACTTTACATTGCCATATACAGACTCTGGAGTGTCGATGATTGTGCCCATCAAAAAGGATGACAGGAAGAATGCATGGATATTCATGAAGCCCTTGGAGAAGCAACTATGGTTAACAGCATTTGGTTTGTTTATCTATACCGGGCTTGTGGTTTGGGTTCTTGAACATAGAGTAAACAGAGAGTTCCGTGGCCGTCCATATAAACAAGTCGGGATGATCTTCTGGTTTTCTTTCTCCACCCTAGTATTTGCTCACAGTAAGTTGAGTGGTCCTCCTCTTTTTTTTTTCTTTCTTTTCTTTTTTGAACTTGTTGATGAAGGAATGAATATTATGAATTGCCCCATGATGCAGAGGAGAAGATGATAAGCAACCTATCAAGATTTGTGGTGATTGTGTGGGTATTTGTGGTTCTGGTACTACAATCAAGCTACATAGCAAGCTTAACATCCATGTTGACAGTACAGCAGCTACAACCAGACTTCAAAGACATCCATGATCTCATGAGACAAGGAGACAATGTAGGGTATAAAGATGGGTCTTTTGTGGCACAGATGTTGAAAGATATGGGTTTTAAAGATGATAACTTAAAGAGTTTTAGCAGCTTACAAGAGTATGATGATGCCCTTTCAAGAGGGAATGTTTCTGCCATTTTTGATGAGCTTCCTTATCTGAAGCTGTTTCTGGCAGAACACTGTAACAAGTACATCATGGCTGGTCCAACCTATAAAACAGCAGGCTTTGGCTTTGTAACTCCCTCCCAATCTCTTTCTTTCTTAATTAATTAATTAATCTAACTGCTGGTAGCTAGTAGTGTGTGTCCTGAGATTTTGATTGATTCTAATTAGTACTTCCACAGGCATTTCCAAAAGGGTCTCCGCTGCTACCGGTTGTTTCAAAAGCACTCTTACAAGTCACAGAAAAGAATCTAACAGATATATCAGAAAAATGGTTGAGCAAAAAAGGAAAATGCAGTGATGAAAACAGGGGTTCAAGTTCGGGTTCTGGCAGACTCTCATTGAAAAGCTTTCAGGGGCTTTTTATTGTTGCTGGTGTATCATCAACTTCTGCTCTTATTATTTATATATTCATATTCTTGTATGAGAATAAAAGCATGCTTCAGTCTGAAGGTTCGTTTCGTCAAAAGCTCTCTGCAATTGCAAAAACCTTTCATCAAGAAAAAGAACAGCAGGAGGAATCAAACAAAACAACCAGTAATGCACCAGCAGAGGACGTTGATGATTTCTTAGCAGCTGAAGATAATAATATCACCAGCCCTCCCCCATCTCCACATCAGCATCAACCATCTGATGATGATGAAGCTGCTGCTGCTGCTCCTCCTCCTACTCATCAAGTAGTAGAAACTAGAAATTAAAGTAGAGAGAAACATGTTGATAACTAGCATCCATTTAAACTCAACATGTTCAATCATTTATTACACTAATATCATCTTCCACTTTGGTTTACTGATATCATCCCCAATCGTGTATTAAAATCTCAATCTCGTGCTTCCCACTCTACTCTACAACTGGTTAAAATTTTAATAAAAATCACGTGTTTGAACAATTATAGTTGACAATTAAGACAATGCACCTTGACGCGCACTTCAGATTTCAGATTACTGGATGTCAAACAAAAAATTGGCCAATTATCAGACTCCAAGCCACCAATCACCACCATAATAATCAACAACTATTATAGAACTAGTAATAATAATAGTAATAATAATAATAATAATGATGATGATGATCATGATGATGATAATTAGAACGCAAGAATGAGCATTTACATTCAGTAAAACGATACAAATTTTATTGTAGGCAATAAATTTACGCCCAACATAATTGGTTCCAAAGTGAATTGATTTAACCATGATTACAAATCGAATCCATAATCAGCTTAGTAAAGATGAAAAGCAGAACATGTAGACGACTTCCTGCATCATTCTTCGGGAGAATCGGAGCGAATGGCTGGAAAACAGAGAAATTCAGGCAACTGGTCAGTAAAAAAATCACTCTCTGAGATTCAATCAAGATGCAACAAACTATCAAACAAACCACTTTCAGCAACAATTGTTCTAGATTGCACAGAATGACATAATATGTACTGTTCGGAAATAACAGACCGAAAGCAGAGACCGCTCGGGACCAGAAAAGAATGCCAGAGATCGCTCGGGACCGGACCAAAAAAAGACCGCCCAAGACTGCTTAACCGCAAAATGTGCAACTCTAGTGTAGCTGCTACTTTATTGGGCTTTTAGGAACTAAGAATGGGCCTGTAATAAGAATGATTGTTTTAACGGTCAATTGTGACCTAAAATCGGCTCTCCCTTTCTCCCCTACACCGATGTCTCCTGTTGAACTCCAAGTCGCATCCTACTACTGCCAATTTTGAAGTGGCAGCCGCTGTTAAACTCGAAATAGAACTCCAATTTTCATGCCACTGCTGTTAATTTTAGAGTTGAAACCCCTTTAAACTCAAAATCGAAGTTCGAAGCTGGAAATCAAGCATCCAGGTTCAAAATTGAAGTTGTAGATACTGTTCTTTTTTTTTTTTTTGAAAGGCGTTGTAGATACTGTTCTAAAGGTAACTCTCCATTGGAAACACGAAATCAGCTTCAAAGCCATCTTTTTTTTACCTTATTTTGTTGTTTAAGTTCATTACCTTGATTTTATATTGATTTAAAAGTAACTCTCCATCATCACTCTATTTTTTATATAATTATTGATTTTTAGTTGTTACTTTTAGTATAGATGCAACCGCCGGTTGAAGCAATACATTATGTGATCAGGGTAGAAAATATGGAACTCAATATCCTAATAATAGGAACTAGCTAAGCATCCCGTATATAAACACGGGGTATGATTAAATGTATTTTTAATTTTTTTTCGCTTTTTTATATTACTATGATGTATTAAAAATAAAATTATTAAAAATGTTTAAAATATATAATTTATTTAAAAATTAGTAAATCTAAATAAATAAGATACGTCATATCATATTTTATATAAATATATATTATTAAGACTATTACACTTAATGATTAGTTAGGATACACGATTTTGTTGTTAATCTTCTATTTTCAAGGGTTAAATTGGAAAATAGAGGTTTTAAATTGAATCTTAAAACAAACTGATCTTTAATTAGTTAGGATAATATTATAATTAGTTAAGATTATATTATTTAATCTTCGAATTATGTTTTGAAATTTCAAATTTCGAAACTTCTATGCGAATTGTATGGAGCCATTGTAGTTTAGATACACCTAATGATTAATAGGATACACAATTTTGTTGGTAATCTCTATTTCTAAGAGTTAAATTTGACAATAGAGGTTTTTAATTGAATATTTTAACAAACGAATCTTCAAATTAGTTATTAAACTATTTTAATTAGTTAAGATTATATTATTTAATCATTGAATTATTTTTTGAAATTTAAAAGTTTGAAACTTCTATGCGAATTGTATGGAACACCATTGTATTTTGATACACCTAATAATTAGTTATGATACACGATTTTGGTGTTAATCTATTATTTATAAGGGTTAAATTTGAAAAAAGAGGTTTTATATTGAGTCTTTTAACAAACTAATCTTCAAATTAGGTAATATCTTAATCAGTTAGGATTATATTTTTAATCTTCGAATTATTATTTACAACTTAATAAGTTTGAAACTTATATGCGAATTGTATGGAACACCATTGTTGTGGAGATACACCTAATGATAGTTATGATACACGATTTTGTTCTTAATCACCTATTTATAAAGGTTATATTTGAAAATAGAGGTTTTAATTTGAGTATTTTAACAAACTAATCTTCAAATTGGTTAGGATAATATCTTAATTAGTTAAGATTATATTATTTAATCTTCAAATTATGTTTTGAAATTTAAAATTTCGAAATTCTATGCAAATTGTATGGAACACCATTGTAGTTTAGATACACCTAATGATTAGTTAAGATACACGATTTTGTTGTTAATCTCCTATTTATAAGGGTTATATTTGAAAATAGAGGTTTTAAATTGAATCGTCTAACAAAGTAATCTTCAAATTAATTAGGATAATATTTTAATTAGTTAAGATTATATTATTTAATCTTCAAATTATGTTTTGAAATTTAAAATTTCGAAACTTCTATACGAATTGTGTGAAACACCATTTTAGTTTAGATACATCTAATGATTAGTTAGAATACACGATTTTGTTGTTGATCTCTTATTTCTAAGGGTTAAATTTAAAAATATAGGCTTTAAATTGAATATTTTAACAAACTAATCTTCAAATTAGTTAGAATAATATTTTAAATTTAAATTTTTTTAAACTTGTTTCATAGTCTTAACAAATTAAAGGGGTTGATTTGTTAAAATTATTTCAAAAATTGAAGTTTTAATAAATTAAAGGGGTTGATTTGTTAAAAAAAACTTCAAAAATAGAATGATGATGTCATCACCTTCATTTTACATAGAATGATGATGTAATCACCATTTTCTTTTAATAAGTATATAAGATGATTTTACGTGCCACTTTTTGGTAACGTATATAAGGGTGGAGTATATAGTTTGAAATGCCATTTTATTGGGGAATTCTTGTTTGTTTGCAAAGTGCCAAAAATGCCCAAAACACGTAAAGGAAGAAACAAGGCCATTTATGAGAGAGAGAGAGAGAGAGAGAGAGAGAGAGAGAGAGATGGCAAAGTTGCAGAGGATTTGACAATGCTGATCTTAGGAAATATTAGTTAATCAAATGAGTTTAAAGAAGTTGTTTTGTTATTCAAGATTCCATACTATGATTTCCGAACTTGTTATGATGATAATGTTACTTCTTGAACTCCTTTGGAAATACTTTTGGTAAGTGAAGTATTTTAATTATTAAGTATTTAAGATAAAATGTGCTAGGCGGAGTGGGTTAAATTTAAAAGTATTTTGTCAATACAGCTATACAGGCCGCCTCGGGTCCGTGACATCATGCCTTGGCTTCCCTTAACGCTTTGCAACGCCTCACGCCTTTTAAAACCAAGCTTATAGGCTTATAGTCTTTGGACTATGAATGTATCCGTATATAATTTAAAACCATATTATAGCAAAGAAGCATAAAATATATTTTTTGTATAATGGAATGAATACACACTAACCCTGATTGGTGGGGATGAGTTTTTTGACTAAAACCTAACCGGAACCGGAACTGGTTGGAACCAGGTTAGAATTTTCGGTCCACAGTTCATGTTCCACTGGTTATCGGGTAGTTCAGTCCTAGAACTAGAACCGGTTGGTAAGTAATTTTGTTATGAACTATTTTTTTGGTGATATCCTTGGTTATTGAACTATTATCATTGGCAATATGGTTAATCGTTATTGTTTGTAAGAATGAAGTCGACGAACTATTATTTATTGGCCATATGTTAGTGTCGAAGATGCATTCATGTCCACTTATGATTCCAAGTATTTTTAGTGTTAACTTTAAACTGTTTAGTTGTTTTGTTATTAGTCAACCTTTATAGGTGAAAAACAACTAATAAATATGTATCATATTTGCCTTTAATAGCAAAAAGATTCACCGGTTATTGGTTATTATTGGTTTCCACTCTTGTAACCTGTTCCAAAGTAAACTTTCGGCCTTACCCGATTTCATACCCGGAATAACTGGAACCGTATCCATTATATCGGTTCGGTTTTCAGTTCTAGTCTTCATCATTTTCGGTTATCAATTCTTCCAGTTCCGTTCCGGCTGGTTCCAGAACCAAAGTACCGAACACACCCTTACTAACTAGTTAGTGGGATTTATTTAGGGGTTTATTCATCAACAACAAAGTATACTATGGTTAGTAACAACCACAATCTTTCTTTTTTAATTAACTTAAATGATGCAGGTTTTTGCTTGCATTCAATGTTGGTTCCTTGAACAAACAACACGAAGTGACAATCCTTTGGAGGTTTCTACGAAGACAAGCCAACAAATGAAGCCCAGGGTTATAAAAAGAAGTTTAAGTAGTAACTTCCTTCAGGCATACTAGTCTACTATATGGTGTGCAAGCCAAAACTGTAGTGCCACGGATTTTAGAAATAAAAAAACAAAGCCACGGACAATGCAACTACAGCATCATAATTCCCCTTAAGAATACATGCACAAACTTATAAGATGCCAGAAACAATATGTAAAATTTCATTGACAGAGCAAATTTATTCAACAATAGTAATATGCACATTAAGATAACCACATAGATAACTATATGTATGCATGAAAACACCGATGACACATAAACAACAATGATTTTAAAATATGACAGTTATTCCATAAACCATGTCATGACTACCCAAGTAAACAAATCCAATAGGCCTGGACTGATGCAACTGACTAGAAGAGATTTGTTTCTGCTAAGTCTACAGCCGAAAGTACACCAACAGCAGAGAGAGACAATGAAAAATAGAAAAATTCCTTGTGGTTCCTAATCATTGTAGGAAAACAGGATAAGAAGAGGGAGAAAGTGATCACAGATGAAACCCTTAAAACATGTTACAGTGCTTAAATGTCGGGACAGGACTCAAGATAGTGTTTCAAGGCAAGTTATTTCAAAAATTATCTTCTGAAATCTAGAAATGATAAGGATACCAAAACTCAAGGGTACATCGAAATTTCAAACAGAATAGTCATATACATGTTGGGCATGCGTATTAAGATTATGAAGATATAATTCTATAATTGGCACAACAGATGGAGATCATCAAAATCCCTAAAACTAAGAGGATAATCCACAGTATAAATAGAACCCTAGACTAAGCAACTAACAAATAGGTAAAGGGAAGGCAAAGAGTAATTACTAGGTTTCTGAGGTTTTCCGTCAACCCATTTGGAAACGGAAAAATGGACCTTCTCCCGACTGACAGCTTCGGACTTGTAGGGTTCTTTGAGACAGTTCCTGACTAGATTGGCACAAATGTTGGAGTATGTTATGTAGGTCATCCCTGCAGATCTCCAGAACGGCACAGCAGCGGTGGAAGCCATAAAAATCTACGATCTCTATTCCTTTCCCTCTTCCCGTGTTCGATCGATCGTTGGCTGGATTTGAACAACCCTCCAGCTCCGGTGGTCAAATATGGAGTAAATTACAATTTTAGTACCGGGTCACCTATTTTTTTTTTTTTAAATATTTGATTACGGGATATTTGGATTTGGATATACCCTGGTCATTTTAAAACACCGAATGGGTTCTTTGATTATTGGGTTTTGAATTTTTTATTAGGTGTTTGGGTATTCTTGATTTTGGGTGTTCTTTGTTTTAGGTGTTATTAACTTTACATGTTTTTTATTACTAGGAATGGTAATGTCACATATATGTGACAGATATTGGTGATTCAAGTCCCACATCCGATTATTAAATTATGTCTCATACTCGGTCTCGTCTCGATGACTACATGGCTACTAAATAATCAGCGGGTTCACATGTATACCTGTGGATATCAGGTATCCCAATTTAACACTCTTGGTCGATTAAAACTTGCCCGTAACAATTTGTATTTCTTAAAAACTTTACCTTAATCACATTATGAGTAATCTTTTTTTAATAATTTTAATCATTATTTACATTAACAAGTTCAAGATCCAATCATCCACATACAAGTATCAAATAGCTAAATATATAATAAGTTAAATCAAATCATTACAAAAACATATAAATTCACACACATTAATAGATTCACAAGCTACAAACTTTTTAAGGAATTTTTTTCAAAATTATAATAATAAATTAACAAGGAAAATTTACTATCAAATAATAAATAAAACATACATATGACTAATTTTAAATTTTATGATGACATTTATTACTTCATTGTCAATATCGTACACATAGTCAACTTAATAATTGTAAAGAATATTGAAATAAAACTTTAAAATTATAATATATTTATAAAAAAACTACATACTATAAAAATATAAATTGTTTATGTTCAGGTAGATGGGATCGGGTATATTATCGGATAATTGAGCACATAGTTACTAAAAGCATAACCCTCTCAAACCAGCGAATTTTTTTAAAAGAAAGCTCACACTCGGTTTAAAAGCTATCTACCCATCTCAATCCTGTCTCAAAAGTTTTATGTTCACAATTTCCGTTGGGTTAATGTTTTTTGTCATCCCTATTAATTTAGTGTTCTTGATATGAAGGTGGCTAGAGACAACGGTAGCCTGAGATGCAGATAGCCGTAGGTGGAGGTGGCCGAAGATGAGGTGGTGGCGGTAGGTTGTTTCTAGAATTAAAAGAAAATGAGTTATTTTGGAAGTTAAATTATTAAAGAACATACAACCAATTAAGAATTAATAGAAAATGAAAAAACAATAAAAAAAAATTGGTATTATGGGCAATTTCGTTCATTCAAATTATTGGGGACCAAAAATGTGTGGAGTCAGATTGGTGAGATCAAAACTTGCTAGTCTCATATTTGCTTACATTTCATCAACTACGATGTATTTCGAAGAAGTCATCTAAAGAACCTCGTTCTTTACAATAAGTCGCTAAAGACTGTCAACTGAAGAAGATCCCACTCACAATTTGAAGGAACCTAGCTATACCCGAAGATTGAGTTCTGCTGAAGCAAGTCTTCCGTGAACAAGACGTCACTACTGTCACTATCATTGCTAGATCATGTGAAGTTAATGGTTCAAGATCCGGCATTTCTATTAGTTGTAAAGTTAGTTAGAGTATCTTTCTTACTTTCAATTAGATGATTACAAATCCTTATTATAGAGGCCAGGATCAATCTACCCGTATGTATAAATACTCTTCCCATGTGTTTGAGAAGAGTATCAACTCTGTACGTCAGTAGTCATTATGTGTTCATATTGCTCAAGTTTGTTCTTGAGTAATTTTGTAAGTTTGTTCATTAACAAGGGTTGTTTTGCCCGCGCATTGCGCCGGGTCAAGATTGTATATATAAAAGCATATACAAAAAGAAAAGTAGTGTTTGTAGTTTGGATTCATGGGGAAGATGTAAGAATGTGTGTTTCAAAAGGTGGTATTCGCAACTACACACCTTCATTTGTTATTGTGGTTGGTGGATTTTCCATATAAATTATTGTTGGAGGCATTTTGCACGTCTACAAACAAGAATAAATGGGAAAACATTCTAGTAGTTTGTTAGCTTGAAGATGTCAATAACATGCAAATTTAGAAATTAAATGAAATGTGAAAATAGGTTACCTCAGATTGTTTTATGTTGATCGGTATAATTCCTTATAGTAGTTTACATATGTGGATATATTGAAACATTTAGCTACAGCCTAATATAGCTAGTTTTGGTCATTTTGCTGTTTTCATGTGATAGACGAATGTTTTAAGTGATTTTTAATGGATGAAGTGAAATTGGAAGAATTTTCTTATTCCTCCAAGCTTCAAAAGTGGATCTGACATGTTACATGATGTATCCAAGTTAGATGATCATCTTCTTGCAGTCAGAGTTTGTGATAGCTTCAGCTAAAGGAATGACACAGAAAATTTTAATTGCTGATTTAACGATTTCACAAAATTAAATCAAAATTATCTCTTGTTGTTGGTCTATATAATTAAATAGATAGTAAAAATATAACAATAACTAAGGATGAATTTAAACTCAAAGAAAAATACATCTCATTTAGTATGATACTTCGATTTCGAACATTGGTTGGCATTGCAAGTAGCATATGATCCCAACTTCGTAACGACAGGCAACTCTAAACTTAATCTTACCTTGTTACGAAGTAAATGGAAAATTTTAAAGTTTGCAAGCTAATAGCTATGGAGAAATAAAACATAAGAATCTTCATTGTAAGAGAAACGAAATAGAAACACACATAATGAGAAAACACTAAATTTGAGAGCTGAAGCACATATTTCCTTAAACTCAATGGATGTCAAAATAAACTAAATTCTTTTTAGGAAATATGTAACTTATTATTATCATATAGCATATTCATTGGTGTCATTAAGATAATTAAATATTGAATAACTTTTGACTAAGGGGGCGTTTGGTTCAAGTATTGATTTTGAAGAGAATGAGATTTATACATGGGATTGGGAATTGGTACGAATGCATTTGGTGGGATTTAAATCCCAATCCTCTGTTTGGTTCACCAAGACACCAACCAAAGCCACTTCACCGCCGGCCACCATCTCACCGCCGGCCACCACTTCACCGCTGCCAAAGACTAGGGTTTTCTTGCGTGTTTCAGTCGAAGGGTTTCAGTCGACTAGGGTTTTCTTGCGAACTTCGCCTGGCGAACCACGAGAACCACGAACTAGGGTTTCAAAACAACGGCTAGGGTTTCCGTCACCCGAGAACTACGGCGACGATGACGAAGACGAGAACCACAAGCTGCGAACGACGGGGTGACAGAGGGTTGCTTAGGCGAAGGCGACGGGTTTATGTTGATTAGGGTTTTTGAACGGCGACGGGCGACTAGTTTTCTTCGTGTTTTCTCGAACGGCGAACGATGAATGAGAACGGGTTTTCGAACGGCGAAGACGAAGGGTTACAGGCGAAGGTTTAGGGTTGTTGGTCCCGAATGGATACTACAACAACAAATGTTTGTAGAAGGGGGGTTGAATACAAACTTTAGCAAATAAAAATTTAAGTGACACACGGTTTACTTTTATATAATTCTTATTGATGTTAATCAAGAATTACATGAACTAGATGCGGAAAATCTAAGTTCAATAAAAGGTGGCAACTAGATTTGTCTAACACATAGACAATGCTAATCTTAAACAACTAATGTCTAAGATGTTCAACACATGAACAAGTTTGTTACACTGAAAGTAAAATGCTAACTCTTCTAATTCTCAACTTATGAGATTTCAGTGCTTTTCAACGCATACTTAGCATGTTTCCATGCATGAGTATATATAAGCAAAGTGTGTCCGGGTTGATGAAGAGAGAAGGAGACAAAGATACTTGGTTTAATAATATTATAATAGATAAAGTTAGTGGGTGAAAAGTAAGTTAACTTTATACACAAAGTGTGTAAAGTGAACATACTTTTCAGTAATGAGTGTACCCACTATCTATTATTATATTATTAAAGTACTACCTTTATATCTTGGAAAAGTAAACTTCTCCTTTCATACTTGTGCTTTAATCAACACCATGCTTTCTGAATATTTAACTTTACCAAGTATGGAGTTGCCAGCCATACTTAACATCATATCTTCGAGATCTTCTCTTCAAGAGTATCTTTCTACTTTTCCAGGGGAAAAAGATCTATCCTTTTTGTTTCTTTGCAGATACAAAAAGTGCTAAGTACTTTTACAAAGAAAGATCTAAGGCATAATAAGAACAACACATGTTCTGTCTTTGACTAAAGAAAATATTACATAGAAAAGCTATTAACTGAGATATAGAATAAAGAATCAGCTAACAGACACTGAACTGCAAATGTAAATTTGCTCAGCTAAGGATAAATGTGAAAGACTCAGCTGACTAGATTTGCTCAGCTGATCTAAATGCTCAGCTAACAATATAAATCAGGGTATAGCTAACCAACTGATCAAACTAAACTGTCAGCTGATCCCAAGGGCTCAGCTAATCATTTGAGTATGATCAGCTTATGAAGGAAAGATTGGATAAGTAGTAAATACCTTATCTGACAGATGGGAGGCATCGGCTGATCAATGTGATTGTGTCAGCTGATCCTTGATAGCTCAGCTAATCTTGAAATTTTCCTCAGCTGATGATTTTGGACCATCAGCTGATCTATTGTAGATCCTCAGCTGATGCTTCTTGACTTGTCTTTTCTTCTCAGCTGATCTTCCTGAAGCTGGTCCTTTGGCTGATACTCAGTGTTCAGCTGACACTATGATTCGTCAGCTGACATTTCTTACTTAGAAATTCTTTAAGTCTAAGATGAAAAACAACACATGTTTTTCATCAATCTAAGTCCAAAACTGAATATATGGTTTTGTTAACATCAAATCCTATTTTACTTAATAGATAGGTTTGATTTAGGTTTGATATTGCTATCTCCCCAACAATCTCCCCCTATTTGATGATGACAAAACCTTTTATGTTTAAGAAGAATCAGTTTGACTCGGATTTGTAAAGATAAAACTTATAAGTGCAGTTTGGTTACCTAGCTATCTGTTTTTGGTAACTCTTTAATATATGTTCCCTGATATTCTGTTTTTGGGAATCTTTTCATTTATGAAGTACCAATGTTCTGTTTTTGTGGTATCTTTTCTATCCTTTTTCTGTTTTTAGGATTTTGATTTTACCATATTTACACTATGTGAGCTATCTACTAAGAGTCATCTATACTAGCATTTTAGCTAAGTAGTCCATGATCAAAGTTTCAAGCTTGATTACAAAACAAAGTATTTACATCAGAGTTTGTACAGTGTAATCTAACTAAGAGTTAAACTAAGTACAGAAGTTAAACTATGCTAGGAATTGAAAAATACAACTAGTCTAGTTATGAAGTGTGGTCTTCATTCCCACCAGGGTTCTTCTTTGACTTCAAAAGTTCTGATCTGTGGATTTTCAGCTAGAAGTTGATCAGCTCTTGATCTTATCAATTGTTCAAAGTGCTCATTTCCTGTCAAGTCTCTAGTAGCTATTACAGCCTGAAATATCAGTTCTTTTTTAGCTTTCCCTCATATTCTCTTAGAAATCTCCAATTGCCAGCTCTGTTCATGAAGAACATTCCTCTTTCAGGTTCAGTTATATACCTGAACATTTCAGGATGTGTATTGGGAGGAAGAGCAGTATTCAGATTCTCATAAGCAGGAAGACAGGGATGATCAGGATTGAGAATGATTTGTTCAGCAGCAACAAAGGCTTTAGAAGTCTTCTTGAAGGCATCCTCAATTGCTTGAACATGAGCAACAAATTGATCATGAGTGAATAGTCTGTTGTATACTGACATTCTGATCCAGTATACAAATTTAGCAATGAACCTCTGGACTATCTCACTCTTGGACTTAAGGAGATGGTACAGGATCTCAATCATCTCAAAGAAGGAGAGTAGTTTGCAGTGATGTAGATAAGTATCTTCATAAGTTTTTCTTTCATCTCTTCTCACTACTCTGAGATAAGGACCTTCATCTGTACCTCTGTAAGGAGTAACCCTTGAAATGATGTCTTCACATCTTCTGTTTACCAAGTTTTCTCTATTTTCCAAGAACTCCTTGGATTGCCTTTCAGTTTGCTGAGCAGTGCTTCCAAAGTTGAAGTTAAGCAATGCTTGAATGGCTTCCTTGTGAGTCTTTCCTCTTTTGAGAGCTTTCTTGGTAGAAGGGTCACTCTGCAGTGGTGCTTGTTGTTCTTGAGGAGCTTGAGATGACAGTAAGATCATTTCTTCTTCTTGTATTTCCCTTATCTCATCATCTGTAACACCAACTGCCGCAACAAGATCCTCAGTAGTAGTGAAATCCTGGTGTCTCTATTTGGCTTTAAGAACTTCAATGGTTGAACCAAGAGCAGCAGCCAGTTCATTTAACTCTTTGAGATTCTCATCCTCTTGATGAAGTTGCTCTTCCTTCCTTTCTTTTGCTTCAATCTCCTCAGCAGACATTATTTTCTTTCCTTTTCTCCTTGAAGTACTGCTGGGAGTTGGTTGACTTGACTGAACAGGAGAGGAAGCTTGGACTGTTGGAACTTTTGGGGAGAGACTCTGCTTCTTTAAGTTCAGCAGAGAGGAAAGAGGCTGATCATCTTCATCATTATCATCATATTCCTCTGATGGTACTTGAATTGGAACACAAGATTCACCTTGCTTTGATTTCTTTGCACTCTTCCTTCTAGCTGCTTGCTTTAATCTTCTTTTAGGCTTAGCAGGTTGCTCCCCCTCAGATTAATTCTCCCCCTCAACATTAGATTTTCTTTGAGCTTCTGTTTCATTGGGGGCTGATGCACATTCTGCTTGCATAGCCTGAACCTCAGCTGTATATGCATCGACAACTGCCCTTATTGTTTCTGGGGAAGGTTCTCTTACTAACTTCTTTGACTTCTCCCCCTTTTTGTCATCATCAGAGGAGGGAAAAGCAGTAGGCTTAGCAGGGGCACCAGTGCTTGGGAAAGGATGAGGTTGGGAAGCTGGGGAAGGTGTAGAGGTGAAGATGAGAGGTCTAAGCCTTTTGATGGCATCAGTGATGTTAGTGAACTCTCTAAGAGTGTCACTGTGCCTCTGCCTTGAGTATTGGCTTAGTCTGGTGACCTCATCATCAATGGTATGAAGAAGGGAGGGAACTCTGAGAATAGAGTCAGGGATGTGTACAGAGATGTTAGGAGGTGAAGGCCTTAGGGTGGAAAGTTGGGTTAGAAGGTTAGATATGGTTTGGTTGAGGGTGGTAATGGTTTGGTTTGAGATGGTAGGTGAAGGAATAGGAGTAGGAGTAGAAGCTTGGGTAAGAAGTTGATCCAATTTGGTTAGAATTGGGGAAAGATCAACAGGGGCAGGGGTGGGTTGGGGTTGGGGTTGGGATTGGGTAAATTTGAGTGACTCAATCTCTTGGGTTAAATGAGAGAGTAGGGTTTCTGTTTTAGTTTGGAAGGAGGTGAATGAGGCTTGAAGACTATCCATCTTTTGAGAGATGGACAGTAGGCTTTGAAGTATTTGGGGTGAGGGTTCAGAAAAGATAGAGGGAAGGGGTTGGGTGGGAATTGATTGAGTTGAGGTGCCAAGAACAGGAATAGATTGAGGTCCCTCACTTAGACCTTGGTTTATAGGCCTAAGATCACTGGGAACAGAGAGTATGCCCTGTACCAATGGCTGGTTTATGTCACTAGGATTGACAGGCAGTGCACTAGTATACGTAAGTATTGAATCAAAAGTAGGTGCAAGTATGTGATCGTGAGTGAGGGTTGCACTCAATGGGGTATCCCTTATTTCAGTAGCAAGTTGTTGTGAACTTACTAAGGGAAAGGCTTGACTCACAGGGGCTATAGACAAAGTATGACATTGGGAGGAGGTCTGTCTTTCAATGGTATCACCCTGTTAGGAGGGTGACCCAGATTGCAGCAATCCCATATTTACGAATGTGACCTTTTGTGAGGGCACATCCACTGGCAGTTGGGTTAAAGCAACATCCATAAGCTCCCCCTCAACATAAGAGGTAGCTCTAGGAGTTGAGGTCAGAGGTGTGGATAACACTACCTCAGAGACTTGTGGAAAGTGCACAAGCTCTTGTGACCTTAATTCAGTATGGGTGTAGGAGGGAGTAGAACTAGCAACTGTTGGGAGTTGACTAGAGCTTGGCATTTGTGGGGGTGTTACAACTGGAGGAGAGGATGGGTTCTCATTGGTGGGGTCAACCAAATGAGTATCCTCAAGAGTGGTAGTGATTATACATGAGATGTGCTGAGTTTTGCTGATCTCAATCATTTGAATGAGATTATCAGAGATTGTGTCTTCCTCAGCATCATCACCAGCAGCTGCACCTCCACTTTGTTGATCTTGTGGTGTGGTAGAACTGGAACTGACAGGGAATTCAGTAATTGGCATCCCTCTTTGAGAAGATGAGCTGGTTGAAGCTTGAATATTTTCAGTATGAACATAGCCAGCATCACTTCCAGGAAAGTCATCATCTCCTTCATCATTTTCATTTCCACTATTGTCAGCACCACTATCATGTGCAGCATCATCCTCAGCATCAGGATTAACAGGCTCATCCTGTGCTGGTTCATCAAACACATCTGCTCTAAACATCAATTCTTTTTCCACTAAGGCTTCATCTGGAGCATGAGTCATAGACTCTTCAGAATGCTCAGTGATTATATCAGGAGACTCAGAATCATCAGCCACATATTCCAAAACGACATCCGCTACATCATCGATTAACTCCTGCATCTCAGGAGTGATTGCAGGACCAACATCATCTCTTATCAAGTGAAATACTTTTTGACCCATCTGTGGGATTGGCATTGTGTTATGTGTAACATTCAGATGTGTATATGCCTCCCACTGCAAGGTTTGTAGCGCAATCAAACTAAGAAATCTGATATAAGGCACATGGGTCCTTGTTGTCTTTTTGACAGTTCCCAAAGTTATCTTATCCGCCATCTCAGTAAAGATAACCTGAGCAAAATCTACATTCCTTCCAGTCACCAGAGCATGAAGAACCATAAGCTCAGTCTGATTCAGTAGATCATGGCTCCCTGATTTATGACCAAAAAATCTAATGATGACACCAGCTAAGTACTTCCAGGGGTGACCTAAAACTGATAGCTTGTATCTACCATGAGAGATAGGTTCATTGTAGCCAATCAGTGGCAGAACCTCCAAAGTTTGTTCAGCAGTAGCAAAGGGTTGGAATGGTGCAAAGTTGGGTATGGATAATGCTTGTCTGAGGGTTTCAACAGAGATGACAATGGGTGTTTGGTTGTTTAAGATAGTGCAAGTGATGGTTTGATTGTTTGGGTGGTATCTGGCAGTGTACCACATCTCCCCAATAATACGAGGGAAGATAAACAGAGGATGAGCAGAAAGGCAGGGAAACAGGGGATGTGCTTTTATGAAGTTAACAATGGGTTCAAATCCCTGATTTTCCTTGGATTGAGGTATGTCGGTGTTGATTATGAAATTATTTGGGGTAATGGTGAAGAGAGAGTTAGGTGTAACATTCTCACCAGCAATGGCAAGAGGAGTGAAAGCAGAGTTGAAAGTCACCATGATTACAGAGTGAAACAGTTTGAACAATGAAGGTTTAGGGTTTGAAAATTTGAGAGAGAAAGAGTGTTTGGGAATTTTGAAAGCGTAGGAAATGAAGAACCGCCCGAAAACACCTTTATATCTTCCTTGTAAACCTAAACTATCACACAAATATTTTCCAAAAAGTAACTGTCACTTCTGCAAAAAAATAATAATAAAAGGAATAGATAATAAATACACAGACAATTAACGGACAATTAAACGAAATTAAATACTACCTAGTAAAATAATAAAAACAAATGAGAAATTAATAAAATAAGTATGGGGACACAGAATTTTTGACTTTTGAAAATCATCAGCTGACCAAAGAGAGTGTCAGCTGATCCATGTTGAGATAAATTAAGTGTCAGCTAATGAGTGCACTTAGCTGAGCATCTAATTTTTAGAGGTATAGTGTTAGCTGATGGTTGTCAGCTGACATAATTCCATTAGCTGATCTACCATAAGTAAAATATGTAGAAGCTTAGATAAGTACTTCATTTCACACACAAATAAAATTATTTTCTTACACAAACCTAACTACCTAAGAACAGAATATGTTACAAGTTTAACATGCCAAGTTTGGATATTAGAAAGTTGAAACGAGACTCATCCAAAGGTTTTGTAAAAATGTCAGCTAATTGAACATCAGTGTTTATATAGTGCATTGAAACTTTCTTTTTCTACACATTGTCTCTAAGAAAATGATGTCTGATTTCAATATGCTTAGTTTTTTAATGCAAAACCGGATTGTTAGAGATAGATATGGCACTTGTGTTGTCACACAGAATTGGGGAGTCATCAAATAGAAATAAACCAACCTGGCCACCCAAATTCCCCAACTTATGTACCACAGTTAAGATAGATCATCCCAAATTCACAAATTAGTCGGTAAACACTCAATAATCTAACACATGCAAAGTCTCACATCCTCACTAGGAGTTCACTCAATAACTCAAGTGTTTAGGCGTTGTATTTTGGGGTGAACACTCCTGATAGCTAACAAACAAATGACTAGTATAGGCTTGTATCCAATTATAATCTCCATCACTAGAGTTGTCAACCGTCAAGAGGGCTTTAAGGTTGTAACATTAGGCTAAGGGTTAAGGTAGGGAAAATGGAATTTATAGTGACTAAGATAGCAAAAACCAAAACTGTGTTGGACAACTACGACTCACTACTCAAACTAGAGCGGTCAACCGGATACTGACACAAAAGAATGATAAGAGTTAATTATTTTGTTGAACTCAAATCATTTAGGGCATAAGATATTCGATCACTTTTTTTCATGCACCTTTATTCTTTCTTTTTTTATTGCGCAATTTGTTTTTGTTTTTTGGAATTTTCTGCTTTTCAACAACGCCTTTGGCGAGAATTCAATAACACTCACATGCTCAAGAATCCGCAATTTATTTGGGCGGCATGGTACTTTTATTGACTCGATAACACTGACGGAAATCACATATCCAGCACAATCAAGACTTAAGCTAAGGCCAAAAGAAGCTAAAATTGAATTGGCTAAACAATGTGGCTAACAAATGAAATAGGCTAAGGCTTCAACATAGTGTCAAGGGTATCGAGTACTAAAAGTGAGTACTACGCGTTAAAGGGGTCGGGCAAATTAGAAAATCTAACAATAAGAATTTCTAACGAAAACAGGCTAAAGACATGGCTAACGCAAATGAAGACCTCTATCAGTGCAATGGTGACAAATACTCATTGTGATGATCTCGAAAAGTAATATGGTAACAAGTTCTACAATTTACGCTTGCAGCTATCCTCACACAATCGAAAAATTTCTATTAAAATCTCTACTATAAGGCTAAAAAACTCTCGATTATGGAAAATAGGTTAAGTGATGATCTACAAAGCATGCAATCTCAAACATTATGTTACCAACAATTTAATCATTTGGGATAACCTATAATAATGTGGATTATAAGGTAAGGAAGAAGACTGGCCAAAAATCAGATTATCCCAAAGACAAATGCTCGAAGACAAGAAAAGTTAAGTTTACTTAACCCCAATTCCCACACAATAAAGATATGCATTGTCCCCCAATGCAGTCAATTAAGCAATAAATATGAACTAGGGTAAGAAACTTCCTGGGATGTATATGTAGTGGAAATGAAGCGCGACTCTTCTCAGATCAAGCATCCATCATCAACCAAGTGCAAACGGCTGTCAACACTAACAAACAGGTTACAAGCACACAAGAACAAAAAGAAAAAAAAACTAAAACAAAAAAGAAATAAAATAAAGGCAAAAGTACAACCCGCTCGAATTTTATCCAATAAGAACATCCAGAATAAAAAACATCTATCTAAAATTGGACTCCAATTCCCACACAATAGAATTTGAGTACTCTAGCATGACGAAGTAGAGATAGATCGAGAGAAAGAAGCAAACCTCCCAATTCCCACACAATAGAGTGAAAGTGTGAACTCTATTGTGTCCCATGTGCAGAATAAATGACCTAGTGCATCTGGGGTGGTCCTGAAAATTTCTGGAAAAAATAAGTGTTAGAGGGGAAGCACCACACGGCAAGCACATGCAACAAAAGGAAAGCACACAAACCAAACAAGGAAGGAAAACAAAGCAAACAACCTAACTCACTTTCGTAGGAATCACGGTTGCATTTAGCATATGCAATAAGCCTTTAAACCCCTCGGTAGCCCGAGAGGACGAGTTATAGTCTCGTGAGGGTTTCTAGGCAACACACCCACAAAGTTGGAACATAAAAGAAAAGAAATACAAAAATAACGAATAACGAAAAACCTAAACTAAACACGGGTTGCCTCCCGAGAAGCGCTTGTTTTTGTCTGAGTCTCTAGCTTGACTCCGAATTTATTTACTGAGAATTCGAACGAATGACTCTACACTCTCAATCAAGTGCGGGTGGTAATATTTATACATACCGGGTGATGTATATTGATTACCGATTTGGAACACTGAAAAAAAATCCTTTCTGAGACACAAGGCCCCAAAAAGGATCGACTAATTACTGGTCTACTAAACTCCTGGCTTGTTACCGCTCCCCGGCAGCGGCGCCAAAAACTTGATCGTGTAAAATCTAGTTATATAATTTATGTCCAATAATCACCTAAGTTTCACTACACACTACCAGCAAGTATGACTGGATCATGCAATAGTATAGCAAAGGTAAGTAATGGGTGTCGAATCCACAGGGAGCAGTGCAACACCAAAGAAATAAAGCAGACTAATAATTAACCTAACAGTTGAGTTTTCAGTTTTAAGAGAGATAACTAATGACTAAGCAGGAATTAAAAGCAGACAAAAAAAACAAATAATGAACTTTTGCAAACAACCAGATGAAAACAAGTATCCACCTTAATCTTTCCCCCTATTGTGATATATCTCAAGATCAGTTTAATTGATTACCTGGATTGACTTAGCCATATTCAATTTCCTATTTCATACAACTATTGTGAGATGGACAAGAATAACAACTTCCAATTGATCATCAAATCCACACAACCTAGTTCACAATTCATCAACCACATTGAACAAGTTTAACATAACCAACCGTTTCCTCGATTGCAAATCCCTAGATAATTAGGTTTAGGTTACCGTTCCTGGATTCTGATTGCTTTTCCTAGCAAACACCTTGAATTATTCATAGACAAACATTCAAAGAAGAACACATATCATATAAACTTCCTATTTATACTCAACATGCACCATGAATCCAGAAATAAGAGATGAAAACCCTAAAAATCCAAACTTTGATTGAATGAACATGAAACTAGAATCAATCCTTAAATAATCAAAGAAATCAAGACATATCCCAATTAGGGTTCAATCATAAGATGAATACAAGAGGTGATTAGCCCATAATCAGGCTTAAACAAACCAACAAAGTCTTAGAAATCATTACTAATCGAAGAACAAGCATGAATTCGACAAACCGAGTTGTTGATGATGATGATTGATGATGAAATATGGATCCCCTAAGCTCCAAGGGTGTTTCCTCACCCTCCAGGGTTGAAAAGCTCTGAAAAAGACGCCTAGGGTCGGCTGTAGGGCAAAAGATGTGATTTTCGGATTCAAATTTCGAATTTATAGAAATCTGATCTGCGCAGGCTCGCGGCGCGAGCCCATATGCCTCGCGGCGCGAGCTACCTGACCTCCGACCCAAAAAATTCCAGAGAGTTTCTCGCGGCGCGAGAGGCTATATCTCGCGGCGCGAGCTTATGTTTTTGAGAGATGACCATAAAACTAAAATTGTAGCCCTCTGAGTCTAGTTTCCGTGGCCGCTTGAATCACCTCAATCCGAGTTCGTATGAGCAAGATATGATTAAAACAGTGGAGGTGTGTCGGAGTTGACAGCTTTTCTCATTTTCTGCATTTTCAACTCTTTTTCCGCCCTTTCTTCGAGTATTCCACCGTATTCAACCTGTAAGCATCCCAAGTAACAATTTAGTGTATATTTTGCTCATTTGCACATAAACTAGAGTGTAAAACTTATAATATTTACGGATAAAAACCTAGTTAAATCCGGAAATATCAGGGAGTTTTCAAGCTGTATGTCATAATCCAGTAGTTGATTTTGCAGCCATAGCAATTGAGCACAGCAGCTTCCAGCAGCAATGTATTCTGCCTCGGCTGTAGAAGTTGAAACAGAGTTCTGTTTCTTGCTTGACCAGCTGACTAATCTTCCACATAACAATTGACAACCCCCAGATGTACTCTTTCTGTCTAGTGTGCAACGTGCAAAGTCAGAATCAGTGTATCCATCTAACTCAAAATTAGAGTCTTTGGGGTACCAAAGACCTAGATTAGGAGTTCCTTTGAGATACCTGAAAATCCTTTTAACTGCAGCTAAGTGAGATTCTTTGGGATCTGCTTGATATCTAGCACAAAGACATGTTGAAAACATAATATCTGGTCTACTTGCAGTGAGGTATAAAAGAGACCCTATCATATCTCTATAAGCTGTAATGTTCACTGATTTATCATCAGTGTCCTTTCCAAGCTTTAAGACAGTGGACATGGGTGTTTTCATAGAAGAACAATTTTCAAGCTTAAATTTCTTAAGTAAGTCATTTACATACTTTGTTTGATGAATGAAAATTCCATCAACCTCTATCATACTCATTTGATAATTGTCAGACATGAGTTTTGAAAACCTTTTGCAAAGATCAACATTTGTAGACCCAAATATTATATCATCTACATATATCTGCACTAGTATTACATCACCCTTGAATTTCCTTATGAATAGGGTGCTATCTATGCTACCTCTAGTAAATCCTTTAGTGGTCAGAAAAGAAGAGAGGGTATCATACCAGGCTCTTGGAGCTTGCTTTAGACCATACAAAGCTTTGTTCAAGAAATAGACATGGTCTGGCTTGCTAGCATCCTCAAAACCAAGAGGTTGTTTAACATACACCTCTTCCTTCAGTTCACCATTGAGGAAGGCACTCTTGACATCCATTTGGAATACTTTGAAGTCTTTGAAGGCAGCATAAGCAAGAAACAATCTTATGGCTTCAAGTCTAGCAACAGGGGCAAATGTTTCATCAAAATCGATTCCTTCTTCTTGACAATACCCTGAGCAACTAGTCTTGCTTTGTTTCTGATGATTAGCCCTTGTTCATCCATCTTGTTTCTGAACACCCACTTAGTACCAATGATGGATTTGTCCTTTGGTCTTGGCACCAAAGTCCATACATTGTTCCTAGTGAATTCAGTCAATTCCTCTTGCATGGCATTTATCCAGTAGGGATCATTTAGAGCTTCATCTACCTTCTTTGGTTCAATCATAGAAACAAAACCTGTGTACAAACAAATATTGCAAGCTTTTGATCTTGTTAGTACAGGTGCTTCTATATTACCTATGACCTGATCAATTGGATGATTTCTGAGTTCCTTGTAGGCATTTTGGATTGAGGGAGTGTTTGTATTGCTTTGGATTTGGGGAGTTGGAATTATTTGATCAGCTGATGATATTTCTGGTTGATCAGCTGACATAATTTCTTGGTTATAATCTGAGGAAACTTCTACTGAAGAAGGAATGTTAGATATGGAATTTGAATCCAATGATGTTGAGTCATGATTCACATCATTCAGTAAAAGTGTGGGTTGATTTAGGATAGTTTGTGCAGAGATGTTTTGTAAGTTTGGAACAGGTTTATCTAAGTCATCTATGTGAGCTGACGGGAGTGGATCAGCTGATGGGAGTGGATCAGCTGATACTGGAATGTTATCTTCAGTATGCAGCAAATCATTAAATTCCTCACCTGTAGATGGATTAGTAGAATAGGAAGCAACAAAGTCATTTTCATTAAAACTTACATTGATTGATTCTTCTATGACCTTTGTTCTGATGTTGTAAATTCTGTAAGCTTTGGAGATCACGGAATATCCAACAAAAACACCTTCATCTGCCTTGGGTGCAAACTTTTGCAGTTGATCTCTCTGGTTCAGTATAAAGCACTGACACCCAAAGATGTGAAAGAAACTGATGTTTGGCTTCCTTCCCTTAAGCACTTCATAGGGAGTTTTGTTGTGCCTCTTGATCACAAGAGATCTGTTCAGTGTAAAACATGCACAGCTGACACCTTCAGCCCAGAAGTTAAATCCTAACCCACTCTCACACAGCATGGTTCTTGCAGCTTTAATCAAAGTTCTATTTCTTCTTTCAGCTACACCATTTTGTTGTGGAGTCCTTGGAGCAGAGAAGTTTTGAGATATTCCTTTCTCATCACAGAAGCTTTCAAGAGTTTGATTTCTAAACTCAGTTCCATGATCATTTCTAAGCATCCTTACCAGATTACCATTTAGCACTTCCATCTTTCTAATAAAGCTCATTATCTCTTCAGCAGCCTCACTCTTAGCTTTGAGGAAGATGACCCAAGTATATCTTGAGAATTCATCAACCATGACTAATGCATACTTACTTCCACCAATACTTGCAGTAGCAACAGGACCAAATAAGTCCATGTGCAACATGTAGAATGGTTTAGTAATGGAGAAGGCTTGCTTAGATGGAAAAGATGTCTTGTGCTGCTTTCCCTTCTCACAAGCAGAGCAAGGTTTAGGCTTAACATATGTCAGTGAAGGTAGTCCTGACACTAGATCACCCTTGCTCAGCTTGTTAATATTTTTGAAGTTTAAATGGGAAAGCCTTTTGTGCCATAACCAGTTTGTGTCAGTTACAGACTTGGTATACAAACAGGTTAACTTTGATGGATCACCAGATGACATATCAAGAGTGTATACATCCTTGGTTCTTTTTGCACAAATTATTGTTTTACCTTCTTGATCTAAAATGGAACCTCCTGTCTTTGTAAAGAGGACTTTATTATCACCATCACATAACTGACTTATGCTGATGAGATTGTACTTTAGTCCTTTAACATATGATACCTTGGACAAGGTTAAGTTCCCATTATGAAGTTCTCCGTAGCCTTTTGTTTGCCCACAATTGTTATCACCAAAGGTCACTCTTGGACCTTTTTCCTTCTTGTAGTTACTAAGAAAAGCTTTACAACCTGTCATGGTCCTTGAACATCCACTGTCAAGATACCATGTGTTCAGCCCCTGATACATAGTTGTGATTGAAAGAAGGTTAGTGACACTTGGGCATCCACATTTAAGTGGACCCCTGTGGATTGCACCTAGCCATCCACTTTATATTAGGTTGTTTAAGAATGAGAGAAACAACTGTGTTATCATTATTAGTCCGCTGTCTTGAGTTACCTTCAAGAGAACAATTACTTGCCATATGTTCTTTGCTCCCACATTTATAAAATTTTTGATTTTTGGAGCCTTTAACATATTTTGGTAATTGCCTAAGAGATGTCTTAACTGTTTTCTGATGACTATGGGTCATCAGCTGACAGATTTCACCATTCAGTTGTTTCAACTGATTCTGTAAACTAATTAGGTCTTTGTTTACAGTCACCTTAGGTTGACCTTTAGTAAAAGTGAGTTTATGATCAACTTTAGGTGTGGTAGACTTAGACTTTTTGTAAACAAAAGGTCATTTTCCCTTGGTTTCTCCTATTAAAAGAGTTTGAAGTGATGTTTGATCAGCTAAACAAACAGAAGAGGATCCATGATCAGCTGACAGGATATCAGCTGAGCAGTTATCATCTAATTTTTGATCAGCTGATGTAATATCATTAGCTAAAGAATTTTCAGTCAGCTGAGTTCCTATATTTAATGTATCAGCTTTCAAGGTTTGACAACATAATGTCTCTTTGGTATCAACAAATGATTCCATTCATTTACTTACTTTACAATTAAATTTTCAGTACTTTTGCTTTCTGTCAAAACAATAGAAGGTAAATCAACTTTTGAAGTGCTTGAATCTTTCATCTGAGTACATTTACCCTTGACAAATCTGTTGGTGATTATACTTTTTCCTTTTACAATCTTTTGAAAAGTAAGAGGTGAAATATCAACATTTTCTAAAATATTTATGTCCTTACTAAAATCAACATAGTTAGCAGCTTGAGAATAATTTCCACCAATAATAGCTTGAACTTGTTTAGGAATCTGCTCATTGACACACTGAGTGGTATTTTCGGCAGATACGCACCAAGATTTAACTACTTTTTGAAGGTCATTAAACTTTAACGTTGCTTCATTGGTTTCTTTTATCAAGATCTGATCAAGCATCTTTTGATTAGATAAATCATCTTCCAGTTTTGTCATTAGTTTCAGTTTCTCATCTTTAAGACTTAATCTCTCTTTTAGTGATTCTATTTCTAATTTTAGCTTCTTTTCTCTTTGAATATTTGACTGAAACTCAACACACAAATAATCAAACATAGTGTTCTTTTCATTATCTTCATAGTTAATAAATTTTCCAACCTGATACATAGAAGAAGGATCCCAGTCAGGAGAAGTACAAGCTTTAGCAGCTTTCTTCATGTCCTCATTAAAGGAACTTGTACTTGTTGTGTTGGCCATCAAGCTGAGTTGAGCAGAGAGGACCTCATCTTCATCACTTGAGAGATCTTTCTCAGCCCAGTCTTCTTCTTCAGCCACCAACACTCTGTTCTGAGCTTTCTTCTTCTTCTTGTCAATGACTGCAGCAAGAAGCTTCTTGTACTTGGCTTCATAGTCAATCTTGATGTCAGAGCTTGAGGAACCCTTGAAGCTTGTGTTTCCTCTGGACTTACACTCACTGGCATAGTGACCAGTCTTGCCACAAGAGAAACAACCTTCAGAAGCCTTAGGTTTTGACAAGGCTCTTTCTCCTTTGAAGGGTTGCTTCTCAAACCTCTTGACGCCCTTTCTTTTCAAGAAAGGCTTAAACCTTTTAACCAACATGGCAGCCTGCTCAACAGCAGCTTCAATGCTGTCCATGTTCTCCAAATCTTCATCTCCAACAGCCACCTGCTCTTCATCAGAAGTCTCTTCCTCTTCCTCTTCACTGGGCTCAACCACCAATGCAGCAAAGCTTCTAGATCTTGTATCCTTAGACACAAGGGCATTTGATGAAGCCTTTGCACTTTCCTTCATATCCTTGGTAGAGAGTTTTCTTCGCTTCACCGATTGTTCATGGTTCATAAGATTTCCATACAACACAACCAGTGTTAGACCCTTGATTTTCTCACCATGTTTGATCACAGTGATAAAATGATCCCATGACTCTGGGAGAGAGTCCAGAAACTTGTTTACAAGTTCTTTGTTGCTCTTGGGAACATCTGCCCTTCTCAAGTCATTTATAAGGCAGTTGAACCTGGTGTAGGTCTGAGTAATACTTTCACCTTAAAGAGCAAAGAAGAACTCATATTCTCTAACAAGAAGGAGTTTCTTGTTCTCCTGCACTTCTTCAGTGCCTTCATATGCAACTGTCAAAGTGTCCAGCATCTCCTTTGCAGATTTGCAGTTAAGAACTTGATGATAAACATCATTTGGGAGTGCTAAGACTAAGGTTGTCCTGGCTTTGACATCAAGATTAACCAGCCTTTTGTCTTCATCAGACCATAGATGAACAGCTTTGACAACCAGCAGTGACCTCAATAGTGGAGGTAGGAACATATGGACCTTCAGTAACAGTCTTAAGCATCACATCATCAAGGCTTGACATATAGAGAGGAACTCTACTCTTCCAGAGAGAAAAGTTTTCTCCATCAAACATTGGACACCTTGTGAGTGAGCCATTGTTTGAAGAACTGTTAGAAGCAGCAACGGGAGTGGCCATTTTGTAGTGTAGGGTAGAAGCAGTTGAAGAGTAAGCAAAACAGATCTTAGATATGAGTTATCTAGCCTGATCTGATACCAGTTGTTGGTCCCGAATGGATACTACAACCACAAATGTTTGTAGAAGGGGGGTTGAATACAAACTTTCGCAAATAAAAATTTAAGTGACACACGGTTTACTTTTATATAATTCTTATTGATGTTAATCAAGAATTACATGAACTAGATGCGGAAAATCTAAGTTCAATAAAAGGTGGCAACTAGATTTGTCTAACACATAGACAATGCTAATCTTAAACAACTAATGTCTAAGATGTTCAACACATGAACAAGTTTGTTACACTGAAAGTAAAATGCTAACTCTTCTAATTCTCAACTTATGAGATTTCAGTGCTTTTCAACGCATACTTAGCATGTTTCCATGCATGAGTATATATAAGCAAAGTGTGTCCGGGTTGATGAAGAGAGAAGGAGACAAAGATACTTGGTTTAATAATATTATAATAGATAAAGTTAGTGGGTGAAAAGTAAGTTAACTTTATACACAAAGTGTGTAAAGTGAACATACTTTTCAGTAATGAGTGTACCCACTATCTATTATTATATTATTAAAGTACTACCTTTATATCTTGGAAAAGTAAACTTCTCCTTTCATACTTGTGCTTTAATCAACACCATGCTTTCTGAATATTTAACTTTACCAAGTATGGAGTTGCCAGCCATACTTAACATCATATCTTCGAGATCTTCTCTTCAAGAGTATCTTTCTACTTTTCCAGGGGAAAAAGATCTATCCTTTTTGTTTCTTTGCAGATACAAAAAGTGCTAAGTACTTTTACAAAGAAAGATCTAAGGCATAATAAGAACAACACATGTTCTGTCTTTGACTAAAGAAAATATTACATAGAAAAGCTATTAACTGAGATATAGAATAAAGAATCAGCTAACAGACACTGAACTGCAAATGTAAATTTGCTCAGCTAAGGATAAATGTGAAAGACTCAGCTGACTAGATTTGCTCAGCTGATCTAAATGCTCAGCTAACAATATAAATCAGGGTATAGCTAACCAACTGATCAAACTAAACTGTCAGCTGATCCCAAGGGCTCAGCTAATCATTTGAGTATGATCAGCTTATGAAGGAAAGATTGGATAAGTAGTAAATACCTTATCTGACAGATGGGAGGCATCGGCTGATCAATGTGATTGTGTCAGCTGATCCTTGATAGCTCAGCTAATCTTGAAATTTTCCTCAGCTGATGATTTTGGACCATCAGCTGATCTATTGTAGATCCTCAGCTGATGCTTCTTGACTTGTCTTTTCTTCTCAGCTGATCTTCCTGAAGCTGGTCCTTTGGCTGATACTCAGTGTTCAGCTGACACTATGATTCGTCAGCTGACATTTCTTACTTAGAAATTCTTTAAGTCTAAGATGAAAAACAACACATGTTTTTCATCAATCTAAGTCCAAAACTGAATATATGGTTTTGTGAACATCAAATCCTATTTTACTTAATAGATAGGTTTGATTTAGGTTTGATATTGTTATCTCCCCAATAAGGGTTCAGTAGAAGTAGGGGCCGCCGGAGGTTTAGAGACGAAGGGGTCACTGGAGGTTTAGGGTTACAAACGAAGGAGTCGCCGGAAATTTAGGGTTACAGACGAAGGGGTGGTCGCTGGAGAGGTCGCCGGAGTAAATGCTTCTGACATGGGATTTTAACATACCATGTGGAATGGAGGGATTGAAAAATCCTTCATATGTGGGATTCTTTAGAATCCTGGGAATTTAAATCCCATATCCATTTTGCAAACCAAACATGGTATTTTGAAGGATTTCAAATCCCATTCCCATGAAATCCCATGAAATACCACGAACCAAATGCCCCCTAAGAGTATTTGCTATTGATATTAGCAGGTGCAATCAAGAATTTTTTTTAAGCTGCAACAAAGATAAGAAAAAAATTAACTACAAAATAGAATAAAAGTACAACAACATGCTTTTTAAATTATTTACTCTTTTCAAACACATTATGATTTATTCATCTCCATCTTTGTCTAATGATATGTATTTTTTGTAAACTTGTGATCCAAGCAGTTTAGTATTATCAAATGATGATCGAGGGCAGAAGAAGATATTTTTACTTAATCTTTAACCTCAACCTAAAAGAATGTCATGAATCAATGTAATTTTTTTAATTATACACATAAAGCATTTTAAAAAACATCAAACATAAAAAAAAACTTTGACTCCACTACACATACGATTTAACGAAAAGGGGTGCTAACTTCTAAAATGTACGCATAACTCCGTATTATCAAGCTTTGTAGATTTAAGATGGACTTAACTGGTTAAGGTTAGAACTCACAGATTGTAAAAAAAGAAACACAAATTCCTCTTATTGAGTGGACATGGTATTCTTGTGGAGAAAGCTTATTATTCTTTCTAATTCGACAATATCGATATGTTATGCTTCTTAACAAGTGTAGTGATAGATTTAGGTAAGGTAAACTTATCATAGTTAGACTCTTGGAGTTGGGATTAGGGACTTTTTTTTTTTTATTATTTGAGCATGATCCGATATGATTTATGCTTAGTTAAAGAGAATTTGTTTTAGGTTAGAAGTTAGAATTGCATATATAATGAAAGGTCTAAGATATGAAACACAAACACACACATCTACTACTTGGGACAGATCAGAATGTGAAACTTTATCTACAAATGATTGATATTTGTTTACATTTATTTGTAGTTAAAGCGTTATTTGTAAGATGTCAATGTTTGTGTATGTTTAAACTGTATATACTTTTTGTATTAATGAATAAGTGCTATATGAGCTAGTATGTTTGTCGGTTCTACTTGACAGCATCGAATTTGAACCATAAAGAGTGTTCTGCAACAGTTTAATTACTGAAGATTGGCAATGCTTTGTAGATAACACAATAGACTTATTTAGAACTGTTTCAAACTTTGTAAACCCAAATCAGGTTGCTCAAAATTGTGTTATGTACTAATCCATCTACAACTATTTGACAAAGGTCACTCACCCCTTTATTTAAACCAATTTTGATCATCTAAAAAATTACATTCCGGATTAACTAAAGCAAATAACTTACTTCCAAAATTTGGAAAATAAATGCAAACATGTCACATTTATATGATAGATGAGTAACCAAAGCCAAACAAATCATGTTGTTCAAGCTCTGAACAACACACATCAAGATTTCTCAAAATCGGAATAAAGTAAGAACAACCCAATGTTACATATTAGGCTATAATCCACCCTCTTAACTACAAAACTATTACAAAATTTGGATGCAGAAAATAGAACGAATTAAGACATGCACACCTGATTTCTTGTTCAATGCAGCAAAGTACTATGCTAACAACTCCAAAAAAATAGTGTAGAAGGAAGCTGCAATCTTTTTCATGTTTGGACCTAGTTAAGAAAATAACAAAATATGTGTTTACTTCCTAATGTGACTGGTTTCATCTCCCCACTCACCCCCACTAAATAACATTATGTCAATTCTTATTAATCTCTTGAAACTATAACCACCATGAAATCCAAAATTCTCATGGCTACTGGCTACATAAAAAGGGTTTGTCAAGTATCATAAATTGTGCAAATGTAGGTCAATTGGTTAATGAATTTTGGGAGATGGAAATGGGTTTTGATTTGCAAAGTCTACATACCTTTATCTGGATGTATATTGGGCGCACTGTTAGCTTGTTCTCCACCGTATCTCCTCGTTATCTTAACAACTTTACCTTCATCACCTTGAGCCCTAAAATACTATGGTTATGAATATGCTTTTCCCTCCATAATATCTTTAGTAAAATCACCATGCACCCAATAAATACTTGTTAATGGTCGAATTCCGCTCATCAGTTGACCCACTACCGTCACCAGGTCACCTCCTAGATCAACCCTAGACTTGAGACCGGCGACAATGGTGGTAGAAGTGGCGGTAAGGAAAGTGCTGCTGCGATAGGAGAGGGAAACCTTATTGGAGGAGGAGGCGGCATATCAACTCAAAGGTGCTGCAGAGTAATGGGGTAGAGGAGAAGACGGGGTGAGAAATTAACATTTTCAATATATCGCGAGAAATGTAAATTGCCAATATTGCCCCTTTATATATCGTGAAAAAATGCATCTTTCCTACCCAAATTGATAGATAAGAGAATATATACATACTTTGATAATTTTGAGTGTTCGTTTCAATTTACTCATTCCGCACTTGGATAATAATTTGTCTTTGAGAATAAAGCATCTCTTCGGAAAAAACAATTGGCATCAAAGCAGGTTCTAATTCAATCTATAATGCCGAGATGTCAAAATCTGAATACATGGATAACGGTTATTCTACCAAACCTCTCAAGTTTTCTATCGAGCACTTTGCCAAATAGAATTTATACTTAGCCGATTGCAAATCCAATTCTATCCTTGAGGAAGGTCCCTCTAGTCCTTTCCTCTCACCATCCCTGTAGTTGACCCAAATACTTAAGAAAGGTCCCTAAAACCAAGTTTTGATGTAATCATACAAACTCTAACAATTCATATTCTTAATAGGTTTAGTTTGTGAATATTAGACAAGAAAGCTCCTCATATTACAAAGTATGATTTTTTCCATTTACAACCAGCAAAACACCTAAAGACCCACTAAGCTCCAAAATAACCCTCCAACAAGCTAACCCGTATAATTTAATAGGTTACGTAAATCTTACATATATATATATATATGTCACGGTCATGTGCTTCTGACAAACACCCATCTAAACACACCACAATTGTCATCCCTAGTAATATTTTCCTTGTATACGTTAGCTATTTATTAAACATTTTTTTTAGATTATAAAATATATCTAAACATAAAAAATGTACAAAGAGCAGTGTTGTAAAACTCGGCCTAAGCGGCCGAGTACTCGGCGGTTACTCGCTACTCGGGCATAGACCTTGGCGAATAAGTGCTACTCGGACTCATTCCTCGAGTTAGGTCAAAACTGGTCAAACTCGGTTCTAGGCGGTGCTAGTCGGCTAGGAGGTCAACGAAGCCAAAGGGTTTTTTCGTCGATGAAAACACATCTACTCCTTCATAAACCAGGTTGAATAGTACTTACCGCCGCCGCACCGTAAAACCCTGAAGAGTAGTCGAGAAATCAGAAGTTTTACATCTTCCCTTTGCTTGCCATCTCCGATTCTACAAGAAGCAGAGAACACTGCCATAGTCAACACATTCTCCGGAAAAGAGCTCCGACACACTCACATTTGCGGGCTGTGTGGGAAACACTGAGAGAGAGAGAGAGAGAGAGAGAGAGAGAGAAGTTTTAACTCTCATGTCACAGTATATAATCCGCCTAAGCAGGGTTTGAAGATGTAAGATGAAGATAGTTGTACCTTATCAGTAAGCAAAGAAACTGCTTTCCAATAGACATCCAACAAAATGAGAGAGAACAAATTTTTAACTATGTTATTCACTGCTATTTTAACCCTAAGATCATGCTACCTTCATTAGCATTCCACCCAAGTTCCGAAGTATTAGGGAAGGTTGCATTATAAAAGATAAAAAACAGAAAGTGTACAAGATACTATAAGCAAAGCAAAAAGCATGTATTATAAATTGGCTGAGCTTCTACACAAGCAGAACTGCATTGATGCAGCCATCATTCTCGGGATTATTCGTCACTTGAGCATATTTGCCTGCACCCAACCCAAGACCAAAACAAATAAGCATATGCATCATCAAAACATTTAATCATCATTAAGTCATTATCACAATAATAACATTCTTACCCCACACTACTTTTCCAGCAGGGGTCACCAGACCTAGTTCACTCACATTCACCTATAATTCACATAACAAAAAAAAAGATGTTTAACACATTACAGTTCAACACTTGAAAAGAAGGGGATGGTGGAAATATAAAACTATAAATACCTCAATGATGGTACCCTTGGTAATAACACCAAGAGAGGTATACATTTGACCATTAGGATTTTTCTTGACACCAATGATGTCAAGATTGAAAGTGCACTTAAGTTCAGGGTGTGTCACATGGGCTTTGTTGAAGCGCAAACCAGTTGGACGAATAAAACGCTCATACTTTGGAGGTTTCCTCGTGAAACCTTCTCCTACAAACGTAACTTTTGTTATCATCCTCTTCCACTGCTTGGCTGCAAACACACACAAAGTCATATGTAAATTGTTACTGGTCCATACTACAAAGCTATTTAGTTGTACATAACAGAGCATACACTCCTACTCCTACCCAATAAAGAAAAAGAGAGACGGAGAGAGAGAGAGAGAGAGAGAGAGAGAGTTGGTGAGAGAGGGTGAGGGAAGGAAAATGCATGTAGGATACTTACTTTTCCTTTTACCAGTTCTGATGACTTTAAACATCTCATCTTCAGCCACCGGTCTCACCTAAACATTCAACAAGAGCCAATCAGTGTCATTAAAAGCAATGCAACTGTTAAAGTTAGTTTTGTGTAATATAGTTGAAGCTGCAGAGAGTACGGATGGTTAAAAGAAGTTTGTTAACAACAATTCTAGGCTTCTTTTGCTTTAACAGCTGGAAAAAAGAAGTTTATTGAAAAACTAACAAGTTGCTAGAACCATTACAAGAAACAAAAGACCACATCTAACCTAGTTCCACTAAGGGACTAGTACAGAAGTTTCTTGCCTAATTTACCCCACGTGTTTAACCAGAAAAGGCAAATGCTTTGGATCGATCCAAACAGCAAGGATGGGTTCACCAATTAGTTTGGATATTTCACCTTGTTCCTATGTTTCCACACGTAAGTGAAGATTAGGGTGTTGAAGGCCAGCAATCTCCTTCCTCTCAAACCTAAAAAAGATCCCCAATGTAGTAGCTCATTGATAAACGAGAAATGAGAGGCATCCCACCAAAAGTATAACCCAACAAGAATGACTTTTAAGACAGTGCAAGAGGTGAATAAGTGTTTTCCGACCCTGGTTCACTATCTACTCTTATTCAAACAGCTACACTATTCGATCAAATTTAAAAAAACAATAAATAACCCAAATTGCCAACCATGTATGTGCGAGGGCAATTAGTGCAAAAATAATTTACTGACATGAAAAAGAAAATAATAGCAAAAAGACCTCCAAGCCTGCAAAAAATCAACAAAAACTGTCGCCATAATGAAAATAATTCGCATGTACTAGAAGGTGCAGGAGACAAACAAGCTACACATTTCACACATACCCCAAAGCACACACACTTACTTGGATATACACGATGAGCAGGTCAGTGCAGAGAGAGAGAGAGAGAGAGAGATGAGATAAACTTAAGCAACAGTCATGTTTGGTTAGACGGAAATGGACAAAAGAATAGAATGGAGGAGGTAATGGAATGAGTCATGGCCATTCATCGACATGTTTGGTTGCTTAGTCGAAATAAAATGAATCATTGCTATATGATGTTTGATAGAGAGAAATAGACATGAGAATGAAATAAAATAAATTTCAATAAAAAACTTCAAAATATTAAATTGTGGCAATTCATTCCATTCCCTGAAGAAATGAGGAAAAAACACCCATCCTCCAATGAATGAAAATCCTTAAAACAGAGGGAATAGCATTCCATACATAATAACCCATTCCATTCCTACATTACTAACAAATATCTTCTGGCAAGGGAATGGAATCATGGTTTCCTTTACCCTCCCCATTCAACACAACCTAATATAATGAGCGGCAAAGGATTATGGTGCAACACTGATTCCGTCCCTTACCTTGGGTAGAGGCACATCCCACTTCCCAGCTTTCTCCTTCCTTTTTTGCTTTACTGTGTTGCTAAGAACCTTTGCCCGTGTTGTCGCATCACGATCAAGAAGATAGGCAGGCACAGCACCTTCATCAACATCATCTTCCACCTTCCTTCTGCTTGATGATTCTTCATGCATAGCCAGTCTATATTAACACACACACACGCACAAAGCCTTAGTCAATTCACATTAACATCACAATATTCAACAAAAACAGGCCATCGTGCACAGTCAATAATATTAAGCTAGCAAGCTCAACAAATCCTTCCTCCAACCAATTAAAACTAACTACAATCTAGCTCTACAATAACAGTCGACAGTTTTCAACTTCCGGTAATTTGAGGAAATAAATGGTGTAACAAAATTGAGCTCGCTACTCAGAAACATAATAAAGCAGCTCAGCGTAGGATTCAATTTTGAATGACCAAAGGTATACATAAATCTCCACCTCATACCCACAAAATAAGCAATAATTTTAAGTTCCACCCCCACACACGAATTATAAAAAAATAAAGTTGATAAACATTATCTCCAAATCAACCATAAAATTTGCAAATATAACCAACAAAACAAGAGAGTGAAAATAAGGCAACTTTAGGCTGCATTTAGTTAGAGAAAAATTTCTGTTTTTCGTTTTTTTTTTTTTTTTGTGTGGAAAATGATGGAGTTTTCATTTTCTGGAAAAAAAAATAAAAAACATGTTTAGATAAATGGGTGGGGTTTTCATTTTTCAGGAAAAACTAGAAAACATGTTTGGTTAAATTGTTTTCTTGAAAAAGTATGAGATCTTGGAAAAATGGAGTTTGGGAAACTGTGGAAAAGTGAGTGTTTTCTATTTTCTTGGAAACATGTGTAAGTAAACATGTTTTCTAATTTTCAGTTTTCTTAGAAAAGATTTATGGGAAAATGGAGGATTTTTTTGGAAGTGAATGCAGCCTTAGGCTATGCGTTGTACCCACCCTTTTTTCTTTCCTTACCCACAACCACATCAGCGCCACATCAGCTTCCCTCCCATCTCCCTTCCTTTACCCACTACTAGTGTTGTACCTTCCCTTTTCCCTTTCCTTTTCACTTTAAAAAAAATGACATGGACATGTATTAAAATATGATTGGTAGAATGTGGCTATATTTATAAAAAAAACTGTTGGAAGGGGGTGGGAGGTGGCTTTTCCTTTCGCGAGTAAATAAACCCGGAGGTCTCAAACCACAGCCAACCCGCCAACACGGTTTTGGTGTTCCTTCCCTACCCGCCGCCTACTCGTTGGCTGCGGGTCGAGTACAACGCTTAGCCTTAGCATCTTCAAGTTACTGTTCTAGAATAAAATATAAGAAAAGAAATAAGTAATCATAGAAAAATAAATTTGAGAGAGATACATACGTCTTTTTCATTTGAGCCTTCTCTGCATATCGTTTCTTAGCAAACAGCTTACCCTTGATTCCTAAAGCCTGAAAGAAAACACAAACAAAGAGAAAAAAACATTCTTAGTATTACATGCCATACAGTTGAATATTGAACAAAAAAAAAATCAAAACTTCAACTAAAAGCTTGTTTTGATACGCTCCTAACTAAAGAAATGTCAGTAGAGTACGAGTAACTCATTTGGTAAGTGAAACCAATTGAGCTATAACCACAAAATACAAAGTTTCCAAGTATATGTTTGGATATTGAGGTGAAGAGTAATGATATATATGCCTCATACATATGCCTAATCCACTCATTGATTGACAAATGGCTTAGTTATTTTCTCTCTAAATATTTACTTTTAATTATGCCATGTGTCATTGTCTTCTTCTTAGGCACACATTTAGCAATTTAGGTACACGTTTTAGACATACAAATCATTTTCCTTTGGTGAAAAACTGCATATAATTACATAAAGTTTGAGACGAACAAAGATAAGAACATGAAAAAGAGAGATAACCTTCTGAGCAATTTGAGAGCGCTTATGAACTTCACGAGCTTCCTTCTTCCTCTTCCTCTCAAAATGATCATGGCGATAGCCATTCCTCTTCCTGTGAAGCTCTATGTAATCTCCTTGAGGCTTTTAATAACCACAAAAAAAAAACACAAGTACCAATCAAAATTATTGAATAACCTACAATATAACTGTTATAACTCTCTAGATGTACTCCCACTGCTATATTATATAGAGTTCATGATTCAATCAATAATCACAACTATAAATTAAATGATGAACATAGCAGGGAAATCTCAAAAACTATCATAAATGAAGTTGATTTTTTGGACAAAGAATAAAACTAACCATGATTAATGCTGATGTAGTAGATTCAGCTCGTTGTTTGTTCCAGACAAAATTTAATCAAAAGAAGCTGAGGGCCTGTGATATATCAAAGTAAATCAAAACATAAGAATATCAATAGAGCGTATATACAACTACATAAATAAAATATGTCAGTCCCTTGGAGGTAAATTAGCAAAAGAAAATCTACAGCGAATTTGCAATTGATATATCAGGTTTGAAATTTAAAAAAAATCAAATTTTCCTCCTTTTACATCCAAAATGCTAATCTTAGATTACTCATTTAACACCTCACAGAATGAACCAAATTCTATTCTAGAATATATCAGAGATATGTAATATATTGATATTTCAACACTTACATTAAGCATTTTTTATTTCTATTCCTTAGTTGCTATGATAGCTGCCTTACTTCTGTCGGTCCTATTAGCAGGCAGCTGCATCAGTATGCCCATATGCCTTTTGTTAAAAAAAAAAACAAATCCATTGCCTCTTATCATCGTCTATCTTTAATGAATACAAGAAGAGTTATTCCCGGATTGTCCAGACCATTAACAAATGCTAATTGTGGATTGTCATATAAAAGCATGTCATAGCCTAATCTGTAACACCGTGATTTCCAAAAATACCGTTTGACAAAAATTTTAGTTATTAATCAACCATAAGCAACAGAAGTCTTAAACCCATAAGTACGATAATCGTAACCCGACAAACCACAGTGTCACACTGTGATCAAAACCGTTATACCATTACAAATTCAGACCATAAATAAAATAATAAGAGTTCATTGGTATCAATGTCCATAAACTATCTACCCATAGTGAACCCCATCTCACAAAGCCAAGCTCTAAGCCACCTGCACGAGTACACGACACGTTTCAAAAGAACAAGTGTCAGCTTACGCCTCGTGAGTCAATAGGGTTAAAAATAACAAAATCCGTTCACTAATCACACGCTAAGTAACCCGTGCATCGATTGGGTAGCTACTCCCGATCCATGCATGAGTGTACATTAGACGATGCTTTCGCTACTCCGACTGTGCAACTACAAGTACCGCGTTGTCAATGTTGTAGAACTCGCTAGGCGGGTGCCAAGCGGTCGGCGGGAAGTAGCGAGTACTCGGATTACTCGGGGAGTAGTCGGGGAGTACTCGGATTGGAACTTTTTATATAAAAATTTAAAAATTATATAAACTACATGTTAATAAAAACTCAAACATAAACAAGTTAACAACAAATTTCATCAGTGTAACAGTAATCATGAATTATCTTGCATAAAATGATAATGATATAATTATAATAGAACATCAAAACTTCCACAAGCTACCAAAAACTATAAAATGTTTAGTAGTAAAAAAAATTACAAACTTGCAATATGTTTAGTAGTCAAACAATCGAGCATAGCAGTAGCCAGGAACAGATTAGAAGAAAGCTACCAAGAAAGCTTTCACAATCCAAGAAAGCAGGCAGATTACAAGGGAGAAAGCTTTCACTCGAGTTTGGTTAAGAACTCGAACAGAAACATAGCAGCCCTTCGCAAGAACAAAATCGATGGAGAAAGCATACCATCGCAGCCCTTCGTTCGTGTGAGAGCAGGGAGAACAGCCCTCCTTCGTGCGTGAGAGCAAGGAAAAAGAAACGGCGATAGAAAATGGTGAGAGCAGCCCTCGTTCCTGACCCAAACGGCTAAAAGAAAAGAAAAAAAAAGTTTGACTTTGACCGAGTTTTAACCGAGTTGACAGAGTCTTGACCGAGTTTGTCCGAGTTTGACCGAGTTTGTCCGAGTTTGACCGAGCCCGAGTTTTTGGACCGAGTACACATTCCTCGCCAAGGCTGAGCACCGAGTAGCGAGTACTCACCGAGTACTCGGCCGAGTTGGCCGAGTTTTACAACACTGCGCGTTGTCGTTCAAGTGTAAGTACAAACAGGGGCAACCGCTATCAACCCCTCCTGACACTCAGGTTATGCTATCGATATGACTACACCTGCTGTCATACATCACTCCAGTACTCGAGCACTCAACCGTACCCTCGTACCAGGCGTTGCAAAGGTTATCTAGAAACCCCGCAACTCCGTATGTGGCTAGCACTTATACCTAGAAGGTCATTAAAACCTAATAGGTCTTTAAACCGTAAGTGAGCATGAAATGTTACTACCCCGCCCATCAAGCCATGTACATGTATATAAATCATATAAACCGTAAATTAACCATAGGATGCATAAACAACCTTGTAAGCATACATAATCATATAATTGCAAGTAATACACTTAGCACATCAAACCATCATTATACATATTTGTTTAATCTTTGAAAATAGATTTTCTCGTTGTACTCGGTTTTGTAAACTATTGAACTCACCTGAAATCCTGAAAGAACGAGCTGAACGAGTCACCAAGAGAATTACTGAGCAACCTATAGGATAAACGAACCTTACTAAGTTGTCGGGATACGGAAATCGAAAACATTCCTATACCACATATTAATAAATTATATAATTCACAGCCCATATTAGGAAATTGCAAATTCTATAGAATAGGAATCATAATTCCATTTTACTCGACTACAATCGTATTTCACGTTTACCCTTGAAGAATTGTAATTGTAATCCTAAAAGTTCCGATCGTAATTCACCTACTAATTGCAGATTGATTCCAACAGTGCAACCATAATTCAAAATTATATCCATTCCACTTTGAATCTTAATTTATTTCTCAAGAAAAGAATCACAATATATAGTTCACTCCATTAAAATAAATAATGCTATCATATATATAATCCCAAGTGTTGATCGTATATTACTCCATCCCAAAAAAATTCATTCAATGTTCACCAGCAACAAAATCTTAGTTTGCAACCACAATTTAAAATCCTTCTACACTTTTCCAAATCGAGTTCCACACACAAAGAATTGTGTTTCAGTTCCCAACATCCAAATTCCCAGTTCTTGTATTCATCTAACAGTTCGGCAACCTTTCTATCATTTAAATCTAAATTTCTTAAACCAAAACATAATTTAAACAACCAATATTCTCATAAACAGATAAGATACAACCCCCTATTGTCAATTTATCATTTAGTTCTCCAAAACCCAATCAACTTACCATTCTTTTTAGATGAAGCCCTCGAACTCAATAAACCCTCTGTACGATTGTGTTTATCAGCAATTAAGCCCCAACTATCCATTAAAATCCTATTATAAATCATATATAATGCATAGATAAGTATTAAAGATACTTACTTGATCCCTATCTTGACCAAGAACCACCGATTTCTTGAGTTCGTCTTAGCCGATCAAGAGAGGACGCGAGCCCAAACACTGCCGTACGTGAACAACGATTGGGCTGCTACAGAGGCGAACCTGTTGAAGACTGTCCGCAACGGCGAGAGGGAGCTCCGAATTTACGGAGGGGATGAAGTAAAAGGGGCGGCTAGGGTTTAATTGTTTAACCCCGTTTTTTTAAAACGAAGATATTTCTTATTATTAGCAGTGTACACTAACCGACTTCAAAAGATTAGTTTAACCCCGTTTTTTTAAAACGAAGATATTTCTTATTATTAGCAGTGAAAAAAATTATAAAAAAAAAATGTGAATAGATAAACAGTCTTATTTTTTTGGTTTAACTTCGGCCAAATGAATAAATAAATACAAATAATAAATAAACAAGCTTTTATGTCAAGTGTTGGAAAGATTAGTTAGTTTGTTCATTCCTTTATGATAAACGAACGTAAGCGAATAACACACACTATAATACAAATTCAACATTATTGGCCACAAGTAAACATTATACACATGCACATGTATAAACGAACATAAGTGAATGGATAACCGAACGTTCACCAACATAAATGAATGAACGAGAGTTTTGTTCGTATTCGTTCGTTTAATTAAACGAATTGAAAATCCTGTTCATAAACGAACTTCCCACAGAATGATTTTACGAACACTTCATGAAGGTTCGGTTCGTATACAGCCCTACTAGCACGTGTGTAATGCTACGGCAGTGATATCGCCCAAATTGAATATTTTTGCAAACTGCTTTTTTTATTTACAAAAAATTGAGATTTATCCACATAGATATCGGTTGACACGCGCATATAAGTCATGTTATACTATTGAATAACAAACCTTAGTTTTCCATTTGAAAATTCACGTCTTGGGAGTCCTGATCTTTCTTTCTGTCGCTCGCCCGTTAGTTGCTGACTCAGATAGCCGAGTAGAACGCAAAGACTCTTCATGCCCTTAGTTCATGCCCTTAACTTTTGGACTTTGGTTGGGTCTTACTTGATCCTCCTTAGGCTCTGTCCTTTTTAGAAAGTGCTAGTCCAGATTCTACTATCCTTTTTTCTAGGCGAGCAAAGTGAGGCCGCATTATAGTCTCTCTGCCAAAGAATTTGAATCCGGTAATCCAGGACATACTCATTGTGGAGCCTTATGCTCTCTTCTGGGAGGGGGATTTTATAAAGAGAGGTATGTCGAGGGTAGCATGCATATTTCGGGTTGATATTATATATTTTTATGTGGTTTTTATAGCAATCTAGTCATAATTAATACTTAACTCGTTGCAATTTGATTCTTGGGTCTTAAATGTTCATCCAAACAAAAAAAAGGTGAAATTATCAAGAATTTGACAAGAGTTGAAAAATTAAAGTTTCAAACTCATTTGTACGGTCCGTATAAGGTTCCCATCTTACCTATTTAAGAATTTGTTTTCTCATTTTCTCTGCATAACTCAATTTCCAACAGTGGGACATTTCAAACTTTAGGTCAAGTTTTCACTGGATTCATCCAAATGGAAGAAAATTTAAAATTTGTGTCTTAGAGCTTCATCTTCTCCATTCGTTTTTACTTAGGATTACACTTTCCTTTGTGTTTCTCTTAAATTTCAGTTTTGTTTCCATAGATTGACTCAAGTAGGTTTCATAAGTTGGATTGGATATTATTATTGGGTTTTATCTATTTCACCATTGTTGCAAGCTTCAAGTTAGGGTTTCTTCTTTAAGTTGCTTGAAATGATGTTTTTTCCCAAATTTACTTCGCTAGTTGATGTAACAAACGAATTATTTTGATTGGTTCTAAGTTTCACTGTCATTACTCCTAGTTGTGATGACCAATTTGTTTGAATTTACATTTGGGTTTGGATTTCATCATTGTTTATGTAATTTGTTGATGAAATTAACTTTGGAATGACAAATTATTGTAAGGTGTTGAAATACTTTTTAAAGTTGAATTTTATGACATTGGCTACTCCGGAGATCTTTGAGGGTTAGTTTCTAAAAATTAATTGTTTAATTTACGTAGTACTTTGTTATTAGACATTGTTAACACAACACTTAAATACTTAATCCTTAATGTTTTTACAAAGTAGATTATAGTCATTCATTATATCTTGTTTGATAAGTCGAACATGAAAATTTTCATATATCGTGATACAGACAAGTCATATTGATTTCACAAAGATCATGCAAATTGCAATGTACAGTATCATGAACAAACCCATTAACCGTATTAACAACCGTCCCATTAACCGAACCATTAACCATAGTATTAACCATATCCATAACCAAGAAGGTGAACCTAGGGGAGAGCCTAAACCTCTAAGGTAACGCAGTTCATTACTCAAGTGCCTAGTCAACCCGTGTATTAAGTAAGGTCATGACTCCCACTCGATACATAGAACCCGAAAGTGTCTCCACCTTTGCTACTCCGACTATACAAGTGCAAGTACCACGTTGTCATCCTCAAGTGAGTGCAAATGGTCAAAAGGGAAACCTTTTAAGAGCTAGTTCAAATTTGGTCACGTTGGATTAATGACAAATATATTTTTTTCCAATTTTAAGAATTTTGTAAATATCCATTGTTTTGAAGGAGATCAGAGATCATATATTATAAACTAGCTAAGCGACCTGTGTATCAACACGATATGATATAAGTCAATTTTAAATTTATATAGTTTTAAAGAGTATCAAGATGTATAGTAAAAATAATTACATAGCATAGATATGAATATAAAATCTCGTAAGAAATGAATAATCATTACAGAATTTTGAAATTCATACATAAGATTATCATTAGATTTTCTTTAAACCTCTTTATAAACAACATTCATAGTGTTATTAGTAAGGTTTCCTTAATCATCGCAAATTAAAACTTTTAACCTCTCTTTACTTTTCACTCAAGAAACTGTCACATATAACTGTCCATGAGTGAAAACGTGTCTTTTTAGTACTTCTTATAAATACTCTTTTTAAGATATATAAAGTTACATTACACGTCTAAAAGTTTTAGTATAATATTAATGTGTTTCTCGTGATGGAGCTTTATCCCGATATTGTAAAACCATAACTATAATATTATTGTTGATGTTATAATATCAAGTGCTGTAAAGACATTTTTATTACCCGATTATATATTTAAATCTTTGAAATTGTAAGCTAAATTCATTAAAAGTTAAATCATGATGATCCAAGTGTATCTTGAGAATTCATCAACCATTACCAATGCATACTTACTTCCACCAATACTAGCAGTAGCAACAGGACCAAATAGATCCATGTGCAACATGTATAAAAGTTCAGTAATGGAGAAGGCTTGCTTAGATGGAAACGAAGTCTTGTGCTGCTTTCCCTTCTCATAGGCAGAACAAGGTTTAGGCTTAACATACGTCAGTGAAGGTAGTCCTGACACTAGTTCACCCTTGCTCAACTTGTTAATGTTTTTGAAGTTTAAATGGGAAAGCCTTTTGTGTCATAACCAGTTTGTGTCAGTTACAGACTTGGTATACAAACAGGTTAACTTGGATGGATCACCAGAGGACATATCAAGAGTATATACATCCTTGGTTCTCTTTGCACAAATTATTGTTTTACCTTCTTGATCTAAAATGGAACCACCTGTCTTTATAAAGAGGACTTTATGATCACCATCACATAACTGACTTATGCTGATGAGATTGTACTTAAGCCCTTTAACATATGATACCTTGGACAAGGTTAGGTTCCCATTATGAAGTTCTCCGTAGCCTTTTTGTTTGCCCACAATTGTTATCACCAAAGGTTACTCTTGGACCTTTTTCCTTCTTGTAGTTACTAAGCAAAGCTTTACAACCTGTCATGGTCCTTGAACATCTACTGTCAAGATACCATGTGTTCAGACCCTGCATAGATGTGATTGAAAGAAGGTTAGTGACATTTGGGCATCCACATTTAAGTGGACCCCTGTGGATTGCACCTAGCGATCCACTTTATATTAGGTTGTTTATGAATGAGAGAAACAACTGTGTTATCATAATCAGTCCGCTGTCTTGAGTTACCTTCAAGAGAACAATTACTTGCCTTATGTTCTTTGCTCCCACATTTATAACATTTTTGATTTTTGGAGCCTTTAACTTGTTTTGGTAATTGCCTAAGAGATGTCTTAATTGTTTTCTGATGACTATGGGTCATCAGCTGACAGATTTCTCCATTCAGCTGTTGCAGCTGATTCTGTAAACTAATAAGGTCTTTGTTTACAGTTACCTTAGGTTGACCCTTAGTTAAAATGAGTTTTTGATCAACTTTAGGTGTGGCAGACTTAGACTCTTTGTAAACAAAATGTCCTTTTCCCTTAGTTTCTCCTATTAAAAGAGTTTGAAGTGATGTTTGATCAGCTAAACAAACAGAAGAGGATCCATGATCAGCTGACAGGCTATCAGCTGAGCAGTTATCATCTACTTTTTGATCAGCTGATGTAACATCATTAGCTAAAGAATTTTCAGTCAACTGAGTTCCTAAATTTAATGTATCAGTTTTCAAGGTTTGACAACATAATGTCTCTTTGGTATCAACAAATGATTCCATTCCTTTACTTACTTCCTTTACACTTAAATTTTCAGTACTTTTGCTTTCAGTCAAGACAATAGAACTTGAACCAACTTTTGAAGAGGTTGAGTCTTTCAGCTGAGTACTTTTACTTTTGACAAATCTGTTAGTGATAATACTTTTTCCTTTTACGATCTTTTGAAAAGTGAGAGGTAAAATATCAGCTTTTTCTAAGATATTTATGTTCTTGCTAAAATCAACACAGTTAGCAGCTTGGGAATAATTTCCACCAATAATAGCTTGAACTTGTTTTGGAATCTGCTCATTGACACACTGAGTGGTCTTCTCAGCAGAAACACACCAAGATCTAACTACTTTTTGAAGGTCATTAAACTTTATTGTTGCTTCATTGGTTTCTTTTACCAAGATCTGATTAAGTATCTTTTGATTAGCTAAATCATCTTCCAGTTTTGTCATTTGTTTCAGTTTCTCATCTTTAAGACTTAATCTCTCTTTTAGTTATTCTATTATTTAATTTTAGCTTCTTTTCTCTTTGAATATTTGACTGAAACTCAACACACAAATAATCAAACATAGTGTTCTTCTCATTATCTTCATAGTTAATAAATTTTCCAACCTGATACATAGAAGAGGGATCCCAGTCAGGAGAAGTACAAGCTTTAGCAGCTTTCTTCATGTCCTCATCAAAAGAACTTGTACTTGTTGTGTTGGCCATCAAACTGAACTGAGATGTGAGGACCTCATCTTCATCACTTGAGAGATCTTCCTCAGCCCAATCTTCTTCTTCAGCAACCAGCACCCTGTTCTGAGCTTTCTTCTTTTTCTTGTCAAGGACAGCAGCAAGAAGCTTCTTATACTTGGCTTCATAATCAATCTTGCTGTCTAAGCTTGAGGAACCCTTGAAGCCTGTGTTTCCTTTGGAGTTACATTCACTAGCATAGTGACCAGTCTTGCCCCAAAAGAAACAACCTTCAGAAGCCTTTGGTTTTGACATGGCTCTTTCTCCTTTGAAGGGTTTCCTTTCAAACCTCTTGGCACCCTTTCTTTTCAAGAAAGGTTTGAACCTTTTAACCAACATGGCAGCCTGCTCAACAGCAGCTTCAATGTTGTCCATGTTCTCCAGAACTTCATCCCCATCAGCCACTTGCTCTTCATCAGAAGACTCCTCCTCTTCCTCCTCATCACTGGACTCATCCACAACTGCAGCGAAACTCCTAGATCTTGTATCCTTAGACACAAGGGCAGTAGATGGAGCTTTTGCAACCTCCTTCATATCCTTGGTAGAGATATTCCTTTGTTTCACTGATTGTTCATGATTCATAAGATTTCCATATAAACCAACCAGTGAAAGACCCTTGATTTTCTCACCATGTTTAAGCACAGTGATAAAATGATCTCAAGATTCTGGGAGAGAGTCTAGAAACTTGTTTACAAGTTCCTTATTGCTCTTGGGAACCTCTGCCCTTCTTAAGTCATTAATAAGGCAGTTGAACCTGGTGTAAGTCTGAGTGAGACTTTCACCTTTATGAGCAAAGAAGAACTCATATTCTCTAACCAGAAGGAGTTTCTTATTCTCCTGCACTTCTTCAGTGCCTTCATATGCAACAGTCAAAGTGTCTAGCATCTCTTTTGCAGATTTGCAGTTAAGAACTTGATGATAGACATCATTTGGTAGTGCAGAGACTAAGGCTATTCTTGCTTTAACATCAAGATTAACAAGCCTTTTGTCTTCATCAGACCATTGATTTATAGGCTTTATAATTAGTCTTTCAACGGCAGGAACTTCATCAGTGGCTTCAGTTACTTGGATAGTTGAGGAAGGAACATAAGGACCTTCAGTCACAATTTTGAGCATCACATCATCTAGGCTTGACATATAGAGAAGAACTCTACTTTTCCAGAGAGAAAAGTTTTCTCCATCAAAAGTTGAACACCTAGTGAATGAACCATTATTTGAAGAACCATTTGAAGCAGCAACCGGAGTGGCCATTTAGTAGTATGGGGTAGAAGCAATTGAAGAGTAAGCAAAATAGATCTTAGATATGAGTTATCTAGCCAGCTCTGATACCAGTTGTTGGTCCCGAATGGATACTACAACAACAAATATTTGTAGAAGGGGGGTTGAATACAAACTTTAGCAATTTAAAATTTAAGAAACACACGGTTTACTTTTATATAATTCTTATTGATGTTAATCAAGAATTACATGAACTAGATGCGGAAAATCTAAGTTCAATAAAAGGTGGCAACTAGATTTGTCTAACACATAGACAATGCTAATCTTAAACAACTAATGTCTAAGATGTTCAACACATGAACAAGTTTGTTACACTGAAAGTAAAATGCTAACTCTTCTAATTCTCAACTTATGAGATTTCAGTGCTTTTCAACACATACATAGCATGTTTCCATGCATGAGTATTTATAAGCAAAGTGTGTCCGGGTTGATGAAGAGAGAAGGAGACAAAGGTACTTGGTTTAATAATATTATAATAGATAAAGTTAGTGGGTGAAAAGTAAGTTAACTTTATACACAAAGTGTGTAAAGTGAACATACTTTTCAGTAATGAGTGTACCCACTATCTATTATTATATTATTAAAGTACTACATTTATATCTTGGAAAAGTAAACTTCTCCTTTCATGCTTGTGCTTTAATCAACACCATGCTTTCTGAAGATGTGACTTTACCAAGTATGGAGTTGCCAGCCATACTTAACATCATATCTTCGAGATCTTTTTTTCAAGAGTATCTTTCTCCTTTTCCAGAGGATAAAGATCTATCCTTTTTGTATCTTTGCAGATCCAAAAAGTGCTAAGTACTTTTACAAAGAAAGATCTAAGGCATAAAAAGAACAACACATGTTCTGCCTTTGACTAAAGAAAATATTACATAGAAAAGCTATTAACTGAGATATACAATAAAGACTCAGCTAACAGACACTGAACTGCAAATATAATTTTGCTCAACTAAGGTTGAATGTGAAAGACTCAGCTGACTAGATTTGCTCAGCTGATCTAATTGCTCAGCTGATAACACAACTCAACGTGCAGCTAATAAATTGATCAAACTAAACTGTCAGCTGTTCCCAAGGGCTCAGCTAGTCATTTTGAGTAGTGTCAGCTTATGAAGAAAAGATTGGATAAGTAATAAATACCTTATCTGACAAATGGGAGGCATCAGCTGATAACTGTGATTGTGTCAGCTGATCCTAGACTGTCTACTTATACGGGCAGTACAAAGATTGATCGTGGTCTGAGAGCATTATATTAGTGGCCTATGTTGAAAAGAGACATTGTTTCTTTCGTAGAGAAATGTCAGATGTGCGCACAAGTCAAAATTGAACGCCAGAGGATCATGTTATGATGAATTTTGTGACGACGTTGCCGGAAACCTTAGAGAGTACAATGTGGTCTAGGTCATCGATGACAGATTGACCTAGTGTGTTTATTCTTAGCCACCAACGAATTTGTTCCGTTGTATTGGCTAATCCAGTTGTGTAGTAACAGAGTTGTTTCACGCCATGATTTAGCCGTGTTTGATTGTGTTCGATCGCGATTTGCGATTTGTTTTTTTTAACTTTTGTCGAAGTTTATAGCGTGAGTTTGACACTCGTGTTCATTTAGCACGGCGTACCATCCTCTAACCGATGGCTAATTCGAGAGAGTTGTTCAGACCTTGAGGACATGCTTCACGCATGTGTGTTGAAATTTGGTGGTGCGTGTGGATTTCGTTTGTCGTTGATTAAGTTGCTTTCAATAACTAGTGTGATTCCAGTGGTGGAAAGCCTCCATGCGAGGTACGTTGCGGGAGGCGTGGTCGCACTTCGACTTGTTGGCTCGGACTTGGTGAAAAGTAGTTTGCCGAACGCAAGATTGTTCAAATTGTAGCTGATAAAGTTGAAAGTTGCTCGTGATGGATCGAGAGTCTATGCGACTCTAAAAAGTTGACTTATTGATTTCTAGGAGAGAGATCGGGTGTTCCTGAAAGTTTCTCCTTGGTGTAGTGTTGTTCGATTTAGTCAGAAGAGTAAGTTGAGTCCGCATTACATGGGTCCGTTATGGATCGTTCGTTAAGTTAACGATCAGGCTGTTGCTCTTGAGTTGCCTCCAGAGCTTTCTGATGTTCACGATGTGTTCGTCATGTGTTGTCAGCGTAAGTTTAAGGTAGAGGAGAATTAGATTATGCCTCTGTAAGAGTTGAAAGTTAACGTTTTAAAAAAATGCTCGTTGAAGAGTTAGTTGGAAACTTGGTTCGAAGACCAAGTAGTTGAGACGGGTGACGACGTGTGAGTCGGTTGTCCTCACTTGTTGCATATGATTAGATTCCGAGGACGGAATCTTTTTAAGGGGGTTAGATTTGTAACACCCTAAAATAGGGCCTAGTTGTAAAGGGTTGTACCCTATGCTTGTATAGTTGTGCATTGACTTCAGTCAATGTGTTTTGTTGATAATTGTTGTTATTTGTCGTTTTAAATGTGGTTATGTGAAGAGTGTTTTAAGTTGATCAAGTCGGTAAATAGTTGAATGGTTTTATATAGTGATTACGAAAATATCTCCGTTAGTTGAAACGAATAAACCTAAGTTGTGTTTTAAGTTGAATAGGAGAACAAAATACCCATGTGGGGTATTAGACTCACTTAAGTCGGTCATTTGGGGTTCTTATCCCCTGCTTTGACTAGAATCACGTACAAACACACATACATATTATCAAACCTTCGTACGTGTGTTTTCACACACTAGCTCCGTGAGAGTGAAGAGAAGAAATCAAGAAGGGATTGTTGCAAGAAGATTACAGTAGCTTTCCTTGTGATTTGTGATCACCTTCAAGTAAGTTTTCATGTTTAAAACTTGGTTTTTAGTGTTGAAGGTGTTGAACCCATTTCAAGGGTTTGATTCGTGCTTTGGATGTTGTCTTGGGAATTATGAAGTAAGAGTTATGTTAGAACACTTGTATAGGTGTTAGAAAACATGGAAGAACTGTTGAAATTGGAAATAAGTCGATTAAAGTGGGTAAAATGGCGAGTTGCAGGTCTGTTCTTCGAACAGAGTTATGCTCACTGTAAAAGTGGTGCATGCGGTCGCATGGGTAAGCTATGCGGTCGCATGGGGTCTTTGCGGTCGCAAGGGGGAGTACTTGCGACCATAAGGGGTGTCTTGGTTCTTACGATCGCATGGCAAGTGCTTGCGACCGTAAGGGGGATGTTTATGATTTCCGCGCCGCGGAAATATGTGGGGACGCGTCGCGTAAATTGGGGTGTGATCGCATGTGATAGTCTTTTGACCCTAAGTCTTGTATTTGTGCTATGCGATCGCATGGCAGGTCCATGTGATCGTATAGGTCTGTTTTATGGTGTTTACCGTCTACGGGCGATGGAAATAAGGTTTGCGAGCGTAGGTACATAACTAACGATGGTAACCCAACCCTAGAATCATGTTTGCGATAAAAGGGGGCATCTCTTGCGATCGGAAGCATGTGTTTGGGGGAAATGAACCTTTGCGATCGCATGGGTTATATTTGCGATCGCATGGCTGTATGAGTGGTCCTTTGCGATCGCATGTGTAGTGCATGCGATCGCAAGTAAAGGGGGTCCAGTCTCAACAGCGTGTGTAACTCGTGTTTTAACCCATGTGTGTTATATGTAAGTGATAATCAAGCGTGTATGTGATGTGTTAGGTGTACTTGAGGAACCGGAAGACTCGGAGTGGCATATCTTCTTAGTGAGGACTCCAGGTGAGTACCGGTTTCCCCATGAGTCTCAGTAAGTAGAGTTGTCTGTGGTTAGTTGAAATATGTTGTTGATGTTGTACACGTACGTATACGTGATATGCCAGGCAGTTGCCATGTAGTTGACATGTAGTTGTCTTGTTGTTGCCATGTAGTTGCCATACAGTTGCCATGTAGTTGCCATGTAATTGCTATGTAGTTGTCATGATAGTTGTGTTATATGTTGATTGTAAATCGCATGCGTGATGTTGGACCCGATACGGGTAAGTTGTTGCTTGTTGTATTTGTCCGGACAGAAGTTGGCATGGTTAAGGTCAGCCGCAAGGCTGGATCCCTTGAGATGGATAATTCGGGATCAACGGTGGCTCGGTGGTGCATGCCGTGTCTCAGGTTCTGCAGGACCGCCGTTCCTTAGCGTGAGTTGGGATCTTGGCTTACGATCAAGATCCGAGTTGGCACGAACGCGCTGGGTGGACTGCTCTTCGCTCCCTCACCCGTGCGGTTGGTTGTAGCTGATACCCCCAGTTGGAGTTGTTGAGCGGGGTTTCCCACCCTGCGAGATGTGACTCTTACTGACATGTTGGCACGCCGCGTTGTGATAGGATAGCCTTGTGTGCTGTTCCTGTTTTGTGATAACCTGCTTGTTGATACTTATGTGTAAATCTGTACTCACTAGCTAGTGTAGCTAACGGTGCAGGATTTTCCCTTTTTGCAGGTGCTGATTAGTTGGCCTTGTGAGGCGGGAACTTGATGGTAGTCGTTGTAAATATCTTTTGGGAACACTGGTTGTTGTTTATGTGATCCGGTGGTCGGTTGTCGCTAGTTGGTAACACCTGTTAGTTATGTACTTGGCTTATTTCTTTTGATGTAAATTAACAGCCGAGTCAGTTGAACTTTACTAATCTTTTGTAAATGTTGTTTATTCCGCTGCTGGCTTTTGATTAAAAAGTTTAAATCGTCGCTAATTTTAAGCTCGTGAAAGCCGGTGTTACAATACCGTCTCCCAAACTCTCTTCCATCCACACCTCACCAACCCTTCCGGCCATCCCTCCCGTCGGACCACCAATGCCGTCGCCGACCACCATCATACAAACACCGCCGCCGTCGGACTACCATCTATTAATCAATTATTCTATATATTCTAAAAACCCTATATCCTCTCACTCTAACCACTGCCGCTAAACCACCATCGCCATCACACTCTAAGCGTCAACTACCCTCTTGTCTCTCGAAGATCGTCGTCGCCATCTAAGCACCACCACCACCGACACCGCTATCTAACCACCAACAGTATGACACCGCCATTTAACCACCGCCACCACCATCTAAGTAGCATAGCGTACAACGCAACCACCACCGCCATCTCATCGTAATCACTAGCATCTCCATCTCATCGGGTACAACACAACCACCACCGTCATTGTTCGTTCACGAAAGCTACCAACCACCACCGTTAGTCTGTTGCTCACTAAATTTGGAAGTTAACAACTGCCACCGTAGATAAGTTGTGGTCGGGATTTTATGGTGGTTTTTGTGACCGGGAAGTTAACAACTTCCACCATATCTGTACGTTAACAACTGCCACCATAGATAAGTTGCTCACCAAATCTGAAAGCTATATGTAGATCTAGGGATTTATTTTTGTTTTTCATCTTTTGTTGTTCTATTCTTGAAGATTTAAAAGTAAGACTGTTATGTGTTCTTGTAGATCTAAAACCCCTGTATTTATGTGTGTTTTGGTTTGATTTTAATGAATAAAATCTCATTTTGTTATAATTATGTGATCAGGATTTTGTGGTGGTATTTGTGGTGGTTTAAGCGATTCATAACGATGATCCCAAAAGTGGCCGTAGTTAATGGTGGTGGTCGAAGTTTGTGTAACAAAATCTGAATTAGTTAATTAATATTAACTAAACTTATTTAAATGTTGAATATTATTTTTAAGTTAGTTAAATATTTATGTGATGGGTGTTTGGTTACAAGGATAGGTTGGAAAAAGCCAAAATGTCATTTGACTAACGATCAACTTTAATTAGGTGAGCGTGGTAGAATCCCTCGTCGTCGATTTGAGATTGAGAGAATCAGCCTAAAGGACCTAAAGTGAAATCAAATGACAACCAAATTAATTATTTTTGTAATTTATTAAAATTAAAAAAATAAAACTGAAAACTATTTTTGTAATTAACTATTTACTTTTTTATAAATCGTCTTTTCATTTCTGTGGCGTCGACGTTCCCATTCGTTGACCATAATCTGAATCTCCAATTCCTTGGTTATCAACATCATCTATTTCATCATCCAGAATCGATAATACCCAATTCAATTTCCAATTCCTTCGTTTCATCAGTTGATCACCATCAATCATGCTTCTTCCACATACCCAATCTATGACTTCAATCTTACCATCCATCAGCTCCCCAGTTTATCCTTTCAACTCTAAATCCATCTTCAACTACAAACCTCCTCCTTTCAATCCTCACAATTCCTTGTTTCTTCAGCCTTTGAGATGTTCCGTTTCTTTGGCTCCCCAACCACAACCAACCCATTTACAATCCGTCTCCGCCACCAGTAATAAACCCTCCCCAGCCGAGGTTTCAAGAACAATCATGGAGTTATCCTCTGTTGCTACTTTTTCCACCGCCGCTCAAGACTCTTGGCCTCTTGGTGTTGGGGTCCGCTTCGCTGTTGATCCCCAAGGCACGCCTATGGTTTGCTTAAGTGCCTCTTACCAGCATTTCGCTTCGGACAAAAGGTCCAGCCTTAATGTTCAGGTATTTCCCCAAAAAGATCATCTTTTTTTCTTTTTTATGTTACTAGCTAAGTATATATCTTACGTCTTTCCGAATGTTTGATCTTCTGCTTCTTAACCAGTTAGAGCAATGTGGTTTGCGAACAACACAGTGCACCATCCAAGGCAACCTGCACAGACCTGACGATTTAGCTGTCTTGAAGGTAGAACCACTTAATTTGAATATGAAAGAGTTATGGTCAGCAATGAAACCAGAACATTTTTGCATAATTCTCTTGGAGGGGGCTTAAAAGTTCTTGAATTGTTATATGTTCTCTATTTTTTTATTTTTTATTTTTGAAAAACTCTATGGACAAACCAAAACAATTGTTGCAAAGTGGTCACTAGCTTTCAAATGGATGTAACCCTTTTTTGTGAATTGTTGTTGATGTTATGTTGTCTTTCTATATGATTATATGTGGAGTTTTATTGATGAAATGTTATAGATGCTGAGCTTCTCTTTTGACAGAAACTTCGATCACTATGGGAAAAGAGGTTTGGAGAAAAAGCAGACACTGACTTCATTCACATTCTTGATGTAGAACGGGTACTACAAATGGACAACTTCATGGAGGTGTGTCTGATAACTTGTACATTTGGATTTGTTTACTGTCAATCTGATATACTAGAAAATGAGTACCTCCAATGTTTAAAGCAAGCATTCCATAGAAACCGTCATAAGGAAATAGGAGAGGAGATTAACATGTCAATAATTTACAATCATAGTATCATACTAGCACTAAACCTATTTTGAACAATGCAGAATGGTGTGTGGGTTAGTTGTTCAGACTATAGACTGGCAACCGCTGATCCGCTGCGCGATTTTGCTGAGCATCTGGTTCATGAGATTAACACACATAACATGGAAGATGTTCTCCGATTTTGCAACGTCTATATGGACTCAGATGTCCAGGTTTGTACATCATTATTTGCTCAGTTTCTATCTGTAGCAAGACTCTATGATAACCTTTGCAAATCAACTATAAGCAATTTCAGTAAAGAAAACTCGTTTCTACTTTTTAAGTACTACATACTATTATAATAGTAGTTTAACTTGAATGCACTCCCTCTCTCTCTCTCTCTATATATATATATATATATATATATTTACACACACACATATATGATGAGCTTATCCTTTGGTTGTTCAGGTGTCAAAAGCAAAGATGGTGTGGGTCGATCGCCTAGGGTTTGACATACATATCTATTCTCCTGAAAATGATGTCTTTGAAGTCCGCATCCCTTTCCCTAGAGAAGTCACAAATGAGAAGGGGGCGAAATCATCTTTCAATGGTATGTCCCAGCTAGCATGGGAAGTTGAAAAAAATTATCATCCCGTAGATTTTGAGAGAGTTAAACAATTGAAGAAGGTTGCCTCCAAAGTACCCTGATCCATTACAACTTACGACTCTGAAAGGTAATTTTTCTTTGTGACTGGAGCTTCATGGTGATAAGATAATTCTGACCGGCAGTCAGCTAATCTACAAGACTCGAGTGAAGAGTGCAATTTTGTATGACTTTGATAATTTCCAATCCTGTCTCCTGCATTGCACCCCCTGAGTTTTGAGAAAACCAGATGGCTATGTGTGTGTATAAGGACCAGATTGCCTTATAACGTCTAAGATTTAGTGGTTATTGTAATTCATATATATTTGGTTTATCTGATTATTAACTTTTTCTTTGCACGAGAATGCCCGTAGATTCTTCTCTCATTCTAAAGCCTTTCATCCTCATCTGATGATAGTTTGCAGGAGTAACTTATAGAAATGCCTCCCATCATGTTGATGAATTATGAATATAAGTGTAAGGCTATATTCACTAACAAATAAGCTGGCAAAGTTGCTGTCTATCAGATGTCATGATAAGAATTACGAATATTGTTTCGGGTAATAAAGATGACGTGTGCAAGTGGCGACACGTCTATTTGGTTTATGTACATGTGTGTGTATATACATATAGCATAAACGTACATACATTATGTTAGTGTAGTGCACTTTATAGTATGTACATGATTATTACAAGTATTGTATGTGTGAGAGAGATGTAAGCATATGAGACTAGTAGAGGTGGTCACTGGTGAAGCTGCAGAGCAGTTGTTGGTGAGAAGCGTCCTGCAACTACACTCTTGATCTTGCAAATCAAGTTTGTACAGTTGGTGCTGCTGCTGCCCGATTTTGGCTGAAACATGGAAGTCACCATATTCTCTAGGCTCTCTGTGCTATATTTTACATACTTGTTAGGACTAGGACTTGCCTCAACTTCCGCCAAGTCCAAGTACTTGTGCATGTAGCTCTTGTAAACAGGGACTAAGACTTGCAGTATTAGCTGGCAAGTTTTCCATCTCAAACCACTATCACACAACACCCAACCCGATTGCTTTTTGTAAACTTGATCAAAAGTGTCGTTGAATACTTTGATTCTATTATTCTTATTGACATTTGATACCAACATGGCTGGAATCTTTTCCCAACTCTCTCTCAAATAAAGTGCTGTGTAGTATTCCACTTTGTTTTCATGTCGTTTTAACCAAGCCTCCCCCATTAAATCCCCGAGCCTTGTACCCCTTAGATGTTTGCTCAAGTAGTAACTGGTGTTCATTATGAAAATATAAGATAGAGCAGAGTCTTTGTATCTCTTAGCCCATGTTTCTAAGTTAAGTTCCAGCGATTTCATAATGTTGTGAACCTCAACCGAGACGTTTGAGATTTTTTTACCGTACCAACTGCAGTGGATTTCAACTACTTGGTCCAGGACAGTCCTGTAGTCGTCATCCAGCAGCTCTTCAGAATACTCTGTTACAAAGCTTACAAGTCTTGGAAGCGTGCCATCTGGAGGAGGATCTGTTAGCTTTTGCAGCTCAACTTGTGCCGAGAGCTCCTGGAAAATTTCACATGCCCCGTCGACAACCTTCTTGACAAGATCTCTTGTCTGGGCTCGAATTTTTGAACAGGGTTTCCCGCCAAAAATCCTATTGAAATCCTGTCTCAGGTTTTTCAGGGCAGCAAACATGTCCAGCAGCTTGAACAGCTTGATTGCTTCGTTCTTACCTTTTGTGACTGTGTTCCCAAATTTGATAAAACCTTGTATTCCTGATTGGAGTGCGATCTTGGAGAAGCATTCTGTCCACTGAATATACTGGCCGAACACATGGTCACAGAGTGTGTACTCAAGTTCAAGCAGATGCTTAACTACAAACTCCAAATGCCTCACCCACTCGTCTATGTAACCTTCTATATCTTGAACACTATCAAATTCTGATAATGACACGTTTAGATAGTCTAAATCAAGACCTTGTAAACTTTCTTCAACAATCATGGTTCGAACCTTGATGTATATAGACATGCACTGGTCCAGCCGGGTGCCACATGCCAAAAAACACGCAACAATAGCCTCGAGGTTTTGGATAACATGAAAAGGCAAAGGTGGTGGTGGTGGTAATGGATCAGATACATCACTTTCTTCATCGCCAGAGGAGAAAAAGTAGGAAGGAACTTGAAGAGGAATACTGTTATGTATCAGAAGATTTCTGAACTCGTTTTCAATGTCTTGGAAGGCAACACTTAGAATGCCTTGATCAAGAAGGGAACTTTTTTCAGTCTCCTGCAACTGCTTGAGTAAATGCAGAGTCTTGCAAACATTAGAGTAGCATGGGTGATCATGAGCACCACCTATACCTATAAGTGTGGTGTTCTTGAGAAACAGCTTCACATCTTGCACCCACTGGATGGCTAACTTGCATGTGCTGGTGAGAAGTGTAAGCGCCTGGCGAAAGCGTTTGAGGAGAGAGAGATACACGTGGAGGTCAGAAGATGAGTGGGATGAGACCAACCTCCCGAGCTCATCGACTAGTTGGTAGACCCTGAAAACAGCAGAGACGGGTGGGATTGCACGAGCAACATGGTCCCTGGTGGCGAAAGTGGTGCATTTGGAAGCCATGTTTGTGAAAGCGGTTTCCAAGGTGTGACTGATACGCAAGACATTGGCAGAAGTTTGATGTAGCTGAAAGTTTATGTGTCTTGATTGGTGTAAGGTGGTATTGAGAAGATTTCTGGTGTGTATGAGATGCTCCATTTCAATACAAAAGTTAATTGAAATAAGAGTGCGAAGGAAGCGTTGTTTAGATATATGAATCAATTTCAAGTTAAAAATGAGTTTCTTGGGGTGAGTGTTGGATGGTGTAAACTTTTGTAATTTCTTCACCAAACATACCAAATGATGTTTGGAAGATATTCAAACCAAACTTCACTGCCAAATTGCTATGCCTTTACTCATAATCTTGGTTTTACTTTCTCTCTCTCCCTCCCTCCCTCTCTCTCTCTCTCTCTCTCTCTATATATATATATATATATATATATATATATATATATATATATATATATATATATATATATATATATATATATAGGGGAGGGTTCATGCGAGAACCGTTGTTAGTGCGAGAACCGCGAGAACCAATCTCAACCGTTCCTTGAATATGGGAAATATCATAGATAGAGAGCGTGAAGGGATAGAGTGTGGCAGGGTGCATGTGAGGAATTCATGGGTGGGCAATGACATTGGAGGAGGGGGAATTGGACGGCTTAGATTGGTTCTCGCGGTTCTCGCGCTAACAACAGTTCTCGCATGAACTTTTATCTATATAGGGGAGGGTTCATGCGAGAAACATTATTATTGTGAGAAGTGCGAGAAGCATTTACAACCATCAGATTTAAATGATCAAGATATTATTCAAAAAGGGTATTAATGTCTTTGTTATCATTACTACAATTAATTTATTGTTAATTTAAATATGGCAATTCTATTGTTTCTCTCTTGGATACGTGAGATTTTAGAAACTCAATTTTTTTTTGCCTTATTTAATATTTAATTGAATTCTTATTTAGTATATTTTTTTAACATTGACAAGGATAAAAAAATATTAAAAAAACACATAAACATTTCCTAACGTTTTTAATTCTATATTATTGTTGTTCGCTAATGAATAATTTTTAAAAAAGAATTTCTTGATTTAGTCACTTTAGATCTTTTCTATTTTTTCTATAAGTTGATTCTTGAACTGTTTTAAGAAGTACAAAATTGACATTTACTATATGTTTGATTCATCCATTTTTAACATTTTCTCATGAGTTTATTAGAAAAAAGAATTTATTGATTCAACCACTTTAGAAATTTTTATAAGTTCATTCTTGACCGGTTTTAAGAAGCACAAAATAATTTCTCTCATGTTTTTCTCTTTTCTGAATTTTAAATTAAAAAAAATAAATTAAAATGATTTTCTAGTATTATATTAATTTTACCGTGTGCACTGATGAACACGGCTAAATATTTACTAGTCTTTTTTATCATTGATGCTATGTTCACCGTGAAACACAGTCAAAGACAAATTATTTTACGGATTTAAAACCGGTGAACACACCCAAAACATTTACAAGTTTTTCATCATTACTTTGTTCATTACATATTATTCATTTCTAAACACTATTTTTTGTTTCACTGAACTTAGTGATACAAAGTTTTTTGTTTTATATTGTTTTTTTCCTACCGTTCCTTGCACTATATGTTCAATACTGAGCTTAGCGTTTATTCATTATTTTTCTATTGCTACTTTAGTTTACTAGTGAACTGAGATGGTTTTTTCTTTAATCCTTATTTATGAAAGAAAAAAATAGGCAACCAAAGCTTGTAATCATCACTGCCGAACATAGTAAGAAAACAATTATACCATCATATACAAATCTAGAAGAAATCTTAAAAAAGAAGAGGAATATAATAATAAATACAAACCTGACCAATTTACATCACAATCCAGATTTAAAAAAGCCACGACCAGACATTAACCTACAAACTGTTTAACTTACTACATAACCTCAAACATAATATGATTAACAAAAAATAAATAAATTAAAATTTTGGTGAGTGGTCAGATTGCTTTTAGCAATATATGATTATGAAGAAAGAGGCTAACGTCAACGTGTTGGTGGTGCATTGGAAATTAAAAAAAATGGGGATGGCGGTGGGGTTAACGCCGGTGACAATATTTTGGTTTCCATCTTCCTCATTAATGTTACTAACCCATTATTTAAAAGAAAACTGAATTTCTTTTGAGGTTTTAAAGCGGAATTATACAACAGACCTCATGGGATTTGGAATTAAATCGATGAAGTTCTTGGTTTGGATCTTCTTTATGGATGTTACCGGTGGCGTGGACATGTGATAGTGGTGGAGACGGGAGAGAGGCGATATAGGTTTGACGGTGACAATGGAAGCTTGAAAGTGAGGGAGGCGATCTAGGATTTGAAGAGGGAAGAGAATTAGGTTAGTTGTGAGATTGGAAAGAGAAATAGGTAATTTAGGATATGATTTTGGATGATAATGTCTATATTACCCTTTATCAGTTTAATTATTTTCCTTAAGGTTTAACTTATTTACAAACATGCCACTATCCATCTTACCCATTGATTTTATCATCTAATGGTTGAAAACACTTCTCGTACTTCTCGCAATAAAACAGTTTCTCGCATGAACCTCCCTATATATATATATATATATAATGGATCAATATAGAACCATTATTTAAACATAGAACCATAGAACCAATCTGGACCATTGGATCATCAAAATCAATGGTTGAGATTAAGGATGACATAATTGTAATTATCTCCCAGCAAACCCACGTTTTTAATAAAAAAATACCCCCCAAAACTTTAAATTTTCATAACTTTTTAAGTTTTGTGAATTTAAAAAAAAAATTATACCAATATTTTAGTTTTTTAATCCTCTTCCAATCAAGACCACTCTTGCCATATTTTTCAAAAAATTTTATGAAAATGCAAATTTTGTTTTGCATTTTGGGTTGCATTTTCAGTTAGTTCTTCTTTGCATTTTCAGTATTGGTTTCAAAATTTGCATTTTTGGAAGCATATGCATAACTTGCATCTTCGATTTTTGCATTTTCGGTTTTTGCATCTTTGCATTTTCAAATGAAACCCAGGTGAAAATGAAAATTTTGAAAAATTTGCATTTAAAAAAAAAAGTTTCAGAAATATATCAAGCCTAGTCTTGTTTGAAAGAGGACGAAAAACTGAATCTAACGATATACTTTTTTTGTTAAAATTCTTAAAAATGAATGAGTTATGATCATTTAAAGATTGAGGGTTTTTTTTTAAAGTTTGTTGGAAGGGAGGGGGAGGCCAAGTGTCATCACCTAAAGTGGTTCTTTAGGTTTTATGTTTAAGTAAGGTTCTATATGTAACATTACCATATATATATATATATATATATATATATATATATATATATATATATATATATATATATATATATATATATATATAGGGGAGGGTTCCATTGAGAACCGATTTTAGTGCGAGAACCGCGAGAACCAATCTTAGCCGTCGCCGCACAAACGTCATCTCTTAACATCGTCTTTCTTGATGTCAACCGATCTCATACTCGACAATTGAAGATGAAATCTTTAAAGGCGATTAATAAATATAAGAGTTCACAAATAATTTTGACAAAAGAATATTTTATCAAATCTTTTGTAAATATGTCACACATATAGTTTATAAAAGTAATTCCAAACTTTTATTTAATTTGTCTTGTAAGACAAATTATAATAAAACAAATTATTTCTTATTGTGGCAAAAACTAAACATGATTTTGCATTGAATTGCCACAAGACTAAAATTAGAAAAGCATCTTCTATATGTGGTAAATATTCAACATCATTTTTGCAAATCCTTTCAACCTTCCAAATTTGCATAAAGAATTCAAACCCTTTTGGTAGGTCAACTTGGGACTTTTCTAAATGCTTTTTCTAATGATTTTTTATGGCAAAAAATGTTTGAGTATGGTTTTATACAAAGTGCAACGTTCATATTTTGAACTTCCAAAAAGCTGTCCAGACCTGCGACAGAAGATGCACGGTCGACCGTGGCTTCTTCCGTGGGACATTCGGACAAAATTTCCTTTTGTCATTTCTTGGTTATTTAAACAAGCTAATGTCTTCATTTCAAACTAACTCTTGACATCTGAAAAATATAGAAAATATACAAGATCTTGTGAGCTTATATTCCACACAAAAAAGACCATCTTCAAGATCAAGATCAAGAGAAAAAGTGCAAAGTCTTCAAGAGCACATCTTCATCTCTATATATTATGTTATTTGTATAAGTGTGTAAGGATCAACTCTAGCCTTTCAAATTAGAGTGAAGTAAGGATCAACTCTAGCCTTTCAAATTAGAGTGAAGTGAGGATCATCTCTAGCCTATAAAATTAGAGAGAAGTAAGGATTAACTCTAGCCAACATAATTAGAGTGAAGAAAGGCTTATCTTAGCCTTGTTTGCAAGAGAGAACATTATTTCTTGTAAGCTAAAAATAGAAGTGTAAAAGGTTTATCTCTACCTTCAAAGAGAGAAGCTAGTAGAGCAAACTCTTGGTGGGTGAGGCCAATGAGTGGATGTAGTGCAAGTTTGTTAACACTTGCATGAACCACTATAAATCTCTTGTCTACTCTTAGTGATATCTCTCTATCTCTACTCTCTTTAAATTATTATATTAGTTGTGTTGCTATAAATTTCAAGATTATTCTTTATAACACAACTTACTAATTTTTATAAGTGTAAAAATTGGTAAACTAAGTAAAAGAACCTATTCACACCCTCTAGGTTCCAACATATATATATATATATATATATATATATATATATATATATATATATATATAGGAAGAAGTTCCATTGAGAATCATTTTTAATGCGAGAACCGCGAGAACCAATCTGAGCCGTCCAATTCACCCTCTTTCAATGTCATTGCCCACCCATGAATTCCTCACATACACCCTGCCACACTTGATCCCTCCACGCTCTCCATCCATGAATTCCACTTATCAAATTAACGGCTAAGATTGGTTCTCGCACTAAAATCGGTTCTCAATAGAACCTTCCCCTATATATATATATATATATATATATATATGGGAGGGTTCATTCGAGAACCGTTGTTAGGACGAGAACCGTTGTTAGGACGAGAACCGCGAGAACCAATCTCAGCCGTTCCTTGGATATGGGAAGATCATAGATGGAGAGCGTGGAAGGATAGAGTGTGGTAGGGTGCATGTGAGGAATTCATGGGTGGGCAATAACATTGAAGTAGGGGGAATTGAACGGCTCAGATTGGTTCTCGCGGTTCTCGCGCTAACAACGGTTCTCACATGAACTTTTCTCTCTCTCTCTCTCTCTCTCTCTATATATATATATATATATATGGGAGGGTTCATTCGAGAACCGTTGTTAGTGCGAGAACCAATCTCAGTCGTTCCTTGGATATGGGAAGTTCATGGATGGGAGAGCGTGGAGAGATAGAGTGTGGCAGGGTGCATGTAAGGAATTCATGGGTGCGCAATGACACTGAAAGAGGGGAATTACATGGCTCCGATTGGTTCTCGTACTAAGAATGGTTCTCGCATGAATTTTTTCATATATATATATATATATATATATATATATATATATAGAGGAAAAAGTTCTTGCGAGAACCATTCTTAGTGCGAGAACCGCTAGAACCAATCTGAGCCGTCCAATTCCCCCTCCTTCAATGTCATTGTCCACCCATGAATTTCTCACATGCACCTTGCCACACTCTATCCCTCCACGTCACCATCCATGAAACTTCCCATATCCAAGGAACGGCCGAGATTGGTTCTCGCGGTTCTCGCACTAACAACGGTTCTCGCATGAACTCTCCCCTATATATATATATATATATATATATATATATATATATATATATATATATATATATATATATATAGAGAGAGAGAGAGAGAGAGAGAGAGAGAAAGAGAGAGATGATTTTGGGGGTGGTATTTTAGTTGGAAATAAGTGACTAGTTTTAGGTGGTGTTTGAGATTGTTTCTTAAAACTATTTATTGCTCATAAAAGAATTTGTTATATATAATAGCAGTGAAAGAAAAGCACCTAAACAAAAACAACATTCCAAAGACACATGTGAGTGAAAGAGAATTCCCGAAGTAGACGCTCCCTCAAAACCCTAATTTGTGCGCCGCCGCCGCCCTCTCCTCTGGCCGTCAGCATTAGCCGGCGGTCCGGAGACCACCCTTCATCTTCTCTGTTACGTTTCCCTTTTCCTGTTCGTGGGTCGAGAACGTTCACAATATCTGATACGTTTTCCTTTTCCTGTTCGTGGGTCGAGAATGCTTTCCAAGTTCTAGATCGTGTTTCAGATCTGATCGTGGTTTGGAGGTTCAGATTTTCGTGGTTCGGAGGTTCATGTTTTGAAGGAGGAGAGTTTCGTGTTTCAGTTATCTTTGGTCGTGGGTTCAAGTGGCTTCAGTTATAGTTAGATCGTGTTTCGAAGGTTCAAGTGGCTTCGGTTATCTTTAGATCGTGTTTTGAAGGTTCAAGTGGCTTCATTTATCTTTGGTCGTGGTTCGGAGGTTCGTGTTTTTAGATCTGTTAGATCGTGGTTCGAAGGTTCAGAGTTTCGTGGTTCGGAGGTTCGTGTTTCGAAGGCTCAGAGTTTCGTGTTTCAGTTATCTTTGGTCGTGGGTTCAAGTGGCTTCAGTTATCTTTGGTCGTGGTTCGGAGGTTAGTGTTTCAGATCTATTAGATCGTGTTTGGAAGGTTCAGAGTTTTGTGGTTCGGAGGTTCGTGTTCCGAAGGTTCATAGTTTTAGATCTGTTAGATCGTGGCTTTAGTTATCTTTGGTCGAGTTTCGGAGGATTTCAGGTCAAGTTTCAGATCTGAATTCAAGTTTCAGTTATCGCGGTTTTAGGGTTCGGTTTGTGGATCCAGATGTTGTTTATGGTTCGATTATTCGTTGCTTCAGTTCGTGGCTCAGAGTTTTGTTGCCCCAGTTCGTGTGTGGTTAGAATTCAAGAGGTAGTTTAAGATTCGTGTTTGGTTCGTTGCCCCCGTTTGTGTTTGTTACCCCGGTTCGTGTTTGGTTCGTGTTTGTTGTTCGAGATGGTCAGATTTGTTGCTTTAGCTCGTGGGTCCAAGGTTTCGTGTTTGCTCCAGTTCGTGTAAGAGGTTCGTGTTTGTTGCTCTAGTTGGTCAGATTCGTTGCTTCAGTTCGTGGGTCCAAGGTTCCGAGTTCGAGGTTGGTAAGAGTTCAAGGTTCATTTTAGGTTGTGTTCGTGATTTTCCAATGTTTGTTCGTTATTAAAGATGTTGTGTATCTTTTTGCCGGTTGTACTATCTAGCATCTTGCTAGTTTAAATTTAATAAAGTTATCTTGCCTTTAAAAAAAAAAAAGCTCAATTTTTATTCTTCTTTTGGAGCAAATAATAGCTAGCGACACCATAAAGATGCAACGAGGTGGTGTTGCTTTGGCGCAAACTCACTTCCGTTTTGATACCCGTAAATCTTTGCACGTGGGTTTTCTTAGAAATATCAAATATTGACCATAATGACATATCAACTGACTATTCCGTCTAAAATGTAATTAATGCTTGTAGATGGGTATCTCATTTGTAGGCATTAACACCTATGCTTACACTATAAATTTAAATTTCAACTAAGACATGTAATATATTACAAATTATGATTATGATGAACATATGACCATAATTAGTTAGACTTTAATAAATGCACAAATAAAAAACTTATTAGCACATGTACTACTCTACCAACAACAAAATACCCAAATGTAACTGGAAAAAAAACATCACCATAATAAATCTCCCATTGATGCACAATACGTTATAAATATCTACAAAACTCCATAAAAAAAAGTAACTAACATTTTAGCACATGTACTACTCTACCAACAACAAAATACCGAAATGTAACCGGAAAAAAAATCACCATGATAAATGCCCCAATGATGCACAAAACGTAATAAATATCCACAAAACTCCATAAAAAACAATAACATTTTTAACATAGTCAATTAAATAAAAAAAACCATTAAACTGTAACTAACATTCAAAAAACATAATAAAGGTCCAATCTTCCACCTAAAAAAAAATTATTAACCCTCCATAACTTGATTTCCCTTACTTTTACTGCTCTGAGCACTTGAAGAAGTCCCCTCACCCAAATCTTTCTTTTTTTGAGGGCAGTTCCTTGCATCATGATTTGCATACTGACCACAGCAGCTACATTTCCGTAACGGCTTCTCACTTTCTTCAATTGCAATTTCATGCTTCGACTTCAAATGCTTTGTAGAACCAGAACATTTATTCCGTATTCCCTTTGGCACATGAATGTTTACCTCATCAGGCACAGATACACCCAACATCGAAGACATAAACAAATTCTTGTCAGGTTCTACATTACCATCAGATGCATCAACCTCATGCGTCAGATGTTCAACATTGTTTACAAGCTTGTTGATGCAAAACTCCACACAGTTATAAACATTACGAACAAGTGCACCAACTTCATTATCAAACGATGGACTATTTTTAAGTAGCATATCACGACGGGTAGAAATAGCATCCTTCGTCCATCGCAGGTGAACATAATTTTTGGGAAACTTATTAACCTTCATCATGCGCAACACAAGAAAAATGTGTCTACATAGCAGCCCATAACATTCATACCTTTTGCAAGAGCATGATACCATTTCGTGGCCTTGATCGAAAATAACCTACATACATATATTCAACAAAATAAAATAATTGAAAAAATATAAAAAAAGACAAGAAACAAAATATATTTTTCCATTATTACCTCATACAATGTACCATCCTGACTTGAAGATTCCGCAACTCTTTCTGATGAATCCACACAAATGCATATATCATCATCACGCGACATATTAACAGAAAAACAATTAACAAGCGAAGAATGAATTTCTTCTTGTAAATCATAAAATATAGTCCTTGTGAATAGCCGAGAAGCTTCAACCTCAATTTCAAATTTTGTTTTCATATCTGGAAAAGTGTATCTTGAATCATGATCATTCATGATTATACCTCTGTGCATCCATGGCAGAATCAAAGTGACTAAGAAACTCAACAAGAGTAACGTTGGAATTTGTCAAAGTACCAAAATATCTGGTAGTCCTCATGGTATGCACTTTGTTACACTGGTAGTCCCCGGTCACCTCATGTGGACTTGAAAAGACCAAAATACCCTTTTCTCCTTAATTTATTTAATTTTTATTCTTTAATTACTAATTAATATTATTAAAACACTAAAATAAATAACAAAAAACTCTTCGCCTGACACTTCTATCGGACACCCAAAGTCCACCCCCCTACGCCGTCGTCTACAACATCTCCGACCACCGCCTGAACTAGTTATAAAAGCCCTAGATATGAAAAGTAATTGCAATTGCAGATCCTCGAGGAAGATGATGGTGGTTCTGCCAAAACCAGCATCTGCCGGACACCCTCTTCCCCTGAAAATTGAGTCGGAAACCACCACCTTCTTCCCCTAAAAAATTGATGGCAGTGGTCTGTTTGGAGAGAGAGATAAAAGTGTAAAAAACCCTAGTTCGACTGTGGTGATGGTGATTCGGTGGTGGTGAGTCGTGGGATCGGAGAAAGGGGTCGCAAATGGCCATGGAGAAGAAGGGAATGGAGAGAAGATGGTTGTGGTCTTCAGCGGAGGTACAACAGCGGTGGTTGCTGTGGGTTTTCCCGCGAATCGAAGCTAATGGATCCAAGGGTTTATTCTTCAGATCCGTCTGTGGATCCAAGCAATCAAGACGAGGATGAAGAAGATGATGTTGGTGGCGATTACCCGCCGCCGGTCGGCCACTATAAATATCAAGCAGTGAATACGCTCATTGTTGAGAATGATGAGACGAAAACTCCGACGAGACTTCCAGCGACATGTGGGTATCTGAAAATTGAAATAAAATGGCTTGTGGGGTGGCCGGTGAGAGTGGTGGGTAGCTATGGTGGGTGGCGGTGGTCTTCGGCGGTGATGGTGTGGTGTTGCGCCGGCTAAGGGAAAAAGGAGGGGAGAGAGATGGGATGTGGTTGGGATGTGTCTATTATGTAATAATAATATAATATGATAGATTATTAGTTTAATATTTAGTTTTAATTTATTTAAAATTAAAGAAAATAATAAAAAAAAGAAATAAGGGTATAATAGATTTTTCAAATAAAAAACTAAGGGTATTTTGGTCTTTTTAATGGGACCAGGGACTACCAATGTAACAAAGTGCATACCATGGGGACTCACAGTGTAATAAACGAAGATAAGGGACCACGGATGTAATAACTGGCAAACCACATGGACCATGAGTGAAATTTTCTCCTAATTATTCCTTCCCATCTAGACGCAAACTCCTTAACTGAAATACGATCATTCCAGACAATATTACACAACCTTTTCTTAAAACTATTATCACTAGACAAAGCAGGTCCAACCTAAAGAGTAAAAAAAAACAAATATAAAAACATCGAATAAACATATACTAAAAACAATATAATTAAGAATAACCATAAACATCAAATAAAAATCAAATATAAAAAACGAACCTTTGACGTGAGTTTCTGCATAATATGCCACATACACAACCGATGCAGTGACTGATATATGCGTTTTTATGCATGTTTTACATGCTAGAATACCCCGTACTTAGCCCAAATACAAGGTGATTACTCCTATTATTGATCTAATATGCTTAACATTCACCATGCAGGTTAAAAAGAGCTTTAAGTAAATATAAAGGGGCAAAACAAGGGAAGAATAGAAGAAAACAGAAGATTGGTGAAAAAGACATCCTACGGCCGCAGAAGCTATTTCCTACGGCCGTAGGAGTTATTCTTCTAGAAGGGTTAAAAACAAGCCCTACGGCCGTAGATGTATATTCCTACGGTCGTAGGAGCCCCTTATCCAAAGTAATCATTTCCTGCCAGATTTCTTGCGTGTGTCGGATTGGCAGCAGAGTATTGCGTGTGGAGAAATTCTGTTCCAGCCATCCTACGGCCGTAGAGGATACTTCCTACGGTCGTAGGAAGTTCTGTTACAGCAGATTAAATGACAGAATCTGCCATTTGCACAAGGGTCCGGATTTTTTACCACATTTCGGTCCAACACCTCCAAACACTCTCTCTAAACATCCTAACACTCCAGGGGACTTCTCTTGGTGATTCTAAGAAGGAGAGCTTATATTTGAAGGCTTGGAACAACATCTTGGAGCTTGGATTCCTTAGTTTTATCATTGCTTAGCTTGGGTATACTCTTTCCATTTCTTATTTCAATCATGTACCCATGTGTTCCAGATGTTGTAGTATTAATATTGATGTATATGGATAACTAAACTCATTTCACTTGGGCCAAGATGATTCTTGGCTAGTTATGACAATATATTTGACTTTTATGTTGACTTGATTCAAATATGCATGTTTGATCTTGAATACAATTGTATTTTATCAACTTAATATGTCTAATCTTACCATGTTCATGTGTGATAATGTGTATAGGATAACTCCTTCATGTTTAAGCATGTGGATATTCAATGATGATGTTTGTATATTCTTAATGTCATGTTAAGTTTGTTATTAGAAATGATTCATCTTGCATGATTGTCATTAGAAATCATTGTTGGGATATGTTTTGAATCATTTCAGGTTCATCCATTATTGGTCATTTTATTCATATGTTGGTTTTATGCAAGCCTTATGATATCCGATGAAAATCTAGTCATTTGGTGTATTTATGGGTTAAACATGTTACTAATAATTAAAGGATTCACAAAGATGTTTGTTGGTATGCTTAGATGGTGAAATGAACTCACATGTATGCCTTTGTTATGCTTGTCTTAGTGTTCAATGTGCATATCACATGATTCATGTTTTAAGAAGTGTTGACTATACTAGAAATGGTAGGTTTAACATGTTCATATCTTTAATAATCATGTGGCTAAATATTAAAATCCCTTAATTGTGAGGTTTGAGTTTAGAGGAGTTTGTGACCCCATTGTACCAATTTACATGTGTTTATGATCTGAGATTAAAGTCTAGATTGTAATTTGTTGTTGAATGCCTTTATGTTAGATTAAACTGTTCTGTCGTACTGGTTCCTACGGCCGCAGCAAAAAATTCCTACGACCGTAGGACAGTAAACCTTCTACGACTGTAGGAAGAAATTCATACGGCCGTAGGAGGCATTTTCACCACAGTGTGTTGTTTTTGCTTTTTTTAACCATTTTAACTGCTTTGACACCTTTTTGGGTTCTGAGGACTACTTGACATGTCATTTGAAAAGATGTTTGTCTTTGTAGTCTGATTTGGACGCGATCCGGTGGATCTGTAGTTGAATTCTGATATGCCGTTACTTGCTTAATCATGTTTAAGTGTTGAATCTGAGTCTTGATAACTCGAGTGATGGTTCTTGCATGATAATGTGGTTTTGTTGAGTATTAGAACAGCATGCTATGTGCTCAATCTATTCAAGTCTTCATATTATGTGTTGTATTGTGTTATTGCCATGATTAGTCTCGATGATTCGAAAGCCCAAGTGATCTGTTATCCTACTGTTTGCCTTCGGTGTTAGTCTATGTTAGTTACTGTAGTTCTTGATTAATTTAGTTCATTCTGTCACTTGATTTAATTAATTCTGCTGATCAAACAACAATGAGACTTAAGTATTGGTAGCTTCCTGTCCTGGTGGAACGATATCCGGTCTTACCGAGTCTATACTACTATTGGCCAGGTTATACTTGCCTGAGTCGTGTGTAGTATCTGCTTAGTAACATCGTTTTTATAAATTTAAAACGAGGTTGTGTCCCAGAATTTTATAACAAGAAAAACTCGCAGTCCGGCACACACCAAAGTTTTTGCATAATATAAAAATCAAATATAAAAAACGAACCTTTGACGTGAGTTTCTGCATAATATACCACATACACAACCGATGCAGTGACTTAGGAAAAACAACCTCTATTGCCTGCTTCATAGCAGGATCTTGGTCAGTCACAATAATCAGATGATCTTTCCGAAAAGCCCTCTTAAAAGCTTCAAGTAACCAGGTATATGATACGATGTTCTCCTTGGCAAGCAACCCAGCACCATAAGTTACACACCTACTGTGATTATCTATACCAGTGAATGTAACAAATACCATCCTGTATTTACAATGGAAAACAAAAATTAAACCATTACAAACATGATAATACATATACATAATAAAAAAAATTATAATAAATAGAAAATCACACTTACTTGTTAGACCTAAAAGTGGCATAAAATGAAACAACATCACCAAACACCTCATAATTCCTCTTGGCATTATTATCAGCCCAAAATAACCCGGCAAGCGCATTATCATTGTCTGTAAAAAACCAGGCCAGAAGTGCTTCCTGCTCAAAAGCTTTTCTACAACCATCTGTGCATCACGCTCACCAATAAACAAATTCATGTCCCTTTTAAAAATTTTAAAATCAACAGGCGTAGCACCAACATTTCCAAAAACTCCATATATCTGCTTCATAAGCTTGAAACTACGAACATGACCCATATTAGAAAAAGAAACGTCGTGAATGAACTGTTTCTTAGAAAAGGTTAATTGACGATACGCCTTCAAAAATTGCACATCATTCTTACACACAAGACTATGGTTGTGCTTCTCAGAAAATTCAACAACCCTTACCACATTAGGAGATAAACATTGTACTCTAAAAAATATAGGACAACCAACCCTAAAAGACGCTCTTTTCCTCCTTTCCTTTTTGTTGGGGTCAACTTTTTTAGTTACTTTACGTCCTTCTCTATTACACAATTTTTTTTTAATAGAATCACCAGATGCACGATCATAACCACCGCCCATTTTAATCTCAAACCCACCTCTTTGCACATAAGTCATACGCTTCAAATTCCAAATATAAAGATGAATACTCGGTACCAACAACCGGCTTAACATCAACGTCAGGAATCCCCAGGAGTAAACTCTTCAATACCAACCAACAAGTCACTATCACTGGATTGATCTGTTAGGAAAAACAATAGGATAAACAATAGCATATAACATTACTGCCTATCAAGTAATGTACGATCTATGAAAAATATTGTGCATCATACGAATACATATAAATGACATGTAAACACATTACTAACCATTCGACTCATCATTAGAATCATATGGAGATCCCAAATCAGATGGATTTTGTGCATCATCATCAATATCAGACTGAAACTCTACAAAAACAAATACAAACTTGAAAAACCAACACAAAACCTGTTCGATCTCATAACAAATTTATTGAAACAATGAATTAAAAAAACCTGTAATCACCATCCTGAATGCCACAGAATCGGAAAATAATGATGTTCGGAAGATGTATATGATGTTCGCATATTAAAACAATTAACGATAATATAACATGCGTTTGAAGATAAACCATGACTAAAACTCCCAACAAACCAGGAAAATAGTTAGCATGTACAACATATCCGGGAAATTATTAAAAAAAAACAAAAAGTCGAAATTGCCTTCTAAGAAGGAAGGACACGTGTCATTCACAAAACTCTCCTTACATTTAGTACCTTAAGTTTTTTTTACTTGAACCTGATTCTATATATATTAATAACTGTGAACCACGAGAATCATTTCTGGTCAATTATTTGATTTATTGTATTTTTAATTTATTTTAAAGAGGAAACGGTAGTATGAACATTTTTACATTACTCCACTTTTTTAAAACTAATATATCCATCAAACGAAATATGTGTTAAATTACGAAAAATATACCAAATTAACGAAAAGTTATACTTAAATTCGAGACCGATCTTGCTATATTTTTTCGGAAAAAAGATTCACGTTGGATAGGTTTTTTCCAGTACAAGACGACATGTGCACGAGGCATATTTTGCAATATGCATATCTGCTGAAAAAACTAAGTGAATCTATGTATACACACATGTGCAAATGTCGAGCTGTAGTGGAAAAAAAACCCAGGAAACACAAAAAAAATTTGAAAAAATATAGCAGCATCGGTCTTAGATTAAAGAGCATAATTTTCTCGTTAATTTTCATAATTTAACACCTTTTCGTTTGATATATATATATATATATATATATATATATATATATATATATATATATATAGGGGAGAGTTCATGCGAGAACCGTTGTTAGTGCGAGAACCGCGAGAACCAATCTAAGTCGTTCCTTGGATATGGGAAGTATCATGAATGGAGAGCGTGGAGGGATAGAGTGTGGCAGGGTGCATGTGAGGAATTCATGGGTGGACAATGACATTGAAGGAGGGGAAATTGGACAGCTTAGATTGGTTCTCGCGGTTCTCGCGCTAACAATGGTTCTCGCATGAACTTTTGTCTATATATATATATATATATATATATATATATATATATATATATTATTTTAAAAAATGTGGGCATAATGTAAAAATATCCAAATTGCCCTTAACTAATTAAAAATAAGTTTGATTAGTTTAAGATTATCCATAAACAACTCTTTAATCTGGACTCTCCATTATCAATGACTATAATTGGTTTTCGCAGTTCTCATACGAAAAACGGTTCTTGTTTGAACCCTCCCCTATATCTATATATATATATATATATATATATATATATATATATATATATATATATATATTCTTTTTTAAATTTAAAATTAAGGTAAATATTATAATCTTCTCTATATTGGAATGGATGGTTGTTTAAATAAGAAAAAGAAAAGGATTAGGTGGGATGGTGTTGGGGTATGGACGTAGGCATGTTATCATGTCATGATCGTTATATCATCCAAGTAGACCAATTCCATTTTTATATTAGTTACAAATTTTTAGCAACCTAAAAAGAAGAATAATGATAAATACATAACACAACCTTATATACAAAACTTATAGAACTAATCTTAATCTTTAAAAAAAAGCTGGGAAAAATCATAGACCGACTAAAGAGAAATCCGGTGCGAGCTTGTTTATAGTACTATCTCCAGAATTTGAATAAATATTGATTGGAAGAGAAGGGGAATAGATCGAAGGCAGATAGTGGCAGGGGTGCTTACTCTCACCATGTTTCTGCTTTCTTCATAAAATGCACACATTCATTTTCCTGCAATCATCCATTCTTTTTTTAGTGTTGCATAGATGAACCATGCATGGTAGAAAGGGAATGACTCACACAGAGCAGAGGCTTTCAGATGGTGATGTGGTTTGGAAGGAGGAATGTGTTGGACTTAAGCCTTGTATCTTGGGTGGATACCAAGTCTTGTAATTGACATTCAAGATTTTTGAGATGATACTTTTTATGTGTTTTCTGAATTGTCTTCAAATGCAGAAGAATTCACAGGGTTTCGTTAACTAATGGACCTGAATACCATATCTCCCGTCTACAAATTATTTATAACGTTTGTTTTCTCCTCTCAATTTCATCTAACTGGCTCTACTGTCAACTTCATATTGCTACCAATTCTAGTTCTAGTAGTCAATTACTCGATTCTGGTGTGGTAGCATGCACAATGGCTTGAATTACCAGACTGATTCACCAGAGCTACTCCTACTCAAGAGTCAAAATGTAACTCAATTACTGGCGACATACTTCCCTTCTGGGAACATGAAGCTATTTGGCCACGTTTGGAGCTCTTAAGCTACAACCAAATGTTGAGCAAGTGATGATCGGACTCGATAGTTGAATGGGTTAGAACCTTAAATCGAAAGTCAGATGGACAGTTTGTAGCAGTTGACTGGAGGCTAGACATGTTATTGTTAGATATATAACAAGGGTTGTCAAGTAAATGGTGTGGAACAAAGAAATTCCTTGAATAAGATCGACAGAGTATGAGAAGGTTATCAACTTCTACATCAGCTATCAGAGTGATATATATTTGTGCCATGCAGCAATCTCAGGCTTGTTTTATGCTAATGTTGCTGGTAAAAAGAATAGCTTCTGGCAAGACTCAAATACTTGTTCCTGCAAACATTTATCGATCCGTCATCTTCTTTGGGCTACTACATCTCCAGCTATGTTTCAAAGAGGAATCACATAGCACCAAGTCTACAACACTATAAAAGGAAAGCTACCCAGATGCATCATATGTTAAGTTTGTTTTCTCTTGATTGATTTTTATAAATAACAACAGGTCCCAATCCCACCGGAGCGGATATGCGAGAGGTAAGATGCAGACAGTCATACCTCTACCCAAACTCAAAGGTAGAGAGACTACTTGCAGATATTTTAAATGAAAATTAGTCTAAATTGTAGCATTCAAGTGTTTTGACAGATATGCTTTTGTGTTCATAGCTTGATAGAAAAAATGATAAATAGATGTATATTGTCTAAGATATATAAGAAAAAATGAAAATTAGTCTAAATTGTAGCATTCAAGTGTTTTGACAGATATGCTTTTGTGTTCATAGCTTGATAGAAAAAATGATAAATAGATGTATATTGTCTAAGATATATAAGAAGATCGAGAACATCAAACTTAACCATCGAAGAAGATAACTTGAAAAAAACCAGAACAGGGAGTTGATTGTGAACTCTAGCTCATAGCTGGTTAATAGAAATGAAAACTATATGAATCAATTAGCAAACGTACACCTGGTTGTGGGTTTCACGTAAGTACAGTTACTAAATGGAGGAAATTAAGGAATATATAGAAATATTAGTACGCGTAGCTAGGTGTTGTTTAAGGATTACGGGAAGCAATGCAACGTTGATATGGTTTGCTGAAGACCCTGGCCAAGGGAGTCCGTGGAACCGGGATGAGCTTTCCCACAGCAGCAAGAGGCCAACTGTACGTAACATATATCATGCATGATCAATAAATTAACCAACAATATATTATGATCGAGTATGTACGTACGTGTGGTCTGAATATTCTGGAGAGAAAAAAATAAAAAACAATAAAAGTCAAATTAAACCAACGAACCTGAATATTCCAATAACAACAGAGACAAGCCATAATATCCAACCAAGTCTAACTGTTGATGTGAACTTCCCAAGGAATTGAATAATCATAACCTGTAGGTACGTATGTTTCACAACAAGAATCAGTTACATGGTGATCATCCACTATTCTCAATCATATACAATACACAAAACAACCATGTTCTGCATCCATGCGTCTTAATTACCTGAAGCACAAAGGTCGTGCCAACTATACCCATAAAAATATGGTTTTTAGTCACTCCAGAAAATACATTTATTTCTTCTGGTTTCCGAGCATTGAACTCGTTGAATATCTGTCATTAATTAAGAAACCAAATTTAGACCTGCACAATTACTTAATTAAATGAATTTTAATTTCAGCATCAAAATTACGTACTAATTAATATATGAACGTATGTACTAATTAATTAATTGAGGTAGTACGTACTTTTGAGAAAACTTCACATGCTAACATACCATCTTCAATTCTTGTTTTATTACAATTATTGATTGATTATTATTATTATTTGTTAGTTCTTAATTATAATTAATTAATTAACTAATTATTCAATAAGTTTACGTATACATATACATCTAATATCTTTAGTTATGGAAAATAAGAAAACCTAATGTACAAAAAATAAATAATAAATATTTGGTAATAAACTAGTGTGTTAGTGTGTGTGTATAAGTTAAACTTGGTAATCAGAAATCGTAATTCTGGAATGTTATATATATATATATATATATATATATATATATATATATATATATATATATATATATATATATATATATATATATATATATATATATATCATGGTTCTAACCCACCTTTGCTTCGCCATGGCTCGGCCAAGGCTTAAGGCTTGACCATGCCGCCACGCCATGGTCCAAAGCTTGTGGGCGTAAGGCTTGGCGTACATTATGGTCTAGTTTGACATGTCTTTACCTATTATAAGCCGTGTTCTTTAGGCGTGTTAGTGGTATTGAGCCAAATATACATAGTTATTTAGTTATAAGGATAGTGAGATATAACAAAAACAAAGATAAAGATTGATTAACTAAGCTATAAACCTATAATTATGTGTTTTATATATTTGTTTGTATAATTTTATATACATAATTATTATTAATATACAAAATTGCCGCCTTAGGTCGCGCCTTGTGAAACGCCATGACCTCGCCATGGCTTTCAAAGCTTGAGGCTTGGTCCTGCCGCCACGCTACGTCTCACGCTATTTAGAACCTTGATATATATATATATATATACATATATATATGGGATGGTTCAAACGAGAACTGTTTTTCGTACGAGAACTGCGAGAACCAATCTTAGCCGTTGATTTGATAAAGTGGAATTCATGGATGTGGAGCGTGGAGGGATCAAGTGTGGCAGGGCGCATGTGATGAATTCATGGGTGGGCAATGACATTGAAGGAGGGAGAATTGGACGGCTCAGATTGGTTCTCGTACAAAAAACAGTTCTCGTTTGAACTTTTCTCTCTCTCTCTCTCTCTCTCTCTATATATATATATATATATATATATATATATATATATATATATATATATATATATATATAAGAAGGGAAGACTAAATCCTAACCTCCATCCCCTTTTAATTCAAGAGTTATGATGCGTATCTGGTGTATTAACAAGAGTGGAAAAGATAATTAACATCACATGATAGTCACTTTTTTTCACCTCTTTAATTCTCCCTCACTGTACATTTTCTATCATTTCTTCACTCTCCCTAGCTTCTCTCTCTATATAGTCGGTTTCCATTCCTGCCACACTTCGACTCCTTTCAGGCTACCATCTATCACCGTCGTCCTCCTCCCCACCGTCCTTGCAACCAACCTTCACCACCGTCAGCTCAACCGGCCACCATCGCCGCTAGATCTGCTCACATGTATACTTGAAGTCATGATGGAAGCGGGCAGATAAGGAAGCCGGAACAAGAAAACGAAGGCCCACATGTTTGATTTTGTAAAAAAAGAAAGAAAATGGAATGGTATTTCATATACGAATTGTGTGTTCGGTAAGGGGCTTATATACGGGCTTAGGCTTCTAGTTTTCATAATCGTCAGCACTCTAGCTTTGTTCGAGTGTTATATCTTGAGGGGATTATTAAAAACTTAATCCCTCATAATCCTCCAAAATAAAATCTTTTCCAAGTAGCTTATGGATGGGCCCTAAGATTATCAACTAATCAGCCCCAGCTCCAACTAATTTTGCCAAACATACCCTTTGTACCCTTTGTCAAAACAAATGGATGCAAGCTAACTCAGAAGATAGTTTTGATTTGCCAAAACAAATGGAATTATATATCATACATGATGAAAGTTGCCATTGTATCCTTTGTCTAGTTTTGTTTTGGTTTGTTTAAATTTAGTGAACAGTTATGAAATAAATCATGTGAGTAAATAAGTGTTAATTTTGATAACTTGTTTTAACATATCAGAATAATTAAATAAATTATGTGAAATATTACGGGTAGTTTTCATTAAAAAATTTACATAAGAAAAATTAGAAAAAGAAAACCCAGTTAAAAATATATTATACAACTATTACATTTACAAGGAAACATTTGTCTTTTAGTAGTTTGTGAATTTTTTGTCTTTTTATCTTTTTGTCTTTTGTGTATTATATATTATATATTATCATAATAATAATTATAATAATTATTATTATAACTATTATTATATTATATATATTATATTATAAATATAATTATAATTATAATCATTATAATAATAATAATAAAATTAATAATAATAATAATAATAATTATTATTATTATTATATAATTATTAGCTTGGTTTTTTCAGCACAGATGTAGATCACAAGAACAAATTTTGCACTTGTGCAAATTTTACAAAATTTGCACTAGTGCATATGTCGAGTTGGTGCTGAAAAATAAAACCCAGCCAATGTGACTTTTTTTTTTCCAAAAAAATATGGCAAGATCGATCTCAAATTAAAGAGCATAATTTTGTTGTTAATTTGGTAAATTTTTCGTAACTTACCACCTTTTCGTTTGATGGATATATTAAAAAAGTGGGAGAAATGTACAAATGTCCATACTACCTTTCCTATTTAACTAAATAAAAAAGACAAGACATTAAATGATTGGCCAGAAATAGTTCTCGCAATTCTCGTACGAAAAACAGTTCTCGTTTGACCCGCACCCTATATATATGTGTGTGTGTGTATATATATATATATATATATATATATATATATATATATATATATATATATATATATATATATGTGTGTGTGTGTGTGTGTGTGTGTGTGTGTGTGTGTGTGTGTATATAGGGGAGGGTTCATTCGAGAACCGTTGTTAGCGGGAGAACCAATCTCAGCCGTTCCTTGGATATGGGAAGATCATGGATGGAGAGCGTGGAGGGATAGAGTGTGGCAGGGTGCATGTGAGGAATTCATGGGTGGACAATGACATTGAAGTAGGGGGAATTGAACGGCTCAGATTGGTTCTCGCGGTTCTCACGCTAACAATGGTTCTCGAATGAACTTCTCTCTCTCTCTCTCTCTCTATATATATATATATATATATATATATATATATATATATATATATATATATATATAGGGGAGGGTTCAAGCGAGAACCGTTGTTAGTGCGAGAACCGCGAGAACCAATCTCCGCCGTTCCTTGGATATGAGAAGTTTCATGGATGGTGAGCGTGGAGGGATAGAGTGTGGCAAGGTGCATGTGAGGAATTCATGGGTGCGCAATGACATTGAAAGAGGGGGAATTGGACGGCTCATATTGGTTCTCGCGATTCTCGCACTAAGAATGGTTCTCGCATGAACTTTTTCCTATATATAGGGGATGGTTCAAATGAGAACTGTATGTCGTACAAGAATTGCAAGAACCCATCTTGGTCGTTGAATTGATAAAGTGGAACTCATGGATGTGGAGCGTGGGGGGATCAAGTGTGGCATGTGATGAATTCATGGGTGGGTAATAACATTGAAGTAGGGGGAATTAGACGGCTCAGATTGGTTCTCGTACGAAAAAACAGTTCTCGTTTGAACTTTTGCCTATTTATATATAGGGAGAAGTTCAATCGAGAATTGTTTTTCGTACAAGAACCGTTTGTAACACCGTTAATACCCCTATTAATTAGTCATAATGATGATACAAATAGTTACCGCAGTTTTTGTACGAAAAATAGTTCTCGATTGAACTATTCCCTATGTGTGTGTGTGGGCGTGCATGTTGTTACTCTATTCCTATTTCTAATTTATCTTTTTTGATTCATAAATAGTAATATGCTACCTACCCTTCTTGTGGTTCAATGGTTTCCTATGTTTAATTAGATTACAGGTCACAAGTTCAAGGTATGGCAGCCATCAACACATAAATAGTAATATGCTATCTAAAGACTAATATTCTAGTAGCTCATTCTTAATAGTTCAAACCCCAATTATACATTCAAAATCACAAAGTTTTCTATTAAATTTGGTTTAAACTATACAAATTAGAACGAATCTAACTAGTTAGTTTGGTTCATTAGAATTCGAGCCAAATTTAAATGTAATCTAAATTGGTTTTACTATTTATATTATGAATTCGAGTTGAATTTTAAATTGGGGGAAAAATTTGTTAATCTTGAACAACCCGATTCGAACAATTCGAGAAACTTGAAATTCAATTTGATGACCAGCCCTTACATTTCATTTCTAAGATGCTATGCAAACATACAAATCTTCTAATAATATCTTTAACGAAACTCAAATTTAATACTTAATTACTTATATTCATAATATATTGGTAGTTTCCACCAATCACTAAATTTCAAAAACCTTTACAAATAATGCTTTGCTTTTTCAAATAACGAGATAAAAGATAGTGGCTTTTTAGGAAGTAGTCTCTCTATCCCTCGAGTAGATGTATCATTGTCTATATCTCACCTCCCCATACACCGCTAAGTGTTAAAAAAGTAAACTAAACTTTAGGGTATGTTTTGTAATTAAATAAAAGTTAATTAAGTTTAGGGGGTCAAATTGTAATTAATGAATAGTTGTTAGTTATGTGTCAGTTACATCGGTTCATAAGCACCGATTGGAATTGTATAAATATGTACGCATACTCTTGGTTTATGTGTGGAATTCAAGAAGTAATTTCTGTGATATTTTATTTGTTCATAAATATATCTTGGTTTCCTCCAACACTAAGGAATGATTGGATATTTTTGTTGTGTTTATCTTAAAGATAGATGAGAGACTTACTTGGCACAGGACAAATCCATTAAATATCAAGGTATTCTTCACGGCGTTTCCCCTTTCATCGTTCTTTAAGTTGAGAAGATGTATTCCACGGAAGTTAAGAACGAGGAGAACAGCAACTTGATACAAAGCCTGCCAAAATTCAATTTCCATAGTTGTAATGTAGAATGATGACGAAGATGCATGCATGCTTGCTAATAGGAGAAACATGAGAAGGGGTGGGGGTACCTGTATAAGCAAGTTCCTCCACATGATATTTGTCACAAGAGGCTCCCTGACGAAGATCAAAAAACAAGTTGTCAAGTTCACACATCCAAAAGTTATAAGCACAATCTTAGCTCGAAGCACTAGAAAAACTGTGCATTAAGTATTCACTAGTATTCGAGTCTTAACCTTCGGCCAACTGGAGATCTGTGCATAAGATGATCCGTTGGAGGTTCAGTTGCCAATGCCAATGCTCCAAGGGTGTCCATGATGAGATTAACCCAAAGAAGCTGCACCACAAACACCACATCCCCTTTGAGAAAAATAAATACAAGACTTAACCTTGTTTTGTTTCGATCTCCATGATCATTTTGATATGTACGTATGTTTCTCATTCTCACAATAAGAAAGTAAATGAATCAATACAAACTAAGAACAGAAGACTGGAACATATACTTCAATAATGGAAATCGAATACATTAGAAATCTGACATTACAGGCATATATATACATGATGGTTGGCGGTTTATTGCCGCCAAAACCATTAACCGTAACTGTAATGTCCGTTTTGTTTGGTTGGTGATTTTCCAAACGGAAACCAATACATGTTCAACAAAGTCAACCAAACTTATTCTAGCTAAGTACTTAATTAATATATAAACTATAATATTATTTACACACAGAAGATTAAACACCATTACATTTTCTAACATTCACTCCGGTAATGGGTTTAATCTTGATGCCTTCATTTGTCCACTTCAGTTGTCAACAATCACAAATTCAGCATCTTGTTCACTGCTATGCTGAACTTGTTCTCCAGGGCCTTTCACGCTGGTGTCTTCAACTCCCCCAGGTATGTCTTCTCCTCTTGGAAGTTGCTTAGCCATACTCTCTGCACCCGCACTTACTTCTGCTTCCGGTGCTGCACAAGTGCAATCCGCTGCAAACTGTGCTAACTCTATTTTAGAGTATCTCCTGGCTATGTCAACGTAAGCCACCAACAGCCCCAAGTATGTTGTAAAATACTCTCGTAGATCCTCAGCACATTCCATATGAATTAACATTTCATGTGCTACACTCCTCCATTTGTTTTCAATAAAAACACATCGATATCCACCAAGTCTTTTAATCACTAAATAAAACTCTAGGATATCAATTTCAAAATCTTTGACTTTCACTGGTATCACTCTCTCTTCATTTAAGAATTTCTTATAAAACCAAACAAGTTTTTCGAGATGCCTTTTGACCAAATCTTTACAGCCAACATTAATCTCTTGATCAAATAGCATTCCCATAAAACCCATAAGGCTATCAAACTCACTTTTCGTTGGCATTTGTTGGACATCAAATCTATCTTTACTTGACAAATTATAAAGATAATCAAAGTGTGTTGATAGTCTACTTACAGCCCTTTTTTGAATCTCATCTGCAAGTTGCAATCCAACATCATTTTCATCGAATTTTAACACATCAGAGCCATCTTCAGACATCTTGACTTCATCATTATGTCCACTGCTACTGCTTTCACTTTCATCCTCGAAAGCCCTTTCAAGAATGGCCTTTGCTTCCTTAAATTTTACTCTGAACCCTTGTGCAATCAACTGTTGTAAACTTAAGACATTTAATGCACATCTTGGCACAAAGTAAACCCCTGGCACCATGTATTTCCTTGAATCTGTTGTAACGATCACTTCACCAAAACCTTCTACTTTAATTCCTTTTTCTCCTGCACTACTAGTTCCAATTGAACCGTCTTTGTAGTGCTTAAACAGTTCAATGTTCCCTGTCTGATATGTACCAAATATCGTTCCACCCATGTTCATCTGTCCCATACACGGTCCATTTCGTAGAGGGTAAAATCAAATCAACGTACATATCATTAAATGAAACAGCACTTATATTTCTGGAATCATATTTCTCATATTTTGCCTTCATGAGACAAAGACTTGTCTGTTTATTTGGGCAGTTCCAGTAAGCGTGCCCACGTTGAAGACAAATATAGCATCTCGCACGTTTTAGTTTCTTCAGTAAGTATGTTGATTTAATTCGAGAACTTACAGGGTAATCGCGCTTGTGTATCCTCAGGTTTTCGAGTCTCTCCAGCACTTCCTTTTGCCTTTGTTTCCAGAAGTCGTACCCATAATGATTCCACACGTCCTTCATCGTATCCTGGTTTACTCGTTTCTGTCTTGCGTCGTTCCCCACAGATCCTCTGAGCCATCGGCTCTGATACCATGTTTTGTTTCGATCTCCATGATCATTTTGATATGTACGTATGTTTCTCATTCTCACAATAAGAAAGTAAATGAATCAATACAATCTAAGAACAGAAGACTGGAACATATACTTCAATAATGGAAATCGAATACATTAGAAATCTGACATTACAGGCATATATACATGACGGTTGGCGGTTTATTGCCGCCAAAACCATTAACCGTAACTGTAACGTCCGTTTTGTTTGGTTGGTGGTTTTCCAAACGGAAACCAATACATGTTCAAGTGTTCAACAAAGTCAACCAAACTTATTCTAGCTAAGTACTTAATTAATATATAAACTATAATATTATTTACACACAGAAGATTAAACACCATTACATTTTCTAACAAACCTAAGATAACTTTCAACTCTAATGTTAAATTTTAGAAAACCATTTGGCATTCGGTTTGCAGATCAAAAGAACCAAATTTGTGACAAGTGGAGGAATATCAGACCTGCACAGTGTTTAGAGGTACTTCTCCAGAGGAAACTGCTGCTACAACATTTATCACAAGTGCTGCAACATTAACTGTAAGCTGGAACTGGATAAACTTTTGAATATTTGCATAAACAGAGCGCCCCCACCGCACAACCTACAATAATATCATATCCTGATCATAACGAGGGGTTCCAGAACTAAGATATTACATTTCTACACTAACTGAATTGAGTAATGGCTCCTCTTTTTGAAATTATTGTTCTGCCAAAGTTGGGTACAACCTTGATTACTCACAATAGTTGCGTATAGATATTTTTACTTCAAAATCAGAACAAACTTTTCCTCAATACTCCAGCTACTATCAGAAAATTCGTGCAAACAAGCAATGTAAAAGTGTTCTTAATAACGGTGTGCGTGTGTGTGATGCATACATTATAACCGTCGAATACATATAAGAATCGGTAAATAGGATAAGTGTTCACTAAACAAACGAGGCATCTAACTTTACTCACAAAACTCTTGACATACCTTTACGACTGAAGCAAAATTATCATCCAAAATTATGACATCAGAGCTTTCTTTTGCAACTTCAGTTCCTTGAATGCCCATGGCAAGACCTATATCGGCCTAAAAATATACAAACAGAGAAAAGCATATAGGTATCATAATAGAATAAAAGTACACTACTTCATGGAAGAAACTATATATGGCCCTCTAAGGAAAAGGAAATTGTGTTTATCCATTTTGTTAGTAAAAGTACAGAACCAAAACCTCATGAAGTGCAGGAGCATCATTTGTTCCATCTCCAGTAACAGCAACAACTTCTCCAAGCTTACGAAGCGTTTGCACAAGCAATAGTTTATCACTAGGGGAAGACCTTCCCATCACCTGCCACAAAAAAAAAACCTTACTGTTTATGTTCTGCTATTTAACTTACTCGAGCTTATAAAATATTTCAACATATTTTTTAACCCTCACCGATATCTCTTTGGAAGCATGTTCTCTTTCTTTCTCTGAATACTCACGAAATGTCTTTCCCTCTATAACATTTGGCTCTGTTGCATCTTCACATGAAGCAAGTATTCCACACTCCACGGCAATTGCTTTTGCTGTTTGAATGTTATCTCCAGTGACCATCCGAACCTATTTATTAAACATTTCTAAAGGATCAATGACCAGGAATGGATTTTATAATTTGATGCTTATTAGTTGAGGATTCACAAGAGGTCAAGAACTATTATGACAAATGACAATCACCTAAAACCGATGATTCTTTTAAACTCTAATGATATATATATATATATATATATATATATATATATATATATATATATATATATATATATATATATATATATATATATTGAGAGAGAGAAAGGAGGGTTCAAATGAGAATTGTTTTTCGTACTAGAATTGCGAGAACCAATCTTAGCCATTGATTAAAGTTAATTCAATGGCTAACAATGTTTGGCAGTACATTAGTGATTCACTAATGCATTAATTCATTAGTTATGCATTAATGAGGGGTATTTTGCGTAAATCAAGCCTCGCAAATTAATGATGACTCATCCAGATGCAATTCAAGGTCGAGTAAATATATAAATGACCAAAATACCCCTATTAATGAGTCATTCACGGTGTTACAAACAATTCTCTTCTCGTATGAAAAACAGTTTCCCATTAAACTTTTCCATATATAGGCAAAAGTTTAATCGAGAACTGTTTTTCGTACGATAACTGTGAGAACTGCTTTTAACGCCATTAAGGACTCATTAATAAGGGTATTTTGGTCATTTATATATTTACGCAACCGTGAATTATGTCCGGGTGAGCCGTCACTAATTCAAGAGGCTTGATTTTCCCAAAACATCCCTCGTTAATGCATCATTAATGAGATATTAATAAGTCATAAAGGAAGCATTAAGGAGCTGCCAAAAACTCTTAGCCATTGACTAATTTTAATCAATGGCTATGATAGGTTCTTGCAGTTATCTTACGAAAAACAGTTCTCATTTGAACCCTCTCCCCCCCCCCCTCCCTCTCTCTCTCTATATATATATGTGTGTGTGTGTGTATCAGTAAAATCAAATACACCACTAAAGTTACAACATATATATGCTACAACAAGAGGAAGAAATTAAAACCTTCACACCAGCATCGGTACATATTTTTACTGCATTTTTTACACCAGGACGACAAGGATCCTGCACAAGGTAAAATTCAGGAAAAGTAATTGATCATAATACATTACTCTTGGATGAATAATATATGTCATGGCAACCTTGTATATAAACATAGACATTTCCTAGCTAATATAGCAAAAATCAAGGAAGAAATTAGAAGTGAGGGAAATCAAATGAAAAAAATGAAGTATGATTTGGTAGTTAGAGAAGATATTAAAGATTAGTGTAATGCATTCATCGTGTACGTGACATAAAGTTCTCTATAATTTTAGATACACACATTAGTATCAGCAATCAGCCCATGCACAGAAAAGTTAATGTATGTTTTCTCCATTGATTTTTTAAAGTAATACTAGTCGACATGCATGGGTACCTTTATACCCAGAATTGCAAGCAGAACAAGGTCATCTTCTGGTAGATTCCATCCAGCTAGCTGATCTTCGTTCACAGGAACATCATCAATATCATAGTTTCTGTATGCAATGGCAACACACCGCAGACTCCTTGCAGCCATTTCCTCGATAGCTTTCTTAAAAAGCTCCTGTTTATAATATATGTGAAAACGCTATAAAGAATATCTGCAATATAATATATCCTCTCTCTGTCCCACTAGAAAGGTGTGTGTGTGTGTATATATATATATATATATATATATATATATATATATATATATATATACACACACACACACACATAGACTCTGTTGACAACTTGACATCATAATGATTCCTATCTCTCTCCACTTTCATGGAAGCAACCTTTGTTGTGAAACATTGTGGAGTTAGTCAACCAAGACAACTTTACTCACCCTATCCTTATCAATGGGTTGCAAGGAACCATCTGCATCGACAAATTCTTGACATGAATCCAACACAATTTCAGCTGCTCCCTTCCAATGTATGCGGACTTGAGAATCAGCCTGCCATTAATTAATGCCAAGTTGAAGGGCCTTTTTTTCATTTTTTGAAAGCCTCGAAAGCTAATAAACAAAAAAATGATGCAAAACATAATGTAGAACGAGCTTTACCGTCTTGACCGCTTAGGGTTTGGGTTGGGCTTGTGGTAAGCATATATATAAGCTCTATTAACATATATTGTCACAAACTTGATCTGGTTTATAACCATCATGCATAGAAAAAGAAAATATCTGCTTAAACCCCGGCCCTTTAAGTTGTGCGAATCATGGACTACAATCATGCTGTAAACTAAAATGTAAGCAACTAAGCAATTACCCCTTGTAATGCAACGCCGCCTCTCTTCTTTGAAGAGTTGAAAGTAGAGACATATAGGAGGGTGGACTGTGATCTGACAAAATCAAAGTTCATCCCAATCTGCACTGTCGGAGATTTACATCAATATAAACTCAAAACACACATGGAACTTAACCGAGTGAAAGTTGTTCAAATAAGATGAAGAGGGGACCTTGACACCCCATTGGAGAATAGCCTTTTCTGTAGGAGATCCAGAAACCTCTATACATGCACCATCCTGTCAAAAGAAATGTGATAATAGCGGTCCACATATGAAAATGAAATTGCACATAGTTTTGTGTAACTAGCATATATGTTAGTAAACTTTTGATCAGTTTGAAATATCCTCAAAAACCATGGGCATGTTGACACAGACAGACAGAGTACCTTGGAGGAGAAAACACTGCCTGAAGTGTTGTTCGCAATTCCCTCGCTTAACAAAGAGGCAACACTTGTATGATATTGTGAAGCATCTTCAGGGGGTTCAATTTTCTTTTGGCCAATATAGGCCTCCACAACGGTCATCTGTGACGTCGACAAGTCACATCTTCTATACTTTAATATATTGTTACGTACCCCTAAATTAACAATTTAATATATTGCCTCTGGCTAACAAGAATTATCATGACCGACTGATGTGAGAAAACTAAACCATTATAACATGATCGCATAGACATATTAGACATGGTAATATATATCTTCTATTTTTCTAATATAAATAAAAGACTAGCAATAATAAAATCTACTAGATCATTCTAGCCATTGGATTTAAAGAAAATTATTAATTATTAAATCTTAACCATTGATAAAAATTAGAATCTAATTTTGACTTTTCTTGGTTTAATTTATATGATATTTGTAAATGAAGGTGGGCATATATGATATTTTAGGGTTTAAAAAGGGCATATATGAAACTGTCAAAACAATTTCATAATATCATATCTAACAAAATTCGTAATTTTATCATTTTATAATATTATATATTCATTTTAAATTTTTTTCATTATAACCAATAAACACTTAACCATATTGTCCGTAATTGTAACAATAATGATCGATGAGGTATGTCACGTCTACACTTCCCCTACCAATGACATTTACATCGTGGGTATGAGTGTTTACGCTATCTGTAGTTATTTTCTGAAATCTCATTTCATTCGCATTCTATAATTATTTAATATCTTTTATTGGTTTAATGTTTATTGTTTATAAACCAACCCGTGTATCACACGGGAATTTATTCTAGTGTGCGTGTGTATATAGGGGAGAGTTTATACGAGAACTGCTTTTCATACATCATACGAGAACTACGAGAACCAATCTTAACCATTGATTAAAGATTATCAATGGCTAAGATTTTTTGGCGGCTTATAAATGACGCATAAATGAGGCTTATTTCGGGAAAATCAATCCTCGCAAATTAATGGCGGCTACCCTGGATGCAATTCACGGTTGAGTAATTATATAAATTTCCAAAATACCCTTATTAATGAGTCATTAATGGCGTTAAAAACGGTTATCGTAGTTCTCATACGAAAAACAGTTCCTCGTTTGATCTTGTACCATATATATATAGGGTGCGGTTCAAACGAAAACTGTATTTCGTACGAGAACTGCGAGAACCACTTCTGACCAATCATTTAATTTACTGTCTTTTTTATTTAAATTAAATACGAAAGGGTAGTACGGACATTATTACACTACCCCCACTTTTTTAAGACTAACATATCCATCAAACGAGAAGTTGTTAAATTACGAAAAATATACCAAATTAACGATAAAATTATGCTCTTTAATTTGAGACCGGTCTTGACATATTTTTTGGAAGAAAAAAAAAGTCGTGTTTGCTGGTTTTTTTTTCAAGTACAGCTTGATTGTGCACAACTGCAAATTTTACACTTTGCACTAGTGCATATTTACATCTGTGCTGAAAAAACTAGGTGAATCTGTGCATCATGTGCAAAAGTTGCACTTGTGCAAAACATATTTACATCTGTATTAAAAAAACTAGGTGAATCTGTGCATCATGTGCACTAGTGCAAATGACGGGTTGTACTAGAAAAAAAACCAGCAAACACAAAAAAAAAATGAAAAAAATATATCAAGACGGGTCTCAAATTAAAGAGCATAATTTTCTCGTTAATTTGGTAAAATTTTCGTAATTTAACACCTTTCCGTTTGATGTATATATTGGTTTAAAATATATGGGGGTAATGTAAAAATGTCAAAACTACCCTTAGTTAATTAAGGATAAGTTTGATTACTTTAAGGTTATCCATTAACAACTCTTTAATCTCAACCCTCCATCTCTTTTATCAATGGCTGTAATTGGTTCTCGCAGTTCTCATACAAAAAACAGTTCTCGTTTGAACCGTCCCCTATATAGTGTGGCAGGATACATGTAAGGAATTCATGGGTGTGCAATGACATTAAAGGAAGGGGAATTAGACGACTCAGATTGGTTCTCGCACTAAGAATGTTTCTCAAATGAACTTATTCCTATGTATATATAGGAAAAAGTTTATGCGAGAACCATTCTTAGTGCGATAACCAATCTGAGCCATCCAATTCCCCCTCCTTAAATGTCATTGCCCACCCATGAATTCCTCACATGCACCCAGCCACACTCTATCCCTCCACGCTCTCCATCCGTTTAACTTCCAATATCCTAGGAACAACTGTTTTTCGTACGAGAACTGCGAGAACCAATCTCGGCCGTTCCTTGGATATGGGAAGTTCATGGATGGAGAGCGTGGAGGGGATCAAGTGTGGCAGGGTGCATGTGAGGAATTCATGGGTGTGCAATGACATTAAAGGAGGGGGAATTGGACGGCTCGGATTGGTTCTCGCTAGGGGTGAGATCGGTTCAAAAACCGGACCGGACCAAAAAAGACCGGACCGGACCGAAACCTGAAATGTATAGAAAACTAGGACCGAAGACCGGACCGACTAGTCCCGATCCGGACCGGTCTCGGTCCGGTTCGGTTCAGTTTGTCGGTTTTTTCAGTCTTTTAGTTGTTTTATACATTGTATCAAACAAAACCGGCTTGGACCGGACCGGACCGAAACCCGAAATTCATAAAAAACAAGGACCGAAGACCGGACCGACCAAGCCCGGTCCAGACGGGTCTCGGTCCGGTGCGGTCCGGTTTGTCCGTTTTTTTCGGTCTACCGGGTCCAATGCTCACCCTTAGTTCTCGTTTGAACTTTTGCCTATATATATATATATAGACACACACAAATAAATGAATTGAAGCTAGCTAGCCATATTTAATAATTTTTATCCATACTAGTTGTACGTGGTGTATATGTCCGTGCCACTAGAAGTGATACGTGTGTACATCTACCAGAATAACATTAAAGTAAAGCCAACCTGATTCAGAGTTAAGGTTCCAGTTTTGTCACTGCAAATAGTAGTTGCAGAGCCCATAGTTTCACAAGCTGAGAGTCTGCGGACCTGCCAGTATACGTCTTCAAAATGCATATACATACATAGATATACTTCTAAAGCTAATTAATTAAAAACCACAAAAAATTAGAAAAAAAGATCTGAATTGGGAAATATGCATGCATGTAATACCAGGGCCTTGTCTGCCATCATCTTCTTCATTGAGTATGCTAACCTGCCAGATCGATTTAATTATAAAAAACTTGCAATCAGAATACAAATTAAAATGACAAACATAGGTTAGCTTAGGCTAATTAATTAATGCAGCAAATCAAGACAATGTGAGATAGATTTTCAGCATATATATAGTGAAATGTTCAAATGAGAATGAATATTTATGTGAAAATGGGAGACTTAATCATCACCCTTCATTTGATTTGATCGGATGATCTACATTTAGACTTTCTTTTAATTTATAACCCAACCATGAATTGCGACGGGTGAATTAGGCCCGTGAGATCTAATAGATCAACATCTAATAGATAGTTAGGATTTGTTCTCCCGTTCTTCCCTAAATATACATTATTATATATATAATATATAATATTAATACACTCACGTACGTCAGTGTTACAGCCAACGGAAGCCCTTCAGGAACGGCAACAACTACAATTGTGACCTATATATATAAACTCCAGCCCAACCAGGCAATTAATTAATTAGTTTATAATTACAAACAATTAATTAAGATGTAACATTATGTACGGATGAGATGGATACAATATCAAAATTAATATTCTTACTGCAGCAGTAAAAATCTTTATGACATCATTGCTTGCTTCGCTAACACTCGTCTTTCCACTCACAAATTGGACCGTTCCATCAGGGTTTTTTGAGGTACCAGTGAAGAACCTAACGTACATACAGAACATGATCATATATATATATATATATATATATATATATATTGCAATAATTGGCAAAATAATTAAGTCGATCAAATATATATTGCAATAATTAGCAATATATATGGGAGGGTTCGTTTAAGAGCCGTTCTTATTGCAAGTACCCAAGAATCAATTCTGGCCCTTGATTAAAGTAAATCAATGGTCAATAAAATCATTAATGGCCGATTAATGATGCATTAATGAGGGATATTTTGGGAAAATCAAGTCTCGCTCTTTAATGACGGTCCACCCAACCGCAATTCACGATTGAAAAAATATATAAAAGACCATAATACACCTATAAATGAGCATTAATGTGTTTACAAATGGTACTCGCGATACTCGCAATAAGAACATTTCTCATAAGTCATAACTAGCTAGCTGGTGGTAACAAATTTTACCTAGTCAAAAGGACAGCAAGCACAAGTAATGCAACTGAGAGCCCAACTATTCCTATAAATGTTGCAACACCATTCAAGCGTACCTATATATACATACATACATACATATATATATATATATATATATATATATATATATATATATATATATATATATATATATATATATATATCAACCCATCAATATTCATATATATACTTACTTGAAAGAAATTACGCACGTACTACTAAAGAACAATGTTGTAAAACTCCTATTCCAAGGCCGAGTACTCTTGACAAAGTGGATGACCTTGCCGAGTTGAGGTGAATCCGAGTACGGCAAAACTCGATCCCAACTTGGTAAAATTCAGGATGATTCGGTGATCCTTAATGTATTTATAAATACTTAGTCTACTTGGTTTCCATAATTAAATCCATTAATACATACCTAGTTTTCTCTTGTCATGAGTGAAAAACTTGTTTAAGTATTTATTTTCTAATTCTCTAGTTCCATGAACGTGTCATACCCTACAATTTTGAAATTTATATATAAAAGTTCAAAGCCGATTACTCCCCGAGTTTTACAATATCGCTAAAGAATTGTATACTAGCTAGTACGTGACTAGCTGGATTAATTAAGTGAAGAGATCTCATTGAGACAAATGTATGTATATATGAAAATACCTGCAAGGGGGTTTCTTCACCATTATCTTCAGATATGCTTGCCATCAACAATCCCCATTCCGTATTTATTCCCACACTAGTCACCTAATTAAAGATGGATGGATCGAAGAAGAAAAATTAATTAAGCTGATAAACAAATATAAATTAATACAAGCGTTAGTACTATACTTTGAGAAATTACCATGCAATATATATTTTCTTATAAGAGTTTAATGTTTTCTTTTAGGGTTATTGTGTGTATCAAACGTTCAAAAACGTGTTATTGTATGTATTAAATTTCCTATTTATGTGCTAAACTTATACTTTTTTTGCTTTTTTATGTAATCAAATACGTACAATAACAACAAATTAAAAGTTCAATACACACAATAACATTTTTGGAAGGTGGATACACACATTTGGGGTATAGTTTAATACATTTTGTAGAAGTAAACCCTTTCTTTTATATATTTGACTACTACTTTGTTCGGATCCTCCCGACCTCCCCCCTACTTGTTATCATTCTCCTTTGAGCTAAGTCATGCATGCTTTCTGTGTCTTGGAATTAAACAAGAAGTAAATAAACAAAACTAGCTAGCTAGGATGATCGAAGATAGCAGGAAACTCAGCAGCTTATTAACCCTAACAATTGTTATGTATAAGACAACACACACACATACATACACACACACACACATATATATAGATATATAAAAGAAGGTTCATTTGAGAATCTTTTTTATTGCAAGTACTGCAAAAACCAATTTTTGCCCTTGATTTAAAATAAATCAATGGCCAATAAAAATGACCGCTCACTAATGACGCATTAATTAGGGTATTTTGGGAATATCAAGCCTTGATTTTTTAATAACCGTCCATCCGGACGCAATACATAGTTGGAAAAATATAAAAAAGACCAAAATACACTTATTAATAAGCATTAATAGTTGTAACAAACGGTACTCGCGGTACTTGCATTAAAAACAACTCTCAAATGAACAACGATTCTTGAATGAACCCTCCCCTATATATACATACATACATATATATATATATATATATGTGTGTGTGTGTGTGTATTTATTATGTAGTTAGTAGTATAGGCCAGTTAATTCGTTACCAGCATAGTTCCGGCACCATCTGCTACCTTGCAGCCAGACATCAAGAAAGGTGCTTTTTGATCCTTGTGCACCTAAAAAGCCAATGAATGATACGATATATCAAAGAAAGAAGTTCAATATTCTTATTGTCATTAAGCTAGTAAGTCTAAGCATAAGCTTAATTACAATCTTGCTTTCCCCAGTCATGCTAGATTCATCGATGGCTAGAGAGTGACCCTTTATTAGGAGACCATCAGCAGGGACCTGCATAAGAGATATTAATTAAGATGGTAACTACCGGCCAATAAGACGTACCCTGATAACTCAATGTACGTAGATAAGAAGATTTATCAAGTTATCATCCTTAATTACCTGATCACCTATATTAAGAGGTATTACATCACCAACGACGACTTCATATATCGAGACCTTCTCTCTCCTCCCACCTCTGGTTATCTGATTGAACATGCATGCATATATGGTTGTTTAGTAGAAACAAGAAAATAACTACAAGCTAGCTAGCTGGCTAGTAGAACAAATGTTTAATTAGGTACACTTGTAGCACACAAACCTCTATCTGAATGTTTCGCTTTTCTGCATTTAGATTCTGAAACTGCAGGGACTGTCTATAATCACTGGTTGCTATTTTTTTCAAGCAACAAAATTTGCGCAGACAATATATGTATCTTATGAGATCGAGTTAGTTTTAGTAGAAATTAACTACATATATATTAAAGATCATAATATCGACGAACACAGACTTACCGGTCACAAAAATAACCAGAAGAACAGCAAAGGTAATGCTACCTCCGTCGTACCATCCTTCTTCAAAACCCTACGTACCCACGGAAAACAAAAAACTTGAACAAATTGGAAGGAAAAGGAGGATTCATGTATTCCTGAATTATATATGGCATGCAGTACTATATACTTAGTCAGGGAATGCCACTAGCTACCCGGCAAAACTAAATAACAATTGCATGCGCATGGGAAAAGAATTATATTTCAAAAGCATCGATCAAAAATATATAACGTACAGAGCTTGTTACAACTTAATTCACCTGACATGTCTTCAACAAAATGTAATTAATTGGCACATATTTCATTGCTTACAGTAGCTAGCATGCATGAGCTGCAGGCTATAAAAATATTTTAAGTCCTCATGAAATAGAATTTACAGGTTGTTTACACTAATTCTCTGTGAAATTTAAAACTTACCTCTGTCTTTATTCCTAGCACAAGTGATACTGCAGCAGCTATTATTAATATAATAAGGGTTAAATCTTTTAAAGACTCCCACACGAACCTCTGCAAGTAACATATATAGCCATATATCATGAACAGCTAGCAGCTGCAAATGAATATATATATATATATATATATATATATATATATATATATATATATATATATATATATATATATATATATACTCAAGAAGGAAGGAAACAACATTAATTAATACCAAGAAGCTTCGTCCTTGCTTCACAGGATATGTATTGGATCCAAAGACATTCCTACGATTTGATAATTCATGAGTATCGTCCCCTGCAGGTACTCCCCTGTCCAGATCAGTTTTCAACATCTCAGATAATCCTTTCACCTGAAATTAAATATATATATAGAGAGAGAGAGATAAGATAAGAGAATGCAATGGATGGAGGAATTTTAGTAATTAGTGGGTACGTGCAAATTAATGAACATGCATGTTAAATAAATAAATAAAAATGAACTTGCCCCGCCGTACTGATGGAGAGCAGTTATATTATGATCTCTGGTCATTGAAACAAGTTGCTCCAGTGAAATATCATAACCACCACTTGGAGATGGAGGAGCTACACTTGTCCCTAACACTATGAATATATATACAACGGACATTAATTAATCAATTAATTAAAACACAAACTAACCTAGCAAGCTCAATCTGTCAATCAGATCGATCCTAGGGATTATTATTATTATTATAATAAATAAAGAGATATACTAACCAAGTGCACGTTGGCCAGCCAATTTGAATAGCAATGCAGCCTATAATTAATAACAGCATATATGAATATGAATATGAATATGTAAATAACACGGATGCGTGCATGGTCCATACCATACATATATATATATATATATATATATATATATATATATATATATATATATATATATATATATATATATATATATATATATATATATATATATATATATATATATATGTGGTGTAACTTTTTAAGATGAAAATTTACATCTAATATTATTCATTTTGTGTTACATATATGCCTAAAGCTAACTTTGGTCTTTAAAATACAAGCTAGCTAGGTTAGTTTGTGTTTTAATTCACATTTGTCATTTCACTTTATTGCCCCTTATTATATTTTTGTCATTAATTCTTTTCCAAACCCAAATTAGCTCAATCGTCGTTAACCCTAAATATAAACTCGCGATTATGTTGTGACGGGAGGGCGACTGTACAAGGGTTTCCACATTTACAGTCGATTCTAGAATCCAGAATTAGAAGGATGTTAGAATACAAGTTCGTTGAGGATACAAGAACACGAAGCTTCTTATAAATGAAAATGAACAAAATCAAACCAAACTATATCATATCTAATGTTCACACCCTACCGTAGATGGTCAACCACATCGTCTGCGTCCGACATGACACCGCCTAGCTCACCGGAAATTACCACCGCCATCGTCGCCGGAAAAACGCATACAAACCCCTAACTAAAGGCACCACCGCCACCTTCACACCCGTAACCACCACCTCCATTACTGTATCTCTCTTTCCTCGGCTCCATCCCTCTAATGACTTGAGAGTAAACGTGAAAGGTATGTGGGAAGCTCCCGCAGCATTAGAAGTGGGAGTGATGGTATCATGGTAATGGAACTCGTTGGTGCAAATGGAAAGGGGAGCTCGTCCCAGCAGCGGCGGCAGCATTGGAGGGGGTGGCGGAGAAGACGAATATAAGAAAAATACTTCATTCCATTCACAATGAAGGACAGAAATAATAAGTATGGTTAAATGACAGAAGGTGAACTTTACTAAAACGCAAACTAAGACTATCCACATCCATCACACCCTTCACACAGCCACATCAGCGCCACATCATTCCCTCACCATTTTCTCATGATCACATCACACAACCCCCGCATCCATCACATGCTTCACATATTAAAAAAAAAAACCCTCTCTCACAGCCTGCTCACTCACGCACGCGACCCGGCTCACATTCGTGAGCGTGAGCAAGCCCTCACACAGGCCTGCGATGGTCCTCACTGATCTTCTTGCCCGCGACGGTGCCTCACGAGCTCGTGAGGGCCTCCGATGCGGATAGCCTAACAAACGAGTGGTAAGGAAAGTAAGAAAAGATAAGGATACAAAAAAAAATTCCGTTTAATCTCCAACTTTTTCTTTTCTCTTTTTAAAATAAATCGAGAACAGAATAGGCTGTAAAGGGGTGTTAATTTTAACTTATTTAGGCTTAATATAAGTTAGGTTTAATGATACAATATTTGGTGTGATTTTCATTTTAAAGTACCAAATTATCATACCCAAACTATATGAACCATAAGCATAATATACTTCAAACGAGAACTTAAATATTTGTAAGAATTAGAGATTAAATCATAATTATTTATTTTGATAGAACGGACGGATATAATTGAGAACCATCTTTTAAGACGAAGGGACAAAATAGTAATACAACACTAACAGGTCCTTCTTTACTTTACCATTTCATTTTCATGCTCTCCCTCACAAACTGCTTTTCCATTCTCACCCAATTTTTTGTTATTAAAATAAGTACCCTCCTAATTTCATATATATATATATATATATATATATATATATATATATATATATATATATATATATATATATATGAGTGTGTGTGGTATAGCCTCATCCTCAAACATAAATCTCAAATGTTAAATCTCGGCCATTTATACAAAAGAGTAAAATATTGAAAACAAAAATCAAACACACGCGTCTCTTACCAAGAACTCCCCCAACTTTCTTTTTTTTATACCGTTTAAATCTTTAAATTGTCATAACTATTTTAATTTTTAAAATTTGAGCAAAAAAATTATACCAATCTATTCATATTTTAATACTCTTCCAAACAAGACCACTTTTCTTGTATTTCTGAAATTTTTATTCTAAAAATCAAAACCATATGAAAATGATACCATAATGCATTTTGAATCATATAATTTTTATCATTTTCGGCTGTAAACATTTGTATTTATATCAATTTTGGCACGAAAGAGTGTATTTATATCATTTTTTGCTAAAAAGATGAGCATTTAATTATTTATATTATTTTCGGTTTAGAAACATGTGTATTTATATCATTTTCGGCTAAAATGAGGTTATTTTATCATCTTCACTTGTATAATGTTATCATTTTGAATATTGTATTTTGTTATCATTTTTATCTGAAAAATGTTATCATTTTCAACTAACATTTGTTATCACTTTCAGCTGTAAGGTATCTATGTTTAATTATCTGGATAATGTTTTTATTTTGAATATTATATATTATTATTATTTTCATCTAGAAAATTATCAGTTTCACCTAGAAAAAATGATATCATTTTTAATAGAAAAATATTATCATTTTCAACTAAAAAATGTTATTCGTCGGTCAAAGGGGAAAAAAGCTGTTTGGATGAGATTAAGAGGGAAAACAGGAAAGCCCTGATTTATGGGATGGGGATTCTCATATTACCATTTCTTCTATAATTACATCTTATAATTGTTTAACTAATTACAATAATGCCATTATTACACAATGACTATTGATTTAAAAAATCTAATGGTCTAGATTTAGTCTTTGGGATCTATATTTAAACATATGACCTATATTGATCGAATATATATATACATATATATATATATATATATATATATATATATATATATATAAAAGAAGTTCATTTTAGAACCATTCTTAGTGCGAGAACAAATCTGAACTGTCCAATTCCCCCTCATTCAATGTCATTGTCCACCCATGAATTTCTTACATGTACCTTGCCACACTCTATCTCTCTACGCTTTCCATCCATGAACTTCCCATATCAAAGGAACGGCTGAGATTGGTTATCGCGGTTCTCGCATTAACAACGGTTCTCGAATGAACTCTCCCCTATATATATATATATATATATATATATATATATATATATGCAAAAGTTCTATATATATATATATATATATATATATATATATGCAAAAGTTCAAACGAGAACTGTTTTTCGTACGAGAACTACGAGAACCAATCTCAGCCGTCAAATTCCTCCTCATTTAATGTTATTGTCCACCCATGAATTCCTCACATGCACCCTGCCACACTTAATACCCTCCACGCTCTCCATCCATGAACTTCCCATATTCAAGAAACGGCTGAGATTGGTTCTTGCAGTTCTCATACGGAAAACAGTTCTCGTTTGAACCCTCCCCTATATATATATATATATATATATATATATATATATATATATATATATATATATATATATATATATATATATATATATATATATATATATATATATATATATATATATATATATCTTCTAATATATATAAAAGACTAATTAGAAAAAAAGTTATTGGATGATATGGACCTTTCATTTAGCAAAAGATTTAATCTTAGCCGTTCATTCATTTAATTTTAAATTTTTGATTTTGACTTTTTAGGGTCAAACTAATAGGACCAACCAATTTAAATTAAAATAAAGATATTCCTTGATTAAATAAGTGATAAGTAAAATTAAATAAATGACAAAAAAAATCACGTTCACATAATTGATAAAAATAATAACTAATATATATCAAAGAAATAATTATCGGATTATTTATGATAATTATCCATTTTTTATTAATTTTTAACATTATATAATTAATAAAGATAATATGAACAAACTAAATGATTTAATTATGTATTAATTAAACAAATTCACGTCATCGCTTCTATCACTGGATATAGTATTGACGTCATCTGTCGTTTTTTTTTTCTGTGTTTTATAATTATTTAATCTTTTTTACTAATTTTTAACATTTTTTATTTTTTAAATCAATCTGTGTACACACTATTATTTAATCTAGAGTATATATATATATATATATATGTGTGTGTGTGTGTGTGTGTGTGTGTGTGTGTGTGTGTGATTATAACAAAGGTTGCTTTATTTGAAAATTATTTATATTTTAAGTACCGCGGTAACCAATCTTACTCATTGATTAAAATAAATCAATGACCAATAAAAATAGTGTCTCGTTAATGAGTTATAAATGACACATTAATAGTGGTGTATTGGAAAAATCAAGTCTCGCTCTTTAGTGACATTTTACCTAGACGTAATTCATAGGGGGGAAAATATATAAAAAAACAAAAGACCCCATTAACAAGTATTATTGATTATTACAAATGATACTCAAAATAAAAAATAATTCTTAATGAACCTTTTCTTATAAGAAGACATATATTAATTAATAAAAGTACGTACCCTTATGACTTGGGCATGTGACCTGATCATCTTTCTCCTTTTTTCCTGATCTTCATTCTTTCTCAAGTCTAATGTGTATCGGAAGCGTCGTGAGGCATTAAGCACAAGTACGGCTTGCTACACAAATGTATGTAAATTAATTGTATAGTACTAAATAACTTATAGCATAGCGATATCAAGATGTTGGAAATGTGTTCCTTATAGTCCATGGCCATGAGTTCTAGGTTAGAGTGTTACATATATATAGGGGACGGTTCATGAGAACTGTTTTTCGTACGAAAACTGCGAGAACCAATCTTAGCCCTTGATTAATATTAATCAATGGCTAAAAATTTTTGGTGGCTCATGAATGCTTCATCAATGACTCATTAATGACGCATTAATGAGGGTTATTTAGGAAAAATCAAGTCTCATAAATTAGTGACGGCTCATTCGGACGCTATTCACGGTTGGGTAAATATATAAATTACCAAAGTACCCCTGTTAATGAGTCATTAATTGCGTTAAAAATAGTTCTCGCATTTCTCATACGAAAAGCAGTTATCGTTTGAACTTTTGCATATATATATATATATATATATATATATATATATATATATATATATATATATATATATATCTTCGTACGGGAACTCTTTGAGTAAAATAGATCAATGGTTAAGAATTTTGACAACTTATTAATGGTTTATTAATGATGGATATATTATAAATATAAAGCCACGATGATAATGACTCATCCAACCGACACAATTCACGGCTGGGTAAATATATAAATAACGTAAATACCCCTAGTAATGAGTCATTAATAATGTTAGAAACAGTTCTCACAATTTTTATATGAAAATTGATCTCATTTAAATTTTTCCCCAATATATATAGGGTTAGATTATTATAAGGCTATGTGCATCCATCACACCCTTCATATAGCCACATCAGCGCCACATCATTCCCTCACCATTCCCTCATTCCATCACATAAACCCCGCATCTATCACATATTTCACATAAAAAAAATTGCATCTCTCACATACGCGACCACCATCACGCAAACCCCTCATGCGCGACCGTGAGGAAGCCATCGCGCATACCAGCGATGGTCCTCACTCCCGTGAGCGACCCTCACCCACCCCATCTCACGATGGATGCGGGTGGTCTAAGGGAGAAATTAAACACAGATGGGAGAGAGATGAACTCTCACCGTTAGATCATTTTTTATCACATAGATAAACTAAAGATTGGTAGTTAGGAATATTATAGTCTTTTAATTATATACTCATCTACTAAAATTACGAAAAAAAATATTGATACGCAACTCATTATTTAATCAAAGAAAAATATTGATAAAATTCAAAAAGCCCAAAACTTGTGATGCACAACGGCAATTAATCAAAGAAAGTATTAATGAATAACCCATTAGTCAAAAAAATATTGATACGCAACTCATTATTTATATAAAATTTGTATAAATTGTATACACATCCAAACATCACCGATCGTCTCGATATATCATTTCAAATAACCAACACCTAGCTAATTGATTAAACACCAATACCTCAATTTTGAATAAGTGAAGAAAGCATCATCAAAAAATAAAAACAAAAAATTACATCTTTCATCATAAATTTTTGAATCAAAAAATTACATGAACAAAAAAAATCCAAAATACATAAAATCACTTGACACCAAATTAAGACAGATCTCAAAACTAAACAACCAAACAATAATAAACAAGTAATAAACATTTGAAAATGCTATTTAATTACTTATGTATTCCAAATATACCAAAATGAATTTAAACCGGATATACAAATACCCGTTATCTTAAATTCTTATATTGTATATATACGTACACCCTGCTAGCTACAAATTCAAATATTTGAAAAAATTAATCGATCAACATCTAAACTTAACAATTTAATGTTCCATATACAACAAACATCCAAAGTATCGGATTAAAAACAACTTAATATTTACTTTCGGAAAAAAGTCTTCCTGAATATATTAAAGCTCTAGACGTCTCCTTGTTCCTATTCCCAAAATTAAGACATGACTGATTTTATAACCTCACAAAGTTACCTGATTAACCTCTTGATTAACTCAGTCTAATAGTTAGGTATAGTTCTTTAAGTTCTACGTATAAACAAGATTGTGCATTGATTCTTGTTCTATAGATATTTTTATATTTCGTTCTTGTGCACAAATGGATAACGGAGTATTATTATATTATAAAAGTATGTTAGAAGCGAGTTAATTATTTACGTACCCTCCAGCGTCTTAGGGTTTCAGTAGACGCATTCTTGGTGGTAGTAATGACAAAAGGATCATCAAAATCATCACCAACGAGCTGCTGGCCACTTTCGATGTCAAGCGTATCATTAGTGGTGGATGGAGAAGATGGATTGCTTCTGCTTCGAGTCATCGAATTACGAATTTCAAATTAATCAATTAACGTACAATATAAGATGAGACGAGATGATTAAGAAATTAATCACAAGTATGAGTGAGTGAGTGAGTGAGTAAGTATGTGTATGATTTGATTCTCTGTGGATCATATGGAACAAGTAGAGAACAACCGCCATATTAGCATCCTCCATTTTAATTCCTTATTTTTCTGGTTAGCCCAATTACCAATTCTAAAGGATAATTTCATATATATCCTTCCAAAATCTCTTAATTACATATATGTCTTTATAAACCTTCAAATTACATTAATATTCTTCTAAACTTTTTACATTCTCATATATATCCAAATAATTAAATTAATTGTAACTCAATCATTTAAAAGTTACAATGTATTATCCCCAAATTCATTTATGTGTAAATTCCTAAAATACACTTTAACAACGATTTTTATTTGAATTTCAAAGATTTGTACCGATTACAAGCGTACATGACCTCGATGATTCATTCTCTTGTGTATCAAGAGGTTTGATTCTGCGTATTTGACCAAATCTAATCGAGAGCTTTTCTTCGGTGGTAGCTTTCCTTCGAGAGTTTTGCTTCTTTACTTGCTATAGTTTTGAACTCTCCCCTTTTCCTTTGATTTTGTTCAGTGTATCGAGAGGTTAGATATAAATTCTCCCAACAAATAATTTTCAAAGGCTTGAAACTGACATATGAAAATCAAACACTCTCGTCGAGAAAAGACAATTAAAACAAAAATTCCCAGCAAATTACATCAATTTTCTAAACCAAAAATTCTTTGGATTTCATCCGGTGTGCCAAGTTTCCCAAATAACAGGGCATTAATAATCATTCAAACAACGAAATCCTCCAGGACAAAGTTCTTACATAATGAAGAATACCAAAACATCATTAAAGGTTATACCTGTGTAAGTGTGTTCATGCTACTGAGGATATGAAGCTTTTTGCAGACATCCAAGGAAATTTTCAACGGATAGAGCATTGAATTTAGTTCACTTAAGGGTATTTTAGGAATTTACATACAAATAAATTTTAAGATATGGTTTTACAATTTATAAATAGTTTGACTAAAATTAATTTAAGTATTTGGATATACAAGAGAATTTAAAAAGTTGAGAGAAAATATTAATGTAAATTGAAGGTTCTTAAGAAAATATATTTAATTAAAAGGTTTTGTAAGCATGAACTTCTTCCTAATTCTAAATATAGGTAGTTAGTTACTTAGTTTACTTGGTAGGTGGGCGTACGTACATCCTAAAAATATGATTCATTTGCTTACTTAATTTCTTGGGATAACTTAATACATATTCTTGTAAAAGATCTAGATTACGTGTGTATATATCACTCAAAACATTAATTCAATTTACACTAATATCCTTTTAAACGTTTAAATTTCATATATATCTAAATACATAATTAATTATAATGAAATCATTTAAAATTATAAATTAATATTATCTCTTTAATTTATAATATATACAATTACCAAGAACTTATCATATGCCTTATTTACTGTTCATAAGTGGAGTTTTTAAAATATGTCTCTATCGTTTAACTACTATATTTGCCCGTTTAGAAACAATAGATACGCTAGTTTAGTATATTTTACAAAAATGGCATGGCAAAGTAATCGGTTAGTGGAGAAAGAAAGAAAGACAGAACAAAACAGAATAGGGGAGGGTTCCCCAATTTGTCCGGACATATAACAATAACACATAACCAATCCAATAAGGATCCATTTGCACGCGCGTATACAATAATCTAGCATGACTGGTCCAATCAGGATCCAATTACCTACGCATATGCAATAATCTAACATGGCTGATCTAATCAGGATCCAATTACATGCGCATACATATATATATCACATTAGCCTCTGCTCATACGCAATGAGCAGAATACAACTACACTTTAAACATAGCATACAGCTGTCACATAAGTCATAACCCTACGTGGGTCTATCTCGTATCACTTTACTTATCTATCATCACTACTATAAGCACATAACACATGCTATAACACAACACGTCACTTCACCACTTAGGTACACATACCTCGCACGTGTGTATGTTAATATCAACATAACACGTTTCAATACATAACAGTTAGCCCTACTTACTGAGTCTCATGGGAAAACCGGTACTCACCTGGAGCCCTCGCTAAGCATATACGCCACTCGTGTCTTCCCGTTCCTCAGGTATACCTAACACAACGCATACACGCTTGGTTAACACTTACACATAGTACACCTAGGTCAAACGCAAGTTAAACAACTATCAAGGCTGGACCACTGCTTGCTATCGCAAGCACTATCCTTATGGTCACAAAGGCCCTCAAACAATATCCCTTACGATCGCAAGGTACTCCTTGCGATTGCAAGAGGCCTTCTATCACAAACACATGTTTCCGATCGCAAGGAAAATCCCTTACACCCGCAAACATGGTTCCAGGGTTGGTTACGATCGTAAGTTATGTACCTACGCTCGCAAACCTTATTTCCATCACCCGTAGGCGGTAACATCACTTAAAAACATATCCTTACGGTCGCAAGGGACTTACCTTGCGATCGCAAGAATTACAGAAAACCCATGCGACCGCATGCACATGCCATGCGGTCGCATCATGCGACCGCATGGACCCCCATGCGACCGCATGCACATGCCATGCGACCGCATGGATACCAGAAACCTCATGCGACCGCATGTACCCCCATGCGACCGCATGCACATGCCATGCGACCGCATGCACATGCCATGCGACCGCATGGACACCAGTTACAGTGTTCTTCGACTTTGTTCGCGTACAGCTCCTGGAAATCACATTTTAACCATTTTAATCGATCAAAACCTGATTCAATTCACTCATACACTTTACTAGACATCCATTAAAACTTAGGAACACATTTGGACTCAAAAACTACACATAGAACACCATAAATACCACCAAATTGGTGTCTCCTCTTTAAGAACTCAATATTAGGTTTTCACAAGAAAATACTTACAAGGATGATGAAGTAGCAGCTAATTGCACACACTCTTGGCTACTGATCTCACTTAACACAGATTGCTTCTTGATTTGCTTTCCAAAAACTCAAAGATTGAGAGCATAGGTGTGTATTGTGTCATGTACGTATGTTTGTGTTGTTTGTTTGACTCTTATGAGTCAACAAAGTCACCCACCGCCTCTTGGTGGATAAATATCACCAACGGGGTATTTTATTCCCATTTACAACTTACAACTTAACACACGCCATCCCGTTTTAACTAACGGGGATATATACGGAATCATAACGCGAAACCGTTTGACACCATATCACTTTTATACACGTTTGACACTTTCCACACAACCACTCTAATTAACGCATAACACGCGTTATCAACTTAAAACACACTAATTTAAATTACTTAAAATCATTGTACAACTATTTAAACACAATGTACAACCAAGTACTTCTAGGCCCATTTTCAGGATGTTACACTTACCGGCACAAGGGAAAACCCTTGCGGCCGCAAGTGGTGTTTTTAAAAGGGCTTACCGGCGCAAGGGAAAACCCTTACTGCGGTAAGGGGGTGTTTTTCAGTAACAACTGTTGGTGCATAATTGTAAATCCCTAGTTCTTATCAATCCAATACATACATGTTTACTTGAAATGTTAATTCAAATGTGTTTTGATTAATGGTTTACATGTTTATATATTCTAAGTGTTTCCTTATATTTGTTTTAAGCTTACAAGTACTTAGTCATGTGTTGATTTGTGTTTGGAAGTTTAAGTATAAGTGAAGGTTACCACGTGCGTGATGAAGCTCACAACGTGCGTAGTGGAGCTCACTACGTGCGTGGTGAGGTAGACGATTAATGTTTAATTAATTATTATTAAAACACCCGGTACGTGCGTACTGGATTGACTACGTACGTATTGCAGAGCATTACGTGCGTAGTGGAAATTATTTAAGGAAGTGACGTGTTACACTCAAATACGCGTTTTCCATACTATAAATACGTATTAACCTCGTATTAGCACGGGTGATCGCGGGGAATGATCAAGAATCACCGGTAATCGTCCGTAATCGACCTTAAGCCTTCGTGAGCCTTCGTAATCGTACGTATAACCTCGATAAACGCGAACTTAGTGTGACTCTCGAATCCAAGGGCAGCCTTAAGCATTCTGTGTGAGCTCTTAGAGTTGTTCTTGATCCTACTGTGTGTCTTCTTCATGTTAACTGTGTGCCGGACACCTAAGCAGATCTTAGAATCCTTAGGAGGTTTGGGAAATAGATATTCCGCACTATTTCTCATCCTAGATCAGTCCTAGCATTAGGGTGTTTTAGTTTAGAACCCCCACGGTCCTACAAAGTGGTATCAGAGCCTTGTGCTTTGATTGATCACTTTTCCTTAGGTTTCGTGATCTAGGTGTCGTTTAGGCTTGTTAGTTTTTGTCGTTTTCCCGGTTTTTGGTCGTCGTTTAGTCTAAAACAGGTCTTTTTGCGTAAAAAAGGTTTGTGTGTTACGTAATTTAATCCTAATCGTTGCAGTTTACTCGTGCGTAGTGTCTAGCATTACGTGCGTATTGATTTTCAGTGCGTGCGTAGTGGGTCGTTGGTACTCTAGAATCTTCGGTAGCTTGTGTGTCTGTCCGTGCGTAGTGTGTCATCAACACGTGCGTAGTGCTTCACGTATTGAAGTCACTTCGTGCGTACTAGGTCCCCATTCCGTACGTACCTGAGTCTGTGTGACCTTTTGTCAGTCCGTACGTAGTACAGTTTACTACGTGCGTAGGGTGTTCACTTCTTGCGAACCATTGTAACTTCGTGCGTAGTGTTTACGTTTGTTTTAGGTCTTAATCAAAATGTCTGACATGAGTGCTATGGCTGCCAAACAAACTATCACTACTTTAAGTAACCTTATAATGGACAATGAACAAGGAGGTATTAACAAAGTACCTCGACTGATCCACGGTTGCACAGGGCCATCTCTAATGATTATATAGTGCCTAAAGGTGAAGGGAATATCGAAGTTCCCTATGATCAGATGAGTGACGATCAGAGGAAGGCTTATGATGCTGAGAAGAAAGCCTACTCTTATCTGATCCAAGCTATTCCTAATGAGATCTTCCACCAGTTCCGACGGTATAGAACGTCACGTTCCTTGTGGAATGCGCTACAAAAGAAAAACGAGGGGAATGCATCTCTGAAAGAGCTCAAAGCTTCTCAGTTGAGAAAGGAGTTTGACCACTTCACCTCATACGTGAATGAAAAGCTTCCAGATCTGATCAACAGATACAACCATCTTCTCAGTGAAATGGATAGTTTGGGAGTGCAGATTTCAGAAAGACAACAAGTGGAGACTTTGTCCAAGGCACTATCCAAAAGCTGGAGGCCGTTCATCATGATTCTGAAAAATGGTGAAGGTTTTGAGGGCATGGATCTAAATGATTTTATAACTAAGCTAAAAGAGCATGAACAAGAGGAGCAAAACCTAGACAGATTGAGCAGCTATGTGCAGAATCCCTCATTATACTGTACTGGACCCATTGCTTCTCTAGTCACTTCATCAAATGCTCCGTTGCAGACAGCCTTTACCTCAAACGTCTGTTCTTCAAGCAAGTCTGCTCCTGAAACTCCAAGTGGACCACCATATTCTGCTCCTTCAAGCAAAACATCTATGCCTGCCTTAAACACTGAGCATTTCAAGCATGGCAGCACTGAAGAAATAAAGGAGCATATGGGGATGCTTAGTGCTTTGGTCTCTTCGTATAATGATATTCTGAAGGGTAAAATTGGAAATGCCTATTTGACTCAAGAAGACTATGAGCAGATTGACAATGATGAAATGGAGAGACAGGACATTTTATGGTCCTATGCCAACCTTGTGAGGAGAGCAAAAGCTTTGGTTAAACGAACAGGGATGCAGATTACAGCGACTAAGGATACAAAGCTGGGCTTCGACAAATCAGCTGTAACATGTTACAACTGTGGCGAAAAGGGTCATTTTGCGAGAGAATGTGAGAAACCAAAGAACTCAGGACCCAAGTATCCCTTCAGGACATCTCCTGGAAAATCTTCAACTACCACTACTCCACAGAAAGCTGAAACATCTCATGAGGGATCATCCAAAGCGATGGTAGTTGTTCAGAAAGATGAGGGGATAGACTGGTCAGTACACTTTCAAGATAATGATGCTTTCGAAGTTGCTGAGACCAACCTGGCCAGTGTTCAAAATCTGAATGATGATTCACAATCTGAAGCAGATAGTGTGCAGGAAGCTGATGATGAATTTGTTGCCAGTAAGGAAGACTCAGTGATGCCTACTGATGAGTACAATGTCAAACCAGTTTCAGTGCCAGCTGCCGAACCAACGCCAGTGATTGTTCAAACTAAATCAGAAGATCTTAAGGCGTGCATGACTGGCAAACCTGCTGATTCAAAGGTAAGTAACAATTCTGGCATTCCTTGTGCTTCGTGCAATGACTATGTGCAAAATATTTTATCTTTGAAATCTCAAGTCAGTGATCTTACCTCTAAATTGCATGAAAATTCAATCATTAAAGGTAGGGAAAAGACACTAAAAGATAAAATTGAAAGCCAGAACAAACAGATTAGAGAACTAGAGGTAGCATTGCTAAACAAACAGGATGCCATAGTTTTCTACATCAATCAGATAGATACACTGAAGCGAGACCTTGCTAGTTCTAAGGTAGATTATGAGACTCTCAATCAGAAACTGAAAAGTTATTCAACTTCATCTTATCTATTTGAGCACATAATCGACCGGAGACCTCAAGGTTCCGATTCAGAAAATGACAAACAGGCATATACTAAATGTCCACCACCAGTCTTAAACCAACTGGTGCAAACAGATGTCTTTACTGAAGTTGACCAACTTTCTTCCAAGGTTGATGCACCGTCTGCTTCAACCTCAAAACCTGATTTAAAAATGAAGGGAGTAGTTGGTGAGCCTCAGATGAAAGAGGTCAAACAAAAAGAAAAGCCTGAATCTGGTATGTGAAAACTTCTAGGCAATTCTTCTGGACAAGGCACGTTAATGAAAAATGTGCAAGCAGCACTCCGAACCATAGAAAAGGAGGGTGCAAAGTCTCCTGCAACCCGTCCTTATGAGGAAGTTAAAATTTTGCCAAAACAATGTGGTTTAGGAGTAGAGTCAAAATGTCAAGTTAAGCAAAAAGTGCCACATAATCCTGCAAAACATCAGTCAAACAGGATTTGTTATGTGTGCAGGAGACCTGGTCACCTCAGTTATGAGTGTGATCAGCAACAACAGAGCTGTAGGGGGAAAGTTGATTCTTCTGAAAATTTTCAGAAAAATAAAACGTTTAATCAAAATAATCAAAAATCAACTGACCCTCATCAGCTCAAAAGGACTGTTGGGGAAACATCTAGTAAACCCAAAAGTTCCGAGGTTAGTCAGATGGGGAAGGAACCACTTCATAAGGTGATTAACATTTCTAGTGTTTATCACAAGGCTTCTCCTCGTCAAGACTTAAAATGGACCAACAAACGTGAAGTCAAAACGTCCAATAGTCCAGATACCAATGTAGACTCCAAAGCTACTGGTATGTGGATTAATGTGCAAGTTGTTGGAGAAGATGGGAAACCCATGACCATTCGGGCTTGGGTTCCTAATGCTAAGTAACTTTTTACTCTTTGTGCAGGGTGCCCAGTTTTTGTTCTTAGTGAATGAAAACGGGATGAAAACCAAGTGTGAGGTTGTCTCTGATGATGCAACTTAATGTCTTTCTCGTTTATGTGCCTGTGTGGCTATTTTCTGTGTGTTTATTTTCTGTGTCTGTGTGTCTCTGTTCTTGGTATTTATTTCTTTTAGTATTTTAGGGTGGAGATAGGTGCAACATAGAAAATAAAAAAAAATCAGGAAAACATAGAAAATACAAAAAAAATCAAAAAAACATAGAAAATACAAAAAAAAATCAGAAAAACAAAAATGAGAAGTTGATCCAACTCAAATGGAAAATGATGGTACACTGGCTTTCAATACAAAGTATGTCTAGTAAAATTAGGACTGAAGACATGTACATATTCTTGAGAAAACTGTCTGAAAATTTGAGTCAAATCAGATAAGAAACAGATGGCGTGTAAGACATATGATGAGAGTCTAGGCTGATAAGTGGTTATGCATGTGGAAATCCATCAAAGATTCAAACTATCGAGACATTCCAAGTCTACAAGTCAATAACAGTTGAGACTAACTTAGTCTGGTGCACACACCTGTTACCATGCCAAATGTGTTAGATGACAATGAGCAAAATGTAAAAAGAGGGTGAAAAATTGACCCCAATCTGAGATGTCAAAAGAAATAGATACATTGATCTATTAGTGTTGAATTGTCAAAGAGCATAAAATGCAGTGACAAAAGCTCAACAGAAATTATCAAAAGAGGTGAAAAATTGACCTCCATGTCAAAGAGCATAAAATGCGTTGACAAAATCACAAAGCACATAAGCATGGTGGTAATCGACCTTATAAATTGACCTCCCTAGTTCTTATCAATCCAATACATACATGTTTACTTGAAATGTTAATTCAAATGTGTTTTTGATTAATGGTTTACATGTTTATATATTCTAAGTGTTTCCTTATATTTGTTTTAAGCTTACAAGTACTTAGTCATGTGTTGATTTGTGTTTGGAAGTTTAAGTATAAGTGAAGGTTACCACGTGCGTGATGAAGCTCACTACGTGCGTAGTGGATCTCACTACGTGCGTGGTGAGGTAGACGATTAATGTTTAATTAATTATTATTAAAACACCCGGTACGTGCGTACTGGATTGACTACGTACGTATTGCAGAGCATTACGTGCGTAGTGGAAATTATTTAAGGAAGTGACGTGTTACACTCAAATACGCGTTTTCCATACTATAAATACGTATTAACCTCGTATTAGCACGGGTGATCGCAGGGAATGATCAAGAATCACCGGTAATCGTCCGTAATCGACCTTAAGCCTTCGTGAGCCTTCGTAATCGTACGTATAACCTCGATAAACGCGAACTTAGTGTGACTCTCGAATCCAAGGGCAGCCTTAAGCATTCTGTGTGAGTTCTTAGAGTTGTTCTTGATCCTACTCTGTGTGTTCTTCATGTTAACTGTGTGCCGGACACCTAAGCAGATCTTAGAATCCTTAGGAGGTTTGGGAAATAGATATTCCGCACTATTTCTCATCCTAGATCAGTCCTAGCATTAGGGTGTTTTAGTTTAGAACCCCCACGGTCCTACAACAACAACAATTTTGTTGTTCTTCGTGAAGTATGGGATGTTCGTTTAAGTTAATAAATGGATTAGGGACATCATTAGGAGATTAATACTAATATTTTAGTTATTGTACTAGTGTGTAATGTCCATACGTAAGTATTGCCTTATAGGTATATCAGAAGACCGTGAAGAGACCAAACACTATATCTGTTTGTTGTAGCCGTTCAGGTAAGTGTCAGAGAACATAAGAATTAATATAATTATATTACACATTATCGGTATGTACCAGTAACTCAATGAAAGGTAATTAATGTCATTGCATCTATGAGATACCAACTGAATGATATGTATTATGCATGAACCATGTAAGAACTTGATCTTGATTATGATATGAATATGTATGCGCGCTATGTGACCCTGAATGGGTAAATTATGTGTTTGTGATCGGATCCAGATATGAGGGCTATTTATAGTCCATGAGCAAGGCTAGCAGGAGGTCTGGGATGCCTTGAGGACTGCGGGGTTGATGATAGCGTTTACGGTACCTGGATAGGTATTTAGGGTATTGCAAACCCAGTGTTCCTCGAGTAATTGTGGGATCAACTGATTGTTGTATCCCATGGAGTCTTTGACTTCTTAACGCAATGATGGACCGCTATACGCTCACCCACCGGCGCGATTGATGTGTCTGGTTCCCCAATTAAGAGCGTTGAGATGGGTTCGTTACCCTGCAAGATTATGCTTCCTTATGCTACGCCAGCTCATAATGAGATGCTATGATAACACTATTTGATGATAATTGTTGATATGTGATCTGCTTATATTGATGATTATGTTATCTTATGCTCACTAGCTTTAATTAGCTAGGAGATACTCTCCCCATGATTGCAGGTTACATTTAGATGTGAGAGTTTTGGTGCCTGTTGGGTATTACTGTTTATCTTGGAGGAACACTTATCATGCTACTTATGATTGTAAATATTCTTTTAAGATGGTCGGACGTTAATCACGGTAACACCAACAGTCGTTTTGTATGTCATGTCAAATTTTGATAGTTAGTTTATAGCCACTTTAATTTCCGCTGTCTGTCTAAAATTTGAAAATCAGGTTTGGTACAAATGATGTTTTCAAATGGATCCACGCAGTCTGGATTCTTGTTTAACTGTGGTTTTAAAAGAAATTTCTGATTTTCAAAATCGCGGTGTTACACTTCATTAATGACGCATTAGGGTTATTTCGGTAAAATCAAGCCTCGCAAATTAATGATGGCTTACCCGAACGCAATCCACGGTTGGGTAAATATATATAAATTACCTACTCCTATTAATAAGTCATTAATGACCTTAAAATACAATTCTTATAGTTTTCGTACGAAAAACAGTTCTTGTTTTAACTTTTGTCCACATATATACATATACTAGTTTAATACCCGGTATATAAACTTGGGGATTGTTGACGTAATTATAAATATTTATAGTTTGAAATCTTAAGCATATAATAAATCTATATAATGATAACAAATCAAGAAACAATATGAAAATTGGAAAGTGAAAATAGACAATTGATATACTCACATATTTGCACTGATAGTTGTAAGTCTTTTTAGAAAATATACAGGAATGATTAGTGGGAAAAAGATATTCCAAAGTATATCTATTCTTTTAATATATAATAGGTTAAATATCCGTACGATACACTGGTTGGTTTAAAAAATAATAAATATTAAACATTAATAAATAACAGATGATGCGGCAACAATTAATGATGCAACATATGATGTGGTATTAAATATATATGGAAAAATAAATAATAACACGTCACCTGATTTATAGGTTTTCAGATACACTAAATGGTAGTTTTAGAAAGTTAGATACAAAATGGTAGTTTTAAAAATTGGATATATATAATACTAAATAGTGACAAATTTGATACACTTTCATAATGTAACGCCGCCGTTTCACAAGCTTAATTTATAAATAAAGTTAAGGGTTTAACCAAAAGACACATTTACAAAACACCGCGGAAGCTAAATTTAGTTATTTACATAAACTGTATCAGTGTTTAAACAAAACAACCCAGCGGAGTTACCAAATATCTGCCGACCATTACCCAGTAAATCAGAGTTAACAAAAACAACCAGAAAGTAGTGTTCCCCAAAAACTTCAGCAGAACAAACCAAAACATGGCACCCCGTCTCACCAGCAGCTAATTACCTGAACATGGACATAAACATGGAGGGGTTAGCTATAAATAGCTAGTGAGTAACGATTAAACATAAGTATCGCAACAAAATGTTATAGCATGTAGAAGGTATCACAAAGTAACAAACAAGTCTATCCAAACAGCTAGTTATGTTCCGGTGCCCAGGAGGAGTCACGTCTTGCAGGGTTGTAAGCCCGGCTCAATGATCCAAACTGGGGGAAACCGAACACATCCAATATATCGCGCTGGTGGGGGAGCGGGTAGCAGCCCACCATTGCATTAACGAGCGGGGAAGTCCGATGAGAGCCCCTTTAACGAGCGGGGAAGTCTATGAGAGCCCCTGGTTGAGGCACGGGGTTTTGCAAGAACCCGATCCGCGGCCGCGGATCACCGTACCTCAACAATAACAAAGTGCCGGCACGAACACGTATTGGCCGACTCTGGCCGCATCATAAACATAATTGGCCTACTCAAGCCATAACATATCAAAGTGGCCTACTCAAGCCATAACATAACATATTGGCCTACAAAAAGCCATAATACCAGCATATACCAAGTTTATAATATGATTGGCCTACTCAAGCCTAACATAAGTGCATAGCAACGTATACCATAGCAAATTAACAACACATAAACCATAACTTACCTTAAACATGGTTATAACATGTTTATCACGAAAACTAAGGTTAACCGGTACTCACCTCGAGATCACAGGAGGCAAATATGTATCCGGGAATCCCAGGAGCACACGGAATCGTCCGAATCACCTAACACATTATGTGTAGGTTCAGTCAACATCTAAAAGTACTATTAATGCTTTAAACACATGTTATACAATCTGTTAAACTGAAACACCCCCTTGCGACCGCATGCACTATCCTTGCGATCGCAAGGACTCCTAAACTACTCCCTTACGACCGCAAGGGAATACCTTGCGACCGCATGGGTCCTTTTCCATAAAACCAATGCTTTCGATCGCAAGTGATTGTTTTACGATCGCAAGCATAGTTCCTTGTGTGGTTACGATCGCAAGTTATATACCAACGATCGCAAACCTCATTTCCATCGCTCGCAAGCGGTAAACCAACAAACACCTATTTGCGGTCGCAAATACCATTACTTGCGGCCGCATAGAACTTAACAATTGCTTGCGATCGCAAGTGCCTATCCTTGCGACCGCAAGGACCAAGAACACAGTACCCTTCGACCCTGTTTTCTGCACAGCCCCCAAATACACAATTTTGACATCAAAAACTCGATTGAAACCAGATTCAATCGTTTGTATCCACAGTACAACATCACAAGGACCTTATGAACACATTAAACACTACAAACAACACAAATACACACCAAAACACCATCAAATTGGTGTTTCTTGTCTATGAACTCAAGAACAAGATTTTGATCCAAAATACTTACAATTTTTGATGATTTCAGTTGAAGATGATGATTTTAACAACGAAATTAGTAGCCAACTCGAATCTACAGCTTCCCTCTTTGATTTCTTGTTTGATTTTGAAAGGGTTGAGGCGTGTGTGTTTTTACGTATGTATATATGTGTGTAATGTGTGTTTTGTTTTTCAACAGGGGATAAGAACCCCCTGAACCGACTTGTGGTTTAATTAATTAGACCACGGATATTTTGTTCCCCTTTTCAACCTTCAATTTAATACCCGTCTACCCGTTTCACCTAACGGAGATATATTTGGAACCCTTATCTAAAACCTGTTACTAACATACCAATTTTATTTATTAACATAACTACTTCACATAACACCTTTTTATCACATATAATTACCAATACACATTTAGCAACAAAATACATTGATTAAAATCAATGTACAAACATATAAACACATAGTACAACACAGTACTACTAGGCCCTAAATTAGGATGTTACACATAAAGTGTCAAATCAATAAAGAAAGTGAGAAAAGAAGGTTTAGTTTATTTGTCTTATGATGAGTACAATAATAATATAGGAAGAAATATTTAAAACATATATCATTTTTATTGAAAAATTAATATGTAGTGTTGAGTTATTGTTATATTTAAATTAGACACAAATTTCGTAAGTGTTGTCCGTCTTTATTTTGACAATCATGAAATATGTTTTGTTTTTAATTTGAAAAGATTTTATAGAGTTGTGTTTAATATAGTCCATATAAAAAACATAGACCTGAAATTTTAATATTTAATTACATGTGATTCAGTATACAATCACATGTGATTGTAAAAACATCACTTATGAATTCAAAAATGCCACTCCACCCAAAATTTTAAAATTCAATCTGGAGCATTGATGTGGCTGATCCAAAGACTAAAATTAATCTCTCAGGACTATGGATTAAGTATGAACTATATTGAACATTTATCATTGTATGTGTTTATAGTTAATATTACGTTGGAAAAGGATTCCACGGTATTTTTAAATTAATAGCAACACAATGTCAAAATTTTAAATCAAAAGTCTATCTCTTTGAGCTTGTATTATTTTGATTTCATAGTCAAAAGTAATTTTTTATTTTAAACAAATAAATGGTTAAGATTAATTTTTTTTATTAAAAGAAGGGTTAGGATATACAAAAGTTCATTTGAGAGCCATTGTTAATGTGAGAATCACGAGAACAATCTGAGCCGTCCAATTCCCCCTCCTTCAATGTCATCACCCACCCATGAATTCCTCACACACACTCTGCCACACTTGATCACCCACACTCTCCATCCATGAATTTCACTTACTAAATTAATGGCTAAGATTGGTTCTCGCGGTGCTCGTACTAAATTGGTTCTCATATGAACCTTACCCTATATATATATATATATATATATATATATATATAGACACACACACACACTAATATATAAAGTATTTAACATTCTCTCTCCTAAAAGTCTTAATTTATTAAATTTTAAGTAATTTGAAATTATTAGCTCACACCTCATATAAACCTAAAAGGAAACTATTGAATATCATTTTAATAACTAAATCTTTCATAAAAAAAAAATATTAAAAATGTCAAGTCAATGCAAATTACATTTCAATCTATAAGATATTAAACATTAAAAATTAAATAAAAGAACCTACATAAAAATATTAATTTTATATATTCTATATAAGAAATATTTTAATTTAAGTATTAGAAAATTCATATAACTAATACTCAAACTTGATAGCATGTAACCCGATTTGTAAACACTCATATAAGTAAAACAAAAGGTCTAATTTATCATATATTTATGAACTCTCAAAATTTAAGTAATATAAATTACCAATATAGTCTGAAATATCCTTAAATTTTTTAAAACACACCGCCCGACCACCAATCCATTATCTCATACCTATACACTTTCTCATTCAAAACAACATCATTCCCAAAGTCATTGATATGTTTTCATCATCTTATTTTCACACCAACCCGGCCACCAATCCATTACCGATATTGTATTTGTTTGGTTATCTATGTATTTGATTTGTTTATTATTTGTTTATCTATTTTTATTCCTTCTTATGTCTTTTTGTTTTCATTCGCAAGGTCTTTCTCAGGAAACAATTTCTCTACTCTAAATATTTTACCTTCTCCATACCCTGCTACAATGAGATTTGGTATTGTTGTTTTTGATATGTAATACAACTATCATTTTTTAATGCCGCTGTTTCAAGTATACAAATGGCTAGGGGAAAACCAAATGTGAAGATAAAAATATAATCATTACATTACACTCCTCCTCCTGGTCCTATGTTGGTGTACCTATCCTGTACTAACAAAATCAAAATATGAGTAATAAGATGCATATCAGCATATGGTAGGGAGGGTTTATGGTGGTTTTTGTTAGGGGTTGCCAAAGCGACCTTCTCTTATGGCACGTAATCTAATATTCGGTTTATTCTGCTTGGAGGATTCTACTGAAGTGACACGAGGAACAATCCTTAGTGGGTGTGCTTCTGTGTTGAACACCCACTCATCCAAAGATATAACTGAAGATGGTGAGAATAAAAGATAAAGATATTTTAATGTTTCTGCAAGAAAGAAGCTCTGCATCATGTTGTCTTTCACACCTGTATTCAACTGCAACCAAAAAGAATAAAAATAGTTCACTACAGATTAAAAAGCTTCCATCCATGTTTCCTATAAGCAGCTAATGGTGCGGATCAATGTTGATGTCGCATAAACAATCAATGAACACAAATATATGATAAGAGTCTCTTCAACGAAATGGATAAAGGAAATTAGTTTGAAACCGTCACTTGAAATAATGATGTCAGGATAACGATCCCTATTCACATAAATACCTAGCATAATACAGAGGATGATAGCAGGCAGCTGGAACAAAAATCTACTTCAATTCAGGCACATTTAATCTATTGGAATTGAAGAGTAAGAAATCTGCCACTTTCGAGAGAAGCGGAAAACAAAATTAAACTTAAAAAGTACTTGCTATTCTAGGTTGCAAAACCAGACACTATCAAAGAGGAGAGAAGAAAACTGGTGATCATGCCTCAGTAGGCACAAGTAACAAACAATCAGTGAGATGCAAAAATCAGAGAATATTGTGTGACTTACATCCTTCAATCCAACATATCCAGACTCCACACGTGAATTCTTTTCAAATGCTTGAAATATGTTCCATCCCCATTCTTGGTATGTCTTATTACCAGTCAAACGCCACAGGTAGAAGAGTGATTCGACCGTCTCTGGCCTCAATATGTTCCATGAGGTACCCACAGTCATGTCCTGGAAATTTGGTAAAAATCTCCCCTTAATATATATATATATATATATATATATATATATATATATTTTTTTTTTAGAAAAAGGAGCAACAATAACATCAGTCAGATAACTAACCTGCCCTGAATGAAAGAAGTAGTTTTACTTTTCTCCTGCCAACTTGGTTGGAGTGGACTGATAGAAGTTATAGCATGTCCAAGCAAGCTACAAAAAAAACACCAACGGGCTGTTCTCGAGTTATTTTAAGGAGGGGAAGGAAAGAGCTAGGAGGGATTGGGAGGATGAATCATGTTCTTGAGTTTTTTTAGGAGGGGAAGGAAAGGGTTAGGAGGGGCAATTTCACCATTTTTATGCTTAAAAACTCCCCTCCCACTTTTGGGATGATTGGGAGGGGGAGTTTTTCTTTCCTTTCTTTTCCTTTCTTTCCTTTCCATCCCTTCCCTTCCCTTCGTTTAAAAACTCGAGAACAGGCCGCAAGTAAAAAAAATCCCAACACAAATCCAAATAATTTGAAAGAATATTATCTTAAATTCCATGACATGTGTACAAAGTATCTTTCTTTCTTTTTTTAGCAATTTCAGAACAGGGCATCTGTTGAAGACTACAAGATACCTCTTCTGCCAATGACATGAACTTTGAGGATTCATGAGGACCATCATAACCTGATGACCCCAACGCTATCATTCCTGGTGCAAAGCATGCTAGTTCATCCATCTGCAAGTAATGTATTTGCAAGCAATTTATAAGATCATAATCTATCAGAATCTCCTTGACCACACTGCTTTGTTGTAAAGCATTTACCTTGTCAATTAGAGAGCTTCCTATCTTCTCTGAAATATATGCAAAAGATGATGGTTCAGTTCTGCGAACTAAACTTAATAAACCTTCCATTGATGTCTCCCACATTTCTCTGTCACAAATACCTTCATCTTAAGCCACATTGTGCTGGTGCACTTCAGCATACATATCAACTACTGTTACAATGTAATTGGTGGCTGGAATTACTCACCTATAATGCTTCACAGCCGCAGTTTTGTTTCCTTGTATCCATACTTTAAGCAAATACTCATAGAAACTGCACCAAGATTATTAAATTCTTCAAATCCCGAAACACTGATTAAAATAGTTTCTCCTGTGAAAGTAAACATTATGATTAAAAGTATTACTAGTTTAACATCTCGTGTATAAACACGGGGATGATTAAAGTTAATTTTAAATGTTTATGTATATTATTAATATTGTAGAACATACAAAAAGTATAAGCAAATAATATCCCGTATATAAATAAATAAATAAATAAATAAATAAATAATATATATATATATATATATATATATATATATATATATATATATATATATATATATATATATATATATATATATATAGGGGAGGGTTCCATTAAGAACCGATATTAGTGCGAGAACCACGAGAACCAATCTTAGCCGTTGATTTGATAAGTGGAATTCATGGATGGAGAGCGTGGGGATCAAGTGTGGCAGGGTGTATGTGAGGAATTCATGGGTGGGCAATGACATTGAAAGAGGGGGAATTGGACGGATCAAATTGGTTCTCGCGATTCTCGCATTAAAAATGATTCTCAATGGAACTTCATCCTATATATATATATATATATATATATATATATATATATATATATATATATATATATATATATATATATATATATATATATATATATATATATATATATATATATATATATATATATATATATATATATATATCGATAATGAATACCCCGTATATAAATAGCATCACAAATAAAATAACAAATCACGATAGAAAACAAAAATAACAAAAAAAGAAGGTACTTGAAGTGATATGTTATGACGTCAAATATGTATAAACTATATTTAAATTCGAGTTACATATTTTTCAAATTCTTGTGTCCTAAATATATATAATTTTCTAAAGTTTAAAGTTTTAATATTATCATACGATGGGATAATATTGTTTTTAATAGAATTTTTTTATTTGATTTGTATTTTTTAAATTTTATCTTATATATTTGAATTTTTTATTTGATGTGTTCTAAATTTATATAATTTTCTAAAAATAGGATGATGACATCATATTCCTATTCTTTTAATATATGTTAAAGATTAAAGATAAAGATTCAAGATTAAATATTAAAGATAGGCAGCTTTGTTACCTGTCCCCCATGGCGCCAAAAGTAATGGTAGAGTATGATGTTGTCCCTTTCAGTGGGTTTATGTAGATGGGGAGCAATCCATCAGCAGGGAAAGTCTTGTTGAGCTCAAGTATAACATTCTCTGCCTGAATCAATAGTGTACGACACAAAGTTAATCGGGAAGTCCTAATTTTAAAGCATTCGTTATACATAATTCAACTCAACAGGGATTCTATCTCACCACCATAAACACCACCGCCATGAATTATTTGAAGAAAGCACCACAGCCATCAGATCTGACCTGTTTATCGATTTCAAATGAAGATTGAATATTTAATTTGTTCATCTTTATCAAAATTGATTTAAGATGAGCGTGAAGATGAAATCGAGTTTGTGTTTGAGTGTTTATGTATCAGATGAAGATTGAAAGGTTTTTTTGTTCCTGTTTTTTTGTTTATCACCACCATAAACACCACCGCCATGAATCATTTGAAGAAAGCAACCGCCACCACCATAAGCTCCAGGTTTGTAATTTAGGGTTTTTTTGTTCCTGTTTCAGATTTGTGTATGAATCAATTTCAGATTTGTGTGTTTTTAGATTTCCACCGTCGTATATGATTTCCACGGCGGCCACCAACCTCCGGCCACCACAACGGAAGTGGTGATGAAACTTGTGCGGTGGTGATGATTTTGATGTTTCTGTTTGATGAAATCGTTAAATCAGTTTGTGGTTTACTTAGATTTGTTGGTTTGTGTTGTAAGTGATGTATATCTTCAACTAGTTTTGTTTATCATATGCCAAAATCATCTTCATTATGTCTAGATATCATTTTCATCTTCATATCTTCAAACATTCATATCTTCAAACATTCAACAAGTTTTAACAAAAAAATGTAAAAATTAAAATAAATATACTAATTAACCTGTTAAGCAGGTAAAAGGTGAACAAATGGGTAAACTAAAAACCAAACGAAACTTTAGTGTTAAAATGATTATCAAACAAAACTTTATGGTTAAACCGTAAAAAAAAACTTTGATGGTTAAACCGAAAAGTAAGTCAAACTTTAATGATTAAACCGTATTTTACCCAAAAAAATATAAAAAAGTTCTATTAATAATTTTCTTAATTAAATTTTGTTTGCATAAAAAGGTAGTAAGATCCACTAATTTATATTGGATCTTCCTTATTGTCCATGTACAAAGACATATTTCAATAACTTATGCACACGATATGGGTGCAATGCAAGTTTTATACATCATACATTCTCCAAACGTCCATAAGAGCTACATTGCATATTGCACTAAATGTGTATATATAAAATTAATGATTGATGTTGAATTACAATTTTTTTTAAATTAAAAATAGTTTTTCTTATACGTAAATTAAATGGTAAAAATGGTTTATTCCTGATTCACCCTTAATTTCAGTTTAACTATGAAAGTGTTAATTGAATGGATAAATCTAAATGTCTACCTTAATTGTTGCTTTAACCATTTTAACTTGTAATAACAAGTATCATGTGTTCAAACATACCAAGATATAGCTTACTGTCTATACAGATCCGTCTTTATATTTCTTTATCCCTACAGTCGCTCAAACACTTTATAGAGCAATCTCCATGTTTGTATTGAGGTAAATTAAGGGGAACACGTCTAGAACAAGCACCACAAGATTTGACTTGGAGTAAATGGCGACGACGAGGAAAACACAAGTCGCCACTAGCTTTGATTAAGGATAAATTGATTTCTTCATCATTGATTTTACATGTGCATGATGACAAATAATTCGGAGAAAAAACAAGTCACAACATATGTACTCTCACTCTCTCCGGCTCTCTGCTATGTGATCTCTATTATCTCTTTGCTACATTTTCAATGTGTACGGATGAATTAATATTCATGTAAATTGATTTTTTGGGTCTCTATGGTTTTCATATTTTTGTTTAAGATGTTTGTTTGGACGAATCGATGTGTTTGCCAAATTTTCCCGATCATTTTCAATTCATTATACATATGTCACGTTTCCCCAACTTTTAATCCCGATTGATATACGTTTTCTCAAGAACCGCTCTCTCTCCTCGACTAGGGTTTCTGTTTCTACACCTGTTCCTTCCTTTTTGCGATCGATTGGAGCTTCATCACAAGCAGATCTGCTCTCTCCTCTCTGCAACTCTAAAAAAACCTCTCTGCAACTCTAAAAAAATCGATTAAGGTTTCGATTATGAAGGTATTATGCTATTGTTTCTGGTTGTTTATCAAGAACTACATATGTTTCCTCCTTTCTTTGCGAAAATCTCAGTCCTCTCTCGCTGGAGATTGAGTTGCCCGCGCCATCATCCCTCACGCAGGCCTTATCGAAGATTGCCTCTTGCGATTGAGTTGCCCTCTTCTGTTGTGATATAGACGGCGAACGGGTGCTTCCCCAAAATCGTCAATCGTGATTTTGACTTCAACTGCAACCAAGAACGACCGATATTACTTTTGAGGTTAGTTAAGGACTTGGTATTATTTTTGGTATTTTAGATTTTTTTTTTAGTGATTACTGATTAGGGTGCTTCCCTTTCTGATTTTTCCTGGTATTTTAGAAGGCTTCATCACCATTCAAATCTTTGTACAAATTAGAACAGATTAGCAGCAGAAATTTATAAAAATTAATAAACATTTGAAGCCAACAAGACCAGTTTGTTGTATGTTCTTGGGTTAGCTTGATACTGTTTCAAAGCCTTGGTTCATTTACTGAACAAGGGACTGCAGACCTGTACTTCAACAATTATGCAAGAAAAGGAATACATAATTTGTTTATTTGTTCATTCTGTATAGACGTAGTTAAGTCAGCCTCTCTCGCAGAAGAGTGGGTGCTACTAGGCACAAAAATCTTTAGTGTTGTATTAGTAAATTGCTTCGACTCTTTAGTTTAATAGTAATTTATGTCGTTCTCCTTTAATAGTGGTTGGATTTTTTTATAAGTTTGTATTGCTTTCAGCAACGGTGCATTATTCTGAAAGTGGACTAAGTTTAACCATCAAGTTTTGAATATCAGTTAAGGACATCAAAAAAATGATGTTCAAGCTCAAGTACATATAATTAATTTTTGGTTGTAATCAGATCAAGTGATAAAAAATTGACAGATGGGTTTAGGGGAAGAAGGTAAGAAAACTTCAAAATCAACCTAGAAAACAGTGAAACTATAGAAAGATAAGTACTTGGTATCTGTGGCATCCAAAAGTCTGAGCTCAAAACATATGTGTACTTATCTTTCTATAGTTTCCTTGTGTTAACTAAAAAAAACCTTATTATTGTTTCAAATTTGGTACTTACACGCCTAAGTCTTTACTCACTTATCTTCTATTAACCAAATCCTTGATCTCCATTAAATGAACATCTTCAACAGCTAGCTATTGATCATTGATGCTATCACGCATTCCTGACATTTTCGGATCATTGCAGAGGTTACTGAATCACATTACTCGAATGAAAGAATAACTCATTTCCACCCATCATGGAGTCCCTAAAATGTCCAAGGCTGATTCTGGTTGGCAGGTTAGTCCAACTATTGTTGCTTCATCTAGCTTACACAGACAAAGATCCATAAGGTTTTTAGTTGGTATTATTCTATTTTTTCGTATTAGGGGGTCTAATTTGCCTATCACTTTGGTTTTATAGTATGACATTACCGTGTGATTTATTATAAAGTTATTTCTGCATGTTAAAAACACATGTTCGTTGGGTCCATATTTTTATTAGTAACAAGTCTTTGTTGTTTCAAACACAAGGAAATTAAATTCTCTTTCTGGTTTTGTTCTCAAACTCCTGGAATCCTAAAGATTTATATGATATTCTATTCTTTATCTTTAAAAGTTTCAGATTTTAAAAATTAAGTATGCATTCATTTAAAATAAATAAATAAACAGATCATATAAAAATTTGAGATTTCAATAACAATTTCGGGTTTTGTATGACCTATAGATTTCAAGTTTAGGTTAAAGAACCCCCTACATGTCATGTGTTATAGTGTTATACTGGAAATCGCGGTATCCTTTTTTCTATTCAAGCTTTTGCCCTAATTCGACAATTTGTGTGGTAAGTTTCTAAGAAATATGACTAAGCTATTGGGTGAAGGTCATTGTGCACGTTAACTCACTTTAGATTGCTGTGTAGTTGTTAGTCTAATGTACATAGGGATAGTTATTTATCAATTTTTTAAGATAATGTTTATTGGAAAGAAGTGTTCTTATTCGAATTTTCCACATTTTCCATGTTTGCAGTAATGTGATGGGTAGTATGTTTCGTTATTAAATCTTTCGGCATCTGCGTTTGTTTGAGTATCCACAACCAATGTTCAAGAAACTGATTACAATCCCCTGTTAGTATTTCAGGTTAAACATGACGAATACCACTAAAAAGTGCTATAGAAAAAGTGCCTTCAACATGCCTTCAAAGAGCGGTATATGGAGGCATTCTTTTTGCTAATGCATCTTAATTCAAATTATTCAATTATACCGTCGTTATTATTTATTCATTGGTTTAGTTTCATTTACATGTAAGTAGGCACATTTGTACCGTTTCTTTTTGTGAAACCATGGAGGACGAAACAAGGGAGTGGAAGTTTGTTTTAAAGAAATTAGTAGTGTTTCCATAGATGAGATGTCCAATTCATATTGGTTAACAACAAGTGTCCCCTTACTCACCTTAGTTTTCTCCAGCTAAAGTCATGTATGTGTTTCTGTTCATTAGGTATAAACGGTATTATTATTTCTTTTGATTCATCCTTTTACTGCATGGACATAGAATGACATTTTTGTACTTTTACCGAGGCAGTGTTGTATATACTTCATGTTCCACTTTAAGTCCCCAAACAAGCTTTTAGGCTAGAGCTTGCTATATGGTTGGGTGTGTGTGTGTGTATTCACAACTTGGTCTAAAAGGCATGTGAAAACAGGCTTTGGTATTGACTACAAGATTAGCATGATGTATAAACACAAATGAATAAAACATTTGGAAATATCAATGGGATTCAAGTTGGTTAATAAAATTTTACATTTACTTTTTAGATGACAGTATTTGTTGTAAAATGAATTTTTTTACATAAAACTCCCATGTTTCTTGGCATGATTTTTATTTTGGATTTTATCAAGTAAACATCAACAATCAAATTTCTTATTTTTCAGTGCATACGTGTTATTTCATTTTTTATGATAAAATCAAGTTGCGTATGTTTTCTTCATTTACCTTCTCAACGGTTTCACTCACACTATATGTTTTGTGAATAATTTGATTGAATGTAAACAAATGTATAAGGAGAATTTTATAAACACCACATGTTTGATGAAAAAATTAATCAAACCGAATGATATAATGGGAGTTGTGTAGTAGCAAATGAATTAGCTTTGTTGATATTCGAGGTAATTTGCTGGAAAGCTTCCTCTGAATCCGAAACTTAGTTATTCGTAAGGATTTTAATTTTATTTTTTAAACCAACCCGTGTTATACACGGGTTTCTAAACTTGTAGAGTATAAATCATTTATAAAGTTTTTTAACCCTAATTTATAAGGGTAAGATTAAACAATAACTGAATTTTCTTGGACGCTAAAGAAACTGACAACTTCCCATCTGTACATGAGCTAGTTTGTTATATATAGCAAGCGTTTTAGTGTTTGCAAATACTTGTTTCAGCTAAAATAACTACTTGTTACAAAAACATCATTTATATCATAAAAGTGTTGTTCGTTAATAATTGGCTTGTATTATAACAAGTTTGTTAAATAAACAGTCCATTCAAATATGCATTAAAGGTGGAGAAGTTGGTTGATGCTTTGCCCCTCCCTCCATAAATCAATCAAGGAATATAATATGAAAAAGGAAAAGCAAGCCGTAGTCTGTCAAGACTGAGATTAAAGAAAAATAAACTGCAGATGAGATCGTAAACTTTAATGGGGCCTTTTGCTTGCATCTGTTGTTAGTTTTCATTCTCTCATCAAGCAAAGCAAAGCATTTGATTTACCTTTGCACCTTCACAAGCAAGTAGTCAAATTGATTCCATGCATGGTTATGAATCATGAGCGTTTCCATTCTACATGAAGCCAACCAGCAGATTATTATTTTAAGTTAAGCTCCTCTATCTCTATCTTATTACAACCACCCTACCTCATCATCATCATCATCATCTTGTTGCTTCTTTCCCACACCAGGAGTTGTTGCAACTGCCTTTGACAAATCTCTTAAACTTCCCTACACACACAATTCATAATCAGATTTCACTCCACCATCCAAACAAATCTTCAATTATTCACCCCCTTACTTTTACAAACAACATGCTATATTTCGTCTTATTATGCACTAAATCATCAAAAACAAAGGAACAATGACCATCTATAAAATATTGAGACACACCTTATTTGCCCACATCAAGCCGCATGCATTACAAAGGGTTCTAGGTCCATCGGGTCCTTTGCGCATCATTGGAGTAGCTTTCTCATTCACACCACAATGCCGACAGCAGCATTACATGCCAATCGAGTCACAAACTTTTACTATACTCACTTGATAACAAAGTAGATAACGCTTATCCTGATTCTGACATTTTCCCAACATATAATGTTTTGCAGAAAACTAAGAACTTTGTACAAATACCAGTAACAATAATCTTCCAACCAAAATAATAGAGCTGATGAAATCATAAATAAGCTCGAGTAATGAACAGCAAAAACGGTATACTTATGTCACGTGATTCTAGTATTGAGCTGGAAACTGAGATGTACACTATGAACAGAAAAGTAAATATATGATTTTCTTTGTCATGGATATGGAATATAGGCAAGTGCTAGCACACGGCTTATATTTTGATCAGAATATCCTCAAATGATATTCACAAGTTAAAAAGATACCTCTTGTCAAGACTCAAGAGAAAACTTAAAATGCTTGTTTGCAATTGTTTAGGCATCACATAGTGGTGACATATCTAAGTGCAACATTGTCTGAGATAGGCACCTGATTCACTCTCAAGAGTATAATTCTATCTGAAAGAACCGCTATAATATGCATATAAAACATAAAAGGAGAGATGTCACGTCAGTATATTTACAAAAATATCAAAATAAGACACTTCAAATATACTAGTATGGTATATTTTCTTCACTTGAGCAAGCTCATGGAATTAAGGATCGGGTAAGCTAATGCTCCTCAAATCTACGTTGGTACAAGGACCTTGGCCCACTGTCACAATAAATATATGGTGCGATTTTCAGGAAAATATCATCTGATAGAAGGTATAAAAACAAGCATTAAGAAAATCGACACCATACCTTTAACTTCAAACTGCAAGCCTATCTCTATTAGCTCAACACTCAAAGTCCATGCCCAACTATTGCAAATTGAAAAGATTAAACCTAAACATAAGAGAAACTGCAACTTAAGAGTCTTTTAGTCCTAAAAAAAGAGAAGAAGCTTACACAGTTAATTGATGCTGGGAACCTTACCCTCTGAGCGCCAACTTTGATTTGAGTCCCAACTTGTAGCTGCAGAGGTAGAATCTTCATGAACGGGCTTTGACGAAGTAAACTGGCCTTTGTTCCGTTGCATCCTACAATAAATATATGGTGCGATTTTCAGGAAAATATCATCTGATAGAAGGTATAAAAACAAGCATTAAGAAAATCGACACCATACCTTTAACTTCAAACTGCAAGCCTATCTCTATTAGCTCAACACTCAAAGTCCATGCCCAACTATTGCAAATTGAAAAGATTAAACCTAAACATAAGAGAAACTGCAACTTAAGAGTCTTTTAGTCCTAAAAAAAGAGAAGAAGCTTACACAGTTAATTGATGCTGGGAACCTTACCCTCTGAGCGCCAACTTTGATTTGAGTCCCAACTTGTAGCTGCAGAGGTAGAATCTTCATGAACGGGCTTTGACGAAGTAAACTGGCCTTTGTTCCGTTGCATCCTACAATGAATGACTAAATTACTTGACTGCAACAGCAGAATCAGTGCTGTTCAAAAATAAAGATTTACGTGTTGTTTGTTAAAACAAAATGGCTTACTACTCAAAGATTCTCAAGCCTGAATTATTCAGAGGCTCTGTATAGTTATAGTAACTGTTTAGTAATACTTAGAATGATTAGTCTGAACGACAGAATATTACCGTATTACCCTTCTATATGATCAACTGCTGAAATAAGATAATTGTTAGTTATATTCTGAATGAATGCCAAAAAATTATTATAATTTGAAAGTTACAAAACACTTTTTTTTGCAAACATCAACACTCGGAACAAAACATAAAATTTAGTAAGATAAATCGCATAACAAAATAGTTTATGTTTATGATAAAATAATATACATAACATCAGAAAAAATAAATGACCAAGTAATAATTTGGATTAAAGATGTGGCCAGTAAACACATACAAAAAAGAAATAGAAACATCAAACTTAAGTACATAATAAAAAAAGAAAATATTGAAGTAACATGCAAATTACTTGATTTACTATCGATGTGTTTGGTGTGGAAAAAAAAATTGTGGAACATGATTTAAAACAGAATACTCCCTACATCCCATTTTTATTGTCCACTTTTAACTTTTTAAAGTCTTTCTTTTTTAACTTTGACCTTAAATATTTTTGTTTCCGTTATATAATATTTGATACAAAATATATGAATGCATTGTGTTTTAAATGTATTTTCATTGCATATAATTTTTATCAAGTATTATATAACATAAACAAAAATATTTAAGGTCAAAGTTGAAAAAGAAAGACTTTGAAAATTCAAAAGTGGACAATAAAATTGGGACGGAGGTAGTATTAAGGTAGGATCCACCAGATCACCATCACATGTGTAAACCACATTCGTTGCACGTTAAGGACAATTGTGTAATATAAACCATCTCTGAACGATTTGGAATGGCATACATGAAGGAATTGGTCAGCACTTTCAAATCCATTCTGAGCTTATTTTTTTAATTATCAAACGCACTGAGTGCTGACCAATTCAGCATCCAGAGCTGAATGGTCCCATTTAGTAGATAACAAACACAACCTTAAGATGCAAGGGAAGGGAATGGAAAAGAGCAACAAACCAATGAGTGTAAAACAAAAAGGTAAGAACAAATATTAAGAACTTTCAGACAGAGTAAGCCTGGCATGTTATTCTAGAAGAGTATCAATGATCCAAGTGTTTTTACTACTGCTTAGCAATTAGCAAAAGTCTCGCATACTAGTTATCTCAAGTACCATGCATAAAAAATCACAATAAACATAAAACTCCTGTCGTCAATATTTTAAATAGCAACGCTATCGCGAATAGCGTAGCATAGGGCCCCAAGCTCGCTATCATACAAATAACGGTAAATAGCGGCCTGTTTTTTTTGTTTGGTAATAGTCATCAGTTCTTTCTTTTAATTGGTATATAGTTGAAGATTTTAATATACTCATATATTATTTATATATATATATATATATATATATATATATATATATATATATATAATAGTTTAAAACTTTAAGGTAGAGTGTACTAATACATAAATATATAGTTTCTCTTTTAGAAGCCTGTCGCTAAATATGGAATAGCAGCCGCTATTTATCACTATTCGCTATATAGCTGTGTTCAGTTTATATAATATCACTATCACAATGCAAAAACACATGGATACTTCCGGTAACAAGCTGTAGCAAACACTTGCACACTCTGAAAGTATCACTAAAGCTGGAAGTTTAAATCTACTATTGCTCTACATAATTTTTTCAAGTAAAATTCATGTACCATTAAAAACCCTTACCTAAGGGCAACCTCCTTGCGAACAGTGTAACGAATTTTCTTCTCAAAATTCCGTTCTTTCCTCTTTTTACGAAATCTAATCAGTGATGCAAGTCTCTGGGGGACATTAAACCGCTGGGTTACTGGGCAGATCCTGGTAAAAGGAAATATAAACAAGTTGCTAAAGAAGAATACAACAGTGGACTGTATACCTAATCTACTCATACCCTATTGTAAAATCAGAGAGCGATTGTGAAGATCGGGATTTCATTCATCCGTAAGGGATACAGATTACAAAGTATATATACTAAACAACTATGACTTATATACATAATAAGTCCCTATACTATAAAAAGATATAAATACACAATTCTAACACTCCCCCTCAAGCTGGAGCGTATAGATCATAAGCACCAAGCTTGCTATATATATCCTCAACCCGTGGGCCTCTGAGGGCTTTAGTAAACCCATCTGCCAATTGATTATTCGAGTTAACGAACTCCGTCACAATGACACCCTGAAGGAGTTTGTCTCGGATAAAATGACAATCAATCTCAATGTGTTTAGTTCTCTTATGGAACACTGGATTGGAAGCGATATGAAGGGCAGCTTGATTATCGCAAACAAGTTTCATCTGAGGCACTGGACAAAACCGAAGCTCTTCAAGAAGTTGTTTGATCCAGAGGAGTTCACAAGTTGCATTAGCCATGGCATGATACTCTGCTTCTGCACTTGACCTTGCAACTACTGTTTGTTTCTTACTCTTCCAGGAAACTAAGTTACCACCAAATAGAACACAGTACCCAGAGGTTGAACGTCTGCTAAATGGACATCCTCCATAATCTGCATCTGTATAGCAGGTTACCTCCGTGTTGCCTTTGTTCTCATACAGTATGCCTTTCCCTGGAGCTCCTTTGATATACTTTAAGATCCGAATAGCTGCTTCCCAATGGGTATTACATGGAGCGTTTAAAAACTGACTCACTATACTTACGGCAAACGAGATGTCTGGTCGTGTTACAGTAAGATAGTTAAGTCGACCAACTAGTCTCCGATACTTACCTTGATCAAGTAATAGCTCCCCCTGACCCGGGAGAAGTTTAACATTTTGATCCATTGGAGATTCTACCGGTTTGCAATCAGTTAGATGGGCTTCCTCTAAGATGTCCAGATCATACTTCCTCTGAGATATGAAGATTTCTTCTTTAGATTTTGCAACCTCAATACCCAAAAAGTATCTAAGTTGGCCCATATCTTTTGTCTGAAAGTTTCTGAACAAGTGGTCTTTCAGTTGCCGAATTCCTTCATGATCATTTCCTTTGATTACAATGTCATCAACATATACAACCAAATAGACACATTTTGCCCCTGTAATGTGATAAAACATGGAGTCATCTGCCTCACTTTGCAGCATTCCAAATTCTTTCACCACAACACTGAATCTTCCAAACCAAGCCCTGGGAGATTGTTTCAGCCCATAAATTGACTTTCTTAACTTACAAACGAGTCCAGACTCACCCTGAGCAACAAACCCAGGTGGTTGCTCCATATATACTTCCTCTTGTAAGTCACCATGGAGAAAGGCATTCTTAATATCGAGCTGATGGAGAGACTTGGAGCGCATAGCCGCCATGGAAAGTAGAATGCGAATGGTTGTCATTTTGGCAACTGGGGAGAAGGAATTTGTGTAGTCCAGACCAAATTGCTGAGTATAACCCTTAGCAACTAGTCGAGCTTTAAGCCGATCAAGTTTGCCATCAGGGCCCACCTTTGGTGTAAATATCCATCGACAACCAACTTTAGTTTTACCTGGGGGTAAAGAAACTAGTTCCCATGTTCCGTTGGTATGTAAAGCATACATTTCATCCATCATTGCCGCCTTCCATCTAGGATGAGATAGGGCCTCGTTGACCGTTTTAGGGATAGATACAGAATCAAGGCTTGCAACACAGGCGGAGAAAGTAGGTGATAACCGATCATAGGTAACATAGTTGTATATAGGATAAGGGTTAACAGTAGAACGTTTACCTTTCCGATGAGCAATTGGTGGAGTATCTTGACCAGAACCATGAGTAGGTGAATGAGTTGAGGAAGGAGATGAGTCAGAGGGAACTGATGCAGGGGTAGTCAGATCATCCACTGTGTCATTTGAAGGTGGAGGGAACGACCGGTGGCGACGTTGATATGTTTTTAGAGGAGTCGGGTCAGTAGAAGAAGAATTAGGGTTGTCAGGGGTAGGGTCCGGTGGAAATTCAGGGGGGAAGACGTGAACGGGAACCAGGAGGACCTCATTGACAGAAGTAGATGGATGAGAATCCGGAGAGTAATAGAGATCATGGTCAAAGAATGTGACATCAGCGACCATAAAGTATTTTCGGAGGATAGGAGAGTAACACTTGTAACCTTTCTGGAGACGAGAGTACCCTAAGAAGACACATTTGAGAGCCTTAGGGGAGGGTTTGTCTTGACCGGGTTCTAAAAGGTGAACAAAACATACAGAGCCAAAGGGATGCAAGGGCAAGTGATATGGGGTTTGGTTGGGATACAAAAGAGAAAAAGGAGTTTTGCTCTGTAGAACTGATGACGGCATTCTATTGATTAGATAACAGGCTGTCATGACCGCATCAGCCCAGAAACTGTGTGGGAGATTACTGTGTAATAACAAAGTACGGGTGGTTTCAATGAGGTGTCGTTTTTTCGCTCGGCTATTCCATTCTGCTGTGGGGTATGAGGACATGATGATTCATGTAACATGCCCTTAGAGGCCATAAATTCCTGAAATGGATGAGAGAAATATTCAAGTGCGTTGTCACTTCGGAGAACACGAATAGTTTTGCCAAATTGGGTGTGTATCTCAGTACAAAATTGATTAAATATAGCAAACAGTTCAGTACGACTTTTCATTAAAAAACCATGTAGAACGAGAATGATCATCAATAAAAGTAACAAAATACTTGAAACCTAAGTTTGAATAGACACGACTAGGACCCCACACATCAGTGTGAACAAGAGAGAAAGTAGACTCAACCCTATTACTAATACGTTTAGGAAACACAGTACGAGTATGTTTTCCCAACTGACAAGACTCACAATCTAAGGACTCTAAAGATGACAAACTCGGCACAATCTTCTTGAGCTTGGATAGAGAAGGATGACAATAGAGATGGTGCAGATAATGAGGTGAGATGGTATTGGCAACAATAGAGTGATGAGAACCACCTAAGTAGTAGTGTCCTTGTGACTCATGCCCTTCCCCAATCATCCGTCCCGTCTTCAGGTCCTGTAAGAAAACAGAAGTAGGGGTGAATATCACAGAACATGCATGGGATTTGGTAAGACGACTGACAGAAAGCAAGTTAAATGGGCTCTTTGGAACAAATAAAACAGAATCCAGCGACAATGAATTGCTTGGATTCGTTGTACCTATACCCTCAACAGTCGTTTTACTTCCATCAGCCACAGTAATAGGTGGTAAAACAATAGTACAATTCAACTGAGAGAACAAAGATTTGTTACCACATAGATGATCAGTTGCACCAGAATCAATGATCCAGGGTCCCATAGAATGGGTGGCAAATGCAGAAGAAGTACCCATATGGCTAGTAGCCGTGGTAGAAGGTGTTTGTGTAGCTCGGAATCTCAAGAATGCTTCATAGTCAGAGACAGACATGCTAATGGTTTGTGTAGAATCAGTAACATTCACAGAATTGCCAGTAGAGCAGGTGAAGATGGGGGAGCTGCTGGACGTCCATGCTTCTTCCAATATTTGTCTTCAGTGTGACCTAGGCGTTTGCAGAAGTCACAAGAAGGACGCTTGTTGTTGCCCTTCTTTGAGACAGCTGCAACGATAGAGGGATTTGCAGCAAATGCAGATGGATTGGAAGATGGAGCTGACGTAGTCCCTGCCATGTTAAGTAGGCGGCAAAAAGTGTCTTTCATAGTTGGAGTTGAGGAACTGGTGAGGATTTGATGTCGAGCAGACTCATATTCCGGTTTAAGACCAGATAAAGCAGCAACCATAAAAAAATGTTCCCGTTGGGTAGTTTGCTCCGCCTTTGAACTTACAAAGGGCATTAGCGCATCAAATTCTTGCATAAGAGCACATACCTGACCCAGATAAGATTCCATACTGTCTGTCTGATTCAAGTTTTGGATATTCTGAACGACGGTGTACAACCGTTGAATATCATTAGTGTAACACTCAGAAGCCTCGGTCCAGACATCATAACACGATTCAAATGGACGAAACAACTGAATAATAGAAGAATCAATGGATTGCCATAATAAGTTGCAAAGTTGAGCATCAACTTGTTCCCATTTAGGAAGTTCTTTTTCTGAAATATCAGTCACCCGTTTGGTTAAATGATCACTACGGCCTTGACCTTTAAACCACATCTTAACTGACGCTGCCCATGATACATAGTTAGCTGGCCCAATTAGCTTTTCTGAAGAAATTGTTTGATTTCCCATAAAAAATGATTATGTGGTTGTTGGAGGATCAATAACATCACCCATGATACAAAAATAATGGCAGAACTGTAAATAGTGCAACTAAACAGCAAATGGCTTGAAACAAACAACAAATGGCTTGAAACAAACAAGAAATGGCGCAAGGCAGTGGCTGAAATGGCGTTAAGCAAACAGCAAATGGCTTGAAAGCAAATAGCAAATGGCTTGAAACAAACAGGAAATGGCGCAAGGGCTGAAATGGCTTGAAAGCAAATGGCTTGAAGCAAATGGCTGGAACGGCGCAGGCAAACAGCGCAAGGCAAATGGCTTGAAGCAATCGGCGCAGGGCAAACAGCGCAAGGCAAGGGCGACGTAGCTAGGGCTACACAGTCATGAATCGACAGACTACACCCCAATCGATAGATAATTCTGAATCGATAGAGAATCGATAAGCAATCAAGCAATCGATAGATAATTCTGAACCAGCGACCAATCGATGAGGCAGTCAATCAAACAACCAGCGATAAAGCAACTAGCGATAGAATTAAGCAACGACTAAAGCAAACGAATAAAATAGATACACCCAGATAACCCTCGGAATCAGATACACGAAGGTGGAATATGGTGAGTGCAGCGGATTAGGGTTTCACAATGGCTCTGATACCATGTAAAATCAGAGAGCGATTGTGAAGATCGGGATTTCATTCATCCGTAAGGGATACCGATTACAAAGTATATATACTAAACAACTATGACTTATATACATAATAAGTCCCTATACTATAAAAAGATATAAATACACAATTCTAACACCTATTATTCTGGTGTTGGTTTAAAGATAAATAAGGTATGCTCATGGATGTTTCACGTCCACCTAGTAATAGAAGTACTGCTTGAACCTGATGAACATAGAAGATTTTATACATTATGAGCATGATCACAACAAATCAACAATCTAATGAAAAGATTCATGCAGCCTGGCAGGGAAGACCAGAGAGGGTGTAAGTACAAAAACACTCATTAAATGCATATGGGAAAGCATAATCTCTTGCGAGCAGAATTGAAGAAACTATGTATTCTTAAGCTACAGTAATTAACTTAAAAAACAAAATACACTCATTAACTTAAAGTTGTGCCATGGAGGTAATATGTGCAGCAGATGAAACGATTTGTGAAGGAAGAGGTAGATGTGATGCTACCTTTTCAGGGGAAACCGAATCAAATACATAAACCTGACCCTGGAAAGAGAGGGTGAGCTGGTTTGTTTCTTCAACACTGCCACAAGCCAATAGTGCATTATGGTTATCTGACATGTTCCCTGTATCAGGGCCAACATCACCATTCATGCTTTCTCTTTGGCCAATCCCAATATCATCATGATCCCCACGGCAAATCATATCCTCATTGCTCAAATTATGTATGTCATCATGTTCCTGTTCCTGCATGGATTGCATCTGGGGATAGTACGCTGGCTTGTCATCCGGCATCTGCATTCCTGATTCATTCCCATGAAGCTCGTCCATACCTCAGATTAGTTTCTGAATCTGCAGTATTTAGTATTTACAGAACGCTAGTTACTGAAATAATATCAATAACTGTCCATTATGATGTTCAATTTCACACTAATTTCAAACAGGCTATCAAGATTAGGCTTTTTAATGTTGGTATTGTGATGCTTCTTTTCTTAGTTAGCCAGCGCAATATATTTGCTACAAGGTTGTCAATGACAAGTATGAATGTGTGAATTACCTACAGCAGAGAAACAGTATTGTATATCTACTCCACAATCTCATGATTAAGGTAAAATGGAAGTGCAGTCATGTCAAAATCAGATGGCATTCACAAAACATATAAGATCAATCATAGGTTGCACTGGAAAATGGAAAAACTAGTGATATCAACTACAAATCCAGTTGCCGAATGGAGTTAATTCTCTTTATATCTCTCGCTTAGCATCAAGATAATGAGATTATCCAACTATGTAGGGATCATTTTTAAACGTTATAATTAAGTGAGAGTGGGTCGAATCCCTTAGCAATTTTTGTACGAAGAGATACCCCTTTCTCGTTCGTCTGTCCCTTGCCCTAGTCCTGAAAACAAAGTTATAGATCATTATATTTTTGGATCAAAAGAAGAAAGTATAATACAACAAAAAGAAAAAGCCGAGTATTGTGATACGCTTACTCGGGCATCAGGGCAATTGCACATGAGTTTTATTGGTTTTCCTCGGATCCTTTGAAAGGCAGCAACCATATACGAAGTGTTCAAGTTTAGGATTAGGGTTTTCAATTGAAATGACCTCCATTTGAAATATTTAGTTTTTTCATCGTTTACTTATTTAAGCGTTTTTAAATACTAAAACACATATCATAAATACTTCTAGCTGCAAACATCATTTCCCCTTTTATCTAATCCAAAGATATGGAAGCATCCAAATCCAAACCGATAAAACTAATCTATAAAAGATAAAAGCAAATGAAAACCGATGAGCCAGTTTGTAAATATCTATTTAACCAAAAATGATATGTTGGTTTTGAATATGTATCCATAATATGGTGATGGCCGGTAGCAGGTAGTTGTAATGGTTGGTGGTGGTGACAACAATAATGGGTGGAGACAACGACAATCAGGGGCGGACCCAGGATCTCAAACGAGTAGTGACATCATCTGAAATCGGTAAAATGGGTGGTATTACCGGCTCGAAAAAATCGAAATTTACACTACGAAATGGTAGCACCGCCTAAAAGAACGAAATTTACATCACACACGTAAACTTGATAGGTGTCCCGTGACCTCCTAGCTAAACCTTGGGTCCGCCCATGACAACAATGACAAATGATGTGATGAGTGGTGGTTGACGATGGTGGGGATTTTGACATGTTGTGGTAGTGGAGTTAGTCGGTTGAGGACTTGAGGTGGGATGATGATTATACAACGAGCTTCAATGATGTGGTGGTGGTGGTCACACACACATACCTGAATCTCTTACCCTAAATTATTGGAGAGTGTCTATTATTGATTAGTAGGCAACGATTGATTATATTTCAATTAACAAACACCGTCAATCATTACCATTATTGTTCCTTGCCTCCTAAAACCCCCCAACCAAACAACTCATAAGTTAATACTGTCTCGTTCCTGGTTATACAAAAGTAATAAGAAAAGAAGGTGCGTGAGCGAGTGCTCCCTAAGACCGTAAGGTATACTACATTTACGATCTTTCTATCTTTCTTGTAACTCAATGACACATCTATACTACTCTTTCGCCCCTTTCAAATGAAGAGTTCTTAATTCTACAATCAACACTACAACTTCAACCCCCCCCCCCCCCCCCCCCAATTTTAACAAAATTAACCACATACATCTAATCCTTAACCCTATCACCCATTCTAAGGTTTCTATTGACACTTCTCTCTTCGGCTCTTCTTTGCCTCCTTCTGCAGACCACGATTTTTTTCCTCCAATCTTCCCATAATTCCCGATGTCGCCTCATAGGTTGTGTTCCCCACTCGCCATCTTGTTGCTTTTAACGGTATCTTCTCCACCATCCATTAATTACTTGTGCTTTAACGGTATATTCCTTCTAACCTAACCTTTGTTTAAAATAACATTAGTTTTATATGTATGATTAGGTTTTGGGAATTAAAAAAATATGAGTTGCTATTATATCTTGGAAATATAGTTGTTTATTTCAATCTGGATATGTTTTATCTTTGTTTAATTATGTGATTTGAATGACATGAAGCTATGTTCAGAGGGATTTATAGTCATTTGGTTTTGTCTTTTTTTATTGAATCGCTTCTTTATAAATTTGCTTCTATCAATAATTTCAACATTCAATGATTGTGTTACACTCAATAAAGCTTCCCCAATGGTATACATATTTAACAATTGTTGTTTGAATTATGCCTCAAAACTTGTTGCATCTTATCTACTCCATTGCTAGAAAGTAAGGCGTGCTAGATCATAAACACACTAGATTTTCAAAATTCAATTAGTAATCTTTTTAATTATGTCACCTCCATAATTTTGTACACACTACATATTGACAAATGGTTTGATTATTGATAGGGAAATGTATTGTTTGTTAATAAATTAGGCTGGTTGTTATTAATCTTTACCATGTTACCATGTGCTTACTAGGAGTAAATGAGAAAAAAATTCAAACAGCTATATATACGATGCTGTCAAATACTTTTTTGTCTTAAGGTAATATGAGAAAAAAATGCTTAGAGAGGTATGTTTCTCTTAACACATACATATATGAATAATTTATTTGCCACTCCATGTCACAACTCTCAATCCCAAAGATGTAAACACCTTGACCATCATTCTATGTAGATGTTTATCACAACATAACCTAACACTAAAAGACAGTTTTGATCACCTAATATTGAACTCCATTTTGTAACTAAATGAGTAGTTATGTAGTGGCGAAACTTGAGTAACTTTTTCGGAGGGGTCAAAATCATGCTGATACAAATGAGAGTATATTAGCTTCTTAAAACAAAACAAAAAACTAATAATCAAGATTACAACTTAGATTAAAAGGAGTTTTATATAACAATGCATAAAACTTAATAAAATATTATGAAAAATCAATGTTCTAAAAAACGTAAGGCGTAGCGTGGCGGCGAGGTCAAGCCTCAAGCTTTACGAGCTATGGCGAAGCCATGGCGTTTTTTAAGGCGTCACTTAAGGCGGCAATTTTGTATATATTTTATAATAATATATGTCCAATCTATCATTATTAATATACAATTTACACAAATTTACACAAATGAGGAGCAAAGTAACTTATACAAATTAAAAACTACAAATTTATAGAAGTTCAATACACGCGATCGTAAAATGTATATAAAAAAGACCATTTTTAAAAAAAAAATTAATTTCTGCGCGCCACGCTTTAAAAAACTCGCCATTTGGTGCGCCTTATCGCGCCTTATCCCGCCTTACCACCCCTAACCCCACCGCCAAGGGCTGTTTCGTAACGGCGGCCTCGCGCCTCGCGCCTTGGCGCCGCCATGGCGCGTTTTTTAGAACCTTGTAAAAAATGATACATCTTCTACTAGTTTCTTCTTACTTCATCCTCCTTCACTAATTCTATTTTCTCTTCTCCTTTGTTGATTTCACACTTGTGTTAATATTGTGAGTGAGATGATAAATATGAGAAGATAACACCACTCAAATATTATGTATCATCTCCATATAAATAGAAATAATATTATAACATAATAAAATTCAGAAAAAGGTATTGATTGACACTTGGCAGATTTGTCCTATTTCCACTTTCCTAGAAAAGACTTAGCTTTTGTTTGGCTCAAGATAACTCTCATATTAAAAGAGTGAAAAGTTTAAAAGTTATATGTACTCATCTCTCTCTTCAAATTGTTGTTTGCTCACAATTCACTTGCTTTGCTCCAACTGCTCCTTGATCCTCCTCCAATATTTCGCCGCGGGCCACCAAACTCTCCTAACCCACAAATCAAATGTCAACTTCTTCGGTTTTAATCTCAAGGCTTCGCCGCCTTGCGCTGCCAATGACAATGACAACCTATACAAAGGTGTCGATTTCTCCCGCTGTAATCTCCCTGTGACTACTTCTCGCGTTGTCTTTGGCTCTAGAGTTTCGATTCTTATATTTTTCTTAATATCTCAAGGCTTAGTTGTTTATTTCAAATTTTAACGGGTCAAATAAAAAAACATGTATTTTTGTATGAATATTGTTGGTCCCGATTGGATACTACAACAACAAATATTTGTAGAAGGGGGTTGAATACAAACTTTAGCTATTTAAAAATTAAAACACATGGATGTAGTTTATATAATTCTTATTGATGTAAATCAAGAATTACATAAACTAGATGCGGAAAATCTAAGTTCAACAAAGGTGACAACAATTTTGTCTAACACATAGTCTAGCTAATTCTAACCAACTAATGCTTAGAATGTTCAACACATGAACAAGTTTGAATACACTGAGAATATATTTGCTAACTCTTCTAGATCTCAATTTATGAGATTTTTCAGTGTTCAACCGATATCTTCAAGCATGGGAAATGCTTGAGTATATATAGAGAGCTTGGAGTCCGGATGGTGGTAAAAGAAGGGAACAACAAAGTATAAGAATAATAATATTATAATAGATAAATTAGTAGGTGGAAAGTAGATTTATTTTATATGCTAAAAGTATAAAGTGTATGTACCATCTGAAAAGGTAAAACCTACTATCTATTATTATATTATTAATCTCATACATTTTGCCTTGAAAGTGCAAGTTTCTCTTTCCATGCTATTACTTTATACAACTGATATTTCCGGATTAAACTATATTTTTATCCGTAAATATTGTAGCTTCTACATGTCTTTTGTGCCTATAATGATCATATAATACACTAAATTGTTACTTGGGATGCTTACAGGTTGAATACGGTGGAATACTCGAAGAAAGGGCGGAAAAAGAGTTGAAAATGCAGAAAATGAGAAAAGCTGTCAGCTCCGACACACCTCCACTGTTTTGATCATATCTTGCTCATACGAACTCGGATTGAGGTGATTCAAGCGGAAATGGAAACTAGACTCAGAGGGCTACAACTTTAATTTGATGGTAGTCTCTCACAGAGAAAGGCTCGCGCCGCGAGCCCATGTTCCTCGCGCCGCGAGGCCATGTCGGCCAGACCTTATCTTCAATTAAATTCAAATTTTGAATTGTTTTTCACTAAAAATCACCATTGGCCGGCCCTAGAACCAGGAGACACGACTTTTAAACACTTTTGGAGCATCAAAACACCATTGGAGGCCAAGGATTGAAGATCATACATCAAGATTCATCCAAGTTCATTCGGTTTGTCTAGATCTATGTTTATTTTAGGATTAATCATGTGTTTCTTGGGATTCTTGTTTGTTCTAAACCCATTTGTGGGCTGATCTTCTCATGTATTCATCTTATGATCAAACCCTAGTGATATATGGCTTGATTTCGTTGATTAATGTATGGATTGATTCTAGTTTTCATGTTTATTTAATCAAAGCTTCGATCTTTATGGTTTTAATCTTCGTTTCTGGATTCATGGTTCATATTAATTATAAATAGGAAGTTTATATGATGTATGTTCCTCTTTAAATGATTTGTCTATGAATTGTTTAAGGGTTTACTAGGAAAAGTAATCAGGATCTAGATTCCATAACCTAAACTTGAAGATATGAACTTTACCATCACGGACATGATTGGGTTTAGTTAAATCTAATTTAACTTGGTTAATAAATTATGAACTAGGTTGGTTTTAGATTAGATAATCAATAGGAAGTTGTTTGTCTATTCTTTTACACGATAGTTGTATGAAATAGGAAGTGGAATGTGGCTAAGTCAATCCAGGTAATCAATTAAATTGATCTTAAGGCATATTGAACTAGGGGGAGAGATTAAGGTGAGTACTTGTCCTTTATTTGGTCATTTTGCTTCATTAGTTTAGTTATTTGTCTTTAATTAGTTTTGCTAGTTCTTTTCTCCTCTCAAAACTGAAAAACCCCATCTTTAGGTTAACTATTAGTCTATAATTCTCTTTGGTGTTGCACTGCTCTCCGTGGATACGATACCCATTACTTACCTTTGCTATGCTATTGCATGATCCAGTCATACTTGCTGGTAGTGTGTGGTGAAACTTAGGTGATTTTTGGACTTAAATTTATAACTAGATTTCACACGATCAACAACACCATGCTTTCTTCAGATTTGACCTAACCAAATATGAAGTTGCCAGCCATACTTAGTTGTTGTAACAAATCTTTGAGATCTTCCTTTTTGTAAAGTAGCTATCACCTTTTCCAGGGGGTCAAGCTCTATCCTTTTTGTCTCCTTGTAGATACCAAAAGTGCTAATACTTTTACAAGGAAATCTCTAAAGGCATAATAGAATAACACATGTTCTGCCTTGACTTGAAAAGAAGAACAACTAAGTGTTTATATTTAACACGACTCAGCTAATGAAACTAACTCTAAACTGCATTAATAATTTTGCTCAGATGATGAAATAAATAAGGACTGAAGTGTATAAACTAATCAACCTATATGATCAGTAGACCAAAGATGTTCGGCTGATCATTTAGAGTGATAAGTTTATAAAAATTACTTTAACAAAAAGTAAACTTCTTATCTGAAGAGGAGAAAGGCTTCAGCTGATGCTTTTGATCCTCCGTTGATGCTTTGTAAATCCTTTGTAAGTCCTCAGCTGATGCTCTTTTCTTCTCCTTTGATCCTTTGAAGCTGATTCATTGTTTGACACTTAGAGTTCAGCTGATGTTTTAATTATTCATGTGATGTTTCATACTTAGAAAATTCTTTAAGTCTGATTTGAAAAACAACACATGTTTTTCAACATTCTGAGCTCAAAACTAAGAATATGGTTTTATAAACATCAAATCCTATTTTAACTAATAGACAAGTTTAATTGTGGTTTAATATTGTTATCTCCTCAACAAATATCTAGTATACTTATAAGCCTCAGAACTCTGAATTTTATTTAGGGGGGGGGGGGGCAGGGCCCCTCCCTCCTTACCCCTTCATAGACCCACCGGTGTAGCTATGGTCATATTACAAGGAAATGCATTATGATTTGTTTTGGGGTTTAGTTCATAAAAGTGTATCAGCTATACATCATTTGCTATTATATGTATTGGACTTTCAAACTTACTGTTTCATGTATTGAACTTTTAAATTTTTAACTTTCTATTTCTTTTTTACCTATTTAACCCATGGAAGGTAATTCTCTTATTTTTTGTTTGTTTTTATTGCAACATCATTAAATTCATAGCCACATCAATATTGAATATGAATATGCTAAGAAACCCAGATGAAAAAACCAAGAATAAGAACCCTAAAATGGCACACATGGAGATGAAATCTGTAACATCCTGAAAATGAGCCTAGTAGTACCTAGTTGTACTTCTTGCTCAAGGGGTTGTACCTTGACTTTAAATAAGTATTTTAATGGTTGTTTTATGTTTTAGTTGGTTAAAGAGGATATAGGAAGTGTTATATAAAAGTTAGAGTTAATGTACAAAAGTGATAAAATATTAATCGGTTTCGCGAAATGATTCCGAAAATATCTCCGTTAGTTAATACGGATAAATCTAAATTGTATTGTAAGTTAAATAGAAGAACAAAATACCCGCGTGGGGTATTGGACTACTTGGGGTCGGTTTAATGTCTCCTTTATCCCCTGGAGACCTTCTTCTAGTACACAAACGCATACATACATAAGCACAACAGCTTCACACACACAAACCTTGATCTCCAATTCAGTGCCCGGGTACTAACTCCCGTCTACCCGAGAACCCAGCCAAGTATTGACACCCGTCTACCTGACTGACCTCCGTGTTCTCCAATTCAGTGTCCGGACAAAACTTCATAAACAACTAGTTGATCCAATAAGGATCCAGTTCATGCGCGCATATAAACACAACAATATCTTTCATATCAACAATAATAATACTAAGCATGCTTGTACAACTTTATCATAACATACCTCCATTTCCACGTATCAATACACCAATCATGTGTCAACATGTACTACAGATAACTTACCTACTGAGACTCATGGGAAACCGGTACTCACCTCGAAACTACAAGAGGCAGATATGCAATCGGGAATCCCAAGAGCACACAGAATCGTCTGAGTCACCTAACACCAATAAACACAGATAAACACCCCTTAGTACACACTACAACAGACTGCACTAACAACAGTCTCAACAAAAGGTCAACATGGCTTCTGACAGCCTCCTACGGCCGCAGGAACATGTTCCTACGCCCGCAGGACAACCATCCAACACGTACTACGGCCGCAGTACATATGCACTACGCCCGTAGGAGTTCTTGCCAAAGAACCATGGCCTACGGCCGTAGTAACTATATACTACGCCCGTAGTAGGCATCCTTTGGGTAACTACGGCCGTAGATTATATACCCACGCCCGTAGTCTTGTTTCCATCACCCGTAGGTGGTAATCCTCATAAATTCAATCCTATGGCCGTAGCAACCATTTCCTACGACCGCAGTAACATAAACAACACCCTACGGCCGTAGTAACATCATACTACGCCCGTAGGAACCATATTTACAGCGTGTTCTTGCTCTGTTCGTAAACAGACGTTGTTTTACGGGTTTTTGACTCAAAATCCAACTTGAATCCATTTTCAAGTGTTTATACAAGTTGTCTAACATATATATAAACTTCCTAACATGATTTGGTCACAAAAACAACATTAAAACACCTCTAAATCTTCAATTTGACACCACATACATACACACACCAAGAACTAGGTTTTTGATCAAGAAAACTTACAAGATGATGATATAGAACAGATTCTAGACTTGGATTCAACTGAAATCAGCAACAAAAGATCTTCCCTCTTGATTTCTCTTTCAATTTCTTCAAGTGTGTGTGTGTGTAGGTCTTCACGTACGTACGTATGTGTTTGTAGTGTGTGTATGTGTGTTTTAAGCTTATCCAGTAAAGAAGAAAGAGTCTATAGGCCGACTTAAGTGCCCAATACCCCCTCTCGGGTATTTCGTTCTCCTATTCAACTTAAAACACAACTTAGGGTTATCCGTTTCAACTAACGGAGATATTTTTGGAACCATTATCCAAAACCGTTCAACTATTTGTCAACATGGTCAACTTATGACACTTTTCATAATACTACATTTTTATCCACATTTAACACCAGTTAACACCATTTAACACCAATTAGCACCAATTCATGTTTAAAACACCAATTAACATTTAAGACACCATTTAACAACATTTATACTACAGTTAGCAACAAAACACCAATTAAAGTCAACGTACAACTGTTAAAGCTACATGTACTACAGTTTACAACTAGGCCCCATTTTGGGGTGTTACAGCTGCTGTCGTGAAACAGGGTCGAAGAACACTGTAACGAGGATCCTTGCGGTCGCATGGCATGGTGCGTGCGATCGCAAGGGGTGTTGTGGTCCATGCGGCTGCAAGCAAAGGTGCTTGCGACCATAAGGGTGTTTGTGAATTCCGCGCCGCGGAAATTTATGGGGACGCGCCGCGGAAATGTGCGGTGTTGATCGCAAGTGGTAGGCTTGTGACCGTAAGTCTTGTGTCTTGTCTTTGCGATCGCATGGTAGGTCTATGCGATCGCATGGGTCTGTTTTGGTGGTGTTACCGCCTATGGGCGAAGGAAATAGGCTTGCGATCGTAGGTACATAACTTGCGATCGTAACCGACCCTAGAAACGTGTTTGCGATCAAAAGGGGGTCGCCCTTGCGATCGGAAGCACTGGGTATTGGTAAAGGACCTCTTGCGGTCGCAAGGAATTCCCTTGCGATCGTAAGGGTTGTTTTTGAGGGCCCTTGCGACCGCAAGACTAGTACTTGCGATCGCAAGCAGTGGTCCTGGAATAGTAGCTTGTTTAACTTATGTTTAACCTAAGGGTGCTATGTATAAGTGATGACCAGTCATGTATGTGTTATTTTAGGTGTTCGTGAGGAAACGGAAACGGTTGATCGTTGTGTCTGATTCTTGTGAGCTTAAGGTGAGTACCGGTTTCCCATGAGGCTCAGTAAGTAGTACTAACCTTTGTGTGTTGAAATGTTTAACTGGTGTGATTAAGGACACATGTGAAAGGTATGTTGCAATGTAATATGCCATGCTTATGACGATTAGAATTGTCATGAAAGTAATTGAATACTTGTGACCTGAATCATGTGATAAGTGTATGTTATGAAAGAGTTATATTCGCATGTTCTGTTCACTAGTTTGAACAGTAATTGCTGTGATTATATGCGCGCATGATATTGGATCCTGATTGGATCACTTATTGTTTGTGTACTTATGTCCGGACACTCGGGAAACTGCTTACAGTTTCCAAACTCGGTTGAGGTCAGCTGGCTATATTGCGGCTGGATCCCTTGAGGGCCTAGATGGCTGGATATTCGGGATCAACGGTGACTCGGTGGTGCACGCTGGGTCGTAGGTTCTGCAGGACCGCCGTTCCTTGACAAACAGTGGGGTCTTGGTTTGTAACTAAGGCCTAATTTGAGTCCAGGTGGCTCCGCAACGTGCTCAGGGGGTTGCTCTTTGCTTCCCCACCAGCATGGATTGGTGTTGCTGATTTCTCAGTTGGATTCGTTGAGCGGGATTTGCAACCCTGCGAGATATGACTCCCTCTAACATGTTGGCGCTCCGCGATGTGATAATATAGCCTTGTGTGCTTTTCCTGTGTTGTGACAGTATGCTTGTTGATACTTATGTGCAACCTGTACTCACTAGCTAGTGTAGCTAACGGGTTCATGTTTTACTCTTTTACAGGTAAAGATTTAGGCAGCCTGGCGAGGGGGTGCTTGTGGGTAAATATATTTAGCTTTTATGGAACACTTTGTTGTTGTGATTATTTGTGATCCGGTGGTCGGTTTATAGTTGTGTAATACCGGTTTGATTTGAGACTTGGCTTTTGATGTTTATAATCGCCAAGTTGGATAATAACACTTTATATCTTATAGTCAGTGTTTAAATTATTACTGATTTTAAGTTCGTGAAACCCGGTGTTACAAAATCAACGATGTATATGAAATCTGGAAAAGAATCGAAGATAAAAACTCTAAATCGAACCCTTAAACGAAGAAGAATATAGAACCCAGATTCAAGAAGAAAACTCTAACTTAAATCAACGATGAAGATGAAATCTGGAATAGAATCGAAAACTCAGATTCAAGAACTCATATTCAACAATTAAGAACATAGAACCCAGAAATCAAGAACCCTAACTCATACCCTTAAACGAAGAAGAAAAAAGAACATAAAACCTAGAAATCGAACAAGTACCCTAAATCGAACAAAGAACTTGCGTACCTTGGAAGATGAAGCAGATTTGGAATCGTATATCCCTCAAACCTTCAACCCATTAGATGAAATCATTCGACATCCTAAATTAAAGCATATAAAAAACCTAACACCATTCGACACCCTCAAACTCTTCGTGAAGATGAAATAATTAGATGAAAAAGCAAACCCTCGGTGAAGATAAAAAAGCAGACCCCTTGGTGAAGATGAAATCGATGGTTGGTGAAAATGAAAGATCGATTGATGAAACTCGCCGAATGGTTGATAAATCTCACCGGAATCGATGGTTGGTGAAGATGAAATCGATGGAAGTTGAAATCGCCACATGAATCTTTTAAGCAAAATCCTTGATCTTGTTTTATATTATTATTATTATTAGAATTATTTTTAAAGAAGAAACAACACATCAACCGCCAACTCAACGCCATGTCACTGCCACATCAGTTTAACCGGTGCCACATCATCATCTTACCTACTATACTAGGTTAAATAGATAAAATTGTAATGTTTTAAAACTTGGATACATCAAACGGTAAGTTTGAAAGTTCAGTACATACAATAATAAAATGTGTATAGTTGGATACACTTCTATGAACTAAACCCTTTGTTTTAATACCCGTGCCTAAGTGCTCAAGTATGTGTTCACTTGTGTATAATGTTAGGTAGCATTTTTAACATGTGCCCCGGTTCCAACTTTCCAATAATGCACACACTTTAAAATACCATGGCAACGCATGAGTAGTCACATCTTGTTAAGCTTATAGAACATGTTTTTCATCAACTAAGAGGACTATTTATTTTTTCTTAATTTGATAAGTAATAAACCAAGAAAATACAGAATTGATTGCTAATTAGCTTGTAGCGTGAGTAAATTTATCCTATTATTCCTTTTCATCCGGGTTAGGCTCTTTTCAAAGGTGCACTCTTTAGCTTTAGTTACGAGTATGTCAACTTTTTAAGGCTTTGTTCATGTGACTATATGTTAATTCAATAACAAATTTATGATGTTTTGAAAAAAATGTAATTTCTGCTTGTTTTAATATTTCTAGTATTTTGGGATTGCATATTTTCATGACTCAATCCATATAAATTTAATTGTAACATTATTCATGTGACATTTATAACTATCATTGCCTAATACTTCATCTCTTTTGTCAGCCGTCACAAAAAACTTGCCACCACTAATACTTACCACAATTCCTCTTCAATTGCTACTATCGCATTACACCAGTACCCCACTAGTCACTCTACAATTCTATCCGTCTTCTTATCTTTATAAATAAGAAATACTCATATTTTCACTCATATCTTTGTCCTACTTCTTAATATAAGAAGACCTAGTGTGTGTAAGAGACATCGAGAAATGCGAGAGATAAGAAAAGAAAAAGAAAAGGGGATCGAGTGTGGGAAAGAGTTCAGGTCAAGATACTCATAAAGGAGTCTGAGTAAATTAAAAGGGTGGCGCGGTGTTCTTTTGTGGGTTAGGTTTATACATCACATCCATTGAGGTGCGGGTAGTGTATACGCACGACACGACCTAAGAAGGCAATCAAATTGGTAGGATATCCAACTAATGCGAAATTCAAAGATAATATTATATTATCTTATAGGGTTTGTATCATAACAATTTTATAGATAGGGTAGACCTTATAACATGTGTTAACATGTAATATGATGTGTGGGTCGTTGGGCAATCAACAACACTATATTCTTATATAAATGTAAGTCTGATTTACATTAATATATTGAATGATCTTAACCCTTAATTTAATAAATAATTAAATTGCTCAATTTTGAACAAAAAAACTAGAATTCCAATTTTGACTTTTCTTCATCAAAATTAAATGAAAATGATAAGATGAACTTCATATATGCGGTTCTTAAATCTTAAAAAATTATATTATTCATCTTAATTTACAAATATCATGTTTTTCTTTTTAACATTTTAAAATTTCATATTTAACCAAATTCTTCATTCTATAATTTTAAAATACTTTATAATGGTTTTTTTTAATTATAACAAACAAAACAATAATGATTAATATATTGTACAAGGAATAGAAACATGATACGAATGATCACGTTTCTGCTGTCATATCTCCTTTAACCTCACGTTGACACTTCTACCATATATTTAGAGCTTGACGCCGTTAATCATCTTTCTTTTTAATTCTCATTTCTTTTATATCTTATAGTTATAGTTATTTTATTAATATCTATTTATAATATCTATACTATTATATAAATCATTTACCACTCTTTCTCCTTCTAACTTTTTAAAATTATGTCAATCTCGAATCCCTTCTTTTTATCTAAATTAATCTCATGCACTCAATTTTTAATTATTTCTCCCTCTTAATAAACCTTAACTTTTTATTTATTTAAAATATATTCTCCCACTAGCACACTCTTTTACATAAATACAATTATTCACCCATATCAATATAATTTTTAAAAATTTATTAACTTTTCTCTTTTTATTTCATAAATATAAATATTTTTTAATTTTTTAATATTTTTTAAAATTTATTTTTAAATTAATAAAATAACTTATACAAATATAAAAAAATCGAAGAAAAAAACAATCATATTGCTGAAAATTTTTTGTAACATTAAATTACGCAAAAAACAATCTAGTGGGGATTACTCCACACTCCTCTTGAAAACTGAAAAGTATAAGCTTTACAAATATCTGAAAACGACGACTTGAAGCAAGCAGAAGCCCTAATTTAATTATTTACATCTGAGTTGATCATCGGGTGGAATCATCAATCATCCATCCATGGCCGATGCCGCTGCAAGTACCAGCACCGTTAGAACCGGCGTTGACAATGGTGGAGCACCTTCCCTGATTACCGATATATCACATGACCACCTCTTGTCCATCCTTCTCCTCTTACCCTTAGACTCCATCCTATCCTTTGCCATGACTTGCAAGAAAACCAGCCGTCTCACTCGTTCTCATACTCTGTGGAAATCCATCTGCACCAGAGATTGGGGTCACTCCACCGTCGATGCCCTCATCAGTTCTTCTCCCTCTCCTCTCTCTATAGACTGGAACAGACTCTATCAGCGTCTCTATAACCTGGATCGAGTCTCTTGCTTTAACCTCACCGCGCCCCTCTCATTTGGCCCTACCCCCAGAGCTTCCCATTCTCTCAACTTCTTCTCCGGGCGTCTTGTTCTCTTCGGTGGCGGATCCGAGGGAGGTCAGTAGTATTATTTGATCCTCTTCTGTCTTCAGATGTTACTAGTAAGTAGTAGCATATCCCATGGGGGGTCAGATCGTAATGCTAGATAACACCATGCCCATCTACTTTTATGTATACTTGATTCTAATATCTGGCTTAATATTTTACTTAGATCCTCGATCTGTAGTTCAATTATTCTTATAGGACCAAAATTAAGTTTGGATTATAGTAGATGTTTAATAATGGAGGTTCCTTACAAGCAGTCTCTCATCTGATGGCAGTCATGTTTGTTCCTTTCATTTGTAATCAATCATTCTATCTTCTATCTTCGTATTCCAATATAGCATTCTGTGTGATACAAGGTACTACAACAAGGGTCACCATTACCCTTTACATTATTTTCATTCATCTTTTACAGCTCTAAATCTGCTATATATATATATATATATATATATGAAGGTTTTACACACATTGCATAGCTGATAAGAGTTATTGCTGTTAGCCCTTGACTTACTAACTAGCGTGAGCTCTGCTTCTCGTGTTTTTTTAATACACTTGTGTTCCTGAAAGTGACTACATGACATCATAGTTATTAACTGTGAACTTGTGTTTATATTCCTCAATCATATACAGAAGCTGCAAGTTGGATTACAACATTCTTAAAACTGTATCATCTTCAATCATCTATGTGATGCTTTAGCATGAACTGATCTTACTGTGTAATGTAAAGCTTATTGCACATGAATTTTAGTGTTAATGCATTTGTTTCAGTTTCCATCTCCTGTTGACTTCTTGAAAGCTAGTGATTACACCTTGAATCCTTCCTTCTGTTTTTCATTTGCTAATTTTAGGGCGGCATCTTGATGACACGTGGATTGGGTATATAGCAAAGGGCTTTAAGAGAATGATGAACTGGCAAAGGGTTATATCAGATGGTCCAAGTGGGCGTTTCGGGCATTCATGTGTTGTAATAGGTAATTGTCTAGTGCTGTTTGGAGGTATCAATGACAGTGGGATCCGTCAGAATGATACATGGATAGCCCAAGAAACTAAAGACGGGAGCAACAATAGTAGTAGTAGATTGTCATGGAGACTAGTTGATGTGGGCGCAGTTGCACCCCCAAGTCGGGGAGCTCATGCTTGCTGTTCAATTGATAATAGAAGGATGCTTATTCATGGAGGTATTGGGTTATCTGGGATGAGACTAGGAGACACATGGGTATTAGATCTATCTGAGAATCTTTGCATTGGCACATGGCATGAAACCGTAACTCATCCACTTCCCTCACCGCGGTCAGGACATACATTGACCTATATCGGCGGAAGCAGGACGGTTCTATTTGGAGGAAGAGGAACGGGTTATGAGGTGCTTAATGATGTTTGGTATTTTGATTCATCAGAAACCCATTTGGGATGGGTCCCAGTTTTGTTTGAACTAAAAAACATACCCGGAGGGCTATCCCTAGCTCGGGTTGGACACTCAGCCACCTTAGTTTTAGGAGGGAGAGTGCTTATTTATGGAGGAGAAGATTCATACAGGCACAGGAAGAATGACTTTTGGTTGTTAGACATCACTAAGGAGCAGAGGAGGGTATGGAGAAGGCTGAAATGTGAGGGCGAGGAGGGTCATCAGCCCAGAAGCAGGTCATTCCATCGAGCTTGTGCAGATGAATCTGGACGTTATCTGTATGTGTTTGGTGGAATGGTGGATGGGATTCTCCAGCCTGCCGAACCCACTGGGCTCAGGTTTGATGGAGAACTTTTTGTTGTAGAGCTTCTACTGTAGCTAGCTCACTCAACAAGGGAAAAAATGTGAATATGTAAAGAATAAAAAGAAAATATATCATGCTAGAACCTAAGTTCCTCCCAGTAACCACCCACCTATTGTGCCTAATTATTAAGTTGTTGGCCAATGAAACTAGCTGGAAAGATCTATTCAAGAGTACATTATTATTTAGCTTCAGGGTGTGCTTGAAAACAGATGATATTAGCTGTTGATCGTGAAGTGGTGATGTTTTCATGAATCTCGAATCGCATGAGGTTATGTTAGCTACCTACCCAAGACATTTGTCCCTTTTACACACTTCTATGTTGACATAATTGCTGCAGTTGATATGAACAGATGCACCTACATCACATGTTAGTCCTTTATGTATTCCCTCATAATGATATTAGGTTTGGTATTTTCTTTTCGATTTGGAAATTGGCTTAAAGATATGTCATGTTTGAGGCTTCGATTATTCCCAATGCATAATCTTTTTTCCTATTGTTAGTTTTGTATGTTTGAGGTTAACAAAGTAAAAGAGGGAGTGCACAAGGAGTCATGGGGTGGCGGTGTATCCAAAATGTTGGTAGATTATATATATACAGTTTACTATATAAGTGCCAAATGCAGAGGGAGGATGCAACCACAAGTGGGAGTGTAAGTGGGGCTTGGTTTGAGCCTGTGGGTGTTGTCTGGGAAGTGGTCCTATTTTCTACATCCTTCCATCTCCCTTTGCCTACAAAATATCTTCAAATTCAACACAGTTGTTGGTTGACACACTCCATGCTGTGGTGTGGTCCTCCTGCTGTTGAGGTTATGGCCTCTTTTTGTCTCCTATTCATATTCTTCCTTTAACATTATTACTTTTATTTACGGAATCCAAGTCCAAGTAGTGATGCATACTTGACATTAATTGTTTAGTGTCTAGCACACGATGTTCATGTCTGTGTCTGTAATAGAGGTGTTTGATATATGTGATCACGTCGCGAGTCTAAATTCCACATTTGTCCAAAAGGCTGATGTTACTTTTAGAGTCACGAGCCCTCCATGATCACACATTGCGGTATGTGATCTACTTTGCCATGGCCGTGATCATCATTGCCATCATGGGCTTTTTCTTTCTTTTCTTTTTCCACCTTTTGTTTTTGCAATAGACACGATATCAAAGGATCAACTTATTTGAACACTCTAAAGGCCTGACTCCTTTGGACTCCGAATTCAAGAGAAATATAATGACATCATGAAAGTTCAATGTACGCAAGACCTAGTAACTTGAAAAATGAGAAACCTAAAACAAAACATGAACAAGTACTACATACGCCCTCAAGGAAAAAAACCCGACTCATTAAAATTTGATATATTTACATGCATTTCATCGTCCATGGTCCACCGATATGTTGACCGGCTCATTCGAGATTGTAAAATTTGAGAAGTATTTTGAAAAATCTAACCTCATTCGTTAATCACGCTCCATCCAGACACAATTCACATTTGGATAAATGTATAAATAACAAAAAAACTCTATTATAAGTCGTTGACTCTAGTTACAAATGATTTTCACAGTTCCAACAATACGAAAGAACTTATACATACACACATACATACGCATATATGGAAAAGTTCATTTGAAAACCATGCTTATTGCGCCATTAATGAGCCGTAATTTTTATTAACCATTGATTTGTTTTAATCAATAAATAAATTTCCAGGATTCATTCTCGCGCTACTCCCATTAAAAGTGGTTTTTAAATGAACCCTTCCGTACATATATACAGAAAGAGGTGACTATGATAAGCTGAGCATTGTTCTCCACATCTCTCCAATGACCTTTTTAGGTGTTGGATCATCGGGTCCTCTATCTCGTTGACCTGAGGTAAAGTATAACCATCCATCCCAAAACCCTACCAGTGTGGTTTTCACACGATAGGGAAGTTTCCCAACTACCGACCATTTCTACAAAATCAAGGACGAAATAGAGAATTAGTACAAAAACTAAAATTCCTAAAGTCGAGAGTGACCAAAATATGGTAACCTAGGAAGTAGAAACCACTAGATAAAGGTAACAAAGAAATAAGTAAAAGGGCCTTATACTTTAGATAGAGTTAGGTTGAACGTTGAAGAAGCATTTCAAAAGATATAAGAAATATAGAAAATGATCCACACATATATACATAATCAACGGCTAAGATTGGTTTTTGTAGTACTCACACTAAAATCAGTAGGAGATTCAAATAAGAATGTATATTTAAGTTAGATTTGGAGACTTAATCTTGGCCCTCCATTTGATTTGATCGGATGGTTTACAATTGACCTCTCATTTTATTCATAATTCAACCATGAATTGCGACGGTCATGAATTGTGCGGGTGATTACGACCGTTGGATATAATAGATCCGCATCTAACCGATAGCTAGTTGTTCTTTCATTTTCACCTAATTATTAATTCACCTATGTCCAATATTCCAATGCGAAAAAATGTGAATGTGTTTTTTGACTAGTAGTTAATTTCATCCAGCAAGAGATCCAGATCAAATGAAGGGAAGGATTAAAATTATCTTACTAATGAATCCAACTGAAACTGGAAGACTTCTCCAACGAGGATCATTTTCTTGGTTTCAGGGTGTTTCTCTGTAGTCCCACCGGCAATAACGATAGAATTGTTGACAACTACCCATGCAAACTCTATGTGGGAATCGGGCTTGGGCATAGGAGGTAAAACCTTCCACTTCAACTCTTCATCTAACATGTAAACATCACTATATACAACCTGCCATAATTTTGAAACTTTAATCACATATATTAGTTGACACTCTCAAACAACTACCTCAATCAATATCTTTTAATAAGTTGCTACTAAATAATTAAGTATATGATTATTCTTTTCTAACACAGTAATCCCAACTCTTCAACGTTTAAACTACAATTACTACTTGTACCTTATGATGTCCTCAAATTTCCTTACTAAACTCAAATCAATATTGAAGTTGGAAGTAGTTACTTTAATGTTCGAAACCAACATATGTCAAGCACTAGAGAGTAAGACTAGTGTCTTAACTATATTACCTCGTTTCTCCGTGAACATTTAAATATAGGTGAATTTGGTTTGGCCATAAAATCACCTTCTTGACCACCAATCACATATAACCTATCATTGACCACAATACAAGACCTGAAGCAAAAAATAATCAGTGATATGTATTAAAAAAGATCTCATAACATAGGAGTGTACCAAATTACTTGCAAAACAGCAATTCCAAACAACAGATTCCAGCAACTGATCGATAACAAAATAACCACCCAACGATGAAGATAAGAATTAATGAAGAATCTACTTTTCCAATGTGGTATAATTGGTTTCACTAGGTGCCCCTCTTGATTTTTGTCATATTCCCTATTCCTTCATATCTTTTCAAGTATATTGAGGCAAAACATTTGACCATTTTCCTCCAGTTACATCATATGTTGAAAAGGGAAAAAGAGGGGGGAAACTTTAAATGGGTTAGTCAGCACTAATGAGATCCCTAAGACCCTAACTCCTACAATGGCAGGTGCCTTGTTTGTTGAGCCCGACACTTTCCTACAGTAACTAACTGAAGATAGATATAGCAATTGCAACAGAAAATTACCTGTGTGGGCCACCACGAGGTATGGATATTTCTGGTTGCCATTCCTTCTCTAGAACTTTCCCATCCTTGACAGCAATGCTCCAATGATCTACAGCTGGTGTATATCGATCTTCCTTGCTGCCACCCATCACATGTAGTCTACCTCTCCAAAGTTGAGTTGCTGGCGCATACCTGGCATTGATACATACATGAAGAGGATATATAACCAAACATAAAAAGAACAAATGATTAAAATCATGAGGTTATTCCAGCCCTTGCAATGGCTCAAAAAGGTATTTAAATATGGTAAGTTGTCCTTCAATTCTTAACCAATGTTCGAGAGTATATACGGCATGTACCTACCTACACCCATGAGGAAAAAAGAACATAATTTATAACTCATGGTGCTACCAGCAGCCAATCGTTTTAAAAGGATAACAAATATACAATCCAGGTTAACAAGTATTAGATGACTTCAATCCTATATCTATTTTTCAAGGATCTTGACATCCCTGAATTACTTATAAACATGCAAGGTTAAACATGCTATAGGAGAGGTGACAGCCCATTTTCCAATAAACGCTTATATAGAGAAAACTTATAGAATTGACATTACGGGGTACATCTGTTTGTCTTCTTGGTTCTTTTTTTAATGTTCATTTTTCGGTATAGGTTTTTGTGTCTGGGGCGTCTTTTTCCAGATAATGTACATACCTAGGGACTGGTAAAGGGGGCATGTCCTGCCATTTCTTGGTCTTAGAGTCTAGCACAAATGTATGTGCCGTTGGTCCTCTACACTGTGGACCATATTGTCCAGTGACTATATAAATATATCTTCCATCTGTCACCATTCCTAAATGGGAATGTGCCATTTCTTTTGGCATATCAAATCTTCCTCCCCACGTGTTGCTTGTAAAATTGTATACATCAACATGAGAATGCACCTGCCAAGAGAAAAAAAAGTCTTATTACTTCCTCCACCCAAGTAAAAATTGCAGGTAATGCATGCTCAGAATCAATTGCAAGTGTGCAAAAGGTTCTCACAAAATCAATAGTTCCATATCCTGCAAAAACAAATAGTTGATCCTTGATTTGTATTGCTGCCCCATCAAGACGGGGCACTGGTGCCTCTGTCATCTTCTCCCATTTTAGTTGTGGTCCAGGCAAATCAGCAAAAGTTTTAGACAGGATTCTCCCATGAATACCATCTTTTTTATCTTTATCATTTACCACCTATCATATAAGAATTTGGCATTCATTAGTACTTATATTTACATACTACAGTACCACATAAAGTGATTTGACATAATAATATTAGCATTTGATGATGATATATACACAGCAAAGATGACAAGAAGCATTTGGCTAATGACATATTCCAGTACCACATAAAGCATTTGATAAGTACAAAAGCAAAACAAACTTGGCAAATGATCGACTGATTTAATGGGCTGGTATTGACTACCGATTATTGAAGAAGACCAAGCTGGGCATTTCTCGAAATCAGCAAAAATATGAAGTTGATCAATAATTTCAGGACTGGTGGGATCGCACCACAGTCCTACCATCCACCTCCTGGATACCGCCTTTTGGTTGAAGTATGGTTTTGTTCAATTGTGGCATGTATTGTCATTATCGATGCATATATGAATATTGTAGTATGGTCTATGTGATACATGCGCATAATTCTTGTGAAATCAGAGAGCAATTGTGAAGATGAAAAATATTAATCTCAGGTGAAAAGAGGAATACATACGTATTTATACATGATGTATACAAGGAATGAACTATTGACACTAATAGTCCCTATACTTATATAAAGACTATATATAAATCCAATACTCCTCCTCAAGCTCGAGCATATATATCATAGGCACCAAGCTTGTTATATATAAATGCTATTCGGGGTCCTCTTAGAGGCTTTGTAAACCCATCTCTCCCAGTTGGTCATTTGAATTAACAAACTCATCGATGATAAGACCATGCAACAGCTTTCCCCTTATAAAAATGACATTCGATTTTAATATGTTTCATCCTCTCATGAAACACTAGATTGGACGCGATGTGAAGAGCAGCTTAATTATCACATACAAGTTTCATCCGAGAGACCTAGCAAAATCTTAGTTCCTCAAAGAATTGTTTGATTCAAACTAGTTCACACATTGCATTTGCCATAGCTGAGTATGACCTAGCTACAACAGTCTGCTTCTTCCACGACAGTTACCCCTAAAGAGAACACAATATCCAGAAGTGGATTTTAGTATTTCTACTAAAGGGGCACCTGCCATAATAGTTTCTATATAGCATGATATATCTGTACTTCCTTTGTTTCATATAGCAAGTCTTTCCCAGGAGATCATTTGATTTATTTTAAGATTTGTAGAGCAACTTCCCAATGAGTGTGACACGGAGCATACAAAACTAACTATGCTCACAGCAAAAGAAATGTCCGAAAGCTCCTGCTAGGAGTTTGATATTAGGATCAATCAGAGACTTAACAAGTTTACAGTTGGTTTAATGTGCTTCCTCAGAAATATCTATAGCATATTTCCTCTGAGATATTGAGATTCCATCTTAGATTTTGCAACTTGCCTAGGAAGTATCTCAGATTCAACATGTCTTTAGTCTGAAAGTGTTTGAATAAGCGTTCTTTCAACTGCTTAATGCCTTCATAATCATTTCTAGTTATAACTATGCCATTAACATACACCATCAAGTAAATGCACCTTACCCCTAAAACGTGATAAAAAACTGCATGATCAGACTCACTCTATTGCATCCCAAAGTCTTTCACCACATTACTAAACCCCCCAAACCATGCTCTCGGAGATTGTTTCAAACCATAGAGTGATTTCCGTAGCCTACTAACTAAACCGGTCCAACGGATACTTGAAGGTCAACATGAAGAAAGGCATTCTTGATGTCCAGCTGGTATGGAGGCTTGCAACCATAGTCAATAGAACGTGAATACTTGTCATACTGGGAACCGGAGGGAATGTATCGCTATAGTCTAGATCGAAAATTTGAGTATAACCCTTGGCTACTAAACGAGCCAGCTTGCCATGAGACCCAACTTTAGGGTGAATATCCTCCGACATCCAACATTAGATTTCTCAGGAGGCAACAAAACTAAATCTCATGCCCCATTCTCATGTACCATTGACATCTCATCTACCATCGCCATGCACCACCCCAAATGAGATAAGCCTCATTGACAGTCTTAGGAAGAGTTACTAATGCAAGATTGATAACACACACTAAAAAGGTGGTTGACAAGCGATCGTATCTACCATAATTATAAATGGGATAAGAGTTGAGAGTGGAGTGCTTACCTTTGCGTTGGGCAATAGCGTAGAGGATGAGTTAGGGCCACCGAAGGTGAATCTGTGCCTTCGGAAGTAGTAGGAAAAGTAGGTGGAGGGGGCAACAATGATAAGTTTGAAACGGAGGAGGATCGAAAACACGGAAGGACCAAACCAATAGTAGACCTATCAAGGGACTCGGTAGAGAACTGGAGTTGATGATCAAAGAATGTGACATCCGCAACCATGAAGTACTTGTTTAGGTTAGGAGAGTAACATTTGTAACCTTACTTAGTCTAGAGTAGCCAAGAAAGACACACTTGACTCTTTAGGAGCGAGTTTATCTCTACCTGGTTCTAGACAATGAACAAAGCAAACAAAGCCAATAGGATGTAAGAGAAGATGATACGGGTGTTGATTTGGAAAGAGAATAGAAAAGGGAGTCGGTAGAAAAATGGAGTTGATGATCAAAGAATGTGACATCCACAACCATCAAGTACTTGTTTAGGTTAGGAGAGTAACATTTGTAACCTTACTTAGTCTAGAGTAGCCAAGAAAGACATGACTCTTTAGGAGCGAGTTTATCTCAACCTGGTTCTAAACAATGAACAAAGCAAACTAAGCCAATAGAATGTAAGAGAAGATGATATGGGTTTTGATTTGTAAAGAGAATAGAAAAGGGAGTTTGATTTTGTAAGATAGAGGAAGACATACGATTTTGTCAATAAATGAAGAACACAACAAGATTACCCTCTTATAGACACGAAGGTTGGATAGGGTGGTTAAATACAACGGATTAGGGTTTCACAATGGCTCAAATACCATGTGAAATCAGAGAGCAATTGTGAAGATGAAAATTATTATTCTTGCGTAAAAAGGAGGAATACAAAGTTACAAACATATTTATACATGAACTATACAAGGAATGAACTATTAACACTAATAGTCCCTACACTTATACAAATACTATATATATATATATACATATATATATATAGAGAGAGAGAGAGAGATCTAGCAGTTCTTGTTAACATCAAAATCAAGAGGTGATGATTATTAGAAAGAATTTCATAGAGATTTAAACATCCCTGTATTGAGAAAGCAATCACTATGAGATGAACTTGGGACCTTGACGATGAATAATGGAGGCTTTGCTGAATGTTGGTCAAGAGAAATGACAATATAGTGTTAAGAGTGATAGAAGTTGTTTGTCAAACCATTGTTGGAAATGCTAATGAGTCATGGATAAGTATATCGCCAAAAAACAAGTAAAAGGTATTACAGTGAAAAATCAAGGCCTCAAAAGTAGAATGGTAAAAGGTGGACGAAAAAGAATGGAAGTGCAAAAGAAAAAAGAATGGCAAAAGACGAAAGAAAAGGGCAAACAAAAAGAATGGTAAATTTGTAAGAAAAGGGGTCATCCAAGTGATGAACCAAAGCAAGATATTGTCTTAAAATGTTTTATTCTTTCCATTGGTGGTAAAATGAGAAGCTTTGGATCTTATGGCATGAGCATCTACATATCAAGGGTTTGTCATTACAACATAATAGACAAACAAAGGAATGGTTCCATTTATAATTTTCTCGATTGATTTATGAGGTAAAGATCTTCGAAATGTATCCAACTTTACACCTTTTGCTATTGTGTATCGAATATTAAAAAGTTATATTGTGTGTATCAAACTTTTAATTCCTCGCTATTGAGTATTAATGTCCTATTTGGATAGCCTTTTGCCCTTTTGTGCCCACGTTTGAATTTGAGGGTAAAGAGCTTGCTTGTTCTACACTTCTACGGGATCCGGTATGTACCGAACTTAAACTTTTTTTTTTCTTTTCTTGTGTAACCAAAATTTATACAATAAAAACAAATTAAAAGTATGATACATAGAATAGAAACATCTAAAGTTCAATACACACAATAGCAAAAGATGTAAAATTAAATACATTTTGAATAACATTGCAACTTAATATATGTGAAGGAAGCGTTCATGGAATATTAACCTGGAAGTTTTTTTGTTAGAAAAGCCGAAAAACCTTTTAATGGCTTGATTTAGTTTATGTTGATAAATGTTAGGCTATGCAGACAGAGGGGGCGTTTGTTCATTAAAAAAAGCTCATAATACATCTTAATCTAATTTGGTATAACATTGTAAGATGTAAAGGGTGTTTCTTTTCTTTTTCATTAAGATGTGACAACTTTCAAATCTAAATCACTAAGACAAAGATATACATCTATAAACCTCTTAAAGTTATAACACGCCGAACTTCAAAAAACGATGAATAACAACAAACCTCAAATTTCACTCCTCAAACCATCCGTGACACCTAATTATTCACTCCGACCATTGCCGCTCTACACTATATCACACTCACTGAATTTTGCCGCCTTACTCACATTCCGTAACCCTTGAATGCCCTCGAGTTTAGAGGTTCAAGCTAAACCATTAGTAGCTATGACCGTTCTTGACGAGGATAACAAAAACAAAGCTTGGACTTCATCTTCAAACTTAATATCCACAAATAGCAAGCGGGATAGCATTGAAATCATTAATGTGTGAGGTAATTGACTCGCCTTCTTTCATTCTTGTGTTTACTAGTTGTGTAATCAGAAATACCTTGTTAGAAGCACAAGGCTTCTCATACATGTTTGACAAAGCTTTCATTAATCCATTTGCAACAAGTCTCCTTCACAATGTTAAAAGCCACACTTTTGGCTATTGGGCTTTTCTGTCAAGAGCATCCCATTTATCCTTTCATCTTCGGGTATTATTCGTGTCAAGGCTTAAACCAAATCCTTCTGACAGTAAATCCTCAATTCGCATATTCCACCATCTAAAATCTTCTCCATCAAACTTTTCGATTCTGGTTTTTCGTGCTTAGGAGCCAAAACGAACGTCCCTGCTACCTGTTGTACTGGCTTGACCATTATCACAAACTACTAGTGCTTACTAATCGAGTCAAGACAGAAGGTAGTGTTCAAACACAGCAGTGGCCAGCTGCCTAAACTGGACGGATGTTCTATTGCACACAACCCTTTGCACTCGGTCTACAAATAAAAGAGGCAACGATTTTTTAGTAGACCACGTGAATTTCAGACGAACAAAAACAGAATGCCTTTTGGTAGCTGTCAGCGGTCATTAGCTGAAAGGCTGCTTCCTGTTGGTCGATCGAAAAAAAGAACCGTGATTACTTCGTGTTGGCCATCGAAAAAGAAAGGCACAAACCCTAGCTTCTCTAGGGTGAGCGGCGGCTGAAATTTGACCAAATCAAGAGACTGAAGCTCACGGGTAGAAAACGGAAACCGAAAGCAAGAAAGAACACAAGAATATAATGTGGTTCGGCCAAAAGGATTGACCTACTTTCCACAGGGGCAACTAGCATTTCTCTTTACTATTGAGGTGCTACAATGTTCACTAGTACAGTGAGATCATTATATAAAGAAAACATAATTAGGGTAATAATCTAACTATGCAAACAAGAACATCTAATTATGGAAACATGATCATCTAACTATGGAAACGAAAGAGGACTTAGGGCCAGCCGAACCGGTGATTATATTCAAACGAGCTTTGATTTTTTCCTTTAGAAAGCAAGTTTTGAGAAGTTCATACCTTTCGAGACAAAAGTGAATATGTGACAAGAAATTGACGAAAAAACATTCTCCAAGGAGTAGTATTCAACAATATGGTGTTCCATAATCCCTATGTTGTACTATTTCTTTCTCGTATGTAAAAGAAGCTTGATGTAACATGTTAAGAGGACTTAAAAGCCTCATTAAGTCTAGATGATCCAAGGACGGGTGAAACTTCAAATAGATTGGGTATCACGTAACCATCGAGTGGAAAGCATTGATCAAGTCGAGGCCTAAAATTAATTTACAAAAAGCTCTTATCATATTTTTGTGTTTGTTATGCTCATACGGCTTTCTTAGTGCCACAAGGTAGCATAGCACGAATCATTTTCTTAACGTTGCGTTCTCAAGTCTAAGAAGGAAAGAAAGGGAATCATTTCCTTCCAAATCCTCTAAAATATGTTCACGCTAAAATTGACTTATCCCCTATGCAGTTATCGCGGTGGGAAATCAAATAGCGGTCGAGGTCCCTGATTTGGGATAGCGGTTTTCGCGGTGGGATAGCGGTTTATAATATTACGTAGAATATATATATATATATATATATATATATATATATAATTAAAATCATAAAACATAAACTAAAAGCATAGTATAAAACTTATTTAGTACACTAATATTATAAATAGTCTTCATGAAATTATTAAAAGCAATACTACATTACTACTAAACCAATAGCTAACTAAACTGAGATACTTCATGTCTTCATGAAATTATTAATTGGCAGAAACATTCAATGAGATAAACATACTACAGGTCAACAGCTAGTCAACTACAATATAAGAAAAATTAAAACAAAGGGCAATGAGCTGTTGGGCAGAAATTATAAAGAGTAAACAAAATTAGAGAAATTAAAACAAAGGGCAGAAATTATAAAGATTAAACACTAAAAAGAAGCTTTCCGATCGTTCTCTGTTGAAGGCTAGTCTCGACTGTTGCAGTGTTGTGAGCAGTGAGCTGATGAAGGAAGATCTCGTGGAAGATGAAGGGAAAGACGCACGAGGCCTGGAGCGCAGCTGCTTGCTCGCGTGAGTCCTGGAGGCTGGAGCACAGACGAAGGGAAAGATCGAGTGGAACGGTGGAAGATGAAATCGTGGAAGATCGACCTGTGTTGACGACGGGAACAACGCACAAAGGAAAGACGGAAAGAAACATTTCTAGGTTTAATAGTATAATGGGGTGGGCTAAATGAAGTTAACTGGGCTAACAGAAACATGTCTGCCAAACTAAAAAAAATTGAAAAACGCTATTATCGGCTGAATTCCGCTACACCGCTATTCGAATAGCGCCGGGATATCGGAAATAGCGCCGCTAATAGCGGCTCCGCTATTTCCGACCGCTATATGAAACCGCTATATTTTCTAAGGCCGCTAACCGCTATCCCACCTGTATCCCAGCGAATTTAACTGCCCAGCTTATCCCCTTCCAAATCCTTCCATTTCCTCTCCTTTGATTCCTTAAGTGTGTTTCCTTCCAAATCCTTCCCTTTCTCCCCTTTAACACTCTGTTCTCGAGTCTAAGAAGGAGAGGAAAGGAAAGAGAAGGGGGAGGAAATCCTTTCCTTCCAAATCCTCCCATTTTTTGGAGGAAAGATTTTGGTGTAAATTAAGCTTGAGTTCCCCAACCTAATCCCTCCATTTCCTTCCCTTTCCTTCATTTAATGAAACTTGAGGACACCTACTGTTTTAATTTCCTTCCAAGTCCTTCCCTTTCCTTTGTAAAAAAAACTCGAGAACAGAGTGTAAAAGAACTCGAGAACACGGTGTAAGGCCACACCAAGCTTAGGAAAAGATTAGTATGAGACACTAGGATGGAAAGGGAAAGAAAAGGATGAATAGGTTGGCAAAGACAAGAGGGTTAAAACAAGGTTCCTTAATTAAATCATAAACAATAAGATGAAACAATAGTAGTATGACGTTGAAATTTCATGTAAAATCTTGGACCGAAAGCAACTAGCATGTGGCAAACTAGTAGACAGAGTAAAGATGAGAACCACCACTTTAATCTCTAAAGGAAATAGATCCACCAAGATATTTAGGAAAACGGATTACTTCAAACCACCATGATCGAAGATGAGATCTCTAAAAGAAATAAGATTTTTCGAGAAATAAAGGCTGAACTACATCAAATTTCATACTCAACAAGTGTACCTTTTACATTCCAGTTACCTCTATTATATAGAAAAATTCAAATTCTAAGCGCTAGACAACATAAAGCTGAAGGTGTAAGGATTTGTCTTTAACGTACACTAAATTCAGCCAATAACAAAAACAAGCATAAAGTGAGCTTCAGCAACTTTTTAGCACTCACTTTGTCTCTTTTCCATTTCTGGTAGCAACCAATAAGCTAACTTAGTGAGCTCGTCAGACTTGTATATAACTGGTTTTATTCTCTTCATTTTCCAAGTAATTTCCCGATCAACAAACTTACTAAGGCGACTACAGTCATACACATTATGATTTATGCATGTGCATGTGATCTGGTTATTGAAACAAAATAAGGATCAAAAGGCTCAAGCACGTCGTTTGGAGAAAAGTAACTCCTTGTAATCAGGATCACCCAAAAAATTGGGGTACCAAAAGGTTGATGAAGAACTTTTGACTCTTTGACAAGTTGTTTAATGCAGATAACAAGGCACTATAGATCGAGACAACTTCTCTTATGCCACAAAAAGAACATGCATAAGAATGGTTGAAGTGTATGCAGTGAAGGAAGCTCTATAAAAGATGAAAGCATACAAGTTTTAGGAGTAATCCATATTGAAGTAATACCATGGCAGGATTAGCTTCAGCTGATTTGGCCGTGAGTAGCATATTTAGGATAAAAATAGTGAGTTGAATAAGAGTATATTTGTCCATTTCTAAGAATATATTAGGCATCCAACATTGTTAAGAGTTATTGAGATGCCAAACTTATAAGAATATCACATGAGCATAGCAACATGATGAAACTGGGGCATGTTCATATATTTTATGAATTGGGCATAGCAACAAGTACGTCTAGAACACTTACTAAGGGTTGTTCATAAAGAACATCAAGATCACATGCATTCAATGAACCCTTAGGCATCAGATACAGAAGATGAAGAGGTAAAAAACATCAGGAGTCTATTATATCCAGACTAAATAATATGATAAATAAGTAAAGACTAAATGGAAAGTGTAAACAATGGTTCAGTTGCTTTTAAAAGGCAAATATCTCCCCGAAATACCTACTTTCAAGGGGTAAGTTATCTCCTAGATGCAAAATCTGATATTCAACAAATAGAAAATGGATATTTATGAAAGAAAATAGCCTTAGATGGCAGATCTGGACAGAAAATTAACTCGTATTCAGATAGATTAAATGCTCAGCATCTCAGATTTGTTCACAAAGTAGTTAGAGATAAGACAAAAGGCTGCTGGTTTATACGAAATAGTCGTAACTGAAGCAATGGATTACTCAAAGTAGGAACAAGTATATCTTGAGGTCCTTTGATCTCACAAGTTAATGGACTTACTGGCAAATATGGTTTCAGAAGAGTTTTTCTCAAGTATTATTTAGCATGGATGGTAAAGAAAGATGTAAAAAACGCTAAATCCATGTTTTTATTAACATAATAAAATCAGCGAGCAGTATCTTGTATTACAATCACGGATAATGCAGAAAAGTAAGAAACGATACAAAAAGAAAAATGGAAGAAATGTACCTTGGCAGAGTAATTGGAGGAAACAGGTAGGGGAAAGTAAGAGAGAGATGTGGAAGTAATAGTAGAAGAAGAAGCCCACAGTAGATCTGCGATAAGGGCTGCTCCGAGAAGGCCAACGCATGTGAATACAAACTTGGTCGATTTCCTATGCTTTCCGGCGGCAGCCCGCGCCATGTCTGTAAATCGGTAGCCGACTCGACAACGCAGAGTTTATAGTGATGGTGGTTTCTTCAGCATTTGGTAAGGGCGGAGCAACGCAGGTACAAGTTACAACACCGTCATCAAAGGGTTTATTCGATACTAAATGGTATGGTTTACATTAGCAAAGCCAGAGTGATGCTGTGATGGTGGTAAGGGTTTGTTAGTTTATTTATTGAGTTTAAAGGGATGATTTGGTGTTTGGTTTAACTTTTTAGTTTTAAGTTTATTTTTAGTAAAAATAAATTATTTTTTATAAATCAAGTAAAGATAGCTTTTTTTTCTTTACATGAACTTATTTTTATATAATTACACCCCAATCCTTTTTTTTTCTTTCAATACATTCTCTTCCTCAAATGTAAACTATGTCTTTTATAGTTATTTCACAATAATAAGCTAAGGCAAACATTTTTTCAAAAGTAACTTATTAGCTTATAAGTTATAAGCTAATCTAAAGACTTTTTTTACTAACAAGCTAAACAACTAAAAAACTCTTGAGCTAAAAAAGCTAACAAACTTAGGCTCAAAAAATAAGCTTACCCAAACACCCCTAAGTGCTTTGATGTGGTGTTTCATTGACCAAATGTCATGGTTCAAATTTTGTTAAGGATAAAGTGGAGTAGTTTAGGAGTCGTAAAAAAAAGAGTCAGTTATTACAACTAACATTTAAGTGTCATCTTTTCTATTTTTTATAAAAAATTCTAATAATATTTCTATATTTTCTCAAATACATTTAGAATTATCAATGCTCTAAAAACCTTAAACCTGGCATATTGTTAAGGATTTTTAATTTTAGCTTATTTGATTTTAAGACTAAAATAATTTTATAATAAATATATTCAAATCATGTAATAGAAATATTTCTTCATAGTTATTTATAACAAGTAGATCAGATTGATTAAGAAAATATATTAAATTTTCATTATCCGATTTGTGATACTATTTTATTTTGGGAATCATTTCGAAAATGACGTCATAACATCTTACTTCACTCTTCAAGTACTTTATTTGTTATTTTTGTCTTCTGTCGTGATTAGGGGTGTTCATTTTCGGATATCCGGATTTTCGGATATCCGAAATTTTCGGATAGTGGATTTCAGTATCCGAATCCGAATCCGAAAGAACTTTCGGATTCGGATATCGGATATCCGAAATATCCGAAAATTTCAAAAAAATATATTTTTTATATAATTTTTAAAAAATATATAATTACTAAATAACCATATTTTAAACTTTAATTACCAAAATTAGCTCAAATATGTTTCAAAATGAAAAAAATATATGTATATAAAAATATATATGTTAAGAAAACTATATAAATAAGCATATAAAAAATAAAAAATAAAAATTATTTTTCGGATATCGGATATCCGAATATCCGAAACTTCCAAAAAACACTATCCGAATCCGAATCCGAAAATTCGGATATCCCGAAATTTCGGATATCCGAATTTTCGGATAATTTCGGATCGGATTTTCGGATAATCAATTCGGATGTTCGGATTCAGATTATTTTGAACACCCCTAGTCATGATTTGTTATTTTATTTTCTGATACTATTTACATACAGGTATTAGTTATCGATATATGTATTATACACAGGGTATTATTTGTTTAATTATTTGTTTGGACGTTTTATAATTATTTTACTATACACAAACATTTAAAAATAAATTTATTTATCCCTATGTTTATACATAGGGTGTTAAACTATAATAATAATAATAATAATAATAATAATAATAATAATAATAATACTAATAATAATAACGGTATAAAATAATACATGTCATTTAATAAAGTGTAATTTTATCATTTTAGTATTTGTTTATTATAGAGGTATGTGAGTGTGTTATCTCACTTAAGTGTTGATAACAACATATATCCATCCATTTCTCATAAAATAATTTCAGCTTGAAAAGAAGTGATGTTTTATAAGAAAAACATTGAATAAAGGTACTAAATGACGCGAGAGTGGTGGCACTCCTAGTTGGTGATCGAGACTTGTGGTAAAGGTGGTGGTAGCGGAAGGTGGCAGTGGGAACTGGGAAGTGATGACGGGATGTGGTGATAGTGGTGGTCGGCGCGACGGGTGGTGTATGTGTGTTGGTTTTTATGACTTGCATGTTTTGACCCAAAACAATTATAGCTAATTCTAGAAAGTGAACGTATGGATTTGAAAAAGTAAAAGTTGTAATGTTTAAAAAAACTCAATTTAACCCAAGTACTCTAAAAAATTACTAAATTTGAATCAAATCTAACAATTTTAGTTGAAATTGTCACCCATAACCACATCACATCAAAAAATTTGGCTCAAATATCATACATTTTATCGAGATAAAAAACACACTCCACACCCTTGCTGTTCCACGACCATCGGGTCCACAACCATGCCATGATGTTATGCCCCTCAGATCATAGTCATAACATTACAAGTTTTCCATGTACCTGACACCAGTCGTGTAGAGGAGGGACTACATGGCCCGTGTAGACCATTTGAACGTGTTGTATGCTGCTTGTGATATAAGTAGCTCTGGGACAGGGAGATGGCAAAAGAATAGAAAAGAATGATGAAAGCAACAAGTAATACAGTTGAAACTCAAAACACCAGCCAACCTTCCTTCCTACACAATGGAACATGAAAACCAAACCCACTATCTTCCATGAAAAACCTATTCACAATAACATACAACTGCACCCAACCCCACTAGTATCTACCCAACCTATATATATATATATATATTTTTCATTCATAAAAAACTTGCAAGTTTCAAACACAAACTGCTGCTACCCCGTTGTTTGATTCCTACACGGGTATGACATCGACTTTAGACGCATCTTCACATCTTAAGACTATTCCCTCCAGGCTTCCTGGCAGCATACACTTTGTCCACTGGCAGCCTGTCGTGAATGCTTCTGACGGGGGAACTATCATTAACACATTCTCATTCCTCTGCACCACTCCCATCACACTCACCGTGCTACCTTCCTTGATGTACCTGTCATCATCATCATCATTATTTTAGTTACTACAGTTAATTCTCCTCGTTATTATTATTATTGAAATCAGTCACTTTAACATGGGAACATGAACACACAATCATAACAGCTTTACCCTTCTTTTAATCTCATGACACGATCGTCACTCGACAGATTTCTCTCTCCCAACCACCTGATAAAGTCGGGGGACAGGTCTTTATTCACAGGGGGGTTGACATCAACAACCACTGATTCATCCACATAAGGGGTCACCCTTGCTCCATACCCTGTCTTTACCAATGCTCTTAATCCAGATTGGAAATCTGATATGTAGAAGTCCACCACATGCCTCTGCACCCATCAACCAAACACAACACAACATTAATTCATACCAATACATTTACCACAATAGCTAACAGCTAAGAGAGAGGGAGCTACTCACTTCCGATGACCTGAGTCCCCACGTGAATCTACGATGTCTAGGGTTGGCTGCTTTCGAGTCCCATCCTCTATACTCGTACAAGCTGGTACAAGTGTATACACATCTTGGAACCTTTTGAAAAGCCGACTCCAGAGGTACATTTCCACAGGTCACCACCTTCCACAGATTAACTCACACTTCAAAAACCATCATCAACTAATCTAACCACATCACTTGTAAGTTGAACATAAAAACATCCCCTAACTTCTTCCAACAGAAAAAAAGAAAAGAGTGCAAGGAAAGAAAGAAAATATAAAAAGCATGGGGAATACGTACCCCAGAAACCTTGACATATTGGCCGTCTTTTGCGGTTCTAAGCTCAGCATCTGGATAACGGGCTATAAAACCAATGATAGATCGTCTACCATAACAAGTATTCCAAGTGAACAATGTGGCGACAACGATGAAAAGAACCACCACCACAACCAGGAGGATACCATTGTGGACTGCCCCAAGAATAAAACCACCAGCAATAAATCCCATCACAAACAGCAGAACCATGGACCATAGAATTATCTTAGGGAAACCCTTGTTGAAAGAATAGTCATCATCTTTAGTAAGAGTGGTGACCGCCTGATTGTGAGCAACACCATGTGCTTTCATCGAACCCTTGGAGTCCAGAGGACCAGAGAACTTCCGTGGAGCCCCAGATGAATTAAGGGGCCCCGAAGAGATTGGACCAGATGTAATGAGGCCTGTTGCAGGCAGAACAGGTGGCAGAGGACCTGAATTTTGGCGGTTAACGGGTGTGACTCCACCCGATTGAGGACCAGACGACTTTTTTATATTTAGAGGCTCTCCATGCTTATTTAGCGGGCCAGAGTTTGACTTTTTGACTACCAAACCACCAGTTGATACAGGGCCTGATGTAGAGTAGCTAGACCTAGCAGCATTAGGTATAGGGCCTGAATGCGAAGCCACTCCTGTGAAAGAAGCTGTTCTTGAAGAAGGACCACCGCTTATTATTGGCCCGGATTTCCTTCCCTTGGAGTTGGAGCCATCAGTATTGATATCAAACATCTTTCCAAGCTCTCCTGATTTTTTTATGTCACCACCAGTATAAACCATAGCTGAAGAGCTCATAGTTGGAGCTCTTTCTTTTGGCTGCTCAGGCCGCCCTGATACATAAAGCCCATTACTGAGCTGATGAGATGGGAATCTGGAGCCCATCAGATTTCCTTATGCCCTGAAGAAGATACATAGGTGATCAAAGAAATGGCTTATTTATGTGTGCATACATATACTAATCAAGGATCAACGCCCATATTCACAATCATCAATGTGATCTGAGTGAACCAGAGGGCGGTGTATGTATAACTTTAGCCATTTAAAGCCCATTACACCGTAAATTGAGTTTATTTATTATGCCTTTTGTTATCTAATAATAAAGATAGTTTGCTTTATTAAATTTGCCACACAGGATACTAATCCCTAAATACGCGCAATGAATTCAAATTCTAAACATTTCCAACTCACTTAGAATTAGAAACACGTCCCCTGCATCCTTTACCTTCAGTTGGTTCATCAGCAATAAGCATATCAAAGAAGTGGAAGAGAGAACTAACATTCCAAGATATGAGACTCCTTGTTTCCATACCCAAGCAAATAAATTAATAATAAATTTATTATTTGGATTTAGTAATAAAATTATAAATCTAATAATATTAAAGAAATAACAATTGTAGATTTATGCCTATTATATTCTGCTAGCTTGACCATTGGTTTGCATGGGAAAATACTTATTGATATCTTTCATACTCAACAAGTTTTCCCTCAGAGGTTTTTTAATGGAAAGGCGTTTAAAGCAAGAATAGAGTAAAATCCAAACATTCATGTACCATGTTACCGTTATCATGTACTAAGATTTGATACTTAAGTCTGGAGGCAACATAAGGAAGGGAAGGGCTATATCACATTTCAACAGATGAAAGAAGGCATCTAGTAAAAGGAAAAATCAAGAATCTTCAGCCATGGAAATAGGAAATCTATACTAAAAACATACGTGCACGATGGGGACTAGCAATATAAAGAAAGAAGGTCCAGATTTGAGAAAAGAAACTTCCAATAAACGAGCAAATCTTACATACCAAGACTGCATCTTGAAGAGGAATAGATAATAAAGAAAGCCAATAGCATTCACATACTGGAATTAGCAAGCGATATAATCAACCAACCAGCACAAAAGATAGATAGATCCCGGACGGAAAAGGGTACAAGAAAAGCACATAAGAGCAGATCCAGGAGGTTTAGAAATGAAACCAACCAAGAGATCGAAGAGATTATTGTAATAAGACATCTGAAAATTAAAAGAAGCAAGCACGAGGGAGGCTCAGATTTAAGTTAACCTACAGATATTATTAACACATATCACTCGAGGAAGAAGCAAAACAAGATCTAACCAAAAACCAACAAGATAAATGTATAAAAATCAGCAAGGGAAGATGTACGAACCTGGAGAAGCAGGTAGGAGGGGGAGAAAGAAACAGAAATCAAATCTGAGACTGAAACTGAGAGAGTATGATCGAGGAGTGAGCAGTTAAGAGTCAGGTGTGGGTGGTGCTGATGTCAATGTTGATGTGACGCCATCCATTGAGAAAATCTCAAAAAAAAATCTAATCTTTTTTCTTCTCTTTCAGCCTTGAATAGTCAGTCTTGAAGCAGCAGAAGCAGTAACAACTGGTCTGGTGGGTTTGAGGTTTTTTTTCTCTTCACTCTTCTCTTAGCACCCAGATAATATTCCAGAAGAGAAACACACACTTGAATAATAATAAACAATATATATTACTTGCAGAAATGACAAACAAGTGGCCAATACAGTAGTATCTCATCGTATATAAGTATACAACTACTGAGAGAGACAGAGAGAGTTTGGGTGATTTAATTATTTAAAAATACATAAAATGGAGCATTTTCTCAGAAAATTAAGGAAAAAAGGGAGGTGATGGAAACACTTTTAAACAAAAAAAGAATGGCACAATGAAGCAAACACACTCCATCCTTCCATCTTTGCGTGCCCTTGTTTAGGGTAGAGTTTGGTCTCTCTTTGGGTCGACCATTTGACCAAATCCAGTTCTAAATAATGCCAAAAACAAAAGATTCATTAGAAAGCATGATGTTGATATATATATATATATATATATATATAATATATAGGAAGAAGTTCTATCGAGAACCATTTTTAATGCGAGAACCGCGAGAACCAATCTGAGCCGTCAAATTCCCCCTCTTTCAATGTCATTGCCCACCCATGAATTTCTCACATACACCCTGTCACACTCGATCCCCCACGCTCTCCATCCATGAATTCCACTTATCAAATCAACGGCTAAGATTGGTTCTCGCACTAAAATCGGTTCTTAATGGAACCCTCCCCTATATATATATATAGGGTAAGGTTATATAAAAAACCTCTCTTAAACATAGAACCTAAAAAACCTCCCTTGTGATGACATGTGGCATTTTGATTAGGGGCAAAACTCGAAAATTAAAAAAAAAACTCCCGCGTGCACCTCCAGCACTCTCCAGCCAAGTTTTTTTTTTAAAAAAAACCCCTCAACTTTAAATGATCATAAGTCATTCGTTTTTATGAATTTAAGCAAAAAAATTATATCATTAGATTCTATTTTTCGTCTTTTTTCAAACAAGACCAGACTTAATATATTTCCGAAACTTTTTTTATTGAAAATGCAAAATTTTCAAAAATTGCATTTTGAGTTGGGTTTCATTTCAAAATGCAAAATGTAAAAAGACGAAAATGCAAAATATCAAAATTGCAGGTCATGCAAGCTTCCAAAATGCAAAATGCAAACTCACAACTCTCATTTCACAATCCAATTCAATGAAAATGCAGCCCAAAATGTAAATTATATACATAAACCCAAAATGCAGGTCATGTAAATGCTTCCAAAATTCAAAAAAATGAAAACACAAGTTTTGGCGTCATCTATAGGTAGAATCCTTGTGGCATCGTCTGTGAGTAAATTAATGCAGTTTTGCCCCATTGATAGTTTGCTTTTGGTATTACAACTGATAATATTCATCATTATAGATATCCATTGATAGTTTTATAGTTTCTTATTTAGTTTAGCTCAATCTTCTGATGTTGGGGATGAAATCAAATTGTCATTTGGCTTATTATGCACCAAGACTGTAATTAGAAGATTATTATATTATAAATATGTCAAAGTGTTAAAACCGGAATATTGTGACTTATTTATAACCGTAAACTATTTGTTAATTATAGGTACTGTATGCGGTGGGATGTGCTACCACGAACAAAGAAAATGCGCGATCGTGCTTGGAAAAAGCTATACATCCAAGTAGCTTTACTAATTAAAATCAAAATTACTAATATTTCCAGTTTATCACAACGAGCAACAATGGCACTTTATTATTGCTATATTAAGAGGGTTGAGTTTGAAGCTAATGCCTGCTAATATTTAATTTTAAATAAACTGCTTAACTAGGTTGATAGCTTATATCAAAACACAATTATTGTCACAAGGTTTTTATAGTTGACAAAACTTGTGTTTTTGTAGCCCAAAATGCAAATTACATATTTAAAACCAAAATGCAAAACACAACACTACAATACAGCTCAAAATGCAAACAAAATTTGCATTTTCAAAAAAAATTAAAAAAATATAAGAAGAGTGGTCTTGATTGAAAGAGGATTAAAAAACTAAAAGATTGTTATAATATTTTTATTTAAATTAACAAAACTTAAATAGTTATGACCATTTAAAAATTTAAGGGAATTTTTTTTAAACTTGAATTGGGGGAGGGCTGTAGCATGTCATGAGTTTTGGGGTGAGAGGAAGGGATTTTCCATGTTTGCCCTTTTCCTTCTTAATTAATATATGATAATTACAATTTTGCCACAAATTAATATGAGTCATTGATCAAGTTAATCTAAAGACTCAAATTGGTTCTTTACGTTCTTTATTTAAGACATTGTTCTTTATTGATGCCATATATATATATATATATATATATATATATATATATATACAATGAACGGATCCGGTGAGAACACATTTTAAGGTGAGAACGATAAGAACATTTATAGACCAATCATTTAATTAAATAAATAAAATCTCTAAACTCAACATACCTTAATTAAACCAAATAATTAAAATTCAACATATCTTAATTAAACCAAGTTGAATATTAACCATAAATAAAGATAATCCAAGGGCTATAAATTATTTTCGCCGTTCTCACCTTAAAAGGTGTTCTCATTTAATCCTTTCTGTATATATATATATAGGGGACGGGTCAAACGAAAACTATTTTTCGTACGAAAACTGCGAGAACCAATTTTAGCCGTTGATTTGATAAAGTGGAATTCATGGATGTAGAGCGTGGGGGATCAAGTGTGGCAGGGTTGTAATGGCCCAAAGTTCGTAAGTTCCTAGATATGAGTTTATATCAAGTGACGTGTTAAGTGTTGTGTATGTTTAGCAAGTTGCCCCCATGTGCTAAGTGTAATATATATTTACTAAAGTAGAGGGGTTAGTTTTGCCATTTTAGAAAGTTAATGAAGTCCAGGGGCCAGTGTTGCCAATTAGTGAAAGAGTTAGATTTATATGAGTCTTTATTTGACTCTTGTTAGTCAATTCCCTGTCTTCACAAACACATATGCGATACTCACACACTTCTATCACATGATTGCTGAATTTAATCCAAGAAGTGAAGATTAACATCTGAAATCGATTTGATAGAGACTCAATAGCATGAGGTATGAGTTCTTTTTGATTTAAAGTGAATTTTAGGTCAAAATGATGGATTCATAGGTTGAATCCTTGAGTTTTGTGTTAGACTTTGATGTTGTTGTTGTTTGATGGTCCAAAAGGTTGTAGTATGTGTTGTAGATTGTTGTTTGGTCAGAAATCATGTTTTAGATCGCTGTTAGAGGGTAAAACCTCAAAACCCAGCTGCTGTTCGAACAGAGCAGGAACCTTTCTGTACCGACTGTCCATGCGATCGCATGGGTTATCCCTTGCGATCGCAAAGCAATGTTTTAGACCATGCGATCGCATGAGTTTCCCTTGCGATTGCAAGGCAGCGGTTTCAGTGTTTGGAATGTTTAGGACCCTTGCGGTCGCATGTGTAATGCTTGCGGTCGCAAGCAGCCTTTCAGAATTCAGTTTAGTTATTTGACCTGTATCTTTCGTAAGTTGAGTACAGATGTTACAGTAGTATTGTTTATTGCTTGTAGGCAATAAGAGTTAACGTTTCGGTGATAGAGAATAGCTGTTTAATTGCTGCTAAGGTGAGTGTACTTACCTTTAATCAGATTAGCATATGTATATGCATTAAGTTACTAGTATATCAATTGTATGTTTGATATGTGATTAATTATGTGAGATTCAGTAGTACTATGTTGTAGTATTTAGTATGATCAGTATACATATATGCACAAGGTGAACAATATAATATCTGTGTTATGATATGTTTATGTAATGAGTTAAGACTATTGTTTTAAGGTTTGATAGCACTCAGATATATTATTCAGTACAAAGATAGGGGTATATTGAGATCCTTATACCCAAACAGAGTGTCAGTGATTTGATTATGCGCGAGGTGTGATCATACTCTGGACCAGTTAATAGTTTAAACAGTTTTGAAGGTCCACCACCGCCGATGCATCAGTTAGCAGCAACCCTCATTTAGCGGTTCTTGAAGGTTTGTGGTGTCTGTTTATCTGTGTGAAATTGGTGCATCAATCCTTTGAAATTAGTGTTTGGGGAATCTGTTTTGAAATTGGCTGTTCTTCAAGATTCTGTTTAGGCTCATTTTTTAAAATTAGTGCATCAATTCTTTAGTGTGTCTGTTTTGTTCATTAGTTGTTACATTTTTGGTGGATTTGTGCATTTGATCATCATTTGTTATGGTTGACGTTGTTGATATAATACATCAGATTTGTTGTGAATCACTTTTAGTTGTTACATTTTTTGTGGATTTGTGTATTTGTTCATCGGTTGTTATGGTTGACACTGTTGATAATTTGATATAATACATCATGGGATGTCAGTGGTAACTGCCCCTTATTTCTTGGTTGTTGATTTTACCAATATACCCTTTTTAATATATTTTAATTTCGTTTTATTTTTTTCTTTTTTGACTTTTTAATCTTGACTTTAGATAGATCCAATGGTTAGGATTTCTCCTTACTTTTTGTAGAATAAAATTCTTTTTTACTGGATCCCCTCATCTGCTTTCTGTCTTTCACTCTCTCTCTCTAGAGAATCACCACCACCACCACCACTGAATCCGGTCAAATACCACCACCACCACTGAATCCGGTCAAATACCATGACCTCGATAAAAAAAGAACGAACGAAATCATCGATGGTTTCTCTCTACACAAGAAGAACGATAATGGGTTCTGATCACCGTCAAAGTACCACCGCCACCACTGAATCCATCATTCTGCCGTCAATGATTTCTTATCAGCGTCAATGGATTCTCTCTCTACACTAGACGAACGAAGATGAATGACGATACACAGATATAGGGTTTTTGTTGCATAAGATGAAAGATCTAGTGTTTTCACACACAGATCTAGGCTTTCACACACCAATCGGTTTGATGGGATCTAGGGTTTTCACATACAGATCATGCGATGGAATCTAGGGTTTTCACATCGATCTAGGGTTTTTGTTGTCAAAGGCGTTAATGGTGAGGTATTCGATGGTTGTGGCGGTGGGTGAGTGCGACGGCGACGTGAATCTTCAGATCTAGGGTTTGCGAGAGGGAAGAGAGAGAGAGAGGGGTTTCCGGCGGAGGAGTTAGGGCAGTGGGCGGTGGTGTTCTGAAGGGGATCTCTGACCGGCGACAGCTAGGTGGTCAGAGGGATGGTGGCGATTGGCCGGTGGTGGTTGGCTTGATGGTGGTGGTGAGTGAATGATTGAGTGAGAGAGGGATAAAGAAGGATAGAGAAAGTGTGTGAATGATTGAGGGGATGCGACGGTAGTGGCTGGGTTGATGGTGGTGGCGGTTGGCGACGGCGGCTGTGCTCAACGGTGGTGGGGCGGTGGAGCTATGATGAACAAATGAGAGATAGAGTAGAGAGGCTGGAGAGAAGCTAGAGAGAGTGTATGTATGTTAGTGTGTGTATAACTGTATATGAGAGAGAATAGGTATTTTATTAAAATAATTCTATACATTTAAAAAATAATTAAAAATTATTTTATTTAATAAAAATAGCAAATAATGATAAAAGACCAAAGTGCCCTTGTTTTAACGGAGTTGACCGTTAGTCAACTAACGAATGAACCATTTTGGTGACAAAGTGGTAGTTAAAGTAACATTTTGGTCACTCCCAAAGTTAAAGGACAAAAATGGAAGAAATACCCAAGTTAAAGGACCAATTTGATAATTAACTCTAATTTTTATTTAACCACCTTTGTTGTTAACTACTTTTTTTTATTCTTTTATCTACTCTTTTATGTCTTCAATATTTTTCTTTTAAAAATCGCATGCTTTTTTCATTATTCTCTTCTACCTATTCTTTTTTAGATTTTCTTTAATATGTTATCAAAGCATTTAATCAAATTATTTAAGTATTTAGTATTATTTTATTTATTAAATTATCATTATTAGTTTTCGTTTAGATATTAATATTTATATCTTAGCGGTACATGGTATATTGAAATTCCAAGGTTATAGATTCAAGTTCCATAATAAACATTGAGTGTAGAATATAGATTTCAGAATACAATTATCAGTGTATATGTGTCTTTTCCTTTTTGAAATAATAAAGATTTTTTTATTATTTTAGCTAAGAGAATAAAGAGTAAATTGCATGAAAATGCAATAAATCTTGTCTTAATTACTATTATACATAACCAACTTAAATTTTTTAAAGATAATATAATTAATTTTCATAATTTTCTCATTGTACAAAGCAACTTTTTTATGTATTTGTTGTTAAGTTACCATTGTATACAATAAACTTTGTCATAACTTTCATAGTATATAACAAATTGCATACATTATGAAGATTATGAAAGTTGATTGTATTATTAAAAAAAAATAAAGTTAATTGTATATAATGATAACTAACACAATTTGCCGAAATTAAATGGAGGATGCAAACCGCAACGAAACACGGATATCTATACTCGTTATTACTATTCCATTTCATATATATATATACTAGGTACGATTTTTGGCAGTGCTATGCACGGCCCTAGTTTTCAATAGGTTGTAAGTCGGGAGCAAACTTGTAATATTTTCGGATTATCACCTACGTAGAAAATAGTTACATCTGCCAAGATATATATAGATAGGTAGCTTCCGCAGGTCTCTCGTTCTTCTCCGAAACCTTATATTTGACTATATAATGTATATTTAAGATAGCAAATTTGGAAACTTCGATATGGCACGGAAATGGATCTCCTAGTCTAGTTTACTTGCCATCTTGGTTTGACGTATTGTCTAGTTATTGGTAGTCTAATTATTTTATTCATCAAACATCTTCATTTCCTTGTTTTGTCGCCCGCAATGACTTGGAGCCTTGGAGTAAGATTGTTTTTCCTTGTAAATGGTAGTATTTGTTGTGGAAATATATATATTTGCTTTCCAGGAAAAATCAGAAACTTTAATTATTCAAAAGCAATAAGGTCTCGGTTGTTTCACCGTAATGCAAAGGAATGGAAATGATTTTAATTTCATCCATGTTAGTTACGTAATGACATTCCTCAACCTAAAGTAATATTAACACTTCGAAGAACTTAATTCCTTTCAAAATAATGTTACCAAACGCAATATACAACGGAATTTGATTTCAATTCCATTACATTCCTTCACATTACGGTGAAACAAACTGGACGTAAGAAACCTTATGTGTGCATGTAATCTGTCCTCCCATTTAAATTGCAAGAGTTTCTGTATGCAGCCAAAAACCAAAAGTTATTAATCATGGACAAAAGGATCGTTAATACACTATCACGACATATGTTTTTGAATGTTATTAACATACATATCCTTTCATGGCTTCCAGAGTTTTACATGAAGCTTTATAAGAAATATGTATGTCTTGTGTTTCCTTTAAGTTTCATCGCGCTTCTATTTTATTTACGCCAATACTATTTTATCACCACCTCGACCGACCACCCCCAACTTGAAATTTGGAATTTCATTCAATTCCGCGAACCAAACACACGAAGGAACGGATTCCTTTGGAATCCTTCCAATTCCAATTCCTAAACGAATTCCAATTCCTAAACGAATTCCAATTCCGGTCAATTCCATTTCGCGAACCAAACGGCCGACTCAGCTCCCACGTAGTAATACTATTATCTTATTATCTATATGTACTTTCAATAACATAGCTCCCACGTAGTAATACTATTTTTGATTGTTTATACCTTCAATAACATAGCTCTAAATTTTTAATTGTACATATATAGCTTTAATTTTTTTTATTGTTTATAGGCTTTAGTATTATGTTTTTTTTGAAAAGCATTATGTTTACATTACATTGGAGCGATTGCTTTAGAAAATCGAACTTTAATAAAAAATAACATCACTAAGCAAACTTGATATACCATTAAATGACAACTAACCATTAAATTTGATATACCTTTATTAGATAATTCATTTCTTTATTGGCTATTACTATACTTCCTCACTCCCGACCACTCAAAAATCAGAAAAGATTTAAAAATATTCCAGTCTTTTGCCACCCTTTGTCAGATGAAAAATGATAATTACTCCTACTTTTTTCTTTGACTTTATCTTTTTACCCATTATAAGATTACATGTGGAGTCCATTAATTCTCTTTCCCCACCTTCACCATTGATCTTGACGTTTATGTTAATCTTGTGAGTAGGAGGATAACTAGAAGGAAAAAGTAAGAAAATATAGGGTAAAATATGTTTTAATCCCTAAACTTTAGATTTGAAAATAGTTTAACCCCTAAACTTTTTAAACGAACGATTTAATCCCTAAACTTTTTTAGTGAATGTTTTAACCCTTAAACTTGTCAGAATTTAGCGTTTTAGCCACTTGACCTTCTAAAGCAAGTTACCAAGCTTTTAAAGAGCATTTTAATCACTACACTTGGGGGTGTAATCTAATCAAGCCGAACCAAACCTAGTCAAACTCTAACTCAACACTACCTTTAAAAAGTTTAGGGATTAAAATGGCTAAAACGATGAATTGTAACAAGTTTAATCACTAAACTTGCTGTAGAAGATCAAGTGGCTAAAACGATGAATTGTAACAAGTTAAGGGGTTAAAAATTTTCATTAAAAAAGTTTAGGGATTAAATTATTTAAACAGTTTAGAGATTAAACCATTTTTATACCTAAACTTTAGAGGTTAAAATATAGGGTAAAATATGTTTTAATCCCTAAACTTTAGATTTGAAAATGGTTTAACCCCTAAACTTTTTAAATGAATGATTTAGTCCCTAAACTTTTTTAATGAATGTTTTAACCCCTAAACTTATTACAATTCATCGTATTAGCCGTTTGACCTTCTACGTCAAGTTACCAAAATTTTAAAAAGCATTTTAATCACTAAGCTTGGGGGTGTAATCGAATCAAGCCGAACCAAACCTAGTTAAACTCCATTCGACACTGCCTCTAAAACTTAAGCCGGTGAAGATTGAAGAACCGATTGGTTAGTGGTAACTGGTGTTCGACAATCTACAAAGTCACGAATCACCATCTCATGGATTCCCAAAGAAACTAGGAAACAAAAATAGAGAGAGGAAATCGAAGATGTGTAATTAATCATCAAACTAGTGCAACTATATGAGTTAAAGTTTGACTAGGTTTGGTTCGGCTTGATTGGATTACGCCCCCAAGCTTTGTGATTAAAATACTTTTTAAAAGCTTGGTAACTTGTTGTACAAGATCAAGTGGCTAAAACGGTGAATTTTAACAAGTTTAAGAGTTAAAACATTCATTAAAAAAGTTTAGGGATTAAATCATTCATTTAAAAAGTATAGGGGTTACCACATCGAACCTCATTTCATTTCACAAGAAATGTTAAAACACTAAAATCACACTAACATATTGTAATTTTAGTTTTTATCAATTACCGGTTACCGTTATTAAATAATTAAATTTTTTTTTTGACATGAACATTAAGGTAAATGAAATGTAACCAGAAGTTCTAATACAGGCATTTTTACTATGGTTATGAACTCTTATGTATGCACAGTCCTGGATGGACCTTTGTTTGCACAACCTGTAGCTGCATACAGCCAAGTACCAACCTTTTCTGGCTAAATTATAGGGTGCTATGGATGTTTAAAAACCTAAGTAGGTATCTTATGTAACTTCAGGCTTGAATCTTAGTTGCATATCAAATCATGTATTTCATTTTTCTACGTTTGTGAGTACGTTCAAAACCTAATATCAATCATAAGTGGTATGCTAACTGCTAAGCACACCAAATAAAACCAATAAAATTGCTAAAAATTTTAAATTAAAAAATACAAAGTTTCAAACTATGATTAGATAACGTAGTTACCTGCTCTTCTGTTATCGATTGGTTTTGCCTACGTTACCTGCAATGATGAGTACGCATAGTATATGTGTAAGGTTCATAAACAATTGCAGGTTACAGGTTGTTTGACGGAATGCTAGAATCAAAGTGTATATACTTACTTTATTAGCTAAACTTCATGTTAAAACCTTAGATTAATTTCCTTCCATTTGATGTTCCTTCAACTATTTTATGAGTTTTGTTGTTGGGTACATAAACATTATTAATTATATGTGTAAGGTTCATGATATCTATGCGTCTTTAAAAAACATAGGTTATTTACATTTAATTTAATAGAAGTATTTTATAATAACTTGCACATTTTGACCTGAATTTCACTTAGGGTCGTAACTCATTTAACTAAAATCATATGCTCTATTGCACTATATATACAAAGATTGTTGGTCAAGCACGTAGAAGGATGTGAGACAATAGTTACCTGTAGATATCTCTCTCACCCACCACCTGTTTTTAATCTATGATCTACACAGGTCAATTACTCTCAATGTACCGATACTAAGTACATAATTATGTAACTTTTTGAGAAGGTTGTTCTATAAATAAATTGCTAAATCGGTCAGCTATTTCTTAGTGAGTCTTCTAATTTCATGATGCTACTGCTGTGAAGATAGTACTAACGAACTGTTGTATGTTCAACCTGGGATTTAGGATTACCAAAATGTACTAAAAAGACCATTGATTAAAAAAAAGATTGATATGTAATAAACAAGTAACAAGATCATTTAAATAGTAAGAAATAGCGACCGAATTCGCTAACCTAATACATGATCAAGCAAACAAAACAATGCCCATATCAAGAGAGGCATAAGAATTAAGTAATTACTTTTTTCCTATATTTTACAACCTAACTTTGCTGTAGGTTTAATATTATTTAGTAACTTTTCTTGACTTCTTTTTTATATTTTAAGTAAAATGAAATCGAGATATAGAATTGAGTTTCAAAAATGACTGCAATAATTTTGAAAATCGACCTTTAAAACTTGAAAGATTAGTATTAAAGTTTAATATGAAAACCTCCATGGAAGTTGATATACTCTTAAATGTAAAAGCAACCATTCATTGAACCTAAAATCAGCAAAGACTAATCTGCCTTTTATGTATAACTTCAAAATGATAAAGCCTATAAACGTTATAAACAGCCAATGTTTACCTATATACAAACGTAAATGAGAGTTGAAAGTGCTTCAAATATGATTATATAAGTCGTATTATTTCACTTATTTTATTTAGATAACTGGTTTAGGAGGGCATTTATGCATTCTTCGACCCGTTTCCTTTTCAGGTAGTTGTTACTATCTTTAATCGACACAACATCTTAACAATTGCATATGAGTTCTCTCTCTCTCTGCAAGTTCTTTTTGCTTGTTTGGCTATGTTTCAAATGACATCACAATGCCCATAGTTTTATGTTTTATTTACATTAATTAAATATGCCTATTTTAGTTGCTGAATGTCTTGAAGTTGCAACATGTATACATGTGCTTGCAATCCCTTGTTTTGATTTTCTTTTCTTGAGCAGCATATTGAAGATCTTATAGAGCATGCACATACTTGATGTCAAAATACATAATCAATAAACAAATTTTCACACTGTTTTAGGTCCAAATTGTCATAAACATCTACACATACATGTATACATACACACGCACACAGACACTGTTTCAGGTCCAAATTGTCATAAACATCTACATATACATGTATATATACATATATCAGACTATGCACATATTTAGTGTCAAAATACAGCACATATTTGATGTCAAAATGCATAATCAATCAACAAATTGAACATCTTGATGGTTGTAAATTATTTCTATTAATTCCGTAGCCTAAAAATCAACAAAACTTCCTAAAATGAAAAGTTTTCACTACATATGAAATTGAAGACGATGCGGAGGTCGGTAGTCAAACAAATCAACAAAATAATTTTAAAATCTCCCACAATTAGGTGTTGCTATGAGTTTTGTACTCAAGAATCACAGTTAAAACAAATAAACTTAAATTTATGCAACCGGTAATCAAACAAGCCCTAGAAGAAACAAGGGCTAGAAGATAAAGGATTAGAGTAAAAGAACCATGTGTACCTGTTTATGTATTCAATATAGCAGATGGTAATGACGAAGGATGATAGAAAGTATATATGTAGGATCATCAGGTGAAGGAGGAGCTGGCAGCGGTACATGACAACACGAGGCAGGAGGTGGAGGCAACACCGAAGCAGGACGTGGGACGAAAGCAGAAGCCCCGGTGACAGCGTAGCAGGGAAAGACGACAAACCTGAAGGGAAAGAGGGCAACCGGAAAGCGACCGGCTGGAGATTGGAGAAGCATGTGCGTGGAGGGCATAGGGGTGAGAGACGTGTTCAACAGAGAGCATATGGGGTTCTCTTGTATAGAGAGATAGAAATACTAGACTAAATGTATAAATGACCGTGTGATATTAGGATTGTTTAAAATATAATAAATATTAAACATTAATAAAACGTATTAAATAATATTAAAATGCGAATTAAATGAGAATTTAAAAAATGACGATATACAGCATCAACATTCTAACCGACGGTGGAAATATCAAAGCGAGTGGAAGGGCGAACTTGACAGCAGATTAGTAGTTCATTATACGAATAGACGTGATTGTATTTTTTATATATGTCATCAATCATGATTATCACAATTAAGGGTAATAAAGTTAAAAGTTATTAGTTATAATTAAAAAGGAATTAAAAATGATTATAAAATATTTTAAAATGATAAAACTTAAAATTTGGTTAAATATGATATTTTGAAATACTATAAAGGAGTAAATATAATATTTGTGAATTAAGATGTACACATTTAATGTTGTATGATTTAATAAGGGTGTATATGAAATTATCTCCGATAACTTTGACTCTAAAAAATTAAAATTGATTTTTGAATTTTAAATAAATGAATGATTAAGATTAAATATTTTTTTAAATAAATGGTTTAAACCATCTAATAAATTTTATTAAGTTAGTTTTTTATTTAGATTTGAAGATTGACTATGATGATATTTGGAAAAAAAATATATGTTTTAACATGGACTAAAATTGTGTACACCTTATTAGCTAAATACGTTTGAATAACACATGAAAATTAAAGTCACATACTTATCTCTTAGTGAAGAAAAATTTTAATATTTTTCTTTATATACAAAATATAATCATTCAAATTAGATTTCTTACAAATTTCCTAATAATTTATCAAAACTTTTCGTATATTTGATTTATAATTTGAAACTAGGTTTAAATGATATTCTTACGATTGTTTAATTGTTTTCTTTGAAATTTTTATTGATTTGATTAAGTGTTATCTTTATCTAATTCACATTAGTTTGACTCTAAAAATTCAATATCAAAGTTTTAAAATTAAAAGGATTAACGGTTAAGATTAAATCTTTTATTAAATGAAGGGTCCATATCACCCAATTTTTTTTCAAATTAGTCTTTTATATATATATATTAGAGAATGTGTATATATATATATATATATATATATATATATATATATATATAATCAGGACTAAGTAAAAAGAGAATTATGTTACTGATTATATATATATATATACATATATATATATATATATGTATATATATATACATATATATATATATATGTATATATATATATACATAGATTAAAAAATACAACATACCTCTCCCTGTGTTATTTTTCCGCCTCCATCCCCGATACGTATGTATCCCCTAATCGACTGAAACGTCCCTCCCAAACCCTAAATGCACCCAGTCAACGGTTTGCCCTTTCCGCCGCTCCCTTCCCCTCCGCCGCTCCCTGCTCCGGCGACATCCAGATATGCCGCCTCTTCTCTCTTGTCGTTTTAATCCACATCGCTGGAAAAAAACCCTACGCCTCCCCTTCGACCCCTACAGATAACCGTTGTTTGTAGTCGCCCTCGCCTTCAGATCGCCGCCTTCAGATCGTCGCCTTTAGATCGCCGCCTCTCCTGTTATTTGTTGGGAAATCCACCTCCAGCGAAGCCACCGTCGATGTTGTAGCCACCGTGTAAAATTCACAACCGCCTTGTGCATCAAGTTTACTGATTTTGCACAGAGTATACGGATTTGCTTTGCTGTTTTTTTGTAGAAATTAGTGTTTATTGAATCGACATTTGTGGTTAGAAATTATTGTTTGATGTATTGTAACTTACAGCCAAGCTTCAATTTTTTGTAAATGATGAATATAATCAACCTGTGCATCTATTTTTTATTTCTGGGTATTTGTTTGTTTGATTTTTTGTTTGATGAATATAATCAATCAAGTTGTTTAATTGTTACTGTGTGTTTTGATGCACGAAGGTTTGATTCACGAAGGTTTGATGTAGTTAGATCGAGAGGATATATTCAACTCTGCGTTAAATCATGGTGTGTGATCAGTTTGATGTGTGCATAAGTTGTTAAATCTGTATATCAAAAAAAATTCTGGGTAAAAGCCATATTTTTAGGAGGAAAATTGAAAACTCTAAACCTTAATGGACAATTATACCCCGAACTGCTTTTTTTTGTAATTAAGAAAAACGAAAAAAGCCAAAATTTTAGGATCAGATTTTAAAATTTGGATGTCTGAGATTTCTTGTTACTTTTTGTAGATTAAAACTCTTTTTAGTGTATCATCTCCATATATATATATATATATATATATATATATATATATATATATGTTGGTCCCGAATGGATACTACAACAACAAATGTTTGTAGAAGGGGGGGGGGGGAAGTTGAATACAAACTTTAGCAAATTAAAATTTAAGAGACACACGGTTTACTTTTATATAATTCTTATTGATGTTAATCAAGAATTACATGAACTAGATGCGGAAAATCTAAGTTCAATAAAAGGTGGCAACTAGATTTGTCTAACACATAGACAATGCTAATCTTTCTTCTTTTCCAGAGTTTTAATGTCTAAGATGTTCAACACATGAACAAGTTTGTTACACTGAAAGTAAAATGCTAACTCTTCTAATTCTCAACTTATGAGATTTCAGTGCTTTTTCAACGCATACTTAGCATGTTTCCATGCATGAGTATATATAAGCAAGGTGTGTCCGGGTTGATGAAGAAAGAAGAAGACAAAGGTACTTGGTTTAATAATATTATAATAGATAAAGTTAGTGGGTGAAAAGTAAGTTAACTTTATACACAAAGTGTGTAAAGTGAACATACTTTTCAGTAATGAGTGTACCCACTATCTATTATTATATTATTAAAGTACTACCTTTATATCTTAGAAAAGTAAACTTCTCCTTTCATGCTTGTGCTTTAATCAACACCATGCTTTCTGAAGATGTGACTTTACCAAGTATGGAGTTGCCAGCCATACTTAACATCATATCTTCGAGATCTTCTCTTCAAGAGTATCTTTCTCCTTTTCCAGAGGATAAATATCTATCCTTTTTGTTTCTTTGCAGATACAAAAAGTGCTAAGTACTTTTACAAAGAAAGATCTAAGGCATAATAGGAACAACATATGTTATGCCTTTGACTAGAGAAAATATTACATAGAAAAGCTATTAACTGAGATGTAGAATAAAGACTCAGCTAACAGACACTGAACTGCATATGTAAATTTGCTCAGCTAAGGATAAATGTGAAAGACTCAGCTGACTAGATTTGCTCAGCTGATCGAAATGCTCAGCTAATAATACAAATCAGAGTATAGCTAACCAATTGATCAAACTAAACTGTCAGCTGATCCCAAGGGCTCAGCTAATCGTTTGAGTATGATCAGCTTATGAAGGAAAGATTGGATAAGTAGTAAATACCTTATCTGATAGATGGGAGGCATCAGCTGATCAATGTGATTGTGTCAGCTGATCCTTGATAGCTCAGCTGATGATTTTGGACCATCAGCTGATCCATTGTAGATCCTCAGCTGATGCTTCTTGACTTGTCTTTTCTTCTCAGCTGATCTTCCTGAAGCTGGTCCTTTGGCTGATACTCAGTGGTCAGCTGACACTATGATTCGTCAGCTGACATTTCTTACTTAGAAATTCTTTAAGTCTAAGATGAAAAACAACACATGTTTTTCATCAATCTAAGTCCAAAACTGAATATATGGTTTTGTTAACATCAAATCCTATTTTACTTAATAGATAGGTTTGATTTAGGTTTGATATTGATATCTCCCCAACAATATATATATATATATGGGATCAAGTAAGATGTGTTTTGTGGTAAGATGTCTAAGATGCATTCTAAGATTGACACATTACATTATTAGTTTAGGGGTATAATTGGAACTTACAACTATAATTAAATATTTGTTAAATAAATTTCTTAAAAAGTGGTAACCCCCAAATACGGTACACTCTCCCAAACCTAATTTCAAAACCTTTCTCTTCGCCGGCTTCAAACCTTCTCTTCGCCGGCTTCATTTTTGTGACCGATAGGCGCCACAATGTACTACCGACAACAACTGCCGTCCTAAAAATGCACTCAATCGCCACATTCCGATCAGCAAGATGCACCAACGATGTAGCGATTGCTTCAACAATGCACCAAGCTTTTTATTCAACCATCAAACCTTGCCGGCACAACAAACAGTCTCATGTAACAACCGTCGGCGACCATTTAGTCATCAAAGAAGACACCGTCTTTCTGCTCCACCATCCTTCGAGTTAATGAGAACAAAATCCTCCAAGGTCGGTTACATTTGTAGATCTACCACATATGTAGCATCAAGCGTAAACTAAGATATGAATCACCACCGTCGGCGACGAGCACCCACTCCCTCCACTGCACATTACCAGCGCAAGTAAGCACAGTACCTCCGCTACATGAATCAACTCCGTTTCATTTGAGATAGATTTCACCGTGAATCAAAGATCAAAGATTTTAGTTTTCTTCAGCAATTTCTAAATCAAAGTTTTCATCAATTTTGTATCACGCCGACATTATCCACGAGAAAAGTAACGTGTTATTACTGTAAGGAGATTGGTCACGTTAGGAGAAACTGTCCTAAGAGGAATGGAGATGGTAGTGTGGTTCAGGAAGATGAAGACATAGGCGATGCTTTGATGGTATGCACGGATAATCCTGCAGATACCTGGATCTTTGATACGGGTGCGTCTCATCACATGGCGTTCTCACGTGATCTGTTTAGTTCCTTTAAGAAGTGGAACGGTAAGGTGAAGCTGGGGGACGATGGGATTCTGAATGTCAAAAGTAGTGGTACGGTGCAGATAAAGTTGCATGATAGAGCGGTCAAGCGGTTTAATTGCTGGTATGTCCCGGATCTTCGGAAGAATCTGATTTCTCTTGGTACTTTGGCCAGGAATGCATATGTATATTCTGGTAAAGGGGATGGACTGAAGGTTTCTCGGGATGCTCGAGTGATAATGCGGAGCAGGCTGCGACGTGGTATTTACGTTCTGGAGGGCAGTTCTGCGAGTGGAACGGCGGCTGTACCGGCCTTGGAGCGGAAAATTGACCTGACGAAGTCGAGACGACACGGGTGGAGTTGGTCTCCGGTTAAGTCGTGCGACGCGGTGTTGGACTTCGTGGCTCAGACAGGGAGGTAGTCCCTTCGGGGAGGTTGGAAGATGAGAGACGGTTCTTTGGTGATGACGGTTGAGGACTCGGGTCATGGGAGATTGTTGTATCTCGGTTGACTGGTTGAAGGGTACTCAAGTCAAGGGGGAGATTGTTGGGTCTGACTTGATTAGCGGTTTGGTATTTGAAACTAGAATGGTTACTCGGCGATAAACGTTCTCGGTTTTAGACCTCGACGTGTGCAGGTACTTGATATTAAATATTGCATGGATGGAATTATTTGCATGGATGGATTAATTAAAGTTTGTTGTACATGGAGGGATAAGCACGCCGTGGAGTTGATTAATTCAAACCTAGATATATATAAGTTTATCCATTATATTATCTTGTGTTTTAAGTTTGAATTTCCCATGTACGGCCGAGAAGTATCATGTTTATCATTATGTATTTGAGTTAGGATATGATTCTAGTTTGGTTGCCTATAAATACCAAGGCTAGGGGTTAAGTCATATGTACATCGAAATATCTCTGGAGTCATAATAAAGAAGTCTCTGTTCCTGCCCGTGGACGTAGGTCGTGTTTGGACCGAACCACGTTATATCTCGTGTTCATTTATTTTCTGTTTTCCGCATTATTCTAACGCTGTTTTTAGGTGTCTCGATTCTTAATTAATTTAATGTTATCATTTGGGGGAAGGGTTCATGCGGAAAACATTTTATTTGCAAAAAAGTGCGAGAAGAATTATAAACCTTAGGATCAATTAATCAATGACTAGGATTTAATATGGTATTTTGGTAAATACATCAAACTCTTAGGTAAATATTTAAATCAAATAAGGGTATAATAGACATTTACATAAATTATGTTATCATTTCCTTAAATCTCTCCCCATATATCTCATCCAGTTGAAATAACCATCGCCACCCCCTCAATAATAACCATCGCCACCCCCTCCTCTCTCGTTGTCGGCTTCATTCGCTACTGCGACCAACCACCAACCACCACTGGCGAGCATACCAACAACCTCCTATTCGACCGCCGACCCCACCCGCGTGCCACCGCCAACTGCGATTCCCACCGCCGAGAGCACCATGGTCGACCCGTATCCACCTAGAAACCACCCAACGACCACCGCCGCCGCTGTAGAATGGTGTCTTCCTCAATTACCTTTTCCCCTGTGACACCTGCTGTCACGCACCACTTATTCATCAGGTCGGGTTACCATCATCCCCGCCAAAGATCCGGCGTAAATAATCACTCCATGATCTGTTTATGGTTTCTTTTTTGAACATAGATGGGACATGTTTTTCTTGGTCGAAGGTTTTAGATTTTTTTCTTTTTGTTGTTGAAAGGCTCAACTTCAGATCGGTTCATGAGATTTCTCCTTGTTATGTTTCATTCATCAATTTTTAGTTCATAAGCTTCTTGTTTCATCAATACAATTTCAGTTTGGTTCTTCAAATATAATTTTAGATTTTTAATGTTCGTTTTTATTTTTAGATTAGATTATAGGTGTGGTTATTTCTCCTTTTTTTTGTTTAAAGTTCGTTTATCGAGCTCTACTGACTTTTATGCATTAATTCTTTGCGTTTAGAGATTGTTCATCATTATGAGAAATAATGGTTTTTTACGGGTTCTTAACTAATGAACACGACAATGTAGACGAAGAACGATTTGGTTGTTCAGTAATGAATGTGTTTAACCAAAGAACAAAGGTTTATTTGATTTTTAGTACTTTCAATAATAAACAACCACTAATGATACAAAAAAAAAAGATAAAAACATCGTAAAAATTAAAATGAGAAACAAAAAAGCATTTAATGATGTAACAATATAAACTAAGTGTTTATTAATGAATAAAGTATAATGAACATAGCATTTAATGATGAAAAACTCGTAAATCCTTTTGCGTTCATCGTTGAACATCGTAAATTGTTAATTACTAAATTTTTAATTTTTTTTAAGTTTTAGGAGAGAAGAAAAGAGAGAGAAATAGATTGGAGAGAGATTTTTTTTGTTTTACAATTATGCCATTTTGAATTAAAAAAACAATAAAATAATATTAATCTAAGCCATTAGATTAAATACAAATAAGAGGCTACGATTGCCATTCGTATTTTTTGCAAATAAAATACTTTTCGCTTGAACCCTCACTTATATATACATATATATGTATGTATATATGTATGTATGTATGTATGTATGTTTGTATGCGTCCGAATGGATGTTAATATATATTATATATATTTTTTACTTTTTAATTTCCTTTATTAATTACTAACAATTATTATTTAGAATAAATAATTTAAACTTAAATTATTAATCTTGGATATACAATAACTAATTAACAATATATATTTATTACTAATAAATATACTTTCTTGTCAATTAAATAACTTGGTAATTTCTCTCTACGTAAGTTAAACCGTAACTTGCAATTTCAAATTTATTACTAACTAGTTATAAATGCGTTCTCCCCGAGTGTGGCTGCATTACTTCTCAGATTATAGACCTCAGAAGTGTGATCCTTGAGTGACTTATGGCTTTCGACGTGACGATGAATGTAACACCGTATTTTCTAACACTACTTTGGAATACGCGCGGAAGCTTAATTACATACTATAATAATGTTATAATGAAAATACAACTTTGAACTTGTTTAATTTACAAAATGCATCTACAGTGTTACACGAAAACAATCTCTTTACAAAAACAAACAGATATACCGGCGGTCTTGCGGGACCTTCAACCAAATGCCGGCCAAAGCATAGGTTTACCGATAGCCCAGTTATCACAGATAACAGTACTAGCACCTCTTGATTACAACAAATGCTTATCAAGACGATTACTATTACTGTATATCCCTAAACATAGGCCCAGCTGAAAAACAACCGCCAAGCTGATCTCCACAACAACATGTATATATACAGTAAACAAGAGATAACATCCCAAAGAGCAACAATCAGGAGTTATATCTTATACATCCAAGATATTTATCCACTCACCGATATCTTCAACAATCAGGCAACTCAGTCTTTACTTATCTACTGAGTTTTGTCTCCACCCGAACAAACAACTAACAATCAGTATTTGCTTAATCAATACACAATAAGCACAATACTATAATCAACCACATATGCACATACAATCACAAGTACATATAAAATTCATATATATTCACATCAATACACCGTAATTCACTATTACCCTTTACAATTTGTAATTCTGTGAATTCATCCATCTCCTTAGCTTAGACAATACATACATTCCTTTCATAAGCCAAGGCCATACTGAATGTACAATTCATGTTCATCTTCAAATCATCAAAGAGTTGTTCTTTAATCGGATTCCTCATAACAATTCAAGTTCCGAGCAAAAGTAAAATTAGAATTCCGACCAAATCTCAAATTCCGAGTGAGGGTCAATTCCGATCAAACCAATTCCGATTGAATTCCAAAATTCCGATCAAAGTCAATTCCGATAAAATTAAATCCGAGCAAAGGCTCAATTCTGAGTAAAGGCAATTCCGATTTAATCGGATTCCGATACAATACACAATCCGAGAAAAGGCCAAATCCGAGGATAGTCACAATCCGATTAAACATACAATCCGAGAAAAGTTAATTCCGACTAAACTTCAATTACGAGTAAACATACAATCCGATAGAATTAACAATCCGATAAAAGCTAAGGCAACAGTTCTATTCTCTCGGATTCCTATCAATTCCGATAGATTTAGTCGGATTTCATCAATTCCGAGCCATTCATCCTTGAATTCCGACTGATTCATACTTATGAATTCCGGGTCATTCAAAAATCATACTAACTTCGATTTTGATTTGATTTTAAACATGCAACAACATTTATGTTTCCAGAATTGATGCTAAACATGTATTGATCATAACTAACATCAATTTCTAACATGCATACATCCTAGATCATCAATTCAACATATAAACATTTCAATCGGAATTTCGCATATATTCATATAGATCTGAAATTAATCAACAATTTAACATTCAATTCAGTAATCTAACCTCTAATTGAAGTTAAACACTTCAAGATTAACAGATTGATCAATTGGTTTCGTAATCTTCTTTCTTCTTTCTTGCTCTCGGCCGAGAATACACAAAACACACACTCACCTTTTCAATTTTTTTTGCATGTAATGGATAATGGTGGTGGCAATAGGGGTTATGTGTCCTAAGACACATCACAACCCACTCACACAATATTACAATTAATTAGTTATTATCACAATTTAATTATTCTAATTAATTAAATCACATAAAATAATTAATTAATCAAATAAATCAAGATAATCCATCTTAATTACCTTAATCCCACTAAGCCGGTAAAGAGGGTGTTACAATGAAAGACCGCAAAAGGGCCAAAGCACAACAAGCCTACCCAGCAGAGGTCCTTTCTTATATTGACAACAAGCTTTGTCTCATCTTTATGAGCAGCTACCAAAAGAAGACTTTGCTCAAAGCAGTCACTGAAAGACTCCCATTTCTTCAAGTCTTTTCATACCGAACACTTTCTTGCTCAAGCAAGATAGGGTACTAGAAAGATCATACGAAGGCTATGTTCTTTTTTAGATCTAGCCTGAATGACTTCTAAACTAAAGGTTTTTAAGGATTCGCTGGCTATGCACACAAAACTAACAGTGTCAAGTGGTTTACCCTAATTGTTATATTTATATATACACGTTTCTTTCTTGGGCCAAACCCACCTCACTAGCACTAAGCTTAATTCTAACCTTAGTTACTTTGAGCCCAATAAAATTCTTATTACAAGATTACTTCTTTACGTCCATTAACCACATTTATATCCATTGACATACACAAGCCATTGATTCATCCATCTTGCCAAATAGTTATCATGAAAATATTGCCACTTAATTTATAACATAATATATATTTACAATCGAAATTTGGGTATTACTGAGACCTAGATGTGTAAACTAAACCCTAAAACAAACCTCAGAACGGATCAAGATTTGGGTTTCAATTTTATACTTGTAAGGGAGGAAGGAGTGCGATGGTGTGGCGTGCGATGGTGGTCCCGCGGGGAAGCGGCAGTGATGTAATGGTGATGTGATGGTGGTCACTTGTACGAAAATTGTCCGGAGGCGGTGCGACTGTGGTCCACTAGTATGATGTCCAGCGGTGGTCCCATGGTGCTCTGGTGGAAGGAAGGTCCTGCCATGTGAAAGGTTAGGGAGAGATAAGAGAGCTAATATTTATTTGGTGCGATGGTGCTCCAGCATAGGAAGGTCATGCCAGGTGAAAGGTTATGGAGAGATAAGATAGGGAATATTTATTAATATAAGAGAGATATGGATGTTCGAATGTCTGACGAATAAAAGAAACAAGAGACCTTGTTTGATAACAAGATTAAAAGAAAACCTTAATAAAGCATGTTTGGTAACAAGGATGATGTAAAAGCATGTTTGGTAACAAAGATAATGTAAGAAATGACCAAAGTGGGCTTACATTAACGGTTATTAACATGAATTAACATAAAGGTTCAAAAGTGAAATAAAATAATAATCACAATAAATATTTTCATAATTTTTAATGATAAAGTATCAAAAGTGAAATTTTATAACCATATATACTATTTATGTAATTAACACTAAATCTTAGATGAATATACATATCATATCTGATACTAAGTTTTATAAGAATATACATTTATTTAATAAGGATTTTAAAGATATAAAACTTAGATAGTAAGTTAATTAACTAATTAACTAAAAATTATTTTACCGAACTACAAGCGCGCATAATATATATATATATATAGGGGAGGGTTCATGCGAGAACCGTTGTTAGTGCGAGAACCGCGAGAACCAATCTTAACCGTTCCTTGGATATGGGAAGTATCATTGACCATTTTTTTACGAAATTGATGAAAGCAGGTGACAAAAATGATATGAAAATGACGAATTTTTATCATTTTCGTCACCTGCTTTTACGTGACATACAGGTGACGAAAATGATATACTGTAGGACCGTTGGGGGATGGGGTTCTAAACTAAACTAAAACACCCTTACGCTAGGACTGATCTAGGATGAGAAATAGTGCGGAATTTCTATTTCCCAAACCTCCTAAGGATTCTAAGATCTGCTTAGGTGTCCGGCACACAGTATCACACAGAGAAACACAAAGAGTAGAAGCAAGAACAACTCCTAAGAACTCACACAGAGATGCTAAAGGCTGCGATTGGATTAGTAATGAACACTAAGTTCGCGATTTAGTAGGCTTAAGGTCGGATAAGGTCAATGTCGTACGATAGAAAGTGATTATGCGTAGTTACGAACGATTACCGACGCTAATGCGGGGTTAAACTCTATTTATAGAGTAAAATCTTCACTACGTACGTGGTGCAGAGCACGGCGTACGTAGTCGGTTCAATACGCACGACCTTAAATATTTTAATGTTAATTAATTACCTATTAACCGACTTAATCACCACGTGCGAGTTGAGCTTCACTACGCACGTAGTGGACTCACCACGCACGCAGTGAACACATCACGCACGTGATGAACTTTCACACAGACTTAAACTTCCAAACTCACATCAACACATGATTAAGTACTTGTAAGCTTAAGATAATCACATAGAATCACTAAGAATGTATAAACATGCAAACCATTAATCAAAACACATTTGAATTAATAAACTATGAATATATTTTATTGATATGAACTAGGGATTTACAAATATGCACCAACATATACAAGTGACGAAAATGATACAGGTGACGAAAATGATAGGGTGAGGTGACGAAAATGAAAGCAGGTGACAAAAATGATATACAGGTGACGAAAATGATAGGGTGAGGTGACTAAAATGATATACAGGTGACGAAAATGATAGGGTGAGGTGACGAAAATGATAACAGTTTTTATCATTTTTACGCGACATACAGGTGACGAAAATGATATGAAATTGACGATTTTTTATCATTTTCGTGCCCCCTGTATATCATGTAAAAGCAGGTGACGAAAATGATAAGAAAATGACGAATTTTTATCATTTTCGTCATCTGCTTTTACGTGACATACAGGGGGCACGAAAATTGACGAAAATGAAGAATTTTTATCATTTTCGTCACCTCGCCAGAAACACGTCGCCACCTCACCGGTAACACGTCGCCGGAAAATGATGAAAACTGTTAGGTGTTATGGGTGTGAAGGTGATGGACGAAAATGATTAAACTGGTAGGTGTTACTCTCTTCCAACAGCCGAAAATGATTATTTTCGTCATTTATATCATTTTCGTCAAAAATTTTTTTTCCAGAAATATAGGAAGAGTGGTCTCGTTTGAAAGAGCATTAAAAAATGAGAAGATTGGTATAATTTTTTTGCTCAAATTCAAAAAACTGAAATAGTTATAATCATTTAAAGATTTAAGGGGTAAAAAAAAACTGAATTTGGATGGAGCTGGAGGATGCGCGTGGGTTTTCAAAAGTTTGATTAAATTCCTATTTTACCATAATGTCATTCCTTCTATAATTAAATCTTATAATTATTTACTTAATTACAATCATGCCATTATAGATCTTAACCATTGATTTGATTAATCTAATGGCTAAGATTGAGACTTTGAGATCTTTGTTTAAGGAGGGATCTATATTGATCCATTCTCTCTCTCTCTATATATTTATATATTACATATAGAAGAATGATGTCTTAGTTGTTACTTCACTGATATTCTGTTTTTTTCTCTTTATTACTTTATCCTTCCACTTAGTCTTTTATTTATAAGATCAACACAAGTGTCATAATTAATGGATAAATAAAAAAAATTAGCGGAGTCTACATGTTATATTGTGACGAGTAGGAGTTGAATAAGATAAAAAAGGGAAGTGATTTGTATACAATGCAAATTAGTCATACACAACAAAAGGTGATTGTTTGAACTATTGTACCCTTGAATTTATGGATGAAATTAAAATATAGTGGATAGGTAAGGGTTTAATAGTTATGATTGTTATGCATAGCTAATTTGTGTTGTGTACAAATCATCTCCCAATAAAAAAAGGTAGAAAGAATATATATTTCTAAAAGGGGTATTTGTTTAAACACCCTAGTCTAAGGATCAAAACACCTTAGTCGGTTAGGTAGTTTAATTAAATATGTTAGACTAATTTTTATTGGTTTTGTTCTGTAGCTTTTCAGAAAAGAGTTAGATATTTATATTTTCCATGTTTTCAATTATTTACAATCAAGTCTAACACATAAAAAACCACAACTTCTATCAAAAAAACTAAAAGTAAATTTAATTGTCCTACGTAATTGCAGAGGGCGCCTTCAGAGCAGATAATATAAAGAGCAGAAGAATGTTAAGTTCATATCACCTTCATATCTATCTATCTATTATACAAAAAGACCATGTTTGCTTCTGGATGGCCACGTACGCCTTCCTTTCTCTTCCACGTATGCCTTCCCTTTCTCTTCCACCACCTGCCTCTGTTACCCCTGCCTTTGCCTTCCAGCACCTACTTCCCTTGCTGGTGGTTCTCATGGCACCTGTCCACCTGCCTGCCTGGACGTGCCCCAACCTATTACTCTTTCCATGGTTTACCTGCCTGCCTGGAATTGCCCTACTCTTATCCTCTGCCCAGCTTTTCATCGTCATCAATCGGCTGTTTCCGCAGGTATTAATCACATCTTTTTTTAGGGTTACAGCCTGCCACACGATTACCACCCTAATTTCACATCTTCTGTACGGTTTGTTTCATCATCAATAAACCTCAAAAATTAATTACGCGGGTTTCGCTGAGGTTCCTATGATTTTCATAAAAATAATGCTTTTATCATTATTCTCTGTCTTTTGTTTATGGTTATATGTTTATGCGTGGGTTCTTTTTTTTGTATAGAATTAGAAGCTACATATACAAGATATCACAAATCAATAGCTGATGAAAGTCTATTTCACATATTTAGTCCATGTTACCCTCATTTCACGTTCTCAGTAAACCACTAGAGGCAATTACTCATACCTCAGATCAATTACAAAGTTCAAATCACTCATTTGTTAAGTAAATTGAGATCTGAAATTCTGACATTGGTAAATATGTAAAGTGAACAAAGGGGAAACCTTTTTTTACCCTAATTTCTGGAGCAGCAGATATGTAATGAAACCACTTAATAAATTGCAGTAAAGTCAACAAAGGGGAAGCCCTTTTTTTACCATTTATTTTCAGCAGTCAATAATTGATCAATGTTAATATCTTGCATCTAACTTTCTTTGTGGCATTTCATGGAATACATTATATGCAGTCTCTAGATATTGACTAAAGAGTAAAATAAGCAGCAACTACATTACATAAAACGAATCGTAACTGAGGTTTGCAAGAAAGGATTGATTTTCATAAATAAACAATAATGAAGTTCTGTAGCTGATCGTGAATCACAATTTGATGACTAACTAAATTGAGATTCAAATTTTTTTGTGAAATATCGTTAAACCGAACAAAAGGACCTTTTTTTGCCAGAAGCATGAGGTATGTAGTGATACCATTCAACTAATTTCAGCAAGTGTAATTTAATAAAATAAACCTAAAAGATGAAGAAAGAAGAAAAGTGGAATACCTGTTTTCACATTCAAATGGGACAAGCAGTGAAGATGAAACATGTAACTATGCAAGAAGAGGTAATACATAGGCGACAATAAGCGGGGAGACATCAAAACGGAAGTATGCCTCATCCTTATGAGGCAGTGTCATAAATTACGTGATGGATTCTGACGTGTCATAACCTGACGTGAACCACAACATGTATATAAAGTACGGCACAAATCAAGAAAGGCTGCAGCAGCTGACGGTGTAGATAATAAGTTACACGAAAAACTGCATCGGCTGCTTGTATCCATATTTTACTTAAATTGTTCGGCTACTGGTTGTCGTAAATAGGGTCGGGTAACGACAAAATACGAGATTCTTAAAGGCCTCACGCAAGGTAACCAGTTTCAGTAACCATAAAAATGGGCAAATACGTCGTCGTTACTTTAGTAGGCAACTACATTGTCGTCAATTTAATTATGTGAACAGTCATTGGAGACACGCTTAATGAAAGTAGCTTCTACTTTATATTTTAGGATACAAAGTTGTCAAAAACAAATAGAGTTTACTGTTTTGAAAAAAATAGGTATCCATCCTTACCATGTCATTGTGTTTATATGCATTTCTTGGTTTAGGCGTAGGTTAATTGTTTTTGCTGATGTGAAAGAAATCACAATTAGCTTTGAGTTTTTATGTTTGCTGTTCTTCAAGCCTAATACTTAACATATCCTACTTCCTTTGTCATTATTCTCTTCTTCTTGTAAACGTTACTTTCGTGATATTTTATTTCCTTTAGGTTGCATGGTTTTCTCATGTTATTTGGTTTACGGTGTTTACGATAAGATTTTTTCCATCAAAATTTGGTTACATCTCCACAATTGCTTTATGATTATTTATGTGTCACTCTCAGGTCTGTCAAGAACATTTTGGTGCAAATAAACAATCCATTGCCGCTACTGCTAACAACATAGGTATTACATCCTTTCATTTTCTTTGTAATATTATCATTCGCGGCGCCCAAATTAGATATCGTTTATGTTAGATTAGATTGGATATACTTATACATGTGGTATCCCAACATGGAGCCTCTGCAAAGTACGTACACATTTAGAATTTAGTAACATGTTATATTTTTTAACATCACTGTATGTGTACTCTTAGACTAATATACTTTGTTTAAAAATAGCATAGACTCTTCCTTTTGAACTTACTTATTTTATACCATCGCACACATCTATACATCAAAATTATATTCCTATGAAACACATTCCGGCCTCCGACCCTTGTTCGTCAGCCGCTGAAGTAAATGCCAGAAAATTTAGGGCAGAGTCTGTAATAAGGTGGGAAAAAGGGACGCACACGCCTAAAGGTGACCATGTTTTCAGCAAACGACCCGTCAATGAATTACCCCTAGGCTATGACCCTTCACATTTAGGACATCATTTGGAGCAATCTCATAATGAAAACGCCCGTTTAAGACAAAGACAATACAGAGCAGCGGCCATCTTACGATGGAAAAGGAAAAAAACCCATGTGAAATCTCATCGTTTGGATCAGTCTGATAATGAAAACTCCCGTTTAAGACAAAGAGAATATAGAGCAGCGGCCATCTTACGATGGAAAAGGAAAAAAAATCATGTCACACCTCATCAAACATCATGTGACCAAGGTATGGCCTTTTGCTTCCTCTATATTTGCTCTCCGAACAGGATCTGGTTCTAACCTGTTATAACAGGACATAATATTGTGGTAGGAAGACGTACATTACATGTGTTGCCCCTTGTACCTGACATGCTGCCAAGGGCGAAACCTTGCCCTCATTGTCATGCTGTAAAATTCTATTCAGAAACAACAAATTTTTATTGCTCAAATGGTAACGTCGTTTTAAAAAGTAATGACCTTCCAAATATTCTAAAGGAACTCCTCACAGAAACATCCCAACATGCAACAGAGTTTAGAACTTACATTAGAACCTATAATAATACCTTTGCATTCACCTCCTTAGGAGTCAGGTCAGATGCTAATCTTGCTAAAAGAAACAATGGTGTATACACTTTCAGAGTACAAGGGCAGGTGTACCACTTCATAAATCATTTGCACCCTAACTATACCGACGCAAGAAACCTTCAATTATACTTCCATGACACAGACAATGAAATACATAATCGTTTAGCGTCTTGTTCAAGGCTATGTGAACATATTGTTATTAAATGTATGAAAGCCCTTGAAGAAAACCCTTATGCGTTCTTCTTTCGGAACCTAAAAGACATTCCTCAGCTAAATGATAATAAGATTATTCTTAGGACAGTCCCTGCTCAAGATCAAAGAGTCTTTAATAAGCCAACAGTTTCACAGGTCGCTGCAATATGGGTTGACGGAGTAGAAAATGGAGAACATGGCCACAGAGACATCGAAGTAAAAACTCATAGCAATCAATCTAGAAAGATTGAATACTATTATGGCTGTTATGACCCTTTACAATACCCTTTAATGTTTCCACATGGAGAACTCGGGTGGCATCAAGGGATTCTTAAAAAAACCAACAAACAAGATAAAAAAAGGAGGTTAACTGGGGCATCGAAAACTCTTATCCGTCCCGAGCGTTTCGTAGATGTTGACAATCTATTGTCACACGAGGAAAATGGTAGGTGATGTGTTGTTGTTCGCTTATAATCTTCCATAGAACCCCCTTCATACATTAATGAGAACTTCCTTCTTTACAGTTATGATCGAAAAAGCTGACAGCGGTAGATTTGTTTCTATTAGAGAATATTATGCATACAAACTTCAAATTCGACCAAATGACAGTTCTCATCTATTGCATTTTGGCCGCCTATTACAACAATATATAGTAGACAACTACGTCAAGCTTGAGACACAAAGGTTAGATTTCTTCAGATCTCAACAAGATGATATCAGAAGGGAAATTCTGCAGGGGCTTGTAGACGCTGTTGCAACTGGTGAAAGTCGCGGCGCAGGCGTCGGTCAACGAATTGTACTTCCTGCAGGTTTCATTGGGGGACCAAGAAACATGAGACGGAAATATATAGACGCCATGACATTAGTGCAAAAATTCGGCAAACCAGATATCTTCTTAACAATGACGTGTAACCCTAATTGGGTAGAAGTAAAGGAACAGTTGCTAAAACAGGAGGAGCCACAAAATAGAGCAGATTTAATTGTCAGAATATTTCATGCCAAACTTGAACAGTTAAAACATGAACTTTTCAAGGACATATTTAGCCAAGTGGCTGCATATACCTACGTCATAGAATTTCAAAAGAGAGGCCTTCCACATGCACACTTTTTGCTCATTTTGAAACCACACTGTAAAATGTATATGCCTGAAGAATATGACGAAATTGTATGTGCTGAGATACCTGACAAAAAGAACAACTCCCATCTACATAAAATGGTACTTAAACACATGATGCATAGCCCATGCGGTAAGGTAAACCCAACAAATGTTTGTATGAAAAAGAATGGCAAGTGCAAAAACTCCTATCCAAAATCTTTTTGTGAGGAAACTACTCAGACAATGGATGCGTACCCTATTTATCGAAGACGCAATGACGGAATAACGGTTGATGTTAGAAAGGCTAAACTAGACAACAGATGGGTTGTTCCATATAATGCTTACCTGCTCGCCAAGTTTGATTGTCATATCAATGTAGAAATTTGTTCAACGATAAAGGCAATCAAATACATTTACAAATACATTTGGAAGGGTTGCGATAAAATCAATTTCACCCTGTCGTCTACTAACGATGCCGGACTTGTTGATGAAATTGATCAATATCAGGCAGGTAGATGGGTCTCTCCCCCAGAAGGAGCATGGAGAATTTTTAGATTCCCGTTAATTGAAATAAAGCCTGCAATTATCCATTTACAACTCCATTTAGAGAATCATCAACCATTAACCTTCGGAAAGAAAGATAGGCTACGAGATGTTCTCAATAATCCGACCCAAAGGAAAACTATGTTGACTGAGTTTTTTTACACAAATAGAACTGATTACGAGGCACAAAAGCTAAACCTTACATATGGGCAGTTCCCAAATCATTTTGTTTGGATAGAGGGCCAGAAGTTTTGGAAATATAGACAGTCAGGTGATTCGATAGGCCGCATAGTTGTTGCACACCCAAGTGAAGGCGAGCGATACTACTTACGAATACTCTTGTCAAAAGTACGATGTCCTAAATCCTTCGACGATCTGAAGTTGTATAATGACACTCGAGCAGGCACCTTCCAACAGGCAGCATATTTACGTGGTTATTTGCTTGACAACAATAGCCAACATATATGTTTAGAGGAAGCATCGGTTTTCCATATGCCGGCTGCACTTCGGCGGCTTTTTGCTACGCTTCTTGTGTATTTGTGTCCTGCCAACCCTCGCGAGCTTTGGCATGCCTATGAGAGTTTCATGTTAGAAGACCTTCGACATAATAATATGCCACATAGAGAGGCTACGAAAATTGCATTACAGCAGATAAACGAATTCTTGTTGTCAATGGGGAAAAACATTCACGATTTTGACCTTTTACGCAATGATATTTCTCGACTTGATATAGAGGACCAAACAAGAGAACTTAAAGCTGAGAAAAGCATTTTAGTCTCCACAAAGGATCTGCGTGCGATATCTTGCCTAAATGAAAAACAAAGGCTGGCTTATGACACAATTCTCGAGAAAATACAGTCAAATAAAAGCGGTGCTTTTTTTGTCGATGGCCCAGGAGGTACTGGGAAAACTTTTCTATACAGAGCACTATTAGCAAAAATCAGATCTGAAGGCCATATTGCATTAGCTACAGCAACCTCCGGTATAGCTGCCTCAATACTCCCGGGAGGAAGAACAGCCCATTCACGGTTTAAAATTCCATTAGACCTGGCTGAAGGTGCAGTTTGCAAAGTGAGTAAACAAGGTTCGCTAGCAACACTGATCAAAGATTGCAAATTAATCATATGGGATGAGGCCCCAACGGCAAAACGAACAGCCATCGATGCCTTAAATGATCTTTTGCAAGACCTAATGGATTATAAAGATATTTTTGGAGGGAAAGTTGTTGTACTTGGTGGAGACTTCCGACAAACACTTCCAGTTGTGCGCAAAGGAACAAAATCTGAAACAATTGTTGCATGCCTAATTAACTCTCGCCTATGGCCATCACTTCACAAACTGCGGCTAACATAAAATATGAGGGCTTTATTAGACCCCGACTTTACTGAGCTTCTCCTGAAGGTCGGTAATGGTACAGAGTCATCGCATAATGATAACATTGTAACAATTCCCACAACAATGCTTATTGACACTCGTTTGGAAAAAGATCAGGATCCCCTAAATGCTCTCATAAATTATGTATACCCAAACATCCATTGTGAGCCTTTAACGACTTCCAACATCTCAAATCGTGCTATCTTAACGACAAAAAATTCTTTCGTCGATGAAATTAATGAAATTTTAATAACAAGGTTTCCTGGTACGGAGAAAGAATATGTAAGTTTTGACGAGACATTAGATCCAAACGACCAGACTCAATACGAAGATCTTTTGCATTCGCTTACCCCAAATGGTATGCCGCCTCATAGGATAGTTTTAAAACCAAATTGTCCAATCATTTTGCTGAGAAATCTTAATCCTATCGAAGGATTATGCAATGGGACAAGATTAATATGCAAAGACATGAAAAGCAATATCATACATGCAGAAATCTCCTTTGGAGACTTTGCTGGTAAACAAGTCTTTATCCATAGAATTCCATTGCAACCTCCAAGTGATGAGCAATACACAGTCCCATTCAAAAGATTTCAGTTTCCAATTAGATTATGCTTTGCAATGACAATTAATAAGGCACAAGGCCAAACACTCAACTTCGTTGGCGTGTACTTAAAAGAACCTGTTTTCTCTCACGGACAATTGTATGTTGCCTTGTCACGTGCAAGGACAATGAGAAATGCAAAAGTACTCATCAGACCCCCGCTTTATGACACTTGTAACACTGGAAAGACGAAGAATATTGTTTATCAAGAAATCTTACAAACGTCACTATATAACAATTAACCTATACATGTCATCATTACTTTTAAGTGTACTTTCATTTTTTTGCCCTTATTATATTATGTAGGATAGTAGTTAACATGTAACATATCAACGTAAGGTACAATGAACCGACCTCTCTCAAATACTATGGACATAAAGCCGTTGCCTACAAGACAATGGACTGTGCTTATACCGGTCGTTCAAAATGGTCATATTCGATATACCAAATTAGGAGGCGCGTTTAAAAGGCTATTATTCACAGTCAGGTACTGGCTTCCTACTTTTGTATTCTTTTCAACTATTTTTATAAGGTTGCCCTTAAAATAATTCACATGCATTATGACTTTTATAACAGGGAACAAAATCACCAGCACTTATATATTCTGCCCATTTACGTTACTTTGCCACCCTTCTAATGCCGTACAAAAGATATTACATATCTAATGTAATAGTTATCAAGAACGACCCAAGATATCGAGTTAGTTCGTATCCCTACTCGTGGATATTAAACAATAGAACTCCCGTTGAGGAACTCATAGAGCCCATCCCGCCAACGTTACCATGTGAATTACATTTCACAAACTTTCGGGACCTTCATACACGTGCTGAAACTGATAATCTGCAGAGTAAAATCATCTACCTCCATCATTAATTTATATTTATACTCATTCGTGTAAAGTGCTAATCCATTACAATTTTGAAATACAGATGTAAGAGCCATTGTTTTGGAATGCTTTCCCAGTAAAGCACATGGGTCAGAGGAGACAACAATAAGAGATGTTGTGATTGTTAACGAACAGTAAGAAGAACCTATTCTTTCCTCATATTGTTTACACCACATGTTTACTTTGTTTTCATGTCTATCTTTTTGAAGGAAAAAGCTTATGTTATTGAGTCTATGGAATGAATTTGACCACAATTACGGGTGTACACTTGCAAATATTGTCTCCACAACACCAATGATATTCGGGATGAACCTTAAAGTTACTACATTCAATAGTAAGCAAAATGTTTCTTATGGTTTCAGAATTACATACCATTACGTACTATATATTAGGAAAAACTTATAATAAAAACACTATTGTTGCTTTCTGTCCGTCTTTATTTTTATATTATACCCGTATAATAACATCTACCTACGATTTAACCCCACAATAATTTGGATATATACTTACAGCCCTTTCTTTAACAACAAGAGCTGTGTCTGAGATAATGATCAATCCCCCTGTTACTGAAAATCTACAACTGCGAGAATGGTACCCCTACTGAAAGACTTCAAATTATAAGGATTTGTTGTTGCCCTTTTTTTATGTATGCATACCTACTTCCATAGGTACACCAAAAATATCAACGAGGTTCAACAACTCCTTCAAGAAAAAACGTACAAAGATCGAAACATTCTACTCCCGTATCCACAGGCAGAGGAAATCATCACTGTTTCCACCGCCGTTGCCTCTCTAAATATTGTATATTATTACTTTACCTACAGCACGCTGCTATTTTTATTATATTCACTCACATTATCCATAACGACACATTTCTTATGTGCGCACAGATAAAGTCAGCCTGGGTCAAGGGGAAAATCACCCTCCCTGCGCAAGAAAGAACGTTCTGGTACACCGCATGTGCAAATTATCAAAAACCACTAGATGCCGACGTCACGTGGGTAGTCACGTGTCCATCTTGCAAGGAAGATTCTGACGTAGACGTAATGTAAGCACATATTTTGTTTCAAGAGGTCATAAACTTATAATGCCTACACTGTATTATGACAATTTATTATATGTTACTAACGCATTGCGTAGGTGTCGCCTCCCGATAATGATTAACGACGGTACGTCAACCATATGTGCGACTATGTCGACACCTGATGCCGAAATGTTTATACCCTTTACTGCTCTACAACTGAAGACGGCCGATGAGAGTGTAAATACTACCCTATTTCATGTTTATATCTTGCACCCTGCATTCCTTCAATTTTTAAGATCACACACTCAATCACGTCTGCTCATTATCTTAAATAGTGTCTCAAAGCAATGCTACTTCCTCTTCACATCCACATATTACTCCTACCACCTATTCTTTATCCTTCTCTTTTTTATTTTGGATGCATGCTCTTGTTTATTGTTTGTGTGTTTCAGTGACTGACACTTTCTTTATGTCGTGCGCCTGTGTGTTTAGGCATATATATGACTTTTGTTTTATGCCATACAAAAATGTCTATGTGACTGAGTAATTGTATGAACATTTTTGCTGCTTTCTACAACAACATTTTCTATGTCAAATCTATCATACATACCTTAATAAATATGCATGTTTATAAAACCGTTTTCCTAATCACTTTGTCACACATGTATATTACAGGGTGTTGACATCTCTGAGACAATCTCCACGTCACTCCAGGAACAAACAATTGTCACCTTTCTACGCTCGTATGAGATAACATTTCGTGGATAAACTGAAATGCGGATCAAGGTTGTCAAAGCCTATAACAGTGTACCTCCAACACACAAACCCAGCACCTCATCCGCCACTTCCCTGCCAACCGGTACCACAAAAGATGTCACCACCGCTCGCGCTCCGATGAAAGGTCAATTACCAACGTAGACAACCGGCAAAAACCTAACTTTGGCACGGCAACGTAACATGAAATGTTTTATCTTACGCCGCTGCAATATAGATACCCGCTCTGCAGCCTCATCTTTTGTAAACAACCAATTTTTGCTACATCTCACGTGACGTGCCAGCCAAAAGTTACTCAACTAACGGATACGTATACCGTCTTTTGTGTAATATATGTACCATCTTTTGTATGACCTTTGTAAATATTTGTGAATATACAAACAGGTCATGTACATTATCATCCTACTTTAAAGCATATATATGTTTTGTATGTTAACGGGTTGTCTTCATAACATAGTTATATGTATGTATTTTACAGGGGCTATGTTACATGCATATATTTTACCAGGGGCTGTGCATTTATCTTCCTAGTACACAATAACAAAAACATAATAAGAAAATAGAAAAAAAGAAAGAACAAGGTGTTCTGGGTATCTATCTCCGGCCAACATTCGGCCTACCGCCAGTCAAATTCCGGCCAAACTCCAGCAAACATATGTTACTTTAGTTTTCTTCACCATCACCAACCCTACATCCTCCCCCATTAAACCCTTTTGCCATTATTTCTAAAACAGTGTACCGCCGCCACAACACCATCGGTGCTCTATCATACCTCCGACCACCGCGCACCGCCGTCGCCACAGCTCTGTACTTTCTCTCTCTTCAGTGAGTGAGAGAGAGAAGAGTGTGTGTGCGTGTGAGAGAGAGAGAGAGAGAGTTAGTGTGTGCAGGTGTGTGTGTGGGTGTGTGTGCAGAGAAAGTGAGAGAGAGGTGTGTGTGAGTATGTTTAACATAAAAAATGGAAAGGGCTGTAGCGACGTCCGGCGAAGAGTCGATACCTCGGTGGCGATGGCGAGGGTGGAAGCGACGACGGTTCAGGCGAAAGGCGACGATTTCCGGTGAGCTACGGTGGTGACCGGCAGGTGACAGAGAGAGAAGTGGACTAGAGGAAGATGGGGAGGTTTAAAAGATGGGAGAGAGACATTAGGATTTTTTGAAAATAGAAGTGGAAGAAGAAGGGGATTGGACAATTGTTAGGTGTGGAGTAATTTTATTTTTTTTAACTTGTTCTTTTTAACATTTAAAATTTTATTTTTCAAATTTTAAGTTTTTAATCTTTGTTTTTTCTTTTTACATATTTATTTACAAACTAAAATTTTGTTTTATAATTATTTTTTAGTTGATAGTATATCATTTTTTAGTGATCTATCTATAAATATTTTAATATTTGATAGTATATCATTTTTTAGTAATCTATCTATAAATATTTTAATATTTTGTTTTTTAATTATCATTGTAGAACTAGAATGAATCATTTGGTAGGAGCTTTAATATTTACGTTGGGATAGCATTTATGGTTATTCCCTGATAAATATAATATTTTTTAATTATCAATCTATATATACTTTTATTAATTTAATGTAAAATATTTTTGAATATACTATAAAACAATGAAAGATTAAAAGATTAAAAGATTAAAAAAAATTTAAAAATAAAAGATAATGACAAAGTAATAATTAAATAATAAAGTAATTAAAAAACATGATTAGCTTATCATTATAAGATTGATATGGGTGTTGAAGAAATTAAGACTAATGCTATAGATTAGGGTGCCTACTATATATGCAGATTGTGGTGTCTCTATCAACACTCTTAGGTGATGATCCATACATCTTACTCTAAGGATCATGGGCAGTTTACTCTATATTTTTATCATTTCTAATTGGTTATTATCTCTACTTTTTCTATTTCCCAAATAATTTAACATTATTAAATTATTAAATTATTAAAAATTATATTTAAAATTATAGACTAGAAAGTCTATAAGAATACCCATTTATTGATGAGGCCATGAGAGACGGGACGAAGCGTATTTCAAATACCAAAATTTGATGGTGAGTATGGAAGTGAGCAGCTGAAAGACATGATTACTTGTGTTAAACATGTCTAATGATTAGCTACATACACCCAACCTTCTCACATCTACCGCCTGCCACCTTTCTATTCTATTCAATTATATTACATGTATGTATATAAACCCACTTCCACGTCACAAACTTCAAACCCGGATAGATTATCATGAACAGGACTATTTCCTCCATTAATCTCTATATCACCCTCACCCTCACCCTCCTCCTTATATGCCATCGTTTCAACAAGCTGAAATTCTAAAATCCGTACACAGAAACACTAGATGTTGTCAAAATACACATAAAATTTTCATTTTCAAAAAAAATTTAGAAAAATATGAGAAGAGTGATCTTGTTTGAAAAATGATTAAAAAACTACAAGATTGATAATTTTTTTGTTTAAATTCACAAAACTTAAAAAATTATGACAATTTAAAGTTTTTTGGGGTTTTTTTTAAGTCGTGGGTTTTGGGAGAGGGGATATTCCATTTTTGCCATTTTCTTCCTAAATTAATACATTATAATTATAGTTTTGCCATCGTTCAATCTAATCCATTGATTTTTATGATCCAAGGGTCCAAATTGATTCTTTAGGTTTTTTGTTTAAGAAGGGGTTCTTTGTTGATGTAATTTATATATATATATATATATATATATATATATATATATATATATATATAATCAGAATCAAGTAAGATGGATTTTAAGATAAGATATGTAAGATGTAAGGAGAGAATGACATGTGTCATCATTAATGTAAGGGTATAATTGGTATATACTTGTAATTAATTTTAGTAAAAATAAAACTTTTCTAGAAAAAAGCTAACCTCCATTAATATCTCTTATAACTATCCTATTAAATACCTAATTCACGTCTGGTCTTCTACCACTATCGCCGCCTCACCCCTAAACCTTTCTTCTCCGATTGTCGACCATGGCACCGCCCTCATTCGCCATCATTGTTCATCATTTTTCTAAAGTTTTGAGTTGTAGAAAGTCCATTTTCTTATTCATTTTTTGTTAAATTGATAAATATATTTCTTTGATCTGTTAGTTTGTTTGTGGATTCATCATCTTCTAATAGATTCTTCAATCGATTCAACCATTATGGATTCGTCAATATTTTTAACCACTCTTTTTTGACGAATATCAATTGTTATTGCGTTATCAATGTAGTAAGTTTATTTTCATTTTGATGAATATTAAATGTAATATATTATGATTATAGTCAAATTGAATAAAATGATGTTATATTATTTAATGAATCTTTGTCTCGTATTTGGTGTATCAAATTTTCAGTTAACTAATTTGGATTATACAATTTAAGGTGTTAGCATGTTTTTAGGGGATGATTGAATGGTGAAAACATCAAGAATACCCTTAACTGCCATTTTTATTAACTTATTTTAAGAAATGAAAACCTTCTATAAATTGTAGATCTGATGAAAAATAGACGATCCGGATCGCATCTTACACATCTTACAAGAACCTCACTCTCTCTCTTTCTCTTATATATATATATATATATATATATATATATATATATATATATATATATATATATATATATATATATATATATATAGAGAGAGAGAGAGAGAGTTGAGTTCAAATAAAAAGAGGATTGAGGTACTAAATGTAAGAAGAATTGTGGTTGTGACATGTGTCATTTTAGGTAAAAGGGTAATTTAGGAAATGACTATATTTTCCTAAAAATCTGCTATCCTATTTCTCTCCTAGTCTCCCGTACGCAAGCCCTAGCGACGCCGTCGGCCTGCCTAACCCTAGCGACGTCGACAGCCGTGAAGCACCACCATCGTCCTGTCGTAAAGGTCGCCGCTTCACCCTTAATACTCGGTGCCCACTACCCCCTTACCCAGATTAACATTCATATGAGTCCTGCCTCCACGAAAACCCTAATTCAATCGCCGCTGCACAGGATGTTGACGCACAACATCGTCGCCGCATTCATCGTCGTGCACCATGAACCCTAGTCGTTGCCGGCCTCTATCGTCGTAGCCTTCGCTGTCTCTGTCGCGATCTAAGGTTACGATCGGTGTTTGATATTCGCCGCCACCGCACAGATTAGGGCCACCACAGATTAGGGCTTTACCACCATCCGTCCATTTCTCAGGCTTAATGCACAGATTAAGCAGCCACCGCCGCCGACGCCGTTCATCTATGCATCAGATTTACACATAGTATGTCACGCCGTTCATCAGATCCCTCCATCGTATGTAGCTGTTTTTTATTCCGATAGTGATGCATCATTTTAAGCTTTGGTTTCAGATTCGTATACTGATGCATTTTTTGTATTTTATATTTTGATACAATTGTATCATTACTTTTAATTCATAGTTTTGGTATTGTGCATCTAATCTTTTATGTATTTGTTTAATAAATATATGAGATTGTGCTTGAATTTATTTTTTGCATCAAGTGCATCAATACTGGATGAATCTAACTGTTGTTGAAATTACGAGTCTATGCATTCTAATCTATATGTATCGATTTTGTATCAATACTGGATGAATCTGTTTTTGTGCAACTCTTTTTTATTCCGTGCATCAAAAAAGTTATGGAAAAAGTCACATTTTTTAGGAGTTAATCTGAAAATTTTAAACTCCAAATGTCAATTTTACCCTTAAGGGCTTTTTTTAATAATTAAAAAAAAAAAGAAAAAGCCATATTTTTAGGAGGTGGTTACAAAAATCTAGTGGCTGAGAATTTTCCCTACATTTAGTAGCTTATTAATAAAAACTGATGCACAATAAGATGCTTCCACAGAATGATGATGCATGATAATGCTTGATGCGCAACTGCAACATTCCTTCCAAAAGAAATTATAGATTCTCTGATGAGTAAATTTGATGATGAACGTTAACGTGGTAACACTTTGATCTATAACCGAACACTAATAGAAAAGTTTACAGATAAAAAAATCGATGAACAACACATGATGATAACCCAAATGATGAATAATTACTGCAATCATGTTTTTGTCCACAAAAGAGATGAAAACCAAAAAGAAAATTGATGATCAAAACCGGCGATCTATTCCTAAACATAAATTGATTAAAGTTATTCACACGTAAACAATTCACGAAAAAAAAGGAATCCACGTGCGTGGGTTGTGCTGCAGATCAAAGAGGACAAAGATGATAGGCGTTTCTGGTTGCAAACGGAGGCAACAGAGAAGCAGGAGGAGGTCGGCTGTACATCGATTCCGTCGCCGGTTCCTTCATCCGTGCCACCGACCCCGATGTTTATGCCCTGCGTTGTTGACTTGTTGTGATGCGAGCCACACCGACTACCACCGTTGTTGTTTCTGTTGTTGCCGTCTGCCAAATCGAAGGCCACAAAAACCACTTGTCAAACGTTGCCGACTACCACCGTCGATGTTTCCGTTGCTGTCGTCGGGAAAATCGAAGGCCACGAAACCCACGTGTGAAGGCGTTTCCGATTAACACCGTTGCTATTTCCGCTGTTGCCGTCGGCCAAATAGAACGCACCGTCGATTTCTCTGTTTCCGTTTTTTTCGTCAGCCAAATTAAAGGCCCCGAGGAGGATACGACGGTGGATTATATCGGAATTGAGGAAGGTGACATTGACGCCAGAAAGATAGCGGAGCGCTGTGTAACATCCTCCTTACCGGCCTAGAATTAATGAGGTAATTAATTAATTAATCTGGAATTTATTTGTTATGTGGATTAATTATTTTATTTGTTGTATATATATAATCTTATATATATATATATATATATATATATATATAATATATATATATATATATATATATATGTGTGTGTGTGTGTGATGATGATGAGAGTACGATGGGGTGGTGGTTGGTCAAACCACCCCATGCCTTTTGGTTACTTGTTATACTAGACAAAGGAGAGTGAGTTGTGTGTGTTTTTGTGTGTTTCAGCCGAGAGCAAGAAAAGAAAGAAAAAGAGAATCAAACTTCAATCTTGCATTCTTAATTTGTTAACTGAAGTATTTTGAATCATCAAGAGGTTAGAAATTCTATACCATTATGTTGTTTGTTGTTTGATTTCGGATTTATATGAATTTTATGTGAGAATCCGATTAAATGCAATTATATGATGAATTGATGATTCTAGGTTGCATGAATGTTAGATTATGATGTTAGGATGTTCATTATATGTTTAGAATGATTTCTGGAAACATATATAACTTGCATGCTTACAATCAGTAGTGATTTAAGTTAGAAATCAAGAATGGAGATGAAGTTATGAATCAGTCGGATTTGGAGTTTGAATGACTCGGATTGTTGAAATCCGATTAAAGTTATCAGAATTTATAGGAATCCGATAGAATCTGACTGTTTGCCTTAGCTTGTAATCGGATTTCCCGTTTACTCGGGTTCCGATTATTTTCTCGGATTTCATGTTGATCGGATTTGATGCTTTAAACGGATTGTGAAGTTTACCCGGATTCCGCCTGTTTACTCGGATTCCGCCTTGTACTCGGATTGTGACCATTTATCCGGATTCCGCCTGATTACTCGGATTCCGCCTATTCACTAGGATTTGATGTTACTCGGAATTCAATTGGTTGTGTTGAACTAGACCATTGATCGGATTTGATGATTTGAATATGAGCATGAGTTTATACCTCAAGTATTTGCCTTGGCTTACGAAAGGAATGTTCGAATTACCTAAGCTAAGGAGTTGAATGAATTCACAATATTACAGTAAGTAAAGAGTAATAGTGAATTACAGTATATTGTTTGAATATACATTAGTTGATCTGTACTTGTAGATTATTGGTACATGTGATATGTGGATGTATGTACTTGTTGATTTATGTACATGTTAAGTATTGTGCTTATTGTGTGTTGATTAAGCAAATACTGATTATTAGTTGTTTGTTCAGGTGGAGACAAAACTCAGTAGATAAGTAGAGACTGAGTTACCTGAACTTGTGAAGATATCGGTGAGTGGATATATATATATCTTGGATGTATAAGATATATCACATGATTGTTGCTCCTTGAGAAGTATTCTCTTGTTAACTGTATATATACATGTTGTTTGGGAGATCAGCTTGGCGGTTGTTTTTTAGCTGGGCCTTGGTTTAGGGATATACAGTACTAGCATTCGTCTTGATAGCATTTGTTGTAATCAAGAGTTGCTAGTATTGTTGTCTGTTGTAACTAGGCTATCGGTAAACCTATGCTTTGGCCGGCATTTGGTTGAAGGTCCTGCAAGACCGCCGGTTCTCTTGTTGTTTGAGCAATGTTGGTTTGGGCTTGATGCCTTGTATGTTTTTGATATCTGTTCTCTCACTTAGCTTTGTGCTAATCCCCCACTGTTGAACTCTTTTACAGGATATTCCTGGTTATGGACTGATCTAACTCTGATATCTATTTTGTAATTGTAAAGAGCCTGATTTTGTAGTAACAGTGTTGTAGTTTTGTAAAGTTAACCAGAAAAATTGTATTTACCATATTATATATATGTAATTATGTTATTAGCTTCCGCGCGTACTATAAAGTTGTGTTTTAGAAAATACGCTGTTACAAGTTGGTATCAGAGCCCTGGTTTGAGGATTTGCATTATAGATGTGCAATACTTGAACCGAGGCTCTGATCAGTCCAATATTTCCAGGGTGGGTAATTAGCAAAGTAGCTATAGAGAATATGATGTGGTACTAACGAATTATAATCTGACAACTGGTGAGATGTTGTGTAGAACAGATTATGGCTGATAACAACGAAATCCCGGTATTTACCCCACAGTCCCCAAGAAGACAGCACAACAACGTGTCCTCTACTACTGAAAATGAACAACACAGAGCTGGTACCTCTCACAACGGGGAATCTGATAATCAAGATTATGTGTTACAACTAGATGATACTTTACAGACTCAGAGAGATAGAATTCAAGAGCTTGAACATCAGTTGAACCAAACCCAATTTTCTCAACCAACCTCTACAGTTCAAATGCCTCATGTAACAGCCCCTGTTACTCAACCCATACCACCACCTGTTTATACCACAACACCAGCAAGCACGGTGTCAACACCTTATGGATCCTTTCCATTTATTCAAATGCCACAAGGAGTGTCTAACCAGCATCAAACCCTACAACAAAACTTCTTTATTCCGTGGTTTCCGCAGCAAGAAACTAGAAACAAATGCCAATTCAAAGATTTTGTGGCGTGTGGAGCACCTGAGTATTCGGGAAGTTCAAACCCGAATGTTACTCTAAACTGGTTGAAAGAAACTGTGAAGGCTTTGGAAGCCTGCAACTGTGAGAAAGCTGAATGGGTCAAGTTTGCAATGAGACGTCTGAAGGATCAAGCTTTGGCGTGGTGGGATTCACTGACCACACACCTGCCGAGGGAGATTGTTAATGCCGTCACCTGGGAGCAATTCCAGGATAAATTCTGTGAGCAGTTCTGCGATGATTTTGACATGGCAAAGATTCAACGAGAGTTCCTAGATTTGGCACAGACAAGTAATATGTCTGTAGACGAGTTGATCAACAAGTTTCAAGTGACTCTCTGATTTGCAAAGCAGTGGGTGCCCGAAGAGCGTGCTCAGGTTCAACACTTTGTGAAAGCTTTGTTACCAGAATATCGGGGTAACACTCGTTTGGCGACATCGCTTGTCCAGGCATTCACTTTAGCAAGATCTGCAGAATCTGACGTCCAGGATCGGGAAAAGATGAACAAGAGTTCGTTTAGCAGGTTTAGTGGAAGTGCCAGTGGGAATCAAAGCAAAGGTAAATGGCAGAGTCATCATGGAAAGTCCGATCAAAGGTTCAAGGGATCAGGATCTTTTCAGAGCAAACCTTGGTGCCATAATTGTAAATCTCGGCACACCGGGCAGTGCACGCCCCAAACTCGCAAATGTTTGAGGTGCGGTGAGTTTGGTCATGATTTAGGTGCATGTAAGTTCAACACCTTTGTTTGCTGGAACTGCAAGGAGGAGGGACATCGAGCTGGAAGTTGTCCCAAGTTGAAGACCGCGGGGACTTGGGCGGGGGTAAGAAATACCGGGGGATCGTCTTCTGCAGGTCAGAAGAGAAAGACAGTACCTTCTGCTGAGGGTAGAGCTTTCAAGATGACTGCCAAAGAAGCTACTGGCAGTGATGATGTGATAACCGGTATGTTCATAGTTAACTCTATGTCTGCACGTGTTTTGTTTGACTCTGGTGCAAATAGATCGTTTATATCTATGACTATGTGTGATAAATTGAAATTACCTGCTTCTGTGAATGCTATTCCTTCAGAAGTAGAAGTAGCTGACGGTAATGTAGTGCCTGTGACAACTTCTGTAACTGGAGTTCAGGTTAGTATTGATGGTACTAGTTTCCCTGTAGACTGTTTGGTGATGCCTATACCTGGTTTCGATTTAGTATTAGGCATGGATTGGTTGAGTCACCATAGGGCTATTATCCAATGTCATAAGAAATTGATAACTATTCCTCTGGTTGACGGGTCGCATGTCGTGGCTCGTGGGGATAGATCTCCATCTTCTCTTCCGTTTATCTCGTATATGAAGGCTAGAAAATCTTTAGCCAAAGGGTGTGCGTCGTATCTGGCTTATGCTATTCATGTGAAGTAGGAGAAGAGGCTTGTTCTAGATATTCGTGTGGTTTCGGAGTATCCGGAGGTATTTCCAGATGATTTGCCAGGGTTGCCGCCAGTACGTGATGTTGAGTATAAGATTGAGTTGATACCTGGTAGTACGCCTACTGCGAAAGCTCCGTACCGTTTAGCTCCTTCCGAGATCAGAGAGATGATGAATCAGATACAGGAACTGTTAGACAAAGGGTTTATTCGTCCAAGCTCTTCGCCTTGGGGTGCACCGGTGTTGTTTGTTAAGAAGAAAGACGGGACTCTGCGTATGTGTATAGATTACAGAGATTTGAATAAGAGGACCGTCAAGAATAAGTATCCGTTGCCGAGGATAGATGATTTGTTCGATCAACTTCAGGGAGCTTCATATTTTTCGAAGATTGATTTGAGGTCGGGCTATCATCAGGTAAGAGTAGCCGAAGAGGATATACCTAAGACAACTTTTCGTACACGGTATGGTCACTACGAGTTTCTTGTAATGCCGTTCGGTCTGACTAATGCACCGGCAGTGTTTATGGATTTAATGAATCGGGTGTGTCGACCATTTTTGGATAAGTTCGTTATAGTGTTTATTGATGATATCTTGGTGTATTCAAACACGGAGAATGAGCATGATCGACATCTGCGACAAGTTTTGGAGACTTTAAAGCAAAACAAGTTATATGCCAAATTGTCCAAGTGTGAGTTCTGGTTGCGTGAAGTCAAGTTTCTGGGTCATGTGATTTGTGAAAATGGTGTTAAGGTTGATTCGGAAAAGATAGAAGCGGTGATGAATTGGAATGCTCCTACGACACCGACAGAGATTAAAAGTTTTCTCGGATTAGCAGGTTATTACAGACGTTTCATTAAAGACTTTTCGAAGCTTGCGGGTCCGTTAACCAAGTTGACTAGAAAGGATGTTCTGTTCCAATGGGGTGAGGCTCAGGAAAATGCTTTTCAGACTTTGAAGCAACTTCTGTGTCAAGCTCCCGTTCTTGCGTTGCCAGAAGGGTCTGAAGATTTTGTGGTATACTTTGATGCTTCACATGCTGGGCTAGGATGTGTATTGATGCAAAGGGGTCAAGTTATAGCTTATGCTTCCAGACAGTTGAAACCCAACGAGAAGAACTATCCGACTCATGATTTGGAGTTAGCAGCAGTGGTGTTTGCTTTAAAACTGTGGAGACATTATCTGTATGGCACAAAGTGCACGATTTGCACCGATCACAAGAGTTTGCAGTATGTGTTCACGCAGAAGGAATTGAATATGAGACAGCACCGTTGGTTAGAGTTGATAAAAGATTATGACTGTGATATTCAGTATCATCCGGGAAAAGCTAACGTGGTAGCTGATGCACTTAGTAGGAAGGGTTCGACAAATACAATAAAGTTTATGCGGTTAGAGATCAAATCTGATTTGATAGATCAGTTGATGGCTGCTCAACTGGAAGCACTGAAAGAGGAAAATTTGAAAGATGAGATAATGGTGAAAAGACAAAATGAACTGACAACTGATTCTCGTGGTTTAAAGATGTAACAGAATCGTGTTTGGGTGCCGAAGTTTGGAAATTTGCGGGAATTGATTTTGACTTAAACACATAAATCCAGAATGTCTGTTCATCCTGGTAGCACTAAGATGTATCAAAGTATGAAGACTTTTTATTGGTAGCCTACTATGAAGTTAGATGTTGCACGATTTGTGGAGTCATGTCATATATATGCTCAAGTGAAAGTTGAACACCAAAAGCCGTATGGATCTCTGAGACAGTTATCAATACCTGAGTGGAAGTGGGATCGCATCACGATGGATTTTGTAACAAAACTTCCGAGGACTCAGAAAGGAAATGATATGATTTGGGTTATTGTCGACAGATTAACCAAGAGTGCACACTTTCTTGCTACTACTGAGACTGCACCCTTGAGTAAGTTAGCCAAGATGTATATTGATGAGATAGTATCAAGACATGGAGTTCCTTTGTCTATCGTGTCAGATCGGGATTCGAGGTTTGTGTCAAATTTCTGGAACAGACTACAGCAAGATTTGGGGTCTAGGGTTAATTTGAGTACGGCTTATCATCCGCAGACAGATGGGCAATCAGAAAGAACAATTCATACTTTAGAGGATATGCTTCGGGCATGTGTGTTAGAGTTTGGAGGTTCGTGGGATTCGCATTTACCGCTGGTTGAGTTCGCTTACAATAATTCTTACCACTCCAGCATCGGAATGCCGCCGTATGAGATGTTATATGGGCTACCGTGCAGAACTCCTACTTGTTGGTTAGAGGCAGGAGAGAAACAGTTTGCTGGACCAGATATTGTTCAGATCACAGCGGATAAAGTTGCGGTGGCTCGGGAAAAGTTGAAAGCTGCAAGAGATCGACAAAAGATGTATGCAGATCCACGTCGTCGACCAGTGACTTTTGTGGAGGGAGAACGAGTCTACTTAAAGGTTTCACCATGGAAGGGTGTGATAGGTTTTGGGAAACGTGGAAAGTTAGCTCCTCGATATATTGGTCCGTTCAGAATCCGAAAGGTAATGAATGATCAGACTGTGGTTTTGGATCTTTCTGATGAACTAGCTGGTATCCATGATACATTCAATGTTTGCTATCTGAGAAAGTGCAATGTAGAGGATCAAACACAAGTGTTGCCATTGCAAGATCTTCGTGTGGATATTAACAAGAAACTTTTTGAGGAACCTGTAGAGTTGCTGGATCGTAAAGTAACAAAACTGATAAACAAACAGATACCAATGGTATTGGTGAAATGGAAGCACAGTTTGGGTTCAGAATTGTCTTGGGAGACCGAAACGGATATGAGAGATCGTTATCCTTCGCTGTTTGAGCGCGATGAGATTCCGAGGACGGAATCTTCTTAATGGGGGGAGATTTGTAACATCCTCCTTACCGGCCTAGAATTAATGAGGTAATTAATTAATTAATCTGAAATTTATTTGTTATGTGGATTAATTATTTTATTTGTTGTATATATATTATCTTATATATATATATTATTTAGATAGATTATATATATATATATATATATATATATATATATATATATATATATATGTGTGTGTGTGTGATGATGATGAGAGTACGATGGGGTGGTGGTTGGTCAAACCACCCCATGCCTTTTGGTTACTTGTTATACTAGACAAAGGAGAGTGAGTTGTGTGTGTTTTTGTGTGTTTCAGCCGAGAGCAAGAAAAGAAAGAAAAAGAGAATCAAACTTCAATCTTGCATTCTTAATTTGTTAACTGAAGTATTTTGAATCATCAAGAGGTTAGAAATTCTATACCATTATGTTGTTTGTTGTTTGATTTCGGATTTATATGAATTTTATGTGAGAATCCGATTAAATGCAATTCACTAGGATTCCGCCTTGTACTCGGATTCCGCCTTGTACTCGGATTGTGACCATTTATCCGGATTCCGCCTGATTACTCGGATTCCGCCTATTCACTAGGATTTGATGTTACTCGGAATTCAATTGGTTGTGTTGAACTAGACCATTGATCGGATTTGATGATTTGAATATGAGCATGAGTTTATACCTCAAGTATTTGCCTTGGCTTACGAAAGGAATGTTCGAATTACCTAAGCTAAGGAGTTGAATGAATTCACAATATTACAGTAAGTAAAGAGTAATAGTGAATTACAGTATATTGTTTGAATATACATTAGTTGATCTGTACTTGTAGATTATTGGTACATGTGATATGTGGATGTATGTACTTGTTGATTTATGTACATGTTAAGTATTGTGCTTATTGTGTGTTGATTAAGCAAATACTGATTATTAGTTGTTTGTTCAGGTGGAGACAAAACTCAGTAGATAAGTAGAGACTGAGTTACCTGAACTTTTGAAGATATCGGTGAGTGGATATATATATATCTTGGATGTATAAGATATATCACATGATTGTTGCTCCTTGAGAAGTATTCTCTTGTTAACTGTATATATACATGTTGTTTGGGAGATCAGCTTGGCGGTTGTTTTTTAGCTGGGCCTTGGTTTAGGGATATACAGTACTAGCATTCGTCTTGATAGCATTTGTTGTAATCAAGAGTTGCTAGTATTGTTGTCTGTTGTAACTAGGCTATCGGTAAACCTATGCTTTGGCCGGCATTTGGTTGAAGGTCCTGCAAGACCGCCGGTTCTCTTGTTGTTTTTGCAATGTTGGTTTGGGCTTGATGCCTTGTATGTTTTTGATATCTGTTCTCTCACTTAGCTTTGTGCTAATCCCCCACTGTTGAACTCTTTTACAGGATATTCCTGGTAGGTTGAAGATAGAGGTGAAACTGGAATTATGGACTGATCTAACTCTGATATCTATTTTGTAATTGTAAAGAGCCTGATTTTGTAGTAACACTGTTGTAGTTTTGTAAAGTTAACCAGAAAAATTGTATTTACCATATTATATATATGTAATTATGTTATTAGCTTCCGCGCGTATTATAAAGTTGTGTTTTAGAAAATACGGTGTTACACGCTGCAGGTTTAATGAAAATCGATTAAGGTTTCATATAAATGAATTCATTTTCTGTGGCATCATCGTCTTTGATTCTTGGACTTGAGCAGAGATGGAATTACATGCAATGCACAAAAATGGAATCATCCTCTTTGATTCTTGGACTTATTGTTCATCAATTTTTAAGTTTTTATACACTTGTAAGAAAGTGATTTATGCATCAGATTCTTGATACTAATTGTGAATCAGTTTATAACTATATTTTTGGGTTCAATTGGTTGTGAAAGTCTGGTTTATTAAGATATATATGCTTACATCTGATCTAGATCTGTGTTGTGTTTTTGTATATCTTAAAAGGTGTTTCAAAATTGTGCAACAGTTAATTTTGTGAATCAAAATGCTTATGCATGCAGTGTGTTTGTTTAGGTTGTGTTATGTGTTCATCAAACCTGTGTATGAATTTATTTGGTGCATCTTTTTTATGTTCATCAGCTGTTTTTTGTTGTATTTGTCTTCATAAGTTGTTATATATTCTATGTCTGACATTTGTTGGTATAATGCATCAGATTTGATAAAATTGTGAATCAATTTTAGTTTTGATGTCCGGTATTTGATTTTCTTTTGGATTATTCATCAATGTATTTGATGATTTTTCTATTGTTGTGTATCTGTGTATTTCTTATTTTGCAGCAAATCTCACCGTAAAAATTTTAATTTTTGAATTCTTTGCTTGTTGATTCCGTAGCTGTAGGAGATGGATATTTTTTAATTCTTTGATCAAAATAGGTCTGGAGAACGAGGTGCATCACTGTAGAACGATGTGCATCAAAATAATTCTGGAGAAACCATCTTAAAATCTGTGTCCTAAATATGAGGGAACTAAATTTTTAAAAGGTCAATTATGCCCTTTTGTGTATTTTTTTATAATTAATAAAAAAAGAAAAAAAAACCATTTTATAGGAGCGGTTATAGGAAATTGAATGACTATATATATATATATATATATATACATATAGGGTAAGGTTACACATAGAACCTTACTTAAACATAGAACCTAAAGAACCAATTTATGTGATGACACGTGGCATTCCCCTCCCTTCCAACAAACTTTTAAAAAAAACCCGTCAATCTTTAAATGATCATAATTCCTTCGTTTTTAAGAATTTTAACAAAAAAAGTATATCGTTAGATTCAGTTCTTGGTCCTCTTTCAAACAAGACCAGACTTGATATATTTCTGAAACTTTATTTTTTTTTGAAAATGCAAAATTTTCAAAATTTACATTTTTACCTGGGTTTCATTTGAAAATGCAAAAATGCAAAAACCGAAAATGCAAAAATCGAAGATGCAAGTTATGCATATGCTTCCAAAAATGCAAATTTTGAAACCAATACTGAAAATGCAAGCAAGAACTAACTGAAAATGCAACTCAAAATGCAAAACAAAATTTGCATTTTCATAAAATTTTTTGCAAAATATGGCAAGAGTGGTCTTGATTGAAAGAGGATTAAAAAACTAAAATATTGGTATAATTTTTTTTTAAAAATTTACAAAACTTAAAAAGTTATGAAAATTTAAAGTTTTGGGGGGTATTTTTTAATAAAAAATGTGGGTTTGTTGGGAGGTAATTACAATTATGCCATCCTTAATCTCAACCATTGATTTTGATGATTCAATGATCCATATTGGTTCTATGGTTCTATGTTTAAATAATGGTTCTATATTGATCCATTTTCTATATATATATATATATATATATATATATATATATAGGGGAGGGTTCATGCGAAAATGGTCTTATTTGCGAAAAGTGCGAGAAGCGTTCTGGGCCACTAGTTTTTTGTTATTAATTTTTTAATTCAAAAGGGTAATAAGGTCTTTTACCAATTTCTTTAGTTTTTTAATTTAATTTTAATTAATCAACCCCTATTTTTTCTACTATTTATTTTCTCCAGGTTTTTTTAAAATACTCATCCTTATCTCTCCTTATTAATTTTTTCTTTTTCTAATTAATTTTTTCCCAAATTTATAGATTTTACTTATATTTTATTATTAAATACGGTGTACACCGATGAACACAACATACAATTTTTTGTTAGGTGTATTGTGTTTATTAATGAATACAACGGTTTACAAAATTTTCGCTATTGCAAATTTTTACTGCTCTCTTGTTTAAATTATGTGTTCGATAATGAACACGGTCAAAATTATACTGGTTTTAAGATAAATAAACAACATTCAATATTGAATAGATCGAATAATATACAATATTGATAATTAACAGTATTCAATACTGCATGCGACCAATTTTCTCCGGTTATTCATCAAACTTGGATTCAAAAACCATTAGTCTAACAAAACTAAATGGTGTTCAATAGTATATATCAAAACAACAACTTATATTCACCCCGAATAAGATATATTAAAAACCTACAAACTGAAAAAAAATTGTTGAACGGTGGTGATTGAGGTGGCTTTTGGTGGTGGGATCGACCAACTTAACCTATATCACCACTGTTGCATATTTATGAACCATTTTTAGTAACAGGGAATAAAAACAAATCTATAATAATCTAAAATACTTTCTCATTGTTTCTACTGTTCACCGGTTAACAACAGAAACAATACATATAATTTAAAAACTCAAAAATTAACCTCAATATAAAGCGTAATGATGAACAAAAACCTTTTCATTAACCTCATAACAAAACTTATTCTTTAAGGAGGTTAGTAAATAACTAAACAGATAAGAATAAAAATAACAGATTCATTAATAAACTATATATAAAAAGAAAGAATTTTTAACAGCTCATAACTCGATGTACAACCAAAAACAAACAAAAATTAAAAAAAGATCATCAAACATGAACACCAGCACATACGTCTATGTACAACGAAAAGTAAACAAAAATTAAAAAAATATTATCAACCATGGTTACCAGCTCGTGCAGATACGTCTATGTACTACAAAAAACAAACAAAAAAAATAAAATTCATCAACCATGAACACCGAATAGTAATTACCACCGATCTACACGAGAGGATCATTCCAGGTGTGAAAAGATGCTTGTGGTGCTAAGTTGGAGTTTGGCCGGCCGGCAGGAGGTGTTGGGTTATCGTCGCCAGCGATCTTCACCATGGCCGGAGACTATAGATCTTCTCGATGTTTACCGATGGCGAGGGAGATCTTCTCCATTTATGCGACGGTGGAGTGGTACAAGGGGCAGCGGTGGCTGTGGCGTCCATTTATGGTGGTAAAACGAAACGAAGGTTTGGCGATTGTGGTGGCCGTAGCGTCCGTCAATGGGCGACAAGATGAAAGATGAAGGGTTTGGCGGCGCAGAGAAAATAGAGAAGTAGGGTGGAAAATATAAAGTGTATATTTAGGAATTTAAAAGAAGATATGTTGAAGATAGGGAGTATAATACGGGAGAGAGAAGGGATATGAGAGAGAGGATAGGAGAGAGTAATGTTTAATGATTAGATTGCCCTTTTCTTGATTTAATTGATATCCATGAAATTTTATTTATTTACCAAATTGCCATAGTTAATCTTAACCATTAATTAATTAATTGTATGGTCTAGATAATTTCTCGCATTTTTCGCAAATAAACAGCTTTTCGTATGAACTCTTGTACTATATATATATATATATATATATATATATATATATATATATATATATATATATAGGAAGAAGTTCCATTGAGAACCATTTTTAGTGCGAGAACCGTGAGAACCAATCTGAGCCGTCCAGTTCCCCATCTTTCAATGTCATTGTCAACCCATGAATTTCTCACATACACCCTGCCACACTTGATCCCCCCACGCTCTCCATCCATGAATTCCACTTATCAAATCAACGGCTAAGATTGGTTCTCGCGATTCTCGCATTAAAATCGGTTCTCAATGGAACTCTCCCCTATATATATATATATAGGGGAGGGTTCCATCGAGAACCAAAAAAAATGCGAGAACTGCGAGAACTGATCCCCATCTTTTTAAAACTAAAATATCTACCAAACGGAAAGATATTAAATTATGAAAATTATACCAAATTAACCATAAAAATATGCTCTTTAATATGACATCCATATTGCTAAATTTTTTTTAACAAAAAAAATTCGTTACATATATGTAGCATACCTTATAGTACTGATTACAAATATGTTAAGTACTGATTACATATATTTAACATACCTTGTAGTGATAGAAAAAAAACCCGGCAAAAACGAAATTATTTTGTTGAAAAAAATATAGCAATATGAATGTCATTTTAAAGAGCATATTTGGTATAATTTTCATAATTTAATATCTTGGCGTTTGATAGATATTTTACGGTTTAAATCGGTTCTCGCAGTTCTCGCATTTTTTTTTGTTCTCGATGGAACTTCCTCTCTCTCTCTCTCTCTCTCTCTCTCTCTCTCTATATATATATATATATATATATATATATATATATATATATATATATATATATATATATAGAGGAAGATCAAATTAGAATGAGAAATTAATTGAGAATGAGAGACTAAATCTTAACCGTTCATTTTGTAAGTGGAATTCATGGATGGAAAGCGTGGGGGAATCGAGTGTGGCAGAGTGCATGTGAGGAATTCATGGGTGGACAATGACATTGAATGAGAGGGAATTGGATGGGTAGGATTGAGTCTCTCATTCTCAATTAATTTAAGGTTCTCATTTGAACCTCCCACACTATATATATATATATATATATATAGGAAGAAGTTCCATTGAGAACCATTTTTAGTACGAGAACCGCGGGAACTAATCTGAGCAGTCTAATTCCTCCTCTTTCAATGTCATTGTCCACCCATGAATTCCTCACATACACCCTGTCACACTCGATCCCCTCACGCTCTCCATCCATGAATTCCACTTATCAAATCAACGGCTAAGATTGGTTCTCGCGGTTCTTGCATTAAAATCGGTTCTCAATGGAACCCTTCCCTATATATATATATATATATATATATATATATAGGGAAGGGTTCCATTGAGAACCGATTTTAGATCGAGAACCGCGAGAACCAATCTTAGCCGTTGATTTGATAAGTGGAATTCATGGATGGAGAGCGTGAGGGGATCGAGTGTGACAGGGTGTATGTGAGGAATTCATGGGTGGACAATGACATTGAAAGAGGAGGAATTAGACTGCTCAGATTAGTTCCCGCGGTTCTCGTACTAAAAATGGTTCTCAATGGAACTTCTTCCTATATATATATATAGGAAGAAGTTCCATTGAGAACCATTTTTAGTACGAGAACCGCGGGAACTAATCTGAGCAGTCTAATTCCTCCTCTTTCAATGTCATTGTCCACCCATGAATTCCTCACATACACCCTGCCACACTCGATCCCCTCACGCTCTCCATCCATGAATTCCACTTATCAAATCAACGGCTAAGATTGGTTCTCGCGGTTCTTGCATTAAAATCGGTTCTCAATGGAACCCTTCCCTATATATATATATATATATATATATATATATATATATATATATAGGGAAGGGTTCCATTGAGAACCGATTTTAGATCGAGAACCGCGAGAACCAATCTTAGCCGTTGATTTGATAAGTGGAATTCATGGATGGAGAGCGTGAGGGGATCGAGTGTGGCAGGGTGTATGTGAGGAATTCATGAGTGGACAATGACATTGAAAGAGGAGGAATTAGACTGCTCAGATTAGTTCTCGCGGTTCTCGTACTAAAAATGGTTCTCAATGGAACTTCTTCCTATATATATATATATATAGGCAAAAGTTCAAACGAGAACTGTTTTTCGTACGAGAACTGCGAGAACCAATCTGAGTCGTTCAATTCCCCCTCCTTTAATGTCATTGCCCACCCATGAATTCCTCACATGCACCCTGCCACACTTGATCCCCTCCACGCTCTCCATCCATGAACTTCCCATATCCAAGGAACGGCTGAGATTGGTTCTCGCTGTTCTCGTACGAAAAACAGTTCTCGTTTGAACTCTCCCCTATATATATATATATAAAGAAGTTAATTTGAGAACCATTTATAGCGTGAGAACCGTGAAAATCAATCTGAGCCGTCCAATTTCCTCTCCTTCAATGTCATTGTTCACCCATGAATTCATCACATGCACCCTCCCACACTTGATCCCCTCATGCTCCAGATCCATGAATTCCACTTTATCAAATCAACGGCTAAGATTGGTTATCGCAGTTCTTGTACGAAAAACAGTTATATATGGGGAAGGTTCAAACGAGGATTGTTTTACGTACGAGAACTGCAATAAACAATCTTAGCTCTTGATTAAAAGTAATCAATGACTACGATTTTTTAGCAGCTCATTAGTGACTAATTAATGACGCATTAATGAGAGTTATTTTGAAAAAATGAAGTCCCGCAAAATTAATGACAGACTTACCCGAATGCAATTCACGTTTGCGTAAATATATAAATTACCAAAATACCTCTATTAATGAGTCATTAGTGGCGTAAAAAACATTTATCATAGTTCTCGTACGAACTTTTGCCTAATAAAGATAAAAAAGAATAAAGTTTTATTTAAAGAATCTGAATTATTTATAGAAAATATGTGATGCAACGATACAGACTAAAAAAAATCATATAGGTTAACTTTTCCAGATTCTAACTCGAATCCATTTCCCAAACCGACTATTACCCTTCTCCACCGTAACCCTTCTCTCAACATCCATTTCTCAAGTTAACCTCCATCTTCCTCCCACCCATCTTTTAGCCGTCCTACACCTCCAACAGTCCTTCGACGTTGCCCCCGTGCCCTCCAACAGTCTGACGCCGAAGCCCTTAACACTGTACCCCTCCGACGTTTTTCAGTTCTTGATCTCTCCTTCGCTCTCGCCACTATACACCTCCACCAGCTGGTGGAACTCTCCCTCACCATACACCTCCATAGCCTCTGATGCATCAGTATTTTCAGAATTCAACTTGCATTTTCATAAATGTGATTTCAGAAAATAAACTATCAGGAATACAAAGAGAGTGTTCTCGACTGAATAAAAATTAAAACAATAAGCAGATTGGTATAATCTATTGTGTCAAATTCTCAAAATTGTGACAAATTGAAAGTTTAAGGGGTAATATATTTTTTTTAAAATAGAGCCTGCAGAAATGTTAGAGGTGAGACGCATGGGTTAAGATTAAATTTGTCAATTACCATTTTACGCTTTTATGTAATTGGTTTAGATTTGTTACTCATATTCTATGGCTCTTCATTTATTAATACTATATATAGAAGAGCTTATATTAAAGCCGTTTTTATTGCGAATACCACAAGATCCAATTTTGATCTTTGATAAGATAGTTCAATGACTAATAATTTTGGTGGCTCAGTAATGACTAAATGACTGGACCAGACGCAATTCACGATTAGAAAAATATATAAAAAAAACTAAAATACCTAATGAGCATTAATAGTAGTTACAAGCGGTATTCGCAATAAAAACGGTTCTCAAATAAACTTATATATATTATAAAAAAGATCAGCAAAGAAGAAGAAGTTTAATAATTAAAGACGATGAAGATGTCAATCATATGTATTCTTTACGCAAATAAAAGAGCAAAATGATTTATTTAGGGCGGTTCTTCCTAGCCATCCACCCTTGAAAACCGAACAGAAAACAAATGAAATGGCATAATACATCAGCAGCTATTCTGATCCTCCCAAAACCTGCAATCATACCAAACGGAAACTGTTATTTCATGTCTTCTCTTTTCATGAATCAAATAATAAAAACAAACAACGCTCTTAGCTCAGACGGCTCAACAGTTCCTTGTACAACAATAAAAGAAATTTCTGCTTACTCCTCTATTACTTTATCCTCCTACCACTAGCTAGCGACACACGAATCCACTATTTTACTTACGTTATCTCCTCTTTTGTTTTTTTACATACGTCTTAACCTAATCTAGTGAGTATATAGAACCTCTCACAATAAATACAAGTGTGTGATAGTATCTAGCACCTGTAGTGTCATAGCCTGAGGTGGTCGGTCATGAGTTGAAAGATGACCGAAATTTTACTGGGTTGAAAAATGACCGAAATTTTACTGGGATAGAAAGATGGAAAGAAAAGAGAAAAACTGATGTGATATTAAGACTGTGGGTCATGGACCTCTTCACTCTTAAGTTTAAAAATCACTTAACCTCGATAGCCACTCCATCTACTAGCTAATGATAAGTGATCCCCGTTTTAGAAAGGCAAATGACAATCCATGCTTTGGGTGGACACCCTTTGCACTTCTTGTAACATCAACCTGAGTTCAATTGTTGGTCACCAGGTCCACACAGATTTGTCTTCTTAGAGAAACCACTGAGTTTGTTCATTGCATCTTCCACATAAGTGAAGTCGGCCGCAATATAATTGGAATCTTTAGTTAGTTCTCGTTAGTTTAATACTTCAGTTTCTTAATAGATTAAATGTGTGTAATATACGGTTTTATTTTAGAAAATAACAAATATTAATATTTAATAATTATAAACCACGAAAAAAATGAGAATTTAAAAAATGACAGCAAACGGTGTCAAAACCTACCATCGGCGGAAGCGACAACGCGAGGCGGGAGCAGAAGTGACGATAGGAACGTGGTATCGTGGAATAAAGATATGTGTTGTTAATAAAATTATATAAAGAGAAGTAACTATATTTCTTGTAGAAGCCATCAATCATTATAATAGTTACAGTTAGGAGCAATAAGTTCAAGTAGTTATTGGTTACAATAAGAAATTTGGTTAAATATTACATTTTGAAATGTTATAAAGAGTAAATACGATATTTTAAGGTTTAAGAAAGTCACATATGATATACTTTCTAATAATCTGGACTTCAATTAAAGTCAAAATTCAAAAAAGTTAAAATTGGATTTCAATTATTATTAAAATGGACATTCAGATTTTTATCTATATCAATGGCTACGATTGTCTAATAGATATTATTTAAGTTAATCTTTTATTTATGTAGAAGATTGTGGAATCACGTAATTGATCTTTATAAGAATATAATTTAACTTATTATAAGATAAGAAAATGATTCGTAACTTTAGTAGGATTGGAAATAAATTATGTATAATAATTTTAAAATATAGATAACTAAACATACTTTAAATGTGCACAGTAACAATTATATAGGTAAATGTGTAAACTGTAAAAGGTTGATTTTGTTTACTAAATATAATTATTCCCTATCTAAATCTTAGTTAAATACATATCACGGTTGGCATCGCTTTTTGCAACAACTTTGACTCGTAAAAAGTCAAAATCATATTTTAGATGATTGAGATTTAGAATTACTGATACAAACGGGTAGGATCATCTAATAGGATCGTTAATAGAAATGATTCAAATTAGTCTTTTACTTATATTTAAAGATTTTATTTTACTTCTGATACGGACAACAACAACTTCGGCTTAAATGCTCCATAAACATTCCAATAGGTACCCGATTGCCATCATTTCCATCCAAGCAAACTCAACTTCATCATGTTCTTTCAAAAGAAATCAGGTTTGTTCATAAGTGGCTGTAACCAACACAAAACTTTGGCAGAAGTTCAGCCAAAGTGCCTTTCACCCACATTATGTCCGTAGTTTTGATCTCTAAAGACAGCTGTTTCACCGTTGAGTTTCAGTGTTTCTTCTACAACTCTAACAGGATTTATCTTATCCCTAATTTCAGATTTTTAGCCCTAGATATAGCCATTCGTATTGAGATTTCAGATCTGAGATTATATATCTTACTATTGGCTTTAAGGATTCTCTACAACAATAACAACACGCAATCCCACCGGGGCGGGGTATGGGGAGGTAAGATGTAGACACTAACACCTCTACCCAAAGGTCTAGACTGCTTCATGAAAGATGCCTACTTAAAGATTTATACAACTATTATATTGAATTGTATCCCTCTATAACATAAATTTTTAGACCACTTCTAAGTCATTGAAGGCCCGGAGTTGCTAGCTAAGAAACTTGAGTTCCAAGTCCATTCGATCCACAGTTGGCCGAGCATCACTTATAAGGGGCCACATAACATGTCAACCTCACGTCATTTTCCTTTTCCAGTCCCAATAACCGAAAGAAATACTCACCGTAATCCCACTATCTTTTCCCTTCTCTCACTAATGCTTTGTCTCTCAACTCATCTTGAGCGGCATGACTACACCAAGGAGACTTGATTTCAGCGACACTGCAAGGGGCACTGCAAGGGGGCATGGTGACGTTCCCACTCCCTGACACCGCCTTCTCTGAAAAAAGGGCAGTTTTCAACCCTAGCTCGCTAAATCTGTTGGGCATGTCAATCACAATTCTGATATGCAACCTAAGAACTAGGGGTGTGCATAGAAACCGAAAAACCTAGACCAATCCGTTAAAACCGACAAAACCGAAACCATTTCAAAACCGACGGTTCGGTTCTCAATTTTGCAGAAACCGATGGGTTCGGTTTGGTTTCGGGTTTTAACTAAAAAACGCCCCACTAAGAAACCGCCCCATTAATATTTAGAATATCATTTTTTTTTTTATAGTTTTTAAATAAAAGTCAATAAAGCCCATTAAATATTTCAAGGTCCAATTATTAGAGTCAATAACATTTTCTTATGATTATATAATACAAAATATATTTATGGTTTGAATATTTGAGTTGATAATTGTATCTAGTGTTGAAGTATGTTATTAGACATCGAATTTAATGCTAGAAATTAGATATTGTGGCTGAAATTATATACAAAATATATTAATGGTTTGAATATTTGAGTTGATAATTGTATCTAGTGTTGAAGTATGTTATTAGACATCGAATTTAATGCTAGAAATTAGATATTGTAGCTGAAATTTGTATATAATGTTATAAATATGAAGGTAAGTACAAGAAATTTGATATTAATGTTGAAAACCAAGTGGGTTCGGTTTTAAAACCGAAACCAAACCGTTAATGACGAGAATCCGCCAAAACCGAAACCGATAGAAACCGAAACCATTGGGTTTAAAAATCTTAAAACCGAAATTAGTGGATTGGGTTCGGTTTGAGCTTAAAACCGCCGCAAACCGCCCCATGCACACCCCTACTAAGAACAAATGTCATACAAGCAATTCAACCTAAGCATCCAGAGAAGACATCAACTGGTACATCTCTCCTTCCATAATAACAACTACAACTTCGTCACGAATACTTAATGTTACCCATAAGGAAACACTTTCATATTATAGCTGAAGAAAACTAGCAGAAATGAATAACAAAAATAGACCAACGCAACGCAGGGAAGTACGTAACAGATAGAAGACATTCAATTTACATTAGCTACAAAGATACATGTGTACACATGTATGCATGATTGTTCTTTTAACACAATGTCTTTGTATGTCATTATAGTGGAAAGAGCCTAATGTCACATCCTGCCATCCTGGATCTTTGAAAATGTCTTGCCCATCAGATCCTCGCATGCACTTACTTGAACCGCCTAGAAAACTCTTTTACATGATACTACTCAATTCAAAGATTTTATGATATTCATACAGTCTAGGACATATGCAAAAGAACATGGATCGTTTAGATTGTTCGGTGAGGGGTTGAGCCTACTATAAAAATAGGTTGGCTCCCTCTTCTAGGGGTCCATATTTAAAGTTAAAACAGATCCTAGAAAACTAACATGAAAGTTTATCTAATTACCTTAGTTTCTTTACATATCTTCGTACTTAGATCAACAAGGAATCAGTTAAACACTTATTGGAAATGAATTAAATGCTTATACCACTAGAGGGAGCAAAAGAAGCGGTGCTCCCTTGCCACTCCAACCACTCTACCCCCTATAGCAACCGCATCACTAACACTCCACAGTGATATACATCACTATTCACTACCATCACTAATCGTCACGTCAACACCAATTTATTTTTAAATTGTCTCGTTGGAAAGTTGAAATAGAACAAAAAAGGAAAATAGAGGATGACCGTTCTATACCTCCTTGGCGCCTTCACAAGATCACGAGTGACAAACCAAAAACGAGCGCTTGTTAACGGTATAACGAGCAGCAATACTCGTGATGGATGAGATATATAGGATAATGAGCTCATTAAAATCACCGTTGTGGATGCTCTTAGTGGTCTTCCCCACCATACAAAATTCTGTCACCCACCTATTATGCACTAGCCAATCAAAACTTACAAAAGAAAAAGAAAGAGAGAGGAAAAGAAATCTAGCCAGCACACACCACAAAACAGGCTTCTTTAGGCGTGGGATTTACCACCGCGAGGCACCCACAACGCCGTCCCAGCGCCCTCCCCCATGCCGTTGAAGGCCTGACAACAAGGCTTCCTCCCTCCCACTCCGTTCTCTATAGGAGAAAAAAGTAAGTCTATTCACTAGATAAGCAACTTGGCGTGAGGCATACCATTACTCGCAAAAGGGTTTTTAAGAATAGTAAAACTACAAGGTCTCTTGCACCTCTACATCGTTTCTTAGTGCTAGATACCTTGGTTAGAATAGAAGCCCTTCAGCCCTTGCTGCGAAGAGGGAGATTAGGCCTAGATTTTTATGGAGTAACCTAAAGGGCAAGAAGTCAAAGGCAAGTCTTCCCGGGGATGCAAACCTTGCATGGAATCGCATGACTCAAACGATTAAAGGGATAACCAAAGAAATCATAGGATTGAATTCAAGATCGGCAAGGTTCCTTGGGAATCATGGTGGTTTAGTAATGAGGTCCAAGATAAGATTAAGAGGAAGCAAACATGCTTTAAAGAGTTCCTTTTGACTTAGGATAGTGTTGGGAAAGATGGGATTAAGGCTTTAGATAGGTATACGGAAGCCAAAAGAGAAGCCAAGAAAACGGTGGCCTAGGCAAAAGAAATAGCATATGAAGATATGTATAAAAAATTAGCCATCAATTAGTAAAGTATGCACATTTTAAGCATTTTTTATTATAAAATTGGTAACACACTGACACCCCTCAATTCCACAGGCTCATTTCATCAAGTACACATCTTTTGTAGTCATCCAGCTCACCTTAATTCAAGCTAGAAACTTAAGATTTTTTCTTTACTATTTCATGTATAGTGCTGATGATATTCCCTAACTCCAGTCTCGAGAAAAAAGGCATTCTTTCAACAGGACCCTGTTTGCCCACTCCTAAGGTGTATGATCAGCATCGATATCAATATCAACAGAAGTGCTCCAGATAAACAAAATCAAACGTTATCTACCACTAACTTCCAAGATAAGAAGGAAATATGAAATTTTTTATTGGTAATCAATTGATGACGACCAGCCAGGGGAATGATGAACATAAATCATATAAAAATTTAACTTAATCAGCCAGATCTAGTATTAAATGGAATACACAAGGAACAATTTAATCCTTTGTTAGAGCGTCAGGTGCTCCGGACTCAATGGCACGCATCAGAAACTGTCAATCCCAGATATAACTTCTGTAGGGAAGATGTAAAATACAAATGGAAAAGCTTCTTTTTGTCATTTGCAAAAGTAAAAAAGAGTAGACATACCTTGATCGGATGGGCAAATCAATGGCCGCCGTGCTCCTTGGCATGTTGCTGGTGCTCGAGGTGACGACGCTCCTCAGGAAGGGCGACGAGGTAAGAGAATATCATGCCACCAAAGCAAACATGATAGAGCGGAAGGATGGAGTCGGTCTGGATATATTTGGCATGGTAATTATCCAACGCTCGCTGGATGAAATTCTTGGCGTTGCTTGTTGTTACGAGCGGTTTCACGTGTCCAGGAACGTCTTTCACTTTCATTCCCCTGATCTCGTTGAAAAAATTCCTCATCGCCATTTTCAGATGGGGAGAGAACAATGATAGATCGAATCGATGAAACCCTAATTGTTGATTGAAGTGGCGACTTTAATTGGCTTCTGTCGCTTTACCGCTACGGGTCGGGTAATGTTTGATTCGATTGAAGTGATTCACAGTCGGTTCGATACTTCTCAGAGTAAATTACAAATTTTCACGCTCTATTTTACTTAAAATAACAATTTTGATGTATAGAATGTTATAAACTTATTTCGTTTTTGGTTCATACTTTATTAATAAATGTTAAATATTTGTAAATGGTTATCTTACTCTTCTTTTTTTCTCTAAATTTGTAATTATGTTCAGTTTTGGTTCACCGAATGAATTTTTTTACTTTTAATCATATTTACTTATTTAATTAATCATTCATTGTTAATTATACTTAATTAAATATCATTATTAGAAGAGTTAATTGTCCCAATTGTCCTTAAACTTGGCCAAAACTGCCATTTTGGTCCTTTCAAAGTTAAAGTGGTACCGTTGGTCTTTTATGAAGCATTTTGTAGCCAATTTGGTCCTTTCTAACGTTGACCGTTGGTCAACTCCGTAAATGATAGTAAAATGACATTTTTACCCCTCTAGTTTTATTTTATTATTTTTATTTATATTTTTGCTTATTTAATATATTATTATGATTATAAATATATAAATTGAATATAAAGATTTGTTTTATTAAACACAGGTCAATCTCTCTCTCTCTCTCTCTCTCTCTGTTTCTTACTCTCTCTCTCTCTCTCACTAATACCCTACAGCCACCACCGTGCACCACTCTCTTTGTTTCTTACTCTCTCTCTCTCTAATACCGCCACCACCGTTCACCACAACAACCGGCTTTTCTCACCGGCAACCACCAACAACAATTACCCCTTATTTAACAGAGTTGACTGTTAGTCAACGTTAGAAAGTACCAAATTGGCTACAAAATGCTTCATAAAGGACCAACCGTACCACTTAAACTTTGAAAGGACCAAAATGGCAGTTTTGACCAAGTTTAAGGACCATTGGGACAATTAACTCTTATTAGAACTCAATTAACCTTAACTTAATATATCATGAGCTAATGCAACATGGATTTGAATTCAAATCTTTCAACAAACTAATGCAACATGGATTTTAATCTATGGCTTTCAATGAACCTAATGTTATAAGTTGTTTTTCAACTGGCTGGTAAGAATTTTGTTATGCTTGCTTATTTGATAAATGAACAAATATATAAATATATTTATATCCGATTACATAAATGAACGAACGAACACGGACATTTGTTCATTTGTACGCTGCTTATTTATACCCATAAACAATTAAACAAAAATTTTTAATAAATGAACAAAAACACAAAATTTTGTTTGTTTCTTCGTTCGTCTTTGTATGTTTATTCGGCTAAAAAACAATTGACACAAACAAGTTTTGTTTGTTTGTTTCTGTGTACGTGTCAAGTAATTCAATTGTATCCGTGATGATTAGGGTATTGTACTTGGAATTACTTAGGTTAGAAGTTTTGATTTGTTTTTAAGATATACATCTAGAAATGTTATTATTACTAGAGTATATTACAAACTTGGTGAATTGTTTTGAGATACTTGCTCGTGTTCATTCGTTTAATTTTACCCGAACAAATAAACAATCACAAGTACGTAAATGAACTATTTTTTGTATTCATGTTTGTTCGTTTGTAAAATTGGTTTATTCATTTTTGTTTATGTTCGTCACTTTAAATACAAATGAACGTCAACAAACAAATACGAACAAAAGCATATATAAATGTATAACGAAAATCATGTTTTATTAAACATAAACAAAGATAGTACACTATATATATATATATATATATATATGAAGAAGTTCATTTGATAATTATAATTAGTGCGAGTACCGCGAAAACCAATCTGAGCCCTCAATTTTCCCTTACTTCAATCCCATTGCCCACCCATAAATTCCTTACATGCTACCCTGCCACACTTTATCCCTTTACGCTCTCCATCCATGAACTTCCCATATTCAAGGAATGGCTGAGATTGGTTCTCACGGTACTCGCACTAAAAACTATTCTCAAATGAACCCTCCCGGCAAGAACTAATCTTAGCCGTTGATTTGATAAGTGGAATTCATGGATGTTGAGCATAGGGGGTCAAGTGTGGCAAGGTGCATGTGTGAATTCATGGATGGGTGATGACATTAAAGGAGGGGGAATTAGACGGCTCAGATTGGTTATCGCAACGAAAAACAGTTCTCGTTTGAACTTTTGCATATATATATGGTTTAGGTCAACAATATGTATTCAACTTGTCACGTTTTGTTATTTTGTGTATCAAACTTTAAAAGTTTATTGAGCGTGTATCAAACTTTTAGTTTGTTGCTATTATGTGTATTTTGGTTACATAAAAAACAAGTATAAGCTTAGTGCATACAATAAAAGTTTAATACACATGATAACGTTCATTTATTAAAACAAACTTCTCACCGACGTTTCGTTTACAAACTTAGGTTAGATGAAAGGTTTTTTAATTAAATTCATGTTGTTAACACGATATTGACCATAATATTTTTAATCAAGGTTACTTTAGTTGTAACAATAATAATTGAATAAATTTTACTAATAATGTATGGTAAAATATGTTTTAAAATATCATCTAGGGATCAAAACTTAATAGTTACGAACTTGAAGGTTAAAAAAAAGCAAAATGGTCATGTATAATTAATACATTTTACCTGACTAACAAAATAAGGACCAAACATGCAAATAAATCCGGTTGGGAGATTCCAAATCCGTTAACTTTTCAAACCCACATACCAAAAATACAATTTCCAGAAAACCATATGAAACGGATCTGTAATTAACTTTAAAGATTAATATACTTCATTATTATCGGGATAAATGGTCAAGAGATTTACAATATATATTTTTTATTTTGTTAATAAAGTCAAGGTAATATGAATAATTAATTTAGAAACACTTTTTTTTATCTTTAAGCTTTAATTATATATTAAAAGAAAACGGGTTATTATGCAACTTTTAGAATTTTTCTTACTAATTACCCCTTTAATTTTCTAATATGACTAACGAATGACAAGTTTCATACGTTAAAAACCTTAAGCTATGAATTTTGAGTTAGGCGCGAATTTTAAGTAGAGACGGGGTACACATCTTAATCTGATTACATGTCATTCAAAAGCATTATTCAACAAAACCTTAATTTCTAATTCAACTAGTACAGCAAATCTATCGGACAATTTTTACCAACAAATATCGGATCCCATGTTAATTCTTAATCTAATTTCACTAACAACTGTCAGCGCATATATGTAAGTACATAATTTTCTTCTTTATCTTCTAATTTTTATGCATGTTTATTGATTTGTTTTCGATACATGAACTTATGATATGTTTAAGGTTTCACACCATAAATGTTTGAAATTGTTATTGTAAATTCCTGGGATGAAGTGGTTATTACCATCATGCTGAGTTTGTGTGGAACACCCGCACCGTCCTGACTAGGAATCGTTTTATGAGTCAGTAGCAATCGGTACCACCCTAGCGGCTGCTTTGGAAAAAAGAAAAAGGGGGTTTCAGCCTTGTATAAAAGAATGCACATAACCCAACTATCATACATCATAGATAAATTCCTACATAACTCGCGATTCTTTATACATGAAGAAAACTTGGTTCATGTCAGATTGCCACCTTTAGGCTGTTAATGTCATGGATTATAACATCCGAATAGGTATATTTATGATTTATAGTTTTATACTAGCTAGTATCCCAACCAGGTGGATGGAATTGGCTTGAACTTGTGCTTTGCACTACACAGTACATCATAATACTCCTCCATTTCCCTGAAGCAATCCCTGAAATCTGTCAACAGCTTCTCAAACACCTTCCACAGAACTTTGTATGATCTTGAGTACGGGAACGAAACAAATGCCTGCACTACAACCACATCCATATGATTAACAACCTCACATGATCTTGTATACACGCATTACACATACAATGCAACGTCTATGTTAAAAAGAAAACCAAAAAATCTCCACATAGTTTATCACATCCCTGAAGCAATACCCTACTTCTGCCACTGTCATATGAACAGCCACTGGGGCAAAGTCTATCATCGCAAGAAAAAAGAAGCGATGGAGCCTGTTACCGCAACTACAGGGGGCTGACCGTTAATTTTATTTTTAAGGGGTTAATTATGTCATTATTATTATTATGTTTGATTAGGGTAGCGGCAGTATTTGGGGGGGGGGGGGGGGGAGGTCGGGCTGGTCGGCGAACCTTTTTGACGTACGTTAGTTACATCTCGTATTTCGTTTTGCGACTTGGAGATACGGATTTTGATCATTTAATCATTCGATTCCCAGTGAGTTCTTGCTGGAATCACACTTTGCCAATTTGATTTGTATCAAATTGGTATCAGAGCCAACATTCTGCTGCCTGTGGAAATTGCGATTCAGCCATGACCAAAAAAATTGCAGACGTCGACAGTGAGCTGTCTGAATACAAGGCAGCGGCAGGGGAGAGGTTCGAGACAATTGAGACTACGCTGGAATCCTTGAAGGCTGATATGGAAAAAAAACATGCGGAGATCAAGCAGGCGCTGCTGAACCAGCCCAGGTCCATGCCGCAGCCGCCACCCACTATGGCTGGAACACAGCCACCGGTCTCAACCCCGGTCACGCTGTCTGTTTTTGCGACCCATGGCCAATCCATGCCCTCTGCTCCGCCTCCAGTATTCTCGAATCAATCAATGGGGTTCATATCGCAGCCTCCAATTTCCATTTTCGCTGGTGACAGGTTCTCGTTTCATGAGAGCAGCAGTCACATAGGTAAGGAAACACTGAACTCAAATTATGATTCATTTGTACCGCCAAAGGAACCTATTTCTTATGGTAGTGTGGGGCTGCCACCGTGGGGGGTGGGACCAGGGGCAGGGTCCGGGCCCTCGGGGGAGCGGGTTCGGGTAGCCGGTGCTGATCATCACCTAAGGAAACTGAAAATGTCTATTTTTGATGGGGAAGATGCGTACGGATGGGTTTACAAGGTTGAACGGTCTTTTGAAATCCAGGGGTTTGTTACTACTGGGGAACGACTTCGAGCCGCAGTTTTATGTTTGGGGGGACAAGCACGCGTGGTTCCGTTGGTGTGATAGGAGGGAACCGTTTAGGCGTTGGGAACATTACCGTTTTCAGCCGTCCCAAGAGGGTAACTTGTATGAACAGTTTCTTACCATTAACCAGAATGGACCAGTCAGGGACTATGTGGGGTTGTTTGAAACACTTGCTGACTTGCAGCACAGTTAGAAGGTATTCCGGAGACTATTCTGGAAGGCACTTTTATCAAGGGGTTAAAACCGGACATCCGGAACTCGGTTAGATTATTACACCCAAGCAGGTTGGGGCAAGCAATATTGATGAATGGACCGTTAAATTGTGACTTTAATTCAGAATTGGTTCTTAGTCAGCTTGAAATAGTCAGCTCAAGCTGAATAAAAAGTTGTCTCAAGCTGAGTAGTTAAATGTCTCAAGCTGAGTATTCTGTTAGAGAGTTAGTTGTCAGACTTTGCCTATAAATAGGGAGTCTCTGGTGTAATTTCAGTGATTCATTCTTTTACATGAAATAAAATCTCTCAAGTATTCTCAAAATTTCCTAACAAATTGGTATCAGAGCGTGGTTCGATTACACGCTCATGAAGGGCTTGATTTCAAGATTTCTTGATCGACAGATTATGTTCAGTTCTTGATATCGATCATATTGGTTCCTTCAAGTTTTTCGATTCTGGTGTTTCCGATTCCTCAATCCCTGTCGATCTTGAGTTACGACTCGGTTTGGGGTTTGTGTCGACATTGAGTTACGACTCAATTTTGGTGAGCGTCGACTTTGGTGTGCGACTGGAATTGGTCGATGATAGGATTGGAATTGATTGGGGTTTATCGACGCTAGGTGGAGTATCGACAGATTTGACGTACAATCGATTGGAGTTTATCGACGCTAGGTGGAGTGTCGACAGGTTTGACTTACGATTGATTGAGGTTAAAATTGAAGGTTATTCGATTCAAGGTGGAGTGACAATTGATCGATTGAAGTCTGGCATCAAGGTTTCTTGATCGATTGGTGATTTGTGACTGAAATTGATAGTTGGTTGTTTCTGGGAAATAATATTCAACTATCGACAGTCAATTGTTGACTGTGATCATTTTTCAATTGAAGGTGTGGCTAAGCAGGAGGTAATCAATTGAATTGAAGTTGGTAATTGTTGACTTGTTTTCAAGTGGAAGGCCACTAAAAGAATTGTTAGAACAAGGGGTGTTCGTTTTCTGGGTAAGAAACAATTCAAGAAATCAACAATGCCTTCACAAATGATCAAGATCGATAAGTTCACAGCGAAGAACAATTTCAGTTTATGGCGGATAAAGATGAGAGCTCTTCTCAAGCAACAAGGAATTTGGATTCCTTTGTCTGGGGACAAACCTGGAGAAAAACCCGAAGATATGGAAGAATCGGAGTTTAATCAACAAGATGAGAAAGCGCACAACACCATCTTGTTGTCTTTGGCAGATGAAGTGATATATGAAGTTGCTGAAGAAGAGACTGCTGCATCTTTATGGGCGAAGCTTGAAAGTCTCTATATGACAAAGTCTTTGACAAACAATTTGTTTTTAAAACAGAGGTTGTTTTCACTTAGAATGAAGGAAGGGATGCAATTGAAGGAACATCTTGACGAGTTGAATTCCATTCTTATGGACTTGAAGAATGTTGATGTCAAGATAGATGATGAGGATGCTGCCCTTGTCTTGTTGGTTTCAGTGCCACCTTCATACGAAAACTTTGTCAATTCTTTTGTAGTTGGGAGAGACACGATCACTTTGGAAGAAGTTAGATCAAGCTTGCATTCACGTGAATTGCGCCATAAAGCTTCTGGGAATGGAACTGAAAGTCAATCCGCTGGTTTGACAGCAGCAAATGATGGTAGAGAAAGGGGTAGAGAGAGAACCAAAGGCAAATGGAAAGGCAGAAGTCGATCAAAATCTAGGGGTAGAGGATCGAAAGCTGGCCCTAAAGATGAATGTTTCAGGTTTGGTGAACCTGGACATTGGAAGAATGAATGCCCGAAACATAATGAAAAGGCGTCCGCTGCTATTGGTAGAGAAGATTCGGGTTCGGAGGCTGATCTAGTTCTTGCAGCTGTTGACTCAAAAAGTCAGCAAAATGTTTGGATTCTTGACTCTGGGGTTTGACACCAAACAGGGCTTGGTTTGATACTTATGAAAGAACATCAACGGGAAGTGTTCTGATGGGGAATGATGAACAGTGTAAGATTGCTGGAATAGGTTCAGTAAGTATCAAGATGCATGATGGTGTAGTGAGAACGTTGACTGACGTACGCCATGTACCGGCTTTGAAACGGAATTTAATCTCTTTGGGAGCATTAGATTCGAAGGGTTTCAAGTACAGTGGTGAGAGGGGAGTACTTAAGGTCTCTAAAGGAGCATTAGTAGTGATGAAAGGAGTCAAGAAAGGTACATTGTACGAGCTTGAAGGCAGTACAGTTGTTGGATCAGCTTCACCAGCACTTAACTCTGATAAAAACGAGTCAGATTTGACCCGTTTGTGGCATATGAGGGTTGGGGCATGTTAGCGAGAAAGGAATGATCATGCTCAGCAAGTAAGGGCTTCTTGGAGGTCATAAGGTGGCTGAATTGGGATTTTGCGAACATTGTATCTTTGGAAAACAGAGAAGGGTTAGTTTTTCAAAGGCTGTTCATAATACGAAAGCTACTTTGGATTATTTGCAAGCTGATTGCTGGGGTCCTTCACAAGTTCCTTCTCTTGGTGGTGGTCGGTATTTTCTCTCAATTGTTGACGATTACTCAAGGATGACGTGGGTGTTTGTCATGAAACACAAGAGTGAGTCATTTGAGAAATTCAAGGATTGGAAGGTTCTCATTGAAAATCAAGTTGGGAAGAAAATAAAGAGGTTAAGAACTGATAATGGTTTGGAGTTTTGTTCAAACGAGTTTGATCGGTGTTGTAAAGATGAGGGGATTGCAAGGCATCATACGGTTAGGCACACTCCACAGCAGAATGGAGTGGCTGAAAGAATGAATAAAACGCTGCTAGAAAGAGTCAGGTGTGTGCTGTCAAATGCAGGTCTTTCTAGGAGTTTTTGGGCTGAAGCGTTGAACACGGTGTGTTATTTGATTAACAGAAGTCCCGCAACAGCCATTGGATGTAAAACCCCTGTTGAAATGTGGTCCGGTAAACCAGCTGATTACACAAACTTGAGGGTGTTTGGTTGTCCTTCCTACTACCATGTGAGTGAAGGAAAGTTAGAACCAAGGTCAAAGAAGGGGTTGTTCATGGGATATGGTGCTGGTGTAAAAGGGTATAGAATTTGGTCTGTTGATGAGAGAAAGGTAATTCTCAGCCGTGATGTAGTGTTTGATGAGGAGAGTATGTTGCGTGGTGTGCGATATTCGTCTACTTCGTCATCTACTTTAAAAGAGCAAGAAGAGGGTAACTCTAAACAGGTGGAGTATGTGTTTAATGACTCTGATGGGGATGAAAACACTGCCGGGCAACCAAGTAGTGAGGTTCAAACAGTGCCTGTTGAGTTCAATCAGCAACAACATGTGGAAACTGTGGAATTTCGGTCCATAGCGTTAGATAAGCCCGAAGACATGTTGGTAGGCCAATCAGGTATGGGTTTGATGATGTGGTGGCTTACGCATTACAGGTTGCTGAAGAGTTGGAATTCTTTGAACCTTCTACTTATCGGGAGGCAATCACAACTAAGGAGGCTGATGTGTGGATAGGAGCCATGAGTGAGAAAATGGAGTCCTTACACAAGAATAGAACTTGGGAGTTGGTTAAGTTACCTCAAGGCATGAAAGTTGTGACTTGCAAGTGGATTTTCAAGAGAAAAGAAGGGCTGCCAGGAGTTGAAAATGTAAGGTACAAGGCTCGTTTGGTGGCTAGGGGTTATAGCCAAGAGCAAGGGGTTGACTACAATGAAATATTCTCTCCGGTGGTGCGCCACACTTCGATTAGAGTGTTGTTAGCACTTGTAGCACAGCAGAACTTGGAGCTGGAACAGTTGGATGTTAAAACAACGTTTTTGCATGGTGATCTTGAAGAGGAGATCTACATGAATCAACCGGAGGGGTTTGTGGTGAAAGGGAAAGAAGATTATGTGTGTAAGTTCAAGAAATCGTTGTATGGATTGAAGCAATCTCCGAGGCAGTGGTATAAACGATTTGATAGTTTTATGGTGAGCCACGGGTTTAATCGAAGTCCCTATGATTGCTGCATATATCATAAGAAAGTAGCTGATGGTTCAAGGGTTTATTTGCTACTTTATGTGGATGATATGTTGGTGGCAGCTCGAGATAAGACTGAAATTAAGAAGTTAAAACAACTACTTAATTCTGAGTTTGATATGAAGGATTTGGGGGCTGCTCAAAAGATACTTGGTATGGAGATTATTCGGGACAGATCTAAGGGTAAACTCTTCTTGTCACAGAAAAGTTACATTATAAAGATTCTATCTCGGTTTGGAATGGCATCGGCAAAGCCATTGAGTACTCCATCTTCAGCATTATCGGTGGCTTTAGCACCTCAATCAGAGGCTGAAAAAGAATATATGAGCAGGGTTTCTTATACAAATGTGGTGGGGAGTCTTATGTATGTCATGGTTTGTACTAGACCTGACATAGCACATGCTATTAGTGTTGTTTCGCGCTATATGGCTTGTCCGGGAAAGGAACATTGGGCTGCAGTGAAAAGGATTTTTCGTTATTTGAAAGGATCAGCTGATGTGGGTCTCATTTATGGAGGTAAAGGTGAGAGTTTTGTGGCTGGTTACACAGACTCAGATTATGCAGCTGATCTTGACACTAGAAGGTCCTTAACGGGGTATGTTTTCACTGTTGGAAGTGCCGTGGTGAGTTGGAAAGCAAAATTACAGCCATCAGTTGCGTTGTCCACAACAGAGGCTGAATATATGGCACTTACAGAGGCTGCAAAGGAAGGAATTTGGTTAAAAGGTTTGCTTGGTGATCTGGGATTTCATCAAGACCAGGCGGTGATCTTTTGTGATAGTTTGAGTGCTATTTGTCTAGCTAAAGATCAAGTGCATCATGAGAGGACAAAGCACATAAATGTGCGTTACCATTTTATTCGTTCATAAAGAAGGGTAAAAGTTCAGAAAGTGAATACCAAAGATAATCCGGCTGATGCACTTACGAAGCCTGTTACTTTGAACAAGTTCAGACACTGTTTAGATCTTCTAAACGTTGATAGCTGGAAGTAGAAATGTTATGTTTGTACTTTAGTAGAATTAAAGTCAGGTGGAGATTTGTTAAATTGTGACTTTAATTCAGAATTGGTTCTTAGTCAGCTTGAAATAGTCAGCCCAAGCTGAATAAAAAGTTGTCTCAAGCTGAGTAGTTAAATGTCTCAAGCTGAGTATTCTGTTAGAGAGTTAGTTGTCAGACTTTGCCTATAAATAGGGAGTCTCTGGTGTAATTTCAGTGATTCATTCTTTTACGTGAAATAAAATTTCTCTCAAGTATTCTCAAAATTTCCTAACAGGGACATTGGTAAGGATGGCGGTAGACCAATGCTGCCGAGGGTTGTTACGGGGGTTTCAAAACCCCCAGGGGTCAACCAGGGAGGACCTAGCCGGTTGGGAATTGGAACGGTCAAACAGCCATAACGACGGATGACTAAAACAGAATATGCTGAAAAACGAGCGAAAGGGTTATGTTTTCGGTGTGATAATAAATTTGCGCCGGGTCACCATTGTCCTGAAAAAACTTTGCAAGTCCTTATGGTGACGGAAGAGGATGGCGAGGAGACCGTAGAGGAAGAGCCAGAACACGTACACGTCGATGCGGTTGAAGTTTCGGTTCATTCAGTTGTTGGTATTACTATTCCACATACTATGAAACTACGGAAAATTATACAGGGTTTTGAGGTGGTGGTGCTAATTGATAGTGGGCAACCCACAACTTCCTATCTTGGTTTAAAAATGTGCGCCTGATGCGCGCCTGATGCGTGAAGCGCCCGATGCGGTGGCTGAAACGCATCAGGTGGTCTGATGCGCTGGGGGGTAGGCGTTGCGGTCTGATGCGCTCGACTGATGCGTGATGCGGTCAATGCGTGATGCGTTCCGTTGCGCTTGACTGCTGCTTTTTTAGTTTTTTTCATTGATTTATCAGTCTTATTCTTTCCTCCACTTCATCTTCATGGCTGTTTTTCTATTTTTTTTTAATCCGCTGCCTTTTTTCAATTCATTCATCAGTCACAATTACATCAGCGTTTGTTTTTTTTTAACAACAGTTGATGTCACTACCTTCTACTTGCTAGTTGATACTAATATTGAATTGTATTTAACTATTTATACATATCATGTGTTTAGGGAATGGTTAGGTTATATAAGTACTTACAAGGTATTAAATTAGTTTAGAAGTATTTTTTGTGAAAATTAGGCGCATCGTGTTCGTGATGCGAGCGCATCACGCATCACGCATCACGCATCGGCTCCCGGGACTCTAAACGCATCAGATCGCATCCCGCATTTTTAAACCAAGCTTCCTATCATTGAAGTTGGTGGAGCTTTTGCAATTACTGATCACAGGGCAGCGAGCAACCGGGGTGGGTAATTATGGGTAACGGGAAGACCGATACTTGCTACGGAATATGTCGGATAGTGGAATTGGTGTTACCGGGGGTGACGGTGTCGACGACTTCTATCCGTTGGAACTGGGGAGTACTGATGTGATTTTGGGGGTGAAGTGGTTACGCCAGTTGGGCAAAACACGCTTTAATTGGCGGGAGCTGACCATGTCGTTCAGAAATGGGGGGGAGCGGGTGACATTACACGGGGAGCCAGGGTTACGGAGAGCGGAGGCGTCGCTCCAATCTCTCGCACGGAGTACGACCGACATTAGTGCAGGTTACTAGGTGACTCTAGCGAGCATGGAGGGAGGGAGGGGCACGAACCCCAGGCACCCCCGGTCTCTATTTGTTACTAACCAACTATTCAGATGTTTTTGTGTTACCTGCATGATTACCACCACCGCGGGATCATGAGCATGCCATAACCTTGAAGCACGGCACTGAACCTATTAATGTTCGACCATAGATACCCGCCCCAATTGCAGAAAGATGAAATTAAACGGTCAGTGGGCGCAATGATTGAGGCAGGAGTTATCCGACCGAGCACAAGTCCTTTTTCAAACCCTGTTCTCCTGGTCAAGAAAAAAGATGGCAGTTAGCGTTTTTGCGTCGACTACCGCGCCCTAAACAAGTCGACGGTACTCGATAAGTTTCCCATGCGCCCGGCATGAGTTGTTGGATGAATTGCACGGGTCTTCGGTATTTAGATAACTGGATTTAAAGTCCGCTTACCATCAGATAAGGATGAAGGAAGAGGATGTGCACAAGACCGTTTTTCGAACTCACGAGGGCCATTATGAATTCTTCGTTATGCCTTTTGGGTTAACGAACGCACCTTCCACTTTTCAGGCACCGATGAATCGGGTTTTTCGACCCTATCTGTGGCGGTTTGTGTTGGTATTTTTTGATGATATCCTGGTCTATAGCCGAAGCATGGAAGAGCACACCAATCATCTATCTATTGTTTTCGATTGTTTGCGGGCTAAAAAACTTTTCTGCAACAAGGAAAAGTGTATCTTCGGGCAAGAACAAGTTGAGTATCTAGGGCATATTGTATCCAGTGAAGGGGTGAAGCAGATTTTTCTAAAATTTCAGCGATGACAAACTGGCCTATGCCTAGGACGGTGAGGGAACTACGGGGATTCTTGGGTCTTACGGGGTATTACCGGAAGTTTGTACGGGGATATGGTAAGATAGTAAGGCCCTTAACTGATCTACTGAGAAAGGATGGTTTTAGATGGACGGAGGAAGCGACCGGGGCATTTCGAACACTTCGGGAGGCTATGACTCGGATACCCGTCCTGGCTCTACCTGATTTTTCGAAGCCTTTTACAGTCGAGACTGATGCGTCGGTGGGCGGTTTTAATGCATGAGGGCCGCCCTGTCGCTTACTTCAGTCAGGCGTTGGGTCCCCGGGCACAGGCTAAGTCGGTCTACGAAAGGGAATTAATAGCAATTGTATTGGCGGTTCAGAAGTGGCGACCTTACCTCTTGGGTCGGCGCTTTACTGTGATTACGGATCAGAAGAGTTTAAAATTTCTCCTGGAGCAACAGGTTGTAGCGGGGGAACACCAGCGGTGGGTAGCTAAACTATTGGGGTATGACTTCGAAATTATTTATCGACCCGGGCGAGAGAATGGGGTGGCAGATGCACTCTCGCGCCGTGACAGTGGTACCGAGTTGCTTGCGATGACGGTTAGCCATATTAGTAACTTTGCCGAATTGTTATGGGCTTTGCAGTTGAACCCGGAGATTCTACAGCTTAAGGATCGGATTGAATCTAAGGAGCCGGGATTAGAAAACTACCAGGTCGACGGAGGGATAATTAGATACCGTGGTCGCTTGTTTATTCTTCGGACGTCAGGTTGGATCCACGGCTATTTCAAGAGATGCATGGTGGAGTTCTGGGAGGTCATGGTGGGAACCAGAAGACCTACAAGCGTATGGTGGCGGAATTGTTCGCCAAGATGATCTCGGAATGTGCGGTTTGCCAACGAAGCAAATACTCTAACCTCGCACCTGCGGGTTTATTAGTTATTACAGCCATTGGATTTACCAGTATAGATCTGGGAGGATGTCATTATGGATTTCATCGATGGGTTACCCAAGTCGGAGGGCTATACGGTTATCATGGTTGTAGTTGACAGATTAAGTAAATCGGCCTACTTTGTTCCTCTGAAACACCCCTACACTGCAGCTTCCGTGGCAGTTGAATTCATCAGGGGGATTATTCGACTCCATGGAGTTCCAAAAACCATTGTGTCGGATCGTGATATCACTTTTGGCAGGAGCTATTTAAATACCAGGGCACTACGCTTAAGTACAGTACCGCTTACCACCCCCAAACAGACGGACGGACAGAGAGGTGGTGAACCGTAGCTTGGAGACTTATTTGAGACCTTTTGCGGGTACCCGTCCAAAGCAGTGGGTTCGTTGGTTACCGTGGGTGGAATATTGGTATAACACGTCGTTTCATTCTTCAATTGGTATGACCCCGTTTAAGGTGTTTTATGGCAGGGATCCCCCCGAGATTATTCGTTATCATAAGGGTACCGCTACTACCTTCGATGTGGATGAGTATTTGCAGGATCGGGATGGGGTACTACAGAAGCTGAAATCGCAACTACTTCATGCCCAGGCAGTTGATGAAAGAGAAGGCTGATGGTAAACGGCGGGATGTTAGCTTTGTCGTGGGTGACTTTGTCTATTTAAAACTCCGGCCATATCGACAGGTGACGGTGGCTAGGCGCTCCAACATGAAACTGGCTCCGCGTTTCTACGGGCCATTCGAGATACTGGAAAAAGTGGGGGCGGTTGCGTACCGTCTAAAGTTGCATCAGCTACCATCCATCCGGTATTCCATGTTTCACAGCTGAAGGCGGTCGTGGGTAATGTTTCTGCAGCGCTGCCCTTGCCTGAAGGGTTAAATGAGGAAATGAACCGGAAGTGGTGCTTGGCTCGCGGCAGAGGAATGGTGGAGTGGAGGTACTGATCCGGTGGGAAGGGTTATCGCCTGAAGAAGACACTTGGGAGCTGGCAGATCAGATACGTGAGCAGTTTCCGACCTTTCACCTTGAGGACAAGGTGAATCTTCAGGGGGGGAGTATTGATATGAACACCCGCTGGGGCAAAGTCTATCATCGCAAGAAAAAAGAAGCGCTGGAACCGGTTTCCGCAACTATAGGGGGCTGACCGTTAATATTATTTTTAAGGGGTTAATAAATGTCATTATTATTATTATGTTTGACTAGGGTAGCGGCAGTCTTAAGGGGGTCGGCGAACCTTTTTGACGTACTTTAGTTATTTCTCGTATTTTGTTTTGCGACTTGGAGATACCTGGTTCTCGAAATCCAGGCTTTTGATCATTTAATCATTTGATTCCCAGTGAGTTCTTGCTGGAATCACACTTTGCCAATTTGATTTGTATCACACTGCTTTCCCTATACAGGCACCACAAAGGATGATAACATACATTTACAAAACTAATTCAGTCACAGAAGTAGGTGACATAGTTTGTTTAAGGAAAGAAGCACTAGATACTTTGCTAGTTAACTAGGAAGAGTATGCACTTTTCTTTTAATAACAGCTAATGAATCAACATAGGGGATGTGTTTGGGATTGCGTTTGGAAAGTGATTATGTGATTATCATGAATTGAAATGACATAAAATTAGTTTAGAGTGTTTGAGTATGTGTCTCTAAAAATCAATCATCTGCATTTTGGAGGCTACAAAACGCAGTTTTGAGAATCTACTTTTGAGTTGCCTTTTCAAACAGATTATCTGATGATTGCCATTTTACCCTTTAAAAATCAATTAGGCTACTTTGCTAAACACTCAAAAAATTGATTATCTTATTAGTGTGATATGAAGCAGCATACTCAAATCCTAACACTATTATTCTATATCACGTTATGTTACAGCTGATTATCTGATTCTCATTATTGAAAACGTATAATCTATTTCCAAATCGCAATCCCAAACACCCCATATAATTGCATTACAATATCTTGATAGGTGATGGACAGTGTTTTGATATGGAAGATTGAAAATGCCACTTACATCTCCCTCTAGTGCAATTCGTTTGAGCAACACAAAAGTTTCCTCGCTTTCTTCTAAATTATCAATGACTGCCAACCAAACTTTGGAAGCAAGTTCATGAGCCATCTCCCTTGACATGCCACAGGCTATAAACTGATCTGCAGAACCATCAATAAACAAAACATTATTCTTAAGAAGGTATTGCTCTAGATCATCGTGCCTATGTGAAATTATCATCGCATGGTGGACTGGCCCATATGATTCTGTTAAAAGGTTTCAGTTCAGGGTCACGCTATCACCCGTCAGATAATGCAATCTGAAACAGGTCAAGTGACATAACACGACTTCAGAGCTGATTGTTAGAGGCAACATTACAAAAATCATAAGCATTCTGAGCAGAGAAAATCATAAGCATTCTGAGCAGATAATGGCGGAGCAGGAAAATAATATGGGCAAGAATTTAAGCTAAGGGGTAAAGTCTAGATGGGTATAGTGATAGAGGAGAAATGAATCTAAAGAAAAGAGGTACAAAGACCAAAACAAAAAAAAAGTCAATAATCACCTATTATGGTTCCATGAAGTATTTCCGACGGAGGCGGCATGTTTGTGATCTTAAGTTGATATTTCAGAAACAGGTAAGTGTGACCTACAATCTCATCCATTTCACCAAGCGGTGAAAATAATTGTCTGCTGATGTATAATGCAGCATACCTCCTGAGAAAGCATGGTAATGACTTCAGATTTTATGCTTAAATACATGAATACATAAACTCCCTAGCAGTCATAGTGTTAGGCTGGGTGGCAAGTTGCACATACTCTAGAAGTCGAGATATATAAACAAATTCCTCCTTTGTCAGTAGAATCCAGCACTTTAAAGTAGCCACTTGAAATGCACTCTATTTTCAAAATTTTATATTTAAATACATATTTTAACCTATGACCCAATTCAGCTCAGGTTCATGTATATAGATCTAGAAGTCATTAAAAAGATGACTGATGGGCATAAGGAGCAAACTGGGAAGGAAAACTTAGCACCTAAAAAACATAGAATTGAAAATGTTGCAATAAGGGAGCCTTAGTAGAGAGCTAAATTAATATCCTCAACTGAAGTCAACTGTTAAGGACAGCCCATTTAGGTCCCTACTAGGCTTTTATCTGTTATGAAGACCCTGCGGGCCTACGTTCTAAGTTAATTCCTTACAAAATACTTGAACTTTGGAACAATTAGAATTTCAAGATAGATCACCTTAACGAGGACTAAAACTGGAACTGTAAGATGATCTTTAATGAAATATATACTTCCAACGGGTGGGTTATCCTTATCTTTTGAATGAAGTATATACCTGAGTACAATTGTAACTACCAAGTGTCCTTTGACGAAATGGTATCAAGTGTGCCTATGGAACATTAGGTAGTGAGCATGTCTTTTTAAACTTATTGGTGTGTCATGTCTGAGTAGGTCTACTGCTTAGAAAAAAATTGTTGTAAATACAACTAAAAGCAGATGCTAACTTGGCTGTTCAACCCTTTCAGTTTTGCACGTTTCAGATTTGAAATTTTCAGAAAACTAAAATCCAAGAAATCAAAAGCTGACCATTCAGTTTCAAATGTTTTAAGAAGCTCGATAATTTAGCAATCAAATGTTAGACTTCCTCCTACATGGGATTTCCCTCTGTAAAGCCCTCGTAGCAATGGCAACATGTATGCAGATGCACCTAAGGTTCATGAAACCAATACAGCAACTAATAACGAAAGAGAAATAAAGACAAACACTTACCAACCGTCTCTTATTGCATCTTACAATTGTTATGATATTCTCTTTGGAGGAACATCCAGAGCACCATCATGCTTTTTCTTTATTATTTATTGTTTAATTAACTTTGAATCCTTTTAGCAAAGATTAGAGATGATACTACAAGGAAAGAAATTAATTCCTCGGCCAATATCTGGTGATACATTTCGTGATTATTGTGATATTCTCATTACAAGTACATCTTAAGCACCACCATGTTTTTATTTGATAATTTTATTATCATTAACTATCTTTATTTCAAGGCCTTTTATCTTTCTTAAGATGTGATGCTTACAACAAAAAACTCTAATATATATTTTCAAAATAATGGAGTTGATGTACCTTTTACTTGATCCTCGAGGAATCGGACCAGGCCAGCTTTTAGCCTGAGCAGCTAAAGGAAAATTTGTGATAAGGGCGGCATACCACAGGGATTCTTGTTGAAAGAGATTAGCCCATCGCCTTGATACAAATGATGCTAGTCCCCATTCCACAATCGGAACTCGGATGAAGATTTCAATGAGTAGATGATCCGGGAGTTTACCAAAAGGATCATGTGAATTAGGGAAACAGATGATTCTGTAATTATCGGCCATTACCCTGGACAAGTATATAATCAGCCATCAATCAACTTTATGTGAATTATTCTGCTTAATTAACGAATGAAACCCTAAGTAAAGAGGAATCCAAACAAATGAATTTGTGTATGTGTATATGTAACAGTAAGGAAATTAAGGGTCAACGGATAGTATGGAGTAGAAATCACCTACATAGAGAAGCAGCTGCGTAACACAATAATCACATACAACTACACGACATAGTCGATAAACAAGCACCTTAAGGACGGCAGTAGATGGAGCTGTAGTGGTGTGGATGAAAAGCTCCCCTCCTAGTCATCCTAAAAATGGATGGTAGGAAAATTGCCTCACCCACACTTTTCTTAGGAAACAAGAACACAATTTTTCATCCCATTTATTCCCGCTCATTCTCGTCCCCTTATTAAAAAACTCGAGAACAGGGTGTTGGTGCTAGTAAAAATACGTCCGTCAAATCCAAAATAACCGGCCGACCTGAACATTCGGATAATTTGGCTTCGGTAGTTCGGTTTTCAGGTAGGCAGTTTTTGGTATTTGGTTAATCGCTCGGGTATACACTAATACGCAAATCCGATTTTTCTTTAAAAAGATACAAATATCTTGTGCATTCACTCTAGTATACATTGCATACAAAGTTTTAGTTTTTCTCCTTCTCAACTGTGTAGAGGTGAGCATGAAACTCAATATACCGAAAAAACCGATTTCGAATGTTGTTTCCAATAGATTTGATGTTTCGATCCCGTTTGGTGCTGTAACACTCCGAAATATGTGAGCTTTAATTTAAATTATTTTAACTATTAATTAATGAATTATATAATTTTGCATGAATTTTTAGAATTAAATATAGAATCTTAGTTATATGTGCTTTATATGAAATAAAAGAGTTTAGACAATGAAATTATATTTACCAAATGTAGTTACACGAGTGTGGATTAAACTAGTGGCTAAATTATAAAATAAGGAACCAGAGGGGGATTTATGTCAATTGACCAAAGCTCTATACATTAAAGAGGAAGCTAGTCAAATTTAGTAAAAATAATAAAAAAATTGTTAACCAAATTCAACTAAAGAATGTATGTGATTGTGACCCATTTAGTGTTGATGATAGAGTTTGGTCAGTTTTCTTAAGAACTTAGGGTTCTTGATAAGAAAAAGGGATCATGATAATATTCATTTGATACTAATTTTGTTGTTTAAGAGGAATTGAATGCGTTCTTAGATTAATATGTGTTTTGAGTTTTAAATAAGTCAACATAAGTTTAATATGTGTCTTTGATATTGGAATGATCTATTGTTGATAAATTATTATAGTTTTTTTATGTTACTTAGTTATGGTAATGTTAGAACAAGTGTTGGAATCACTACGATGTGTTTTGGTAGTGTTTTCGTCGGTTTGACAACTGCTCACCAGTGAACAGTTTGCTGGTCTATGGTCAACACGGGCTGTGTAGTTAGTTACCGGTCATGTCGTGAGTTATGTAGAGAGAACACGGGTCATGTTCGGATAATACGGGCCATGATTAGCCCTTTGTGGCACGGTCCATGTAACATATCTATAGAACGTGTAAGATGATATTAAACGGGCCGTGTAGGGATAGGGTTAGACACTCGTGTAAGACATCTTGTGTAGTTGTGTAGAATTACACGAGTAGTGTACGTGCCCATGTAGTTCCCTATTAACAAAAGGAAAGTGTAACACCGTGATTTCTAAAAATGTCAGTTAACAAACTTTTTTGAAAACAATCATTAATTTTTTGCAACTAAAGTCTAAAACCATATGTGCAATAAATGCAAGCCACACGAGTACAACACACATTTCAAAATGAACAAGTGTTAGCTTACGCCTCGTGAGTCAATAGTGTTAAGTAGCAAATCTGTTAAGAGGTATTAAAAATAAGCATTAATAAAGTTATCAAATAACCATACCCGACCCATATGTATATTTGACCCATCGCAAACCACAGATTAAATGGGTCAAATAACCGTTTCAATTAACATAACACGTCAAAACCATTCACAAACCACAGATTAAACACATACCGCATATCAAGCACATACCACATATCAACCACATACCGCATATCAAACACATACCGCATACCTAGTCCGTATATCTACCCGTGAAGTTTTCCCTAGCCATAGGGCCCCGGCCAGCTAGGTAACCCGTTCACTACTCACACGCTAAGCAACACGGGCATCAATTTGGTAGCTACTCCCAATCCATGCATGACTGTATATTAAACGATGTTTTCGCTACTCCGACTGTGCAAGTACAAGTACCGCGTTGTCGTTCAAGTGTAAGTACAAACGGGGGCAACCGCTATCAACCCCTCCTAACACTCATGTGATGCTATGCATATGACTACACGTGTTGTCAGACATCACTCCAGTATCCGAGCAATCGTACTCTCGTACGATACGTTGCAAAGGTTATCTAGAAACCCCGCAACTCCGTATGTGGCTAGCACTTATTCCTAGAAGGTCATTAAAACCTACAAGGCCCTTATCCGTAAGTGAGCATGCAAAGTTACTACCACGCCCATCAAGCCATGTATAAGTATATAAATACAAGATCAACCGTATAAACCGTCAAGCCTTCAATATACATAGTGTGCAAATCACAACCTTGTAAGCACACATGAATCATTTCAATGCAAGTAATACACTTAGCACATTAAACCATTAATTTTATTTTTGTTTAAACCATCATAAAAAATAAGTTTTTGTCTATGTACTCGGTTTTATAAAACCACTAAACTCACCAAAAGTCCCGAATGATTTAGTCTAACGAATCACCAATAGGAATGCCTACCAACCTATAGGATAAACAAATCCTAATAAGTAATCGAGTGGCAAACATCAAAACAAGCGGTAACACAAAATATGGATTGTAAATTCTATCTAGCCAAAAGAAAACGCAATTCTTCGAAACACTAGAACCACAATTCAATAACAATTGCAATTTAATGACAACTGCAATTGAATCACAATTTATAATCTAACTCAAATTGCAATTCAGTTTATGCATGATAGAATCGTACTTAGCTATATAAAGAAATCTTATATCACTCCATAAATTGCAATTCAATATCATAGATCAATCATAGATCTCTTACCTACCGATTAAAAGTTTGTAATTGAACATTTGTAGGTTAGTGCATACATGGTCACACATAAAGAAATGCACTCCTTATTTTGATGATGATAAAAATATGAACAAGTAATATTATTGCTTATCAAATTTATTCATATGTTCATATGCTACATTCTTTAAAGGTTAACAAACCTAAAATTAGTGATCAAGTGAAGAATAAATAATTGAAGACTCAATTCAACAAGAAAAGAAGAAATCAAGATAAATCAACATTCACGGTCGATACCACGGTCGACCGTGAATCAACCGTCGCTGCTCAGCTCACAACTCTTAAATGTTGTTCTTCTTCAAGTCAACCGAACTCGTACTCAACAAGTGAAGATGACATCTTCAAAGCCGATGACAAAGATATCTACAAACAAGAGTTCGAATTATATGAGCTTACAAATAAAATAATTAAATTAATTTATGTTTTTATAAAATTATTTTTATAAAAACTTTATAAAAATGACAAAGATTTTATAAAACTAAATTGTGTTGGTTGATTAAATCTAAGACTTCCTATTTTAAGCAAATAACAAACACAATCCTACTTTGAAACAATACACCACCATAATTAGCAAAGGAATCTCCCAAAGAGGTAAAATTCCAACATGCTTTGTGTATTGGTTTCCAAACTTCCATATATGTGTTTAAATTCAAACTTTAAGAGTATGGGATCAACCAACCTTTTGAACATATACTTTTCAGTTGATTTTTATGGTAAAAATGAGTTGAGTGTGGTTTTAAATAAAGTCCAACGTCTATATTGCAAAGAACAAGAAAGTTCAGGTACCTCACGGTTTTAGCCACGGTCGACCGTGGATCGACCGTGAGGGTACTGGACAGCTTTTGGACTTTTACCTTTTTCCTTATTTAAACCAACTCAAACCTCATTTTTTAAAAAACCTCTTGCACAGCAAAAACACTTAACATATATTCTTATCTTGTGAGCTCATATTCTTTGATAATTCATCTATCATTCAAGATCAAGAATCAAGCAAGAGCAAAGCTTTAAAAGCTTAAACACTACATCATCTTTCTATATATTTTGTAATAGTGTAAGGATCAACTCTATCCTTTCTAATTAGAGTGAAGTAAGGATAATCTCTAGCCTTTAGAATTAGAGAGAAGTAAGGATCAACTCTAGCCTATAGAATTAGAGTGAAGCAAGGTTATCTTTACCTTACTTGCAAGTTTGAAGTGTTAATTCTTGCAAGTGAAAAAGAGAAGTGTAAAAGGTTTATCTCTACCTTCAAAGAGAGAAGCTAGTGGAGCAAACTCTTGGTGGGTGAGGCCAAGGAGTGGATGTAGTGCAAGTTTGTTAACACTTGCATGAACCACTATAAATCTCTTGTCTACTAATTGGTGATATCTCTCTACCCTTACTCTCTTTATTTCAAGTATATATATTTGTTGTGTTATAAACTTCAAGAAAAATATTTTTAACACAACTTACAAATTTTTATTTGTGAAAAATTGGTAAACTAAGTGAAATAACCTATTCACCCCCCCTCTAGGTTCCAACAATTGGTATCAGAGCAAGTTGCTCTAAGATTTTTGTAAAAATTGTTTTGTGATACAACTTGCTTTGTAAATCTATAAGAAAACATTTTGTTACAAAAATATTGAGTTAGATCCATGGATTTAAATGATAACCTAAGTTTGGGGGTTTATATGGCTACTTTACCCATGTTTATTGACTATACACTTTTAGGTTGGAAAACCTATATGATGACCTTCTTGAGATCAATAAATTATGACATGGGTGATTTTATTGAAAGTGATTTTGATGGAAATGAGACTGAAAGAGAGTCACTAAATAAACAAATATTGATATTTATTCATAAATCTCTTAAGGAAAGTAAATATGAATATATGTGTTCTTACACTTGTGCCAAGAGATTATGGAAGGATATAGGTAAACTTGAGAAGCTTGAAGTAAGAAGAAATGAAGAAAAAGAGACATCAAGAGAACTTACTTGCTTGATGGCTTTTGAAGAAAATGAGGTATCTTTCATAAATGATTCTAGTAGTAAAGATTACTTACATAATCTTTATGATGAGCTAAAAGATAAATATGATATGTTACTTGATATTAATTCAAAACTCATTACCAAGATCAATGATTTGAAAAATGTTAGAATTCAAAAGTTATCAAGTGATGAAGGAGGTCATGAGTTTTCAATTGAAACAAGTAACATATCAACAAATCTATTAGAACCATTAAAAATTGTGAAAGAAAAGGCAAAAGAGAAAATCCAGAAGGTTCACGGTCGATACACGGTTTTACCACGGTCGACCCACGGTCGATCCACGGTTGATGCCGTGCATCTTCCGTCAGCTCACTGGAATTTTCAAAAGTTTGAAAAATACAAGATTGCCTCTAGTTCTTTCACTAGTATGCCTAAGGTTGGATGTAATAAACATATGATAAAGTCTTATACTCCAACTTCAAGGTATGAAAAAGGTTTCAAGATAACACCAAGGTGGATCAAAGTAGGTGTTTTTGATACTAACAATCCCGGACCCATGAAAAGATGGGTACCACACATGTGAAATATGTTTGAGTTGTAGTTTGCAATTGAGGTTGAATTTCATTCTTGATGCAACTTGAAGTTTTGTGTGGATGAAAGACTTGGATGATAAATCATCAAGAATTATGCTTTTAAACAAAACTAGTGAAACCCAATCAAGATAAGTTTCTCTTTCACTTCTCAAAGCTTTATATGTTGACATCTATGTGTTGAAAGTGCCATGAGAACTTATGTGAAACTACTTGAGATGTTTAAATGTGATTATAGTATCTAGTGCTTTAGATAAACTTGATTTGCCATAAAGAACTAAAGGGTTGCAAAAACATTAATAAAAGACATGAGAAATTATGTTATGTATCATAAAATACTTTAGAAAATATTAAAATTGTCATGGCTTATTAAAATGATTTAAAGTCACACCTTGTACTAGAATAGCATGACGAAATCTTAGGAATTACTTGGGATTGAAATTTTTATAAAACACATCATTTTAAATTAAATCTTGGGATCCATCAAGAAAATATATATTTCCAAGATTTTATTGATATGTGTAACTATTGAAAAATTCCTAAGATATTCTAATAATGATGTGTGTGAAGATAATCATTTAAATTTGCCATGAAAATAAAAAAGTATTGATATAAAATCAACTTAAGTAAAAATAAATTGTATTGCATGACAAGGTAATTAAATATGAAAGACATAGAAATACTTATCATATTCCTAAATGTCTTGCAAAGGTCAATTCACACTCATGTAAAATGATCTTTGATTAAGTTACAAAGTTGAACTATGTGGTGCTATAACGACATATTAATTATACTCACATCATTTGGACTTGTGTTTTACATCATACAAAATTTAGTTTGAAGTCCTTCTTGACATAGGCAAGACAAACATTAAACTATGTTGAAAATCATTATATGTCAAAACTTGTGAAACTTGTGAAACTTGATAGTTAATCAATAATTCTATATTGATTTGGTTTTATAAAGTTAGAATATTTAAACTATATCTAAACAAGTGTATTTGGTTTTGAATGTGAGAAATATTGTGCTTAAAGTTAAAATTGCATATTGATGAACAATATTTTAAAATTTGATATACCATGTTCATGTTCATCATATTTCCTTAAGTGATTATATGCAATGCTTGAATTTCTCACAAATCATGTTTTGGCTAAAAGTCTCTAAATGATATGGAAATATATGTTATATATTTCTACATATTGAAATGTATAGTCAAATAATAAATTATTTGTCAAAGAATTAAAGGTTTGCTTAAATCCCATGGATTTCATTTTCACATACACTATTTGGGTTTAAGTAATTAAAGAACCAAATTAGATTTTATCATAAGTATCATTGTCTTGGATTTTAAAAGATAACATATTACAAATTAAGACAACTTACTTTGATAAATCATAATTGTGACTTCATAAAATGGTGCTTAAAAGTTATATACATAATTTAAAAATAATTAAGATATATTAAAGAAATAATATTTCAAACACACAAAAGTTCAAATATATAGCGACATATATACTAAACCACTTAAGAAAGAACTAGTTGATACAATGAGATTTGGTTTAGAAATGATTGAACATGTTCCCTTGGAAATAAAGTTTGATTATGTGAAACTTTTCAAAATTGTGATTCCAGAAGGTTCACGGTCGAACCACGGTCAAAGCCGTGTATCGACCGTGGGTTCACTGCCAAATAATCAAATCCAAAGAAAACCCACGGTCGATGCCACGGTCGACCGTGGATCGTCCGTCGGTTGTCTGACGGATTTTAATCTTATTTTGCCTTATTTCTCTCTCCTCTCACCACTTTATCACTTTACCCATCTTCCCCATAGAAACCCTAGCCGCCATTGTTGCTTTGTCACTCAAAAAGCTTAAAACAAATTACAAGAAACAAGAATTTACCTTATGATTGGAACTATGGTTGAAGCCCGGGTTAGATTCATGGTCCATCTACAAGTGAAAGTTTCTTCATTCTCGATCTCTAACTTGATTCATGAATCCTCTTCACTAAAGTAAAATTCCTCATCATTGTTTCTTCTTTATCTTCTTAGGGTTTCACTTTGCACATAAATTTGACATGAATCACATATGAACAATGTTGTGTAATGTTTAAGCCTTGGGTTTAGGGGTAAAGAATGAAGGAAGGAAAACCAACATGATGAAAAATAGGTTTTTCACATAATAAAGCTGAGATAATATTTTTCTCATTTTATGCTCTCAAAAGTATCAACTCACTTGTTATTGAAAAGTTAAACAAATAAATAAAAAGTGAGCAGGTGCTTCACGGTCGATCCACGGTCGAGACCGTGCATCGACCGTCGACCCTCTGGAGTATCTTAATTTCGAAATCAATCAAGTGCTCCACAGTTGAACCATGGTCGACCGTGACTTCGACCATGAACTTGATGTGACTTATAGATAGGTTTTCTCTTGCTTAAGACTAATTATGTATCAATGCAACATTAATAATTCAATTGTCTTTCGAAATCTTTAAATATTTAGGACACATGAACCAAATTGTTGAACACATACATATTAAGTTTTTTTTTTTTTTCACATATGTGTTTCAAATTTAATGAATTATCTTTTATTTTACATCACCTCATCACCTATTACTTTGAGTACGTATGCAAAATTTTAACATCATTATAAACAAATGAATAAAAGCATGTTTATGTTACTAAAATGCTATGCCTAAACCTTTGTGCGTTAAATAAATTATACTACCTTGGTTTTGTGCAACATTATGCCAACATGCAACTCCTTTTGATGTTAAAGTTTGAATATCTTGTCTTTGGCTCAAATTTTAAGGACTTAATTCAAAAAGTCAAGACTATTAGTAAAGGTGATAAGCTAATTAAACTTGCAATGTCATAAAATGATTAATATGATGTTAAGAGAAGATTTTATTAAATAAGTAGAGACATGCTTATATCTTATAATTCATAATAATCACACACTAAAAGTTGAGCTATGACATAAGGGTTTGATAAATCAATTGGTCAAACATTTCATGTGTTACTCTTAAAAGAACTCACCAAGTAATTGCATGCGTAAAGATATAAAGTTAATTTACACAAACCTCATGCCTAAATTCTATATCTTGTATGGTTTGTAAAGGTAAAATGCTTTTATGTAACTTATATGTGAAACTCATCATCTTTTGTTTATATCAACAAGAAATGTCACCAAAAATAGCAATACATGTTAAATGATAATACTTTGGTTCATGTTTGACATATCCTTGTTCTTAATGTTATCAAATTACATATGTGATTCTTACATGAAATATCACTAAACATATGTAACATTATGATATGTCATTCATGCTCATCAAGTGTTGAATAATTATCATATAACGAATTGTGGTCAAGCTATCTCACACATAGATTTTTAATATAAGATCACTATCAAAAGAATCTTTGAAATAAGTTTGTGATGAAAGATATATATGAAGATGATTACATGGTGAAGAAATAAAAATTAACACATTGATTGTTGCAAGTGGTTCTCTCTTACTATCTTGTCATGGTACTTAATGAATTACTCTTTGTAATCAAGATAGTACAATTAGATGACAAGTTATGCCTCATATAAGAAATCATGTTTGTCATCTTGATATATGCTTGAGTATGCCTATGTTCTTAAATGACTATCTCATGTGTCACACGCTTAATTTACTATCACTTGACACATGAATCTATGAGGTATACGTGCATAAATAATGATTATCGTATATGTATTGCACGCCATTTGTACTCATGAGAACACTGTTCATCTTAATCTTGTTGAATACACAATACATATAAATAGAAAACAAATTTGAATATAAGATAAAATAACAAGTAAACTTATACTTAAGCCTATTTTCTCTATCAAAAGAAGATAAACTTAGGAAATAATGAACCAAACATGTAACTACAAAATCTTTGTTTGACTTGCTTGCAATTAGAAAACTTTTGTGTAGTTATAATAATGTGAGTATATTTTTGTGTGTAAACGTAGGTATAGAATTAACTTAAAATATGTAATACTTGAGAAATATACATATCAATGTTGATTGTAATCTTGAAAAGATCAACACTATATCAAATGTGTCATAATATGTTGATCTACATATACAATGAATTATTCTTTGAAGATCAAGATATTATACATAAATGACATCATGTGCTTCTTACATACAATCAAAACAATTGTCAATTTTGTGCACACATTGGTCACTTACTTGATTAAACTATACATGCTACATTCATTATCTTATCATGAAAAGATGAAAATCATAAGTGAGCCTTCATGCACTAGAATACTCATGAATGTATAAACAAAGGTTGATCTATCAGATTATGGTCCAAACAATGATTAAACCTTTACTTGCTACATAATGTATACGAATAAATATCAATTAGAAATGAACAATAATATTGAAATAATCTCCACAATCTTGAGCTAATAAATTTTTGATACTTGACTAATGATTATGATTGTGGATTTTGGTTGTCCCTAACTTAATTTGCATATTTTAAAGGGGAGTCACCAACCAAACAAAAATATTTCATATATATTTGTTCACACCCTCACTTCCTATCATTAGTATAATACAAGATACATAAATCTCTCATGCTTCCTACTTGAGTTTATGCATATACTTTTGTATATCTTGCACTTGTGTTTTGTTGTCTATCTTTTGTCAAGAGCTACGGCAAAGGGATCATAAATCAAGGGGGAGCTTTGATCAAGGGGGAGCTTCATCATGTATTTTGTGCTAGATCAATAGGGGAGAATAATGTTCCTTTTTGATTCGACAAAAGGGGGAGAAGAATGTAGATGTGCAACATTGTTAACATGAATAAATTTGTGTAGCAATATTAATTAAATGTTGCATATTTTGTCATCATCAAAAAGGGGGAGATTGTTAGTGCATACATGGTCACACATAAAGAAATGCACTCCTTATTTTGATGATGATAAAAATATGAACAAGTAATATTATTGCTTATCAAATTTATTCATATGTTCATATGCTACATTCTTTAAAGGTTAACAAACCTAAAATTAGTGATCAAGTGAAGAATAAATAATTGAAGACTCAATTCAACAAGAAAAGAAGAAATCAAGATAAATCAACATTCACGGTCGATACCACGGTCGACCGTGAATCAACCGTCGCTGCTCAGCTCACAACTCTTAAATGTTGTTCTTCTTCAAGTCAACCGAACTCGTACTCAACAAGTGAAGATGACATCTTCAAAGCCGATGACAAAGATATCTACAAACAAGAGTTCGAATTATATGAGCTTACAAATAAAATAATTAAATTAATTTATGTTTTTATAAAATTATTTTTATAAAAACTTTATAAAAATGACAAAGATTTTATAAAACTAAATTGTGTTGGTTGATTAAATCTAAGACTTCCTATTTTAAGCAAATAACAAACACAATCCTACTTTGAAACAATACACCACCATAATTAGCAAAGGAATCTCCCAAAGAGGTAAAATTCCAACATGCTTTGTGTATTGGTTTCCAAACTTCCATATATGTGTTTAAATTCAAACTTTAAGAGTATGGGATCAACCAACCTTTTGAACATATACTTTTCAGTTGATTTTTATGGTAAAAATGAGTTGAGTGTGGTTTTAAATAAAGTCCAACGTCTATATTGCAAAGAACAAGAAAGTTCAGGTACCTCACGGTTTTAGCCACGGTCGACCGTGGATCGACCGTGAGGGTACTGGACAGCTTTTGGACTTTTACCTTTTTCCTTATTTAAACCAACTCAAACCTCATTTTTTAAAAAACCTCTTGCACAGCAAAAACACTTAACATATATTCTTATCTTGTGAGCTCATATTCTTTGATAATTCATCTATCATTCAAGATCAAGAATCAAGCAAGAGCAAAGCTTTAAAAGCTTAAACACTACATCATCTTTCTATATATTTTGTAATAGTGTAAGGATCAACTCTATCCTTTCTAATTAGAGTGAAGTAAGGATAATCTCTAGCCTTTAGAATTAGAGAGAAGTAAGGATCAACTCTAGCCTATAGAATTAGAGTGAAGCAAGGTTATCTTTACCTTACTTGCAAGTTTGAAGTGTTAATTCTTGCAAGTGAAAAAGAGAAGTGTAAAAGGTTTATCTCTACCTTCAAAGAGAGAAGCTAGTGGAGCAAACTCTTGGTGGGTGAGGCCAAGGAGTGGATGTAGTGCAAGTTTGTTAACACTTGCATGAACCACTATAAATCTCTTGTCTACTAATTGGTGATATCTCTCTACCCTTACTCTCTTTATTTCAAGTATATATATTTGTTGTGTTATAAACTTCAAGAAAAATATTTTTAACACAACTTACAAATTTTTATTTGTGAAAAATTGGTAAACTAAGTGAAATAACCTATTCACCCCCCCTCTAGGTTCCAACAATAGATCAATCATAGATCTCTTACCTACCGATTAAAAGTTTGTAATTGAACATTTGTAGCCAATTGCAATTCACTTCTTCACCTAACATAATCGTAATTAACCCTATGCTCCTATTGTAATTTAAATGGTCATCGGCTACCATGAACTAGTCGACGATGACAGCCCCACAAATCAAATCAAATCATCGGCTACCGTGAACACTAGTTGACGGATCCAGCTAGGTCGAGATAGAAACAGTCACGGTAGATAGGAAGGTTGGATTGATATTGTTTTTATGGTTAAAATTGTAATTTGTTTGCAAGTGAGAACTGTGGATGTTTGTGTCTCACAAACAACCCGATGTAATTGGTTTATTGAGTAATAAATTTGCCTTGCCTTTAAAAAAAATCATGTAAATCAATTCTCTATAAAAACATAAAACTTAACATTCATATGTTCAAAATTAACATCAAGGAGTAATCCTTTACCATAAATCCACGGTTTCAGCAATAATTATCCATTCAATTAACACCTAAAATTCAAAGTCGACACTCCCAAAAAAACCACCGTAACAGCCATAAAAACATCCATCAAACCTCAAATTCTTAATACAAATCATTTAACACACATGAGTAAAGGTTAAAGGTACTTACTTGATAGATTTTCTTTACCAATTCGCCAAGAATCCTTGTGTTTAGATCAACCTATTGAGAGAGACCAAAGCCTTAAAAAAACTGTCAATGAAGATTGAGGCTGCCAAATAGGGGATTAACCCTCAAAGTATCAACCTTTAAATCACAAACCTTATTATTATTTAGTTACGACTCCAACCATCTAAAAAATTATCTAATATAATTGACTAAAGTACACACACACACACACACACACACACACACACATATATATATATATATATATATATATATATATATATTCGCTAATAATTCTTATCTTGAAATTCTGTCGTTACAGAAAGAGATTTAAAATCTAATTTAGGTAGTACTTGTTTGTAGGTAATTGGTGAGCTACAATTGTTGACTAAATTAGTACTGACGAAAAAACATTCGATCTTCATAACAGATCAAGGTGAGTTACACAATCTCCTCTACTAAATTATTTGTTGTGTGCATTATGTGTTATTTGTGTTATGATTTGATGTGTGAAGGCCTGAGTGACATTTATTGTTAGTCAATATGACTGACATGATGTTGATGTAGCATCTAAGAATTGATGTGATTTTAGAACTCAATGTGACTTTAGTAGTCAGGAACGACTAGTGGTTAGGGATCACATATTTGATGATGATGATAAATATGGTGATGTATGTATACAAGTATTTGTTAGCTTTGATTGTGTTCTATCTAAACTTCATGCTTATTAGTGTATGTTACATTTTGCAAGGATTGATAAAAAAGGCTCTAGTGCGTGCTTGACAACTAAGCTTCCGCATCCCAAAACTTTTGGAACTTGATTTCTTAAAAATCAACTTTTGAAATATGACTTGTTACTAAATTCAAATATCATGTAAATATGGATTTCAGATTGCATATCTTATAATATGTAAATATTTATTGTTATGTTTTCTAAAACAAACATGGTCCTTACAGAATAGTGTATAACACAACGAGTAGACGAAAACCGACTAACCGGATCGAACTAACCCGGACCGTGACCGGTCCAGTATCCGGCCCTTTGTTTATAAATTCGAGGTTTCGATCATGTCTAGTTTTAAACGATATCGTCCTCAACTACAACACCTTCACCATATTCCATTAAAAACCCACCGGAGGTGAACTCACATAGAAATCTTTACGAAATCAAGCTTTAGTTTTATTCTTTGCAGTCACCTTTCACAAACGCATCATTAGTTAGTGTTAAAACTCTAGTGAAAATACAATACATGTAAGAATGATATACTACTAGGTTTAAGATTAGATGGACTGATGTTCATATCATCCTTTTGTTATTTTTTTTAAACATATACCATCCTTCTCTTTAATCAAGAAATGTTAGATATACTCTAGCCGTGTTTCATTCTAGAGTATATAAATATACTCTTCGTGTATTTTGTTAGTAATAAGAATATATATAAGAAATAAATTCTCTCTCTTAAGACTTCTCTCAAATGCTTTTATTTAATTCACAGTTCTTTCATGGTATGAGATCACCATAAGATCATTGGTGTGTGAGTCAAAATCAAGATCCTTCATGTTTTACCGCTTCACCAATTTTTGAATCTCTTGTTTGAGATCTGGCAATAACAGTTGGTTGTTGTTGATTTCATTGCAGTTCTGTTGTTGTTCTGTGTTGTTGATTTCTTTTACAAATTTGTTACAAATTGATTCAGATTTCTTTGAATTCATATCAGATCGTTGGATTCCGAATAGTTGGTTTGAATCGCCAATTTTTCTTCGGTCGCATCGACAGTGCTTGTCAGCCAATCGCCAAAAATTTTTGGAACCTTAGACTATCGCCAAAATTTGGTTTTAAAGGCTATCGCCAAATTTTGGTCCTTACGACTATTGCTAAAATTTTGGTTCCATCGCCAAAAGACTATTGCTAAAAAAATTTCTGCATCGACAAAAAGCTCTCTACAATCTTCAAAATTTGGTTTTTAGACTATAGCCATGTCTGATTCCGTAAATCAAACATCTCAAATTCAATTAACATTACCAAATATCTTGAGCTTTATTTTGGTCAAACTCAAAAGTAAAAATTATCGAGTTGGAAGCATCAGTTGGTTACCATTTTAAAAACAGTTGGGTTGTTGGAACATTTGAGTACTAAAATATCTCCACCTACTCCTGGTTCTGTTAACTTTGAACACTGGTCTAGAATGGATGCTCATATGTGTGCATGTATCAATGCTACACTTGACGAACCGGTTGCTCACTTGGCGATAGACTCTACTTCTGCATTTGAGTTATAGAAAACTATTGAAGAATCATTCTTTTAGGGAGTTTTTGCCAAAAGGTCACAATACAGACTTCAGTTTCAAACTACAAAGCAAGGCAATTTAAATGTGGTTGAATATTTTGACGCATTAAAGAAAATTGCAGACTGCTTGAAGTCGAAAGGTGATGCAGTTGATGATTCTACTATTGTTCTTTAAATTTTACAAAGACGTAATCTAGTTTACAATACATTTGTGCTAAGTGTTGAAACGTCAGAGACACCTATTTCCTTTACTCAACTTCGATCGAGGATACTCATATTTGAACAAAGACTCAATCAACAATGTGAATCTGCATCAACTTTAACCACTGCAATGAACATAAATTCTAACACTAATAAGTCTGATCCACCACACAAGAATCATAAGACTAATCTTGAATGCCAGATCTGCAAGAAGAAAGGACATGACGCAAGTCAATGTTACTATCGTTACATTAAACCAACGGATACATCTAACAACAATTTTTGGCGTGGTCCAAACCGTGGTGGAAGAAACTCTAGTCGGGGTCGTTTCAACAATGGAAATAGAACATTTGTTGCAAATTTTGCATTGAATTGGCCAACAGGTGCTTGGAATTCACCAACAATAAATACGCCATGGTTGAGTCCAAATTTTACTACGAATGATAACAGTGGACATGCTGGTCATACATTTGATGCTCGCATTTTTGAAATGGATGGGTCACATATCAATAATGAATCCGGATTTAACTTCAATAATGGTCCAAATAATACCAGTAATGCTAACCGGACGTCATCAGATGGATCTACGACTTTGGACCTGATCATTTTGCTCAGTGGGCTTCACAGTCTCACTATGTCACTATGGTTTGTGTGCTCTGCTACTTTTTCTGATTTTTGTCAGCATGTTGATAAATGGATTCTAGATTCAGGTGCTACAGCACATATGACAGCTGATCCTTCATTAGTTCAAAATGCTACACCATATACTGGTATTGATAGAGTTATTGTTGGTAATGGAATGTCTCTTCACATAACACATATTGGAAATGTTGTGCTAACTCTTTCCAATTCCAAACTTCTACTTAAAAATGTTATTGTTGTTCCTGTTCTTGCTAAAAATTTGTTGTTCATCGCTCAACTTGTTCTTGATTATCCTATTTCTGTCACCTTTTCTCATCGTGGTTTGTTTCTTCAGACTCTGACAGTCAAGTGCTTGATATATACTCTAATTTATACATGTTTCTTACGCGCATTTCCCTGCGTAATGCCTAGATTTGCGGTGATAATCCTTAATTTAGCATCTTAATCACTTGTTATTCACCATGCAGACATTTATTGGCATTTCGGCAACAGACATACGGTTTCCGGTTGATTTTCAGCAGAGCAGTTGAAAATAAAAGAACAAAGTCCTTCACGACCCTTCACGACCCCTCACGGGCCGTGAAGGCCATATATGCTCCACGAGCCGGATAGAAACCTCACGAGCCATGATGCCAAAGCTCTTCACAACCTCTCACGGCCCGTGAGAAGGTCGTGAGAAACCTTATCACCGGGCACATGGCCACTTGATCCACTTGCTTCATCAGCACTTCACGACGCCTTTCACGACCCGTGTAAGGTCGTGAAGTGTAACGCCCCAAAGTTCGTAAGTTCCTATATGAGTTTAGAACAAGTAGTATGCTAAGTGTTAGACATGGTTAGCAAGTTAGAGGGCTTAAATTGCCAAAATCAGAAACTTAGAAGTTTAGGGGCTATTTCTGCCATATGTTAAAACTATTGGATTTATATGAGTCTGGTTTGACTCAGTTGTGGTCAAACAATCAGGAACCAAATTGAACCATACGACACACATACATATCTTCACCATTTGCTACTGAAATTGATCCAAGAGAGGAGATTATCATCTGAAATTGAATTTCTAGTGATTCTATAGCAAGAGGTATGTGTTCTTGATGAATTAAATTAAGTTTTAAGTCAAGAAATGGATTCATAGGTTGAATCCTTGAGTTTATGTGTTATTCTTTGATTTTGATGTTGTTTGATGGTTCAAGAGGTTATGGTATGTGTTAATAGATGTTACTTGGTCAGGAAACATGTTTAAAATCGTCAATTGAGGGTAAAACCTCGGGTTTCAGTTGCTGTCGTCGAACAGGGCAAGTTAATCTGCTGTACCAACTGTTCCTACGGCCGCAGGGATAATTCCCTACGGGCGTAGGAAGATGTTAATGGTTTTGGTAGTTTTGGCTCCTACGGTCACAGGGATTATACCCTACGGGCGTAGGAAGCTGTTAAGAGCTTTTAACTGTTTTAAGTTCTACGGGCGCATGGTGAATCCATACGGCCGTAGTTAAGGAATCTCCTGCGGGCGCATGGATTAGTCCCTACGGCCGTAGGGAGGGCCAGGATCAGATCAAGCTGATTGTTGTTTAATGTTCAGTTTAAGACGCCGCAGAGCATATATAAGTTAATGTAGCACATGTTTATTGTTTGTAGGCAATAAGAGACTGACGTTTCTGTGAGAGGAATATATTTGCTTAGCTGCTGTTAAGGTGAGTGTACTTACCTTTAATCAGATTAACATATGTATGTGCACTAAATGAATAGTATATCAATTGTATGTTTGATATGTGAAGTTAAAGGCTTCTGTTCAGAGGTTCAGTAGCACTATGTTATATTATTTGATATGATTAATATGCAATTATGCATAAAGTGAATAATATGATATCTGTGTTATGATATGTGATATGTTTGTGCACAAGTATAGTAGGTACCTGGCTTAGAGAAGCCTTGTACAAAGAAAAGCGGATACCTTGTATCCAGGAAAGTAAAAGGGGTATATTGAGCTCCTTATACCCAAGTAAAGCGTCAGGGGCTTGGTGTTTGTATCCAGGCAAGTGAAAGGGGTATATTGAGATCCTTATACCCAAGAAAAATGTCAGGGGCTTGGTTATGCGCGAGGTGTGATCATACTCCGGGACAAGTTAACAGTTTGACTGTTTTGTAGACTATAGCTGGGATGTGAGACATCCTAAGAAGAGTTACTCATGCTATATGTGTTTATTAGTTCAGTAGTATGCTCACTAAGCGAAAGCTTACGTTTTAGTATGTTGTACATGCAGGTAACCAGATTCAAGCAAGGGTAAGGCCCCGGTACTCTGGAGAGTTGGATAGCTCCCAGCTTTTGAAAAGAGTACTTTTAACACTAATTTTTGTAAAACTGTTAGCATTAAAGTGTTGTAGCTAGTTTTCCGCAAACTCTGATGTTTTAGAATGATAATCAGTAGTAATTGAATTTTAAAAGCTATTTTAGAAAAGTGGTGTTACAACTTGGTATCAGAGCCAAGGTTTGAGGGATTTGGGCACACATGAGTGTGATGTCTGAACTTAAACCCTGGTTTTGAGATAAAGTGGAGCTATCCCTAGGGCAGTAACCTTGGTGAGCATACAGTAGTAAGAAGTTATGAAATGTTATCTGTTTTACAGTTTGAGCATGAGTAGTAATGTTTATGCATGTGTAGTTAACTTTGCCATACGTGACCTAAGCTTGTGAATCGGGGTATTCCATGACGGCACCAAGAACAGTTGTGTATAATATGTCCCTTACAACACCTGTCCAGTGTGTGTAAAGAACATATGGTATGCAGTTGAGCTTGAGATTGTTATGGTAGTGCCTTGTGAATCAAGTGATGGGTAATACGTGACTGTGTTTAGTATGTGAAGAAGACAAGAATTGAATATGAGATAAATGTAGTATTGATAATATTACATACCTTGTTATGAGAAACAGAGAAAGATATTATTGTATAGTATGTTAAAGATATAGGATTGTAAGAAACGAGTATGTGAAAAGAGTTAGCATGTGTTGCTATAGTAGTCTGAGGCTAGTATACCTCAGGAGACCAGAGATACTTATGTTTCAGATGCAAATTCTATTTAAACTAATAGACTTATGAGTAACCCCGTAGAGGGAGTTGTTACAGAAGAGTTTGCAAGATTGAGAATACGATTCAGTAAAAGAGATAGTAGTAATAGAGTTGAGTAAAGTCTTACAAGCAAACGTTTTAGATAATGTCAACCAAGCGGTTGGGCAAGTATCAGAAAAGAATGAAAGTCTCGTGATAGTAGCACGTGGATGCAACAGTACAGGTTAAGGTAAAGGCATCAGTAGGAGTTAAAATTTGAGTTGACCTGTTGTAGGGGTTTTCCGTACTAGTAGGTGTCCACCAGAGAGAGAGCAAATATAAATACTTATAATTTTATGAGTAGAACAGTGAAAGACGGGTGGACCAAGTTATCGAAGAGAAAGGTAGAAGCACAGGTTGAGGCCCTGATTAGGCCTAATTTAAGGAATTGTTATAGTCATACTAAAATCTCGTGTAGACCAGATCACAGATTAGTTTCAAGTTTGATGACAGACGATAGAGTTGGTGGATGATATCACCAAGAAGTTGTTAGAAACGTGACATTTTATTTAGAGTAAGTTAGTGCAAAGTTTATGTAATTACAGTGTTATAATTTGATGTTAGAAGTGATATGTATAAAGCTTAATGATAGTTACTAGTAATATAGTAGGCGAGATAATAAGTCTTTCCAAGAGAAAGAATAACGGTTGAGTAAGAAAGGAATAGTAAATAAGAAGAGAAAGGTTGAACCGACAAGCGTGTTAAGTAAGAGGTCAACGGTTGTATTATTACAGGGGATGTTAGCTTACCCATTCAGATGCGTGAAGTGTGAAAAACAGAGACATGTGATCAAAGATTTGAAATAACTCGCTTTAAGGGTGCTATCAGTTTACTAGTTGAGTACAATAAGTTTGTTGTTCTAAGTTATCAGCGATAGAGAGAAAATCAATAAAATACTTACTCTAGTTTGTTATGACGAGGGTCAGTACCAGAAAGTAGAAATGCCTGGCCAAAAGGAGCTGAGTTTTCCAGTTTATAGCTGTTAGGGATAAACAAGCGGTAGATTGAAGGATTGCAATATGTAACTATGATAGGTTGAGAGAGAATCTCATTTCACCTTAAAACACACATAGTTTATTTCATGAGTTATGTGCAATCCTTACATTTCCTTGTGTATCACAAGGGTTATATACCTATAAGGTATATTTACAATAAGCACCCTCAACTATTGTTGAACTCCTATTCTATTACAATAATACAGTTCTAACAATAGCTAAAGAAGTAAAGGTAGAACCTGATGTGATTACAGGTAGATGCAGCAGATGAGACTACTATTGTGAATAGTATGTGTAGATAAAGAGTAATAAAGCTAAAAATTGCTAGTTTCCATTAAGTATGATAAACCACGATGAAAGAGTTTCGAGCAGTTAGTGAGATTAATTGGTTAAGTTAGTAGCAACTCCAAGTACACAGTGATCAGAGAACAGTATGGGTTCAAACCCCAATTGGGGAAGAACTGTTGAGCAAAAGTGACAGTAAAAGAATAGGTATTCTAGTATCTTGTTAGCAGAAATGAGAAAGTATTCGGGGCATAAATGTATAATGTTTTAGCTTATGTGAAATAAAGTAGTATGAAAAGAATGTTACAAGAGATTTAAGAGATATCGGGAGTTGTAACTACACAAATGATTTACCAGAGATTTCACCGACTTGATAAGTGGAATTCAGAATTGATGTAGTATCTGGAATGACACCAGAAAAGTTAAGGCCCCGTATAGATTAGCCCCGCTAGAAATGTAAAAGTTGATGATTCAACTGCAATTAGTTGACAAATAAAGGTTTCATTTGACTTAGTAGTTTACTGTGGGAGTTTTTTTTAGTACAAGTTGTGAGAAATGAAGGTAGTGCGTAAAGAATATGTCCAGATTGTAGAAAGTGTAATGAGGCTACAAGCAAGAACAAGTATTCGCTTCTCAGGATAGATGAATGGTTTGATCAGCTTCAGGATACATTGTGATGTTTAAAGATAGATTTGTGGTCAGAGTACCATCAGTTAAAGATTAGAGAAGAGAATAGGACCAAACTAGTGTTACCCCTACGTGAGTAGCCATTATGGATGAAAAGTTGAACTGAGAAGGTGAATAGTAGAGAATATACGATACTTTGAAACATAAGTTATGTGATGCTTCAACTCATATGTTTATAGATGAAATGAGAGACGAGGTAGTTATTGTGATACGTTATACAGAGTAGTAAAGCTATCACTTATATTTTTCCATCAGCTAGATATAATTAAAAGTGGTTACCCTTCCCAGGAATTTGAATTGAAATGCAAGATCTGAACAAGCGTTAGAAACGGTGGTTAGAGATTTTTAAAGGATTAGTAAAGTGTGGTTTTAGACCACCTAGATGAAGTTAGTATAGTGGTAGATGCTTTGAACAAAAAGTCAGGCACCGTACAGATAAGGAAGTATCAAGTAAGGAGGTCAGTTGTCACTGAAATAATTGATAAGATTAAAGTAGTTAAAGATATCAGCCTAAGATTTAGTGTATCAAGGATTAGGCGGTAAAGTTAATAAGAGATATTTGTGATCTACTGATCCGGTATGACCAAGTATAGATACACAGTTAAAGGAATGAGTGAAACAAGTTCTTTTAGAGGAAGCATATTACTCTTAGCTTTCAATGTGCACAGTATCAATAAAGATGTATAGAAATATATTGATTAATGTTTGACTTGTCTATAGATAAAGGCAAAACACCAGAGTTCTTATGAAGAGTTACAGTCGCTTGATGTCCCAGCTTGCGAGTGGGAACATGTTATGAATTGATACTAATTGAGTAACAGTGAATAGACTCATGAAGAGATACAAGTTATTCTGGTAAAAGAAATATATTTTTAAGAGGATGACAGATGAGTACATGTGAAAAGAGATGACAGCTAGACAGGAAGTTTCAGTTATAGTTATTCCAAAGAGATGACCGATTTACCTCCAAGCACTGGAGTAAGTTGAAAAGATATATGGGGATTGAGTTATATGTTGATAGGGTATTCCACCCTCAGACGGATGGATAGAACGAGAGGGTTATACATATACTGAAAGATAAATTCAGAACTTAGAGTCCTTGTGTAGTAACAGTTACCAGTAGAGTGTAGCAGATGTTGTGTGTTAGAGATTGTCAAACCCTAATTTTTAGGGTGGGATTGGTCAGAAAGAGTGAATTGAATAGATGATCGAATAAAAGGATAGTGGCACAGATATATGAGCGGCTTAGGGCTGCACAGGATAAACATATTAGTTATGGAAGTAAGAAGAGATTGTTATTAGAGCTCCAGATTGGAGGCTACGTGTAGTTGAAAGCGTTACCGTGAGTATGGCTTATCAGATTCAGAAATAAAGGTAAGTTAGGGCCTCGTTTTATAGGTCCATTTGAGATTATTGTGAGGGTAAATAGTGTACGGACTAGAATTTCCATATAAAGTGATTCAGATTAATGATACATGTCATGTATCCTACCTTCGTAAGAGTCCAGCTGATGTTTTATTAGTTATCCCTCTGTAAGATGGGACAAGAGATAAGAAGTTCAGTTATATAGCAAAGTCAGTGGCTTTAGTAGAGAGAAAAGTTAAGAGTTTATGTAACAAACAGTTGAAATTGGTAAAGATAATGTAGAAGTACAAGGAAGAGTTCAGATTACACTTAGGTGTAAGTATACTATGTTGTATGTGGGATAGCTGTAACACCGGTTTTAACGAGCTTAAAATCAGTAATAATTTAAAACTTTTTAAGTATCCTTATCAAGACGTGCAGCGGAAACTAAACACTGATTATAAAATATAAAGTGTTATCTTCCAACTTGGCGATTATAAGCATCAAAAACCAAGTCTCACAACAAACCGGTATTACACAACTATAAACCGACCACCGGATCACAAATAATTACAACAACAAAGTGTTCCATAAAAGCTAAAAATATTTACCCACAAGCACCCGCCTCGCCAGGCTGCCTAAATCTTTACCTGTAAAAGGGTAAAACATGAACCGGTTAGCTACACTAGCTAGTGAGTACAGATTACACATAAGTATCAATAAGCATGCAGTCGAAACACAGGAAAGCACACAAGGCTATCCTATCACATCGTGGAGTGCCAACATATCAGAGGGAGTCATATCTCACGGGGTTGCAAGTCCCGCTCAACAACTCCAACTGGGGAATCAGCAACACCAATCCACACTCGTGGGGGAAGCGAAGAGCAGCCCACCGAGCGCGTTACGGAGCCACCTGGGCTCAAACTAGGCCTCGATTATTACCAAGACCTTTATGTTGTTAAGGAACGGCGGTCCTGCAGAACCTGAGACACGGCGTGCACCACCGAGCCACCGTTAATCCCGAATAACCAGCCATCTAGGTCCTCAAGGGATCCAGCCGCAATATAGCCAGCTGACCTCAACCGAGTTGGAAACTATAAGCAGTTTCCCGAGTGTCCGGACATAAGTACATAAACAATAAGTGATCCAATCAGGATCCAATATCATGCGCGCATATAATCACAGCAACTACTGTTCATACTAGGGAAGAGAACATGCGAGTATAACTTAATCATAACATACACTTACGACATGATTCACGTTACATACCTTTAGTCACTCACAATATAACACTGTAGCATGGCATATCACGTTATAACATACCTTACGCACGCACATGTGGGAGCACCAATTACACATAAAAAAACACACAGGGGTTAGCACTACTTACTGAGCCTCATGGGAAACCGGTACTCACCTTAAATTCACGATTAGCTAACACAACGATCTACGCCTTCCGGTCCTTCAAGAACGCATAACATGTCACCCAATACTGGGTTATCGCTTACACTCAACAACCTTCGTTTAAAATACACGTCACAATTCTAATATTACCGGACAGGGTCCTACGGCCGCACAAGATAAGGCCTACGGCCGCAGAAGACCAAACAACCCTACTACGGCCGTAAGGAACATCCCCTACGCCCGTAGAGGCAGTTCTTTGGGTTCCTAAGGTCGTAGGTTATGTACCCACGCCCGTAGGCTTCGTTCCTTCACCCGTAGGTGGTAAACCACATAAAATACACTCCGACGGCCGCATAAACCTTTTTCTACGGCCACAGAAGGCTTAATTTTAATAATCCTGAAAAACACCCTCCTACGGCCGCAGGAACATTTTACTACGGCCGTAGGAATATTAGGGTCCCTATGGCCGCAAAAACATTCCTCTACGGCCGTAGGAAGGTCCTGCACAGCAACTTCGTCCCTGTTCGTGGACAGACCTGCAATCTCGTGTTTTTGACACCCAAATAGACTAAAACTCGTTTCCAATTGCTCATACTCATTGTTTACCATCACTTGAAGTTTACAAACACATTTTAAACGAAAACTCACAACTCGAATATATTATACACCATTGAAATGGTGTTTCTCCTCCAAAACACCAAACTAGGTTTCAAGTAAGAAGAACACTTACAATTTGAAAATACAAGAACAGATTGACAACTTGAATTCAGTCTTGAATCTCCTTGCAACTTGACCTCTCTTTGATTTCTCTTCTAAAAACTCAAGAATTGGTGTGTATGTGTGTGTTACGTAAGTTGTGTGTGTGTATATGTTGTTGTCTGATGAAACAAGGAAAGAAACAAAAGGGAACCGCCATTATGATGGTAATTATCCAAAGCGGGTACTTTGTTCCCCTTTTCCAACTTACAACGCAATTTAGGTTTACACATTTCACCTAACGGGGATATATACGGAACCATTACGCGAAATCATTTGACAATTCATCACTTTTACTTATTAACTCTTACTTTCTTATAACACCTCATAAATCCACTTTGACTAACTAAAACATAAAACAACTATTTGAATACTTATTTAAAGTCAAGGTACAACCCCTTGAGCAAGAAGTACAACTAGGTACTACTAGGCCCATTTTCAGGATGTTACAATAGCATTCAGAGATTAGGAGATGTAAGACTACCGCTAGTGCGCTACGGTAGCTATCAATATGATTTGAAGCACAATTAATTGTTCATAGATTTTGGGGACGAAATCATCCCAAGTGGGGAAGAGTTATAACGCCCCAAAGTTCGTAAGTTCCTATATGAGTTTAGAACAAGTAGTATGCTAAGTGTTAGACATGGTTAGCAAGTTAGAGGGCTTAAATTGGCAAAATCTGAAAATTTAGAAGTTTAGGGGCTATTTCTGCCATATGTTAAAACTATTGGATTTATATGAGTCTGGTTTGACTCAGTTGTGGTCAAACAATCAGGAACCAAATTGCACCATACGACACACACACATATCTTCACCATTTGCTGCTGAAATTGATCCAAGAGAGGAGATTATCATCTGAAATTGAATTTCTAGTGATTCTATAGCAAGAGGTATGTGTTCTTGATAAATTAAATTAAGTTTTGAGTCAAGAAATGGATTCATAGGTTGAATCCTTGAGTTTATGTGTTAGTCTTTGATTTTGATGTTGTTTGATGGTTCAAGAGGTTATGGTATGTGTTAATAGGTGTTACTTGGTCAGGAAACATGTTTAGAATCGTCAATTGAGGGTAAAACCTCGGATTTCAGCTGTTGTCGTCGAACAGGGCAAGTTAATCTGTTGTACCAACTGTTCCTACGGCCGCAGGGATAATTCCCTACGGGCGTAGGAAGATAATGGTTTTGGTAGTTTTGGCTCCTACGGTCGCAGGGATTATGCCCTACGGGCGTAGGAAGCTGTTAAGAGCTTTTAACTGTTTTAAGTTCTACGGGCGCAGGGTGAATCCCTACGGCCGTAGTTAAGGAATCTCCTGCGGGCGCATGGATTAGTCCCTACGGCCGTAGGGAGGGCCAGTATCAGATCAAGTTGATTGTTGTTTAATGTTCAGTTTAAGACGCCGCAGAGCGTATAGAAGTTAATGTAGCACATGTTTATTGCTTGTAGGCAATAAGAGACTGACGTTTCTGTGAGAGGAATATATTTGCTTAGCTGCTGTTAAGGTGAGTGTACTTACCTTTAATCAGATTAACATATGTACGTGTACTAAATGAATAGTATATCAATTGTATGTTTGATATGTGAAGTTAAAGGCTTCTGTTCAGAGGTTCAGTAGCACTATGTTATAGTCTTTGATATGATTAATATGCAATTATGAATAAAGTGAATAATATGATATCTGTGTTATGATATGTGATATGTTTGTGCACAAGTATAGTAGGTACCTGGCTTAGAGAAGCCTTGTACAAAGAAAAGCGGATACCTTGTATCCAGGAAAGTAAAAGGGGTATATTGAGCTCCTTATACCCAAGTAAAGCGTCAGGGGCTTGGTGTTTGTATCCAGGCAAGTGAAAGGGGTATATTGAGATCTTTATACCCAAGAAAAATGTCAGGGGCTTGGTTATGCGCGAGGTATGATCATACTGCGGGACAAGTTAACAGTTTGACTGTTTTGCAGACTATAGCTGGGATGTGAGACATCCTAAGAAGAGTTACTCATGCTATATGTGTTTATTAGTTCAGTAGTATGCTCACTAAGCGAAAGCTTACGTTTTAGTATGTTGTACATGCAGGTAACCAGATTCAAGCAAGGGTAAGGCCCCGGTACTCCGCAGAGTTGGATATCTCCCAGCTTTTGAAAAGAGTAATTTTAACACTACTTTTTGTAAAACTGTTAGCATTAAAGTGTTGTAGCTAGTTTTCCGCAAACTTTGATGTTTTAGAATGATAATCAGTAGTAATTGAATTTTAAAAGCTATTTTAGAAAAGTGTTGTTATATGAAGCCCGTGTGCTTCACGGCCTGTGAAGATTCTTCACGGCCGTGAAGGATTCCCTGTACGCCTATAAATAGCAGTTCGCACAGCAGAAGCAAGGGGACCCAAAGAAAGCGATTTGTACATATACTTTCTATATTTTCCCGGTTCCAAACTCTTATATACACCTTGGGGGAACCCTTGGAGTATGGGAGAAGCATAGGAGAAGATCTTTAAAGCTTGTAGAGTTCCCATTTTCATCTCTTTCATTACCATTGTTGTTGTTCTCCATTATGGGTAAACTCTAAACTAATTTCCATAATGTTAGGTATGAAATAATTGGATTATATGATTGATATTGTTATAATGGAATTCAAAACTCATTTGCTCACTTGAATCAAGATGATTCCAATATAGTTCTTGGTTATATGTATGCTTTTATGTTTTGATCATATGAATTTCTAGATGTTTATTGATGATGATGATCCAATGAAGGTATGATCTGATGTATTTATTGATGATTTTAGTCCATGTAGGTTGTTGATATTGTATGATAGGTTTGTCTACAATATTAAATCTATCTTCGAAACTGCATTTATTTAAACAAATATGATCTTGTCAAATTCATACTAGGTTTGGTGGTTTTTGATATGTTTATGCTTGGGATGCAATTTTTGGGGCTTCACATTAGGTTGATGGGAGATGGTTTGGAATCTTGATTTATGTATTTTGTTATATTTCCAAGTGGTTGAGAGGTTATGCTCATGAAACTTGGTATGTTTAGACAAAACATTTTGTAAGTAAAGATTTGGGGTTGCAAAGGTTTTTGAATCTTGAATTTTTATAAACTTATGATTTGTATGAACATGGGTTGAATTATCTTCATTTATAACTCTTTATGTGTTGATTTGGTTATTTCGGCATGTTTAAAGAAATCCACTTGATCGTTGCTACAACGGCATATGTATATTTGCACCATCCAAGAATATGTTGGTTGATTTGAGATTTGAGTGAGCATCTCCATTTCTTATTATTATCTCCCTGCTCGATCATGTCCTTGTGATCCGACATCCGGTCTTACCAAGTCTATACTACTATTGACCAGGTCATACTTGCCTGAGTCGTGTGTAGTATCTACTTTGTATTATAGTTTTTATAAATTTAAAACGAGGTTGTGACAAAAGATTTTACCCCGAATAAACCAGCAGTCTCATACACACCAAGTTTTTGGCGCCGCTGCCGGGGACAGGCAATACTAAGAAAAAGTCTTATTGTTGATTTGATCTTTTCCTTTACTTGTTACTAGAGTTTAGGTGTGCCTGATTAGGTAGTTCTTAATTTTTCTATCTCTTCTCGCACCCTCTGTTTGTTCGTTCTCTACTGTGCAAATTGAGCCTTTTCAAGAGCCAGAGCGTGAGTTCAGATGACGCAGACGCCGTCAATGCCAACGCCAACGAGAGCATGTTCAAAACATACCAAACATGGCTGACGAAGCGCCACCACCACCACCCAGGTCTCTTAACGATTATGTTCATCCAGATATCAACAATATCCAGAAATCTATCATTCGACCTAGGGTGGCAGCAAATAATTTTGTAATCAAACCCAATATAATCCAAATGGTCCAAAACTCTGTTCAGTTTTATGAACTACTCGACGAGGACGCAAACACACACATCAGAAGCTTTCTTGAAATCTGTGATACTTTTAAAATCAATGGTGTCTCCGAAGATGCCATTCGTTTGCGTTTGTTCCCATTCTCCCTCAAAGACAAAGCCAAAATTTGGCTTAACTCTCTCCAAGTAAATTCCATTACCACGTGGAATGAGCTTGTCACGAAATTCCTTGCAAAATACTACCCGCCGGCCAGAACTGCCAAGTTGCGTAATGAAGTCTCATCATTTCAGCAAGCCGACGGGGAGAGCTTATATGACGCATGGGAGAGATATAAGGATCTGTTGAGGAGATGCCCGCAACACGGATACGAGCTGTGGAATCAAATTTTCATATTTTATAATCGCTTATCCGTGATTACGAGGCAAATGATCGATGCAGCCGCAGGAGCTGCATTAGGTAGCCGAGCTCTGCAAGATTGCTATGATCTCATTGAAGATATGACAGTTAATTGCTACCAATGGAACCCCTCTGCGTGAAGTTTCAAACAACCGAAAAACGGTGTAGTTTACAATGTGGATGTTTTTTATGATCTCGCAGCACGAGTAGATAAACTATCTAAGCAAATGGATCAGATGAGTCGACCCCATAAACAACTCACATGCAAATTTTGCTCAGGACCATATCCTAGTGATCAGTGTGAGACGGAAACACCGGCATATGAGGAGGTTGATTTCATTACAAATCAGCCACGAACGCAGTATAATCCGAACGCAAACCAGTATAATCATGCTTGGAGGGATCATCTAAACTTTAGTTATCATAACATGACTACTAAAGCCCCTCCAGGTTACCCTCCAAAACCGCGTCAACCTCAGCAATACGAGCAACCACGTTAGTACAACACTCAACCCCCACTTCCCAATCAACCTGCATCATCATCATCTTCAGTATCTTCCAATCTAGAAGATTTTGTTAGACAATATCTGGCACAATCTGAGTTGCGTTTCAAACGAACGGATATTAGACTCAATCAAACGGAAGCAACTCGGAGAAATCAACAAGCATCACTTCAAAATCTCGAAAATCAAGTTGGCCAGGTGTCTAAGCTCTTATCTGAGTGACCACAGGGAGGTCTCTCGAGCAACACGGATACCAATCCGAAAGAACACGTAAAGACGATTACTTTACGTAGTGGGACGACCATGGTGTCACCACCCTTTACCTCTCAATCCAATTCTACAGAAAATCAGGTCCAATCGGATAATCTTGACGAGGCGCAAAACAGGCTGAACCCAGCAAGTACCGCGCAAGTTAGACCTCCAGTCAAAGAATTTCAGCCTACCATTCCATATCCTCAGAGGTTGAGGAAAGAGAAAATGGAGGAACAATATGGTAAGTTCCTGGAGTTATTTAAACAGCTCCATGTGAACATTCCATTTGTTGAGGCACTTGCTTAGATGCCCAAATATGCCAAATTTCTTAAAGATTTGCTTAGCAACAAGAAGAAATTAGAGGATCTGTCCTTTGTGACTTTAAACGAAGAGTGCTCAGCCATTCTTCAAAGTAAAATACCAGCAAAGAAAACCAATCCTGGGAGCTTTACCATCCCATGCTTGATCTGTAATCTCATTGTAAACAACGCGTTAGCTGATCTAGGTGCCAGTATCAACTTGATGCCATACTCTGTATTTTCTAGACTGGGTCTAGGAGAACCTAAACCAACTCGTATGTCACTTCAGCTAGCCGATCATTCTGTCAAATATCCACGTGGGATAGTTGAAAACATCTTGGTTAAAGTTGACAAATTTGTATATCCTGCAGATTTTGTCATCCTAGATATGGACGAGGACAAAAATGTTCCACATATTCTTAGTCGTCCATTTTTAGCCACTGCTCGAGCATTAATTGACGTTTGCAACGGAAAGCTTAAGCTTCGAGTAGATGAAGATGAGGTGAATTTTGACATTCAAAAGTCAATGAAACACTCAGCTAGCAAGGATGACACTCTTTACTTTGTTAATATCTTTCACCGTTATCCAGTGGATCACTTTGTTCCTACTCTAGAGAAGGATTCGTTTGACACGCAAATCCTGGATGAGGATGTCTTGGATGTAGAGCAGGTAAAGCTTATCTCTGATGAGCCAACCAACACTAATCCACTTGACACGACACCTATCTCAGACGTTTTTGAGGTCCTTGAAAAATCCGAGAGCTCAGCTTCTCGACCATCTATTGTGAACCCACCTTCTCTCGAACTCAAAGAACTTCCATCTCATCTTGAATATGCATTCTTGAAGGAAGATTCTAAGCTGCCTATGATAATAGCTTCTAACATTACTGTTGATGAGAAAAGTAAGCTATTACAGGTTCTGAAAAATTACAAAACTACCCTTGCATGGAAGATTTCTGACATCAAGGGGATTAGTTCATCTTTCTGCACGGATAAGATCCTTATGGAAGATAATTATAAGCCTTGTGTGCAGCATCAGAGACGCTTAAATCCCAACATTCAAAAGGTAGTCAAGAAAGAAGTTATCAAACTGCTGGATGCCGGCTTGATCTACCCTATCTCCGATAGTCTATGGGTCAGCCCCGTCCAAGTTGTTCCCTAAAAAAGGGAGGTATGACCGTCATTTTTAATGATAAGAACGAGTTAGTCCCAACTCGTACGGTTACGGGGTGGCATGTGTGCATTGATTATCGGAAACTCAATGATGCCACACGTAAGGATTACTTCCCCCTTCCTTTCATCGATAAAATGTTGGACGTTTTGGCGGGAAATGCCTTTTATTGCTTTCTCGATGGTTTCTACGGATACTTTCAGATTCCTATCCAACCGGAGGTCCAAGAGAAGACAACCTTCACATGCCCCTATGGTACGTTTGCCTACCGGCGTATGCCTTTCGGGTTATGTAACGCTCCTGTAACATTCCAGCGCTGCATGACAGCGATATTCGAATAGAAACGGAAAAACACACAGAAAATAAACACAAAGACAAACGAGATATAACCACACAAAAAATAGACACACAGTCACACGAACAAGGACACTAAGTCGCATCATCAGGGACAACCTCACACTTGGTTTTCATTCCGTTTTCATTCACTAAGAACAAAAACCTGGGTACCCTGCACAAAGAGTAAAAAGTTACTTAGCATTAGGAACCCATGCCGGAATGGTCATGGGTTTCCCATCTTGTCCAACAATTGGCATTTTAATCCAAATACCAGTAGCTTTGAAACCTGCATTGGTATCTGAACTTTTTGACATTTTAACTTCACGTTTGTTGGTCCATTTGAAGTCTTGACGGGTAGAAGCCTTGTGATAAACACTAGAAGCATTAATCACCTTATGGAGTGGCTCTTTCCCCTTTTTACAAACCTCGGGACTTTTGGGTTTACTAGATGTTTCCCCACTTGTCCTTTTGAGCTGATGGGGGTCAGTTGATTTTTGATTTATTTGATTAAACGTTTTATTTTTCTGAAAAGTTTCAGATGAATCAACTTTCCCCTTGCAGCTCTGTTGTTGCTGATCACACTCATAACTGAGGTGGCCAGGTCTCCTGCACACATAGCAGACCCTGTTTAACTGAGGTTTTGCAGGGTTATGTGGCACTTTTTGCTCTACTTAACTTTTTGACTGAACTCCTAAACCACGTTGTTTTGGCAAAATTTTAACTTCCTCATAAGGACGGGTTGCAGGAGATTTTGCACCCTCCTTTTCTATGGTTCGGAGTGCAGCTTGCACATTTTGCATTAATGTACCTTGACCAAAAGAATTGCCTAGAAGTTGTCTCATACCAGATTCAGGCTTTTCTTCTGGTTTGGCCTCTTTCCTCTGAGGCTCACCAACTTTTCCCTTCATTTTTAAATCAGGTTTTGAGGTTGAAGCAGAAGGTGCATCAACCTTGGAAGGAAGTTGGTCAGCTTCAGTAAAGACATCTGTTTGCACCAGTTGGTTCAATACTGGTGGTGGACATTTAGTGTATGTCTTTTTGACTTTTTTTAAATCGGAACCTTGAGGACTCCGGTCAATTATGTGCTCAAACAAGTAAGATGAAGTTGAATAACTTTTAAGTTTCCGGTTTAAAGTTTCATAATCGACTTTAGAACTAGCAAGATCCCGTTTTAGAGTATCAATTTGATTGATGTAAAAGACTATAGCATCCTGTTTATTTAACAAAGCTACCTCTAATTCTCTAATCTGTTAATTTTGGCTCTCAATTTTATCTTTTAAGGTCTTTTCTCTACCTTTGATGATAGAGTTTTCATGCAGTTTAGAGGTAAGCTCAGTAACTTGAGATTTCAAGGATACTATATTCTGTACATAGTCATTGCACGACACACAGGGAAGACCAGAAATATTACTTACCTTTGAGTCAGCTTGTCCAGTCATGCACGCCTTAGGATTTTCTGATTCAGTTTGAACAATCACTGGCGTTGGTTCGGCAGCTGGCACAGAGGCTGAAGTAACGTTGTGCTCATCAGTAGGCATCACTGAGTCTTCCTTACTGGCAACAAATTCATCATCAGCTTCCTGCACACTGTCTGCTTCAGATTGTGAATCATCAATCAGATCTTGAACACTGGCCAAGTTGGTCTCTGCAACCTCAAAAGCATCATTATTTTTGAAATGCACAGACCAGTCAATCCCCTCATCCTTTTGAACAACCGCCATTGCCTTGGTTGAGCTTTCAGGAGATGTTCTGAAGGGATACTTGGGTCCTGAGTTCTTTGGCTTTTCACATTCTCTTGCAAAATGACCCTTTTCTCCACAGTTGTAGCAGGTTACAGCTGACTTGTCAAAACCCAGCTTTGTATCTTTTGTTGCTGTAATCTGCATCCCTGTTTTCTTGACCAAGGCCTTTGCTCTTCTCACCAAGTTAGCATAAGACCATAGGATGTCCTGTCGCTCCATCTCATCATTGTCGATCTGGTCATAATCTTCTTGAGTCAGGTAGGCATTGCCGATCTTACCCTTAAGCAAATCATCATACGAGGTGACCAATGCACTAAGCATCTCCATATGCTCCTTAACTTCTTCAGTGCTGCCATGTTTGAAATGCTCAGTGTTTAAGGCAGGCATTGACGTTTTGCTTGGAGGAGCAGAAAAAGGTGGTCCACTAGGAGTTTCAGGAGCAGACTTGCTTGATGAACTAACGTTAGAAGTAAAAGCTGTCTGCAACGGAGCATTTGACGAAGTAACCGGAGAAGCAACTGATCCCGTACAGTATAAAGAAGGATTCTGCACATAGCTGCTTAATCTGTCTAGATTAAGCTCCTCTTGTTCATGCTCTTTCAGCTTGGTAATGAAGTCATTCAGATCCATGCCTTCAAAACCATCTCCATTCTTCAAAATCATTATGAATGGCCTCCAGCTTTTAGGTAAAGCCTTGGACAGAGTCTCCACTTGTTGTCGTTCCGAGATCTGCACCCCCAAACTATCCATTTCACTAAGAAGATGGTTGTATCTGTTGATCAGATCTGGAAGCTTTTCATGGACATAAGAAGTGAAGTGGTCAAACTCCTTTCTTAACTGTGAGGCCTTGAGCTCTTTTAACGATGCATTCCCCTCGTTCCTCTTTTGTAATGCGTTCCACAAAGAACGTGACGTTCTGTACCGTCGGAACTGATGGAATATTTCGTTCGGAATAGCTTGGATCAGGTAAGAATAGGCTTTCTTTTCTGCATCATAAGCCTTCCTCTGATCATCACTCATCTGATCATAGGGAACTTCGATGTTCCCTTCACCCTTAGGTATGATGTAATCGGCGGAAATGGCCAGGTGCAACCGTGGATCAACCCCATCAATAAATATTTCGAAACGTGGTTTCCAGAAAGGGTAGTCTTCCATAGTTAGTAGTCTAGGTACTTTATTAATTCCACCTTGTTCGTTGTCCATTATTAAATTGCTAAGGGCAGTTATGGTTTGTTTTGCAGTCATGGCACTCATGTCAGACATTATGAATAAGACTAGAAACAAACACACACACTACGCACGAGTTGAAAGGATGTTCGCACGAATTCAAAACACTACGCACGTAGTGAGGTATCTATTGTACGGACTGACAAGAGATCACACAGACGCGGTACATACGAATTGGGGACTTACCTCGTACGAACTGGAAAGACTACGTACGAAGTGTGGTAAATATATATATATATATATATATATATATATATATATATATATATATATATATATATATATATATATATATATATATATTTTTAAGAGATCTTAACACACAGATTTAATACGTGCGAAGTGAGGATCACTACGCACGTGTTGATGACCCACTACGCACGGAGAGACACACAGCCTATCGAAGATTCTAGAGGATCAACAACCTACTACGCACGTACTGAAAGTCAATACGTACGTACTACAGGACACTTCGCACGGGTAAAACTCAAACGATTAACGTAAAAACACAACCCTTTTTAACGCAAAAGTGACCTGTTTTCGACCAAAATACCAATAAAAACCGACGAAAAGGACAAAACACACAGGCCTAATCGACACCTAGATCACGAAACCTAAGGAAAAGTGATCAATCAAAGCACAAGGCTCTGATACCACTTTGTAGGACCGTTGGGGAACGGGGTTCTAAACTACACTAAAACACCCTTACGCTAGGACTGATCTAGGATGAGAAATAGTGCGGAATTTCTATTTCCCAAACCTCCTAAGGATTCTAAGATCTGCTTAGGTGTCCGGCACACAGTATCACACAGAGTAACACACAGAGTAGAAGCAAGAACAAACTCTAAGAACTCACACAGAATGCTTAAGGCTGCCCTTGGATTCGTAATGAACACTAAGTTCGCGATTTAGTAGGCTTAAGGTCGTATATGGTCGATTACGTAAGGCTCTCGGTTGATTTCTAGCGATTGCCCTAATAATTTCTCTCGAATCCCCCCGCTAATATGAAGTTAATCAGTATTTATAGTGTAATTAATTTCACTACGCACGTGATGCATCACACTTCGCACGTATCGCGTCCAGTACGCACGTACTGATTATATTAATAATAATTATTTAACATTAACCGACCTTCACTACGCGCGTAGTGAGCTCCACTACGCACGTAGTGGACTCATCACGCATGCAGTGAACACATCACGCACGTGATGAACTCTCACACAGACTTAAACTTCCAAACACACATCAACACATGATTAAGTACTTGCAAGCTTAAGATAAACATAAATAACCACTTAGAACATATAACCATGCAAACCATTAATCAAAACACATTTGAATTAACATTTCAAGTAAACATGTATATATTGGATTGATAAGAACTAGGGATTTACAAATATGCACCAACACTCGCCCTACCTCTCCCTCGTCGCTCTCTCTCTCTCTCTCGGCTCTCTCTCTTGCCGTCGAACAAAAAGAACACCGCAAGGGTGTTTGCGGTTTTGGTGATCGACGCAAAAGGACACACACACTCACGATTTTGAGTGTTGAAAGCTTGGTGATCCAGGAGCGGTCTAGCAGCCAGTTCAATCGGAGGTGCAGTAGTGGTGGACTTTCTTTAGCAATCCCAAGTCTAATCAGGTATACTTTCTATAACCTTTTATGTGGATTGTTTTGCAAGAAACTATGTTGATCATTTAAAGATTAAAGATCCTAACCCTTTTGGGGTTTAGAGGGTTGTGTTCAATCCAGTTCCGCTTTTAGGATTGAACCAGTGGAATCAAACCCTGGCTTGACCAGTTTGTGTCATATGGTGGTTTGGTCAGGTTCAAAACCCTTCAGTAGGAAGGGCAGGACGTAGGTTTTTAAATTTCAGAGTTTCACATGAAACCCTAAACGAAAGCACACATACAGAAGCTCACTCACAGCAAGTAAAAAAGCAACTTATAAGCAAGTAGAGACCCACGAGTAGATGAAGATTGCTTATAAAGAAAATGTATGTAAATAGAATAAGTTAAAGTTGAAGGTAACACGAGGTATGATGATTTGCAATAAAGGGTGTGAGGATTTACTTTTTTTTATGGTTTCTTGTGACTGTCATCCAATGCATTGATTATACCACACAATATTCTATATAGTAGTAACACTATTAATATTAACTTCCTTTTGTGGTTGAAAATTATTGTTTATATTTTTTACTTGCTTTGATTTGTTGGTTTATGGGTAGTATCTGCACATGATAACAAATGCTAATTGTGTATTATTTAGATATGTTATTTTGTGGGTTTTATGTTTACTAATGAACATAAATTTAGACTAAAAAAACGGGTTGTTGTTTATTAATGAATAAATTTTGTGTAAGTTTGGGTTTCTTTAAATATGTTTAATATTGAATTCGGATTTTTTTTCTTGGATTTTTTTTGTCATTCTTAGATTGTTCATTACCAAACATACATATAATTTGTTAATCTTCGTGTGGGTAATCAAAAGCATTCATTATTGACAATTAAATAGTAGTTGGTTATTAAAGGGGATTGTTGATGAAGTGCATAAATTTTGTAACTTATTCACTAATGAATAGTGAGATAATTTCTAGAAAAAAATGGTTATTCATTAATGAATAGTAACAGATTTTTTCGAAAAAAATGGGTTTTGAGTTTGTTCAGTAAAATCTATTTGAAAAAAATGGGTTTATTAGTATGATTATTTTTTTAAGTCAATAGCTGGTAATTTTTAAATTATTTATTAGTGATTTTTTATTTCAATAATGACAAAAGCATATTTACGAAAACATTCACTATAAAAATATGAGAGAGATAATATCTAGAAGAAGATTAATTAGAGAGAGAGAAAATTAATTAGAAAGATGATAGAGAAAAAAATAGTTAGAGGAAAGAGAAAATAATTTTGTTACTAAATTACCCTTTTGAACTTAGTAAAAAATTAATTATGATTTATGTGAATCAATGGCTGAAATTGCTTCTCGCACTTTTGCAAATAAAACACTTTTCGCATAAACCTTCCCATATATATATATATATATATATATATATATATATATATATATATATATATATATATATATATATATATATATATATATAAATTGGATCAACAAAGACCCTCCCTTAAACAAAGACCCTAAAGTCCTAATCTCAGCCATTAGATTAATCAAATCAATGGTCAAGATCTATAATGGCATTATGGTAATGAAGTAAACAATTATAAGATTTAATTCTAAAAGGAAGGATATTATGGTCAAAACCCCTTTTTTAATTTTTTTACCCCTTAGATATTTAGATGACCATAACTATTTCAATTTTTTGAATTTGAGCAAAAAAAATTATACCAGACTACTCATTTTTTAATCTTTTTTCAAACGAGACCACTCTTTCTATATTTCTGTAAAAAAAATTTGACGAAAAATGACGAAAATGATGAAAATGACGAAAATTATCATTTTCGTCACCTGTTGTTACGTGATATATAAGGGGCGGTCGAAAATGATCATTTTCGTCATTTTCGTAAAAAAAGAATGATGAACGGGGTCCAAAAATGATGAAAACTGGTAGGTGTTATAAACATGAAAGTGATGACGAAAATAATGAAAACTGGTAGCTGATATGGATATGAAGGTGATGAACGAAAATGATGAAACTGATAGATGTTACTTTCTTTCCAATAGCCGAAAATGATAATATTCGTTATTTTCATCATTTTCGTCAAAAAAAATGATGAACAGGGTCCGAAAATGATGAAAAATGGCAGGTGTTATAGATATGAAAGTGATGACGAAAATGATGAAAACTTCTATTTGTTATGGATATGAAGGTGATGGACGAAAATGACAAAAATTATCATTTTCGGGACTTGCTGTTACATGATATATAAGGGGCAGCCGAAAATGATAATTTTCGTCATTTTCGTAAAATAAGAATGATGAATAGGGTTCGAAAATGATGAAAACTGGTAGGTGTTATAGATATGAAAGTGATGACGAAAATGATGAAAAACTGGTAGCTGTTATGCGTAACGCCCCAAAGTTAGTAAGTTCCTAAATATGAGTTTATATCAGTTGTCGTGTTAAGTGTTATGTGTGTTTAGCAAGTTGCCCTTTTATGTGTATGTGATTTAAAAACTAGAAGGGCTAAAATTGTCAATTGATGAAAGTTGTAAGTCCAGGGGTTGTTTTTGCCATTTTTGGAAAGTTAAGATATATATGAGAGTTGTTTTGAATTTGTGTAGTCAAAACCCTTCCTAAACACTTACACCATACGACACACACACTACCACAATCTCATGATGTGATTTTTGAGCAAGAAATCAGATGTTTAATAGTGGAATTCGTTCCTAAAGTGAAGTTTAGCAACATGTATGTGTTTTTAATGGTTTATTTGAGTTTGTAGGTCAAGAAAGGGATTCAAGAGTGGAGTCCATGGTTGTAGCTAGATTTTTGTGTGTTCTTGGTGTTGTTTTGTTGTATTACTCAGTAGTACATGTTAGAACAGTAGTATGGAAGTTTGAATATGAGTTTTAGTCGTATTCTTGGTGAAAACCCGGATTTACAGTTGCTGTTTGAACAGAGCAGGAAAGCCTTCTGTACCGACTGTCCTTGCGACCGCATGGGTTATCCCTTGCGATCGCAAGGCAGTGTTTCAGTATTTGGTTGTTTTGTACCTTGCGGCCGTAAGTAAGAGTACTTGCGACCGTAAGGTATTGTTTTAGAAGATTTGAAGGTTTGGGTCTCTTGTGGTCGCATTGGACTTTACTTGCGACCGTAAGGATGTTGGTTAAGGACCTTGCGGTCGCATAGGTTTTGCTTGCGATCGCAAGCAGCCTTTCAGTATTCAGTTTAGTTATTTGACCAGTATCTTTCGTAAGTTGAGTATAGATGTTACAGTAGTATTGTTTATTGCTTGTAGGCAATAAGAGTGGACGTTTCAGTGATAGAGAATAGTTGTTCAATTGATGCTAAGGTGAGTGTATTTACCTTTAATCAGATTAGCATATGTATATGCATTAAGTGACTAGTATATCAATTGTATGCTTGATATGTGATTAATTATGTGAGATTCAGTAGCACTATGTTGTAGTATTTAGTATGATCAGTATACATATATGCACCAGGTGAACAGTATGATATTCGTGTTGTGATATGTTTATGTAATGAGTTAAGACTATTGTTTAAAGGTACAATAACACCCAGATGTAGAATTCAGTACAGAGATAAGGGTATATTGAGATCCTTATGGCCAGACAGAGTGTCAGGGATTTGATTACGCGCGAGGTGTGATCATACCCTGGACCAGTTAATGGTTTGAACAGTCTTGCAGGTGTTCAGCTTGGATGTGAGACATCCCCAGAAGAGTTACTCATGCTTTATGTGTTTATCTGTTCAGTCTGTATGCTCACTAAGCGAAAGCTTACGTTTTGGTATGTTGTACATGCAGGTAACCAGTTTCCAGCAAGGGTAAGGCCCCAGTGCTTTGCAGAGTTGGATAGCTCCAAGCTTCTAAACAAGAGTACTTTTAACACTGCTTTTTATGAAACTGTTAGTACTAAAGTGATGTAAGCTTGTTTTCCGCAAACTCTGATGTTTTAGAGTGCTAATTAGTAGCAAACGATTTTTTTAAAGCTATTTTAGAAAAGTGGTGTTACAACTTGGTATCAGAGCCAAGGTTTAAGGGATTTGGGCACACACGAGTGAGATGTCTGAACTTAAACCGTGGTTTTGAGGTCAAGAGGAGCTATCCATGGGGCAGTAGCCTTGGTGAGCATACGGTTAGTAGAAGTTTATGATTTGTTATCTATTTTATAGATCGAGCATGAGTAGCAATGTTTTTGCATGTGTAACAGTTATGTGGCTAAGTGCTAAATGACAATATATCTATATGATACGAGAGAAAAGAAGAATGTTTAACATATGTAATTAGTTATGCTATATACGTGACCTAAGCTTGTGAATCGGGGTATTCCATGACGGTATTAAGAACAATTGTGTATAATATGTTCCTCACAACGCCTAGCCAGTGTATGTAAGGAACATGTGATATGCAGTTGAGCTTAAGATTTTCATGTTAGTACCTGGTGAATCAAGTGAGGGGTGATACGTGATAGTACAGTATGTGTGAATGAGACAAGAACATAATATGAGATAAATGTAGTATTAATAATATTACAGACCTTATTATGAGAAACATAGAAAGTTGTTTGGTAGTATATGTCAAAGTTATTTGATCATGAGTTTATAGTATGTGGTAAGTTGACACGAGTTAGATAAAGCAGCCTGAAGCTAGTATACTTCAGAAGACCAGAAATACCTATTTTCCAGATGCAATTCTTACTTTAAACCTGTAGACCTACGGGTAACCTTTTAGATGGAGTTGTTACAGAGGGATTGCAAGATCTTGAGATCAGTTTAGAAAGGGGATATCAGTGATAAAGTAGGGTAAAGTCCTATATGCAACGTTTCAGATATTATCAACCAAGTGGTTGAGTATGTTTTAGAAGGAAAAGAAAGTTATGTTATTGCAGTACGTGGATACAGCAGTATAGGTTACGGTTAAAGCATTAGTAAGAGTTAAAGCTAAGAAAGAACCCGTTGTAGGGGTAGAGGTGTAAAGATTGTTCAGTATGCGAACTACCTATTCGGAGGGAAGATTTTAGATCCAGTTGTGAGTAGTAATGATTAATAGAGACGGAATGAGATTTACCGTATTAGGGGGTGTCTGCCAGGGAGAAAAGCTATGTACGCATTGAGCTTGCTATGTGAGATAGTGAAAGACTGTTAGACCATGTTATTGTAGAGAAAGTTAGAAGCATAGATTGAGGCTATAACATGGCCTTAGTTTAAAGAATTGTTTAGAATATAACCGTACTAGAAGCTTGCATAGAACAAATCACAAAAGAATTTCGAATTTGATGACAGACGATAGAGTTGGTGAATGGCATCACCTAGAAATTGTTAAGAATGTGTAGTTTTGTTCAGAGAAAGTTGGTATAGAAGTTTTGTAAATACAGTGGTATAGTCTAATCTTAGAAATGATATGGGTGAAGCTTAACGGTAGTTATTTGTAATGAAGTGGACGAGAAGATAAGCCTTACATGGAAGAAAGGAAAGTAGTTGAGAAAGTAGAGAACAGTGAGTGAAAAGAGAAAGATTGAACCAGTAAGAGGTCAACGTTTGTACTACAGTGTGGAGGGTTAGCTCCTTCACTCAGATATGAAGTGTGAAAAGTAGAAGCATGTGACCAAAGTTTTGAAACCATTTACCCTAAGTGTGCTATCATGTTATTAGTTTAGACATTTTTGTCCTAAGTTATTAGTGACAGAAATTAAGTCAGTTAATTAAGTCAGTTATTTTGTCCTAAGTTTTGAAATCAACACTAGAAAAGCAAATGTGATCCGGTCAAAAGATAGAATGTTCCAGTTTATAGTTAAAGAAATAAAGATTGAACCTGTTGTGATAGCAGATAGACGCAATAGATAAGACTACTATTCTGAATAGTAAGTGTAAGTAAAAAGTGATAGAGATAGAAATCGCCAGTTTCCATTGAGCATATGTTCACGATGAAAGAGTTCAAGTAGTTATTAGTATTGATTAATTGAGTTAATAGCAAGTTCAGGTACTCAGAGATCAGACCAGCAGTGTGGGCTCAAACCCCAAGTGGGGAAGAACTGTTTAACAGAGGTAATAGTAAGAGCGTCAGTGCTCTAGTTGCTTGTCAGCAAAATGAGAAAGTAATTGATGTTTAATTGTATAGCCTGTTTAGTTTATGTGGAAAAGTGTAGTATAAAAAGACAGTCACAGTAGATTTAATAGATACCACCAGTGGTGACTACTCAGATGTATTTTCAAAAGAATTATCAATAATTCTAGAGTTTTGATAAGTAGAATTTAGTACTAGTATTATGTCAGGAATAGAGTCAAAGAGTTAAGGTATTGTACAGATTGGTCCCATAGAAGTAAGAGTAATGGTTCAACTGTAATAGTTAAAAGATAAGGGTTTAGCCTGAACTATTAGTTCATCGTGGGGCGCATTAATACAGGTAGTCGTAAAGAAAAGTAGCTAGTCAGAATGTGTACAGATTACATAGAACACTATAAGGTTACAGACAAGAATTAGTACCCAGTCTCAGGATGTAGATGATCTGTTGGATCAGTTTCAGAGTGTGGAATAGTTTTCAAGGATAGTGTTGTGATCAGAGTACCATTAGTTGAAGGTTAGAGAAGAGGAAATAGTCAAGGAAACTCTTAGAATACGACATTTCACAAGTATGATATTCATTTTAGAACAGTTGTAGAGACGTTACATGAAGGGAAGTTATACTTAAGTTCTTCTAATGCAAAGTTCGAGGGAGAAGATAAACAGAAAATAGTATGAGATACGTTGAAGCATAAGTTATGGAAAGATATAGTGCTCATGTTTCTAGACAAGATGGAAGCTATAAATAAATGGAAGCAATTACTCGACTTAGGATTTGAAACTAGTAGTAATTGGAAAGTTAATTTAGTAAAGATGCTTTTAGCAGCAAGCAAGCTACCCTAAAGATACATGTACCTCAAATAAGAATGCGAGAAATCACTTCGATATTCGATCAAGTTAAAGTAGTACAGAATGAAGCAGTTAGAGAGGGTGATTAGAAGAAAGAGTCTATTTAAAGATTAAGGTCCAAGTTTGTCGAGAGATATGAACAGGAATTACTAGTAGCCAGGAATGGAATGTGATTTAGCAAAGAAGATTGAGAAATGCTTGATTTGTTTACAGGTTAGAGGAGAGTATCAGAAATTTTATGAAAAGTAACAGTTAGATATAAAATGACAGTATAATGATTTAGATGGAGATACTTAGTTATCTTTAAGTTTAGGAGTAAATTTTAGAAAGATATAGGAACTAAGTTATACCTTAATACAGTATTCCACCTTTGTGGGATTGCACATAGTAAGAGGAATATATCAACACAGAGAGATATGCTCAGAGCATATAAAAATTGATTTTAGTGACAGTTAAGACACATATATACGTTAATAGAGTTCTAGTATGATCACAGTTACATTTGAGTATTAGCATATCTAGTACTAGAGGATGTATGATGGGAAGTATAAAACTCCTAATTGCTGAGACAAGGTCAACCAGAATGAGAGGACTCAGCATACGATCGAATGTAAGGATAGTACAACAGTTATGTGAGCGACTTAGAGCTGCTCAAGATAAACAGAACAGTTACGTGATAAGGAGGGATTTTTAGTAGAGCTTCAGATTGGAAGCTATGTGTAATGCCACCCCTAACGAGCTTAAAATTAGAGTTAAATTAAAACTTTTTAACAACGATTATCAAAAGCGTACAGCGGAATTAAACACCAATTACAAAAACAACGTTGATTAACTCGGCTAATTAATTACATCAAAAGTTAAGCCAAGTTCGTTTACTACAAGCGTTACCTACAAGTTTTCCGACCATCGGATCCATACATACCACAACGTGTTCCCCAAAAGATATATACAACAAAAGCTACCATCAGTACCCGCCTCACCAGGCCTCTAGCATCAACCTGCGAAAAAGATAAATCTTGCACCATTAGCTACAACTAGCTAGTGAGCACCAATTACACATAAGCAACAATAAGCAGGCTATCATGTATCAGAACAGCACACAGGGCTATCCTATCATATTGAGGCGAGCCAAACGTGTCAGCAGTAGTCGTATGTTGCAGGGGAGCCAACCCCGCTCAACAACCCAACAGCAGTCCACGTGGTACACCATGTCTTTCATGCTGGTTCCAATCTATCAAGGAACCCAGTTCCATAGAGGAACGGCGGCCTGCAGAGCCCTACCCAAGTGTATACTACTTGAGTACCATTAGTTCCCCAATCCGTAGTCCCTAAGGACCCTGGGAACCCAGCCAGATACTAACACCCGTCTACCTGACTGACCTCCGTGTTCTCCAATTCAATGTCCGGACAAAACTTCATAAACAAATAGCTGATCCAATAAGGATCCAGTTCATGCGCGCATATAATCACAACAATATCTTTCATATCAATAATAAGCATGCTTGTACAGCTCTATCATAACATACCTCCATTTTCACGTATCAACACACCAGTCACATGTCAACAAGTACCACAGATAACTTACCTACTGAGACTCATGGGAAACCGGTACTCACCTCGAAACTACAAGAGGCAGATATGCAATCGGGAATCCCAAGAGCACACAGAATCGTCTGAGTCACCTAACACCAATAAACATAGATAAACACCCCTTAGTATACACTATATTAGTCTGCACTAACAACTGTCTCAATAAAAGGTCAACATGGCTTCTGACAACCTCCTACGGCCGTAGGAACCTGTTCCTACGCCCGCAGGACAACTTTCCAACACGTACTACGGCCGTAGTATATATACACTACGCCCGTAGAAGCTCATGCCAAAGAACCATGACCTACGGCCGTAGTAACCATTCACTACGCCCGTAGTATGTATCCTTTGGGTAACTACTGCCGTAGGTTATATACCCACGCCCGTAGTCTTGTTTCCATCACCCGTGGGTGGTAATCCTCTTGAATTCAATCCTACGGCCGTAGCAACCATTTACTGCGACCGTAGTAATTACAACAACACCCTACGGCCGTAGTAACATTATACTACGCCCGTAGGAACCACATTTACAGTGTGTTCTTGCTCTGTTCGAGCACAGCTACGGTTTTACGGGTTTTTGACTCAAAATCCAACTTGAATCCATATTCAAGTGTTTATACAAGTTGTCTAACATATACATAAACTTCCTAACATGATTAGGTCCCAAAAACAACACAACAACACATTTGAATACTTCAAATTGGACCCTTTCACTACAACAACCCAAGAACTAGGTTTTTGGATGAAAACTTACAAGAAGGAGATGGACACCAGCTGTATGAACAGATTCTAACTCAACTTCAGCTTACAATCTTGATCTAACTCGATTTTCCCTCTTCAAATCAACAAGGGTTCATGTGTGTGTGTTTCTACGTACATATGTATGTGTATATGTGTGTGTAGTATGTTTTGTGTGTCAACAGAGATAAGGAATGGCCCTTAGGCCGACCTTAAAAAGTTTATACCCCTTCTCGGGTATTTTGTTCTCCTATTCAACTTAAAACACAACTTAGGGTTATCCGATTCAACTAACGGAGATATTTTTAGAACCCTTATCTAAAACCGTTCAACTATTTGTCAACATGGTCAACTTATGACAATTTTCACAATACTACATAATTATCCACAATTAACACCAGTTAACACCATTTAACACCAATTCATGTTTAAAACACCAATTAACATTTAGGACACCATTTACCAACATGTTACTACATTTAACAACAAGACACCAGTTAATGTCAACGTACAACTATTCAAGCTACAGTTACAACAATTTACAACTAGGCCCCATTTTAGGGTGTTACACTATGTGTTATTAAAAGTATCATCGTGGATGGGGGTGAACGGATTCTGAAAGAAAGATAAGCTAGGACAGTAGTTTATTGGTCCTTGAGGATTATCTCAAGGATAGAGAGAGTAAGGTATATGCCAGAATTTATAGTAAAGATGTCTTAGATAGTATAACATGTATAACTACCATTGTAAGTATGTAACAGATGCACCAGTAGTTGTCTAGAAGGGACAAGTGTTGGGAAAATGATCTCATCAGTTAAGATTTGATGAGACAAAGTTAAGTTTGTAAGATGTGTTCTACATATAACTTAAACAGAATTATGAAGCTTAGTCAGACTGAACACTTATAGTGATTCAGACTGAGTACAAGCTGAGTATAAGCTGAGCATATGTTCGATCAGCTTAGACTATATCTTAGTAAGATTATCAATATGTTTGATAAGTTGTGTGCGTAAACTAAGATATACATATTGAGTTTCAGCTTGATGAGTTTCAAGCTGAGCGACTCAGCGTGAAAACTGAGTCAGCTCAATAGAGTTGCTAAATATGTTTTAGTTAATTCTTTAGACTTCTAAGGATGAGTTAATAATTATACATGTTAGTCCATGTTTGTTTTTTAGTGTGTTCTCGAAGAACTCAGCTTGATTAGCTTCAAGCTGAGTAACTCAGCCTAACTAAAGAAGTTAGTTTGAAAGAATTTAAATGTGTTTTAAATTCTGTTTTAACTCTCTATATCTACGGAAAGGATAAGAAGACTTCAGAATCAAGATTAAAGATTGAAGACTCAAGATTGAAGATTCAAGATTCAAGATTCCGAGTTATCCGATAGTTAGTTAGCAAATTAGGATTAGTCCAGTTTGTTAGGAACCGTAGGAACAGGATTATAAATACTTATCTCCTGATAAGTTTAGAGGTACGACTACGACTCAAGAAAACGACTAAGTGTTGAAGAGCCAAAACCTCACCTCACCGTATGTGTTACGATTCTTGAATCATTGTTTGTCAGTTCAACGTGATCAAGAAACTCACAGATTGCCAAGTTGTTCATGTGTTCGAATAATCACATTAGTTGTGATATTGGTAAGTTATCAATCTGTGTAAATCCTGTTTAGAGAGTCTTCAGTATCTATAATCATAAGTTGATTATAGATAGCTAAGTTTGAGAGATTGAGAGATTTATATTAGGTGGTTATATATCAAGAGTTGCTTACTTGATAGTTATTGTAATCATCTTCTTATTCAAAGCATTGTAATCATCTTCTTAATAAAAGCATTCGACTGATTGTGGTTTGATTTACTTTGTGTAACACTTTTATTTGATTTGTTCAATTTCCGCAGAAAGTGTATTCAACCCCCCTTCTACACACCTGTTGCTTGTTGTTTTTCTCACCAAAGGGACCAACAACAAGAGATGAGAAATCCAGTGGTAGAGAACAGCCGGTGGCTGTATTTTAGACAAAGTTGAGAGTTGTGTAGTAGACAGATGAGATAGTAAAGATAAAATAGAAACACGAGAAATGATTAGATTACACTTAGGTATAATTATACTATGTTGTGTATGTAATACTTGAATTATGCTCAGTATGATTTGAAGCACAGTTAATAGCTTTATTGAAAGGAAAAGTTGCAAGTTTGTGTAACAAACAGATAAGATTGGTAAAGTTACAGTAGAGATACTGAAAGAGATCAGATACACCTAAGTATATATATATATATATATATATATATATATATATATATATATATATATATATATGTTTTATGTATGTTATATATATGATGTGTTATTTTATGTTTAGTTTGTGATAGACCTTCTACATTAGTAGCGGGTAGATGTATGATGTATGACTATCGTCAGTGCGCTGCGATAGCATTCAGAGTTGAGTAGATGTAAGACTACTACTAGTGCGCTACGGTAGCATTTAGTGTGTTATGACGTTAAAGTTATTGTGTGTACAGTTAATTTCGGGGACGAAATCATCCCAAGTGGGGAAGAGTTGTAACGCCCCAAAGTTAGTAAGTTCCTAAATGTGAGTTTATATTAGTTGTCGTGTTAAGTGTTATGTGTGTTTAGCAAGTTGCCCTTTTATGTGTATGTGATTTAAAAACTAGAAGGGCTAAAATTGCCAATTGATGAAAGTTGTAAGTCCAGGGGTTGTTTTTGCCATTTTTGGAAAGTTAAGATATATATGAGAGTTGTTTTGACTTTGTGTATTCAAAACCCTTCCCAAACACTTACACCATACGACACACACACTACCACAATCTCATGATGTGATTTTTGAGCAAGAAATCAGATGTTTAATAGTGGAATTCGTTTATAAAGTGAAGTTTAGCAACAGGTATGTGTTTTTAATGGTTTATTTGAGTTTGTAGGTCAAGAAAGGGATTCAAGAGTGGAATCCATGGTTGTAGCTAGATTTTTGTGTAACGCCGGGCTTTCACAAGCTTAATTTATAAAAATATTAAGTAATACTTTAGCCGTTTAATCAAAAGATTCATTTACTAACCACAGCGGAAGCTAAAAGTTATTTATTTACACAAACTGTATCAGTGTTTAAACAAAACAACCCAACGGAGTTACCAAATATCTGCCGACCATAAACCAGTGAATCCGAGTTAACAAAAACAACCGCAAAAGTAGTGTTCCCCAAAAATCTTCGGCAGTATAAGCCAAAACATGGCACCCGTTCTCACTATCAACTAATTACCTGTACATAGGATATATATATGAAGGGGTTAGCTATAAATAGCTAGTGAGCAACGATTAAACATAAGCATCGTAACAAAGATGTTATAGCATGCAGAAGGTATCACAGAATAACAAACAAGTCTATCCAAACAGCTAGCGATGTTCCGGTTGCCAGGAGGAGTCACATCTTGCAGGGTTGTAAGCCCGGCTCAATGATCCTAGCTGGGGAAAACCGAATACATCTATCATATGGCGTCGGTGGGGGAAGCGGGTAGCAGCCCACCATTGCATTAACGAGAGGGGAAATCAGTGAGAGCCCCTATTTAATTAACGAGCGGGGAAGTCTATGAGAGCCCCTGGTTGAGGCACGGGGTTTTGCAAGAACCCGATCCGCGGCCGCGAATCACCGTACCTCAACAGCAACAAAGTGCCGGCACGAACACGTACTGGCCGACTCTGGCCGCATCATAACATAATTGGCCTACTCAAGCCATAACATAACATATTGGCCTACAAAAAGCCATAATACCAGCATATACCAAGTTCATAAAATGATTGGCCTACTCAAGCCTAACATAAGTGCATAGCAGCATATACCATAGAAAATTAACAACACATAAACCATAACCTACCTTAAACTTGTTACAACATGTTTATCACGAAACCTAAGGTTAACCGGTACTCACCTTAACAGCTACAGCAGGAAAATATAGTGCTCAGTATCTTCTGGTTCCTCAGAAGTGCCTAACACATCATATACAAGCTTGTTAACATTTTGACACTTATCACATAACACGAATTACAAGCTACTCATACTGGAAAGGGTCCTACGGCCGCAGAGGTCAGGTACTATGGCCGCAGAAGGTATAACAAACTCCTCCTACGGCCGTAGAGGAAAACCCCTACGCCCGCAGTGCTCCTTTCCATTAAACCGAACCCTATGGCAGTAGGAACTTATTCCTACACTCATAGAAGCTGTTCTATGGTGAGCTACGGCCGTAGGTTATGCACCTACACCCGTAGTCCTTGTTCCTTCGTACGTAGACGGTAAACCACATAAAATACCCTCCTATGGCCGTAGAAACCTTTTCCTACGCCCACAGAAGGCTTTATCTCAACAATTCTGAAAAACACCTACGGCCGCAGGAACCTTTCACTACGGCCGCAGTAAATAAACTGCTCCTACGGCCGCAGTAACATTACCCTACGGCCGTAGGAAGGATCTGCACAGCAGACCTTCTTCCCTGTTTGAACACAGCGGCTGTAACTCGCGTTTTTAACTCGGTATCCGACCAAAACTCAATTCCAATTGTTCATAAACATTATTTGACAACCATTGAAGCTTGCTAACACATACATAACTCAAAACAAACACTATAATCCATTTTGAACCATTAAAATGGATAATCTCTTTTACAAAACTCAAGAACAATACTTTAACCCAAAGCACTTACAAATTGAAGATGATTATCAGCTGTAGGTGATGATTTTAGCAACGAATCCTAATAGCTAACTCGAATTCAAAGATTTCCTCTTGTTTCCTTCTTTGATTTGGCAAAAGTATGAAGTGTGTGTGTGAATACGTGAGTTTGTGTGTGTATTAGTGTGTGTTTTGGTTTCTCCAGGGGATAAGAAACCCCCCGTAGACCGACCTTGTGGTTTTATTAATTTAAACGCGGTATTTCGTTCCCCTTTTTAACTTACAACTTATCTCTCGTTTACCCGTTTCACCTAACGAGGATATTTTTAGAACCATTATCTAAAACCGATTACTAATTTACCAATTCTACATATTAACATAACATTTTCTCATAACACCTTTTTAATCACAGATAATTAACAAGTAACACATTTAGGAACAAAATACATTGATTAAAATCAATGTACAAGTATTCAAGCACATAGCACAACACGGTACAACTAGGCCCTATTTTGGGATGTTACAAATCTACCCCCTTAAGAAGATTCCGTCCTCGGAATTTGTTCGGTCTCAAACAAACGAGGGTATCGGGCCTTCATCTCGTCCTCTGCCTCCCAAGTGAGATTAGGACCTAAATTGTGTTTCCACTTTACCAAAACCAACTTGATCATCTTTTTACGTAGCTTTTTGACTTTAGCATCTAGGATTTCAACAGGTTCCTCCACAAGGCGTTTAGCTGGATCAACTTTTAACTCTTGCAGCGGTAAGATCTGATCATCTTCGACCTTACACTTTCTCAGATATCATACGTTAAAAGTGTTGTGAATACCAGACAATTCAGGTGGCAACTCAAGCGATACTATTTGATCGTTAACGCGTTGTAAAATCTTAAACGGACCAATATACCTGGGACTTAGCTTACCTTTACGACCAAATCGTATCACCCTTTCCAAGGTGAAACTTTCAGAAATACGCGGTCACCCACTTCGAACGTAACGGGTCACCGTTTAGGATCTGCGTACATTTTCTGCCTATCACGTGCCGTTTTCAACTTCTCGCGTGCTACCTTAACTTTATCAGCTGTTACTTGAACAATATCAGGACCCGCATACTGCTTCTCGCCATGTTCTAACCAACAGGTAGGAGTACGGTATCGCCGACCGTATAGCATCTCATAGGGCGGCATACCGATACTCGAATGATAAGAATTATTATAAGAAAATTCGATCAGGGGTAAATGAGTATCCCAAGAACCACCAAACTCAAGTACACACGCTCGTAGCATATCTTCAAGCGTTTGAATCCTTCTGTCAGACTGACCGTCGGTTTGTGGATGATACGACGTGGTGAGATTTACCCGCGTACCAAGCTCACGTTGAAGGATACTCCAGAAATGAGACGTAAAACGCGCATCTCGATCACAAACAATAGATAGTGGTATACCATGACGAGATACTATCTCATTAATGTAAAGTTGGGCTAACCGATTCATAGGCGCAGACTCGTTAGTCGCAAGAAAATGAGCGCTTTTAGTAAGTCGATCGACTACAACCCATATCATATCGTGCCCCTTTGCAGTCCGAGGTAACTTAGTAATGAAATCCATAGTAACATGATCCCATTTCCACTCCGGAATTTCTAACTGTTGTAAACTACCATAGGGCTTCTGGTGTTCCGTCTTAACCTGAGCACATTTCTGACACTTTTCAACGAACGAGGCTATATGACGCTTTAGGGTAGGCCACCAATACAAAGTCTTCAAATCCTGGTACATCTTGGTACTGCCAGGATGGACATACAACTTTGACATATGCGCCTCTTGTAAAATGGTTTCCCGATTACCACCAAGATTGAAACCTTTTCAAACCTCGACTATCTTCCTCTAATAGCTTTGACAATTTAATCATCATCTCAGCCTTCAAATTAGCTTCTTGCAGTGCTTCCCGTTGTGCTTCCTTCAATTTAGCAACAATATCCGACACAATCGTAAGTCTCATGAACTTAGCAACTTCAGGAGAACTTTTCCGACTCAGTGCATCATCAACAACATTGGCTTTTCCTGGATGATATTTGATCTCACAATCATAATCCTTGATCAACTCCAACCAGCGTCGTTGCCTCATGTTAAGTTCCTTTTGTGTGAATACATACTGCAAGCTTTTGTGGTCGAAATATACCACACATTTGGTACCGTATAGGTAATGTCGCCACAGATTCAAAGCAAATACCACGGCTGCAAGCTCAAGATCATGGGTCGGGTAATTCCTCTCGTGAGGTTTCAGTTGACGCGAAGCGTACGCAATCACCTTATCTCGTTGCATCAGAACACAGCCAAGACCCGCATATGAAGCATCGCAGTATACATTAAAATCTTCGCAACCGCTAGGTAGCGTTAGAATAGGAGCTTGACATAACAATTGTTTCAGAGTCTGAAACGCTTTCTCCTGTTCACCAGTCCACGCATAAGTAACATCTTTGCGAGTCAATTTGGTTAACGGGCCAGCAAGTTTAGAAAAATTCTGAATAAAACGTCGATAGTATCCAGCGAGACCCAAGAAACTCTTAATCTCTGAAGGATTGCGAGGAGTTTCCCAGTTCATCACAGCTTCAATTTTGGTTGGGTCGAACTTAACACCTTCGTTACAAATAACATGACCCAGAAAGTGCACCTCTTTGAGCCAGAATTCGCATTTGGACAGCTTAGCATAAAGTTGTTCCCGCTGAAGAGTTTCTAAAACTACACGTAGGTGTTGCTCGTGCTCCGCTTCGGTTTTGGAATAGATCAAAATGTCATCAATAAAAACAATAACAAACTTATCAAGGAAAGGACGACATACACGATTCATCAAATCCATGAAAACAGCAGGGGCGTTGGTTAAACCAAACGACATCACCAAGAATTCATAGTGCCCATACCGAGTTCGAAAAGCAGTTTTAAAAATATCATCATCATGAATACGGACCTGATGATAACCAGAACAAAGATCAATCTTCGAGAAACATGTAGCACCTTGCAATTGATCAAACAGATCATCAATACGGGGTAACGGATATTTATTCTTCACAGTTCGCTTATTCAGCTCCCTGTAGTCGATGCACATGCGTAGTGTACCGTCCTTCTTCTTAACAAACAATACCGGAGCTCCCCATGGTGAAGAACTCGGGCGTATGAAACCTTTATCAAGCAATTCCTGGATCTGTGTCATCATTTCCCGAATCTCAGATGGTGCAAGACGATACGGAGATTTAGCTACAGGTGTAGCACCAGGAACAAGATCAATCCGGTATTCTACATCCCTGACAAGAGGTAAACCGGGTAATTCCTCAGGAAACACTTCAGGGTACTCCGAAACCACTCTGATGTCTTTAACAGTCTTTTTTTCCGCCTCAGCATTAATTACATATGCCAAGTAGGAATCACAACCTTTAGCAATGGATTTTTGTGCTTTAATCATAGTTATCAACGGGATATCAGATTTAGGCCTCTCTCCTCGCGCCACAACATGAGTACCATCCGGTAAAAGAATCTTAACTAGCTTTTTGGAACACATGATTTTGGCATCATGACTAGTAAGCCAATCCATACCAATAACAACATCAAAACCAACCATCGACATGAGGAGTAGAGAAGCAGTAAAACAGTGCCCATCGATGGCAATAGAAACTTGAGGTACGTGCGAAGTAACAAGGATTTGACTACCGTCGGCAACCTCTACTCTAATTGGGTCTTTCATCATAACAATAAGTAATTGCCATTTATCACAGAAAATAGAAGACACATACGAGTATGTAGCACCAGAATCAAACAGAACACATGCAGGTACAGAATTAACTAAGAAAGTACCAGTAATAACATCACCTGCATTCTTTGCCTCGTCTGTAGTCATTTGGAAGGCTCTCCCCTGAGGACGTGGGGCACCTCCCTTTTTCTGAGCAGCAGCTCCAGATGATCCACCAGCGCTCGAGCCTTGCCACTGAGGGCAATCAGATATTCTGTGTCCAGAATTATGACACTTAAAACAGACATTATATTTGAACCGGCATTCATGAGTTTGATGACCCTTAGTTCCACACTTGCCACATTTAACCACGTCCCAGCTTCCAGACCTCTGGAACGAATCACCCCGTGGCCTATTTCCAAAACCACCCTCACCTCTCCTATTACCAGAAGACTGCTCGAACTTTCTCTTATAACCTCCCCCTTGCAGTTGTGGCTGTGACTTGGACTTCTGCTAATAATCATCCTCTGTCTGCCGAGCTATATCGAAAGCCGCATCCAGTGTTGCTGCAGACCTCACAGCAGAGCGGTACTCAACAGGTAGGGTATTAGCAAATTTGTTGATCTTGGCTCTCTCGTCGAGCAACAGATGGGTAACAAACTTCATCTTATCCGAGAATTTAGAGATTACATCTTCCACCGATTTATCACCCTTCTGGAGCGCACGAAATTCATCTTCAATTTTCTGCATATCATAATCAGAACTATACTTCTTCCTCAACTTCTCTTTGAAACCCTCCCAAGTCATAACATCTAAAACCTCAGCAGGTGTAGAACTCACAATTATATCCCACCAGCTAAGTGCTCGATCCCTTAACATTTGTCTAGCATACGTAACCTTCTTCTTTTCCTCACACTCACTGGACTCGAAAACATTTTTCATGTTTCGAATCCAAGTTTCAACAACAGAGGGATCATTCACACCCAGAAAATCGGAGGCTTACAGCTCATGAAGTTCTTAAATTAAACGGACTACAGTACTTCTGTTGTAGCTCGCAACGCCTCTCTCTCTCTGTAGCTTGTTGCAGTTGAGCCTCAAGCTTATGTATGTATGCATCTTTCTCACCATTGCCAGAAGAACTTGCCATTTGATTAGGACACTTACCACAAGTGAAACACTATCTATAACTCACATAATTTCAACATTTAACAAATAACCTTACCAGTCTAACATACAACAACTAACACACAACTCTCATCACACCCCAATACCACCCAGGGAACACTTAACAATGGTCGGGCCTGGGTTTGAGATTGAATACTCGTCAAAGTACCCAATTCCCTCAAACCAAGGATCTGATACCAACTTGTAACGCCGGGGTTTTACATGCTTAATTTATAAAAATATTAAGTAATACTTTAGCCGTTTAATCAAAAGACACATTTACTAACCACAACGGAAGCTAAAATTTATTTATTTACACAAACTGTATCAGTGTTTAAACAAAACAACCCAACGGAGTTACCAAATATCTGCCGACCATAAACCAGTGAATCCGAGTTAACAAAAACAACCGCAAAAGTAGTGTTCCCCAAAAATCTTCGGCAGTATAAGCCAAAACATGGCACCCGTTCTCACCATCAACTAATTACCTGTACATAGGATATATATATGAAGGGGTTAGCTATAAATAGCTAGTGAGCAACGATTAAACATAAGCATCGTAACAAAGATGTTATAGCATGCAGAAGGTATCACAGAATAACAAACAAGTCTATCCAAACAGCTAGCGATGTTCCGGTTGCTAGGAGGAGTCATATCTTGCAGGGTTGTAAGCCCGGCTCAATGATCCTAGATGGGGAAAACCGAATACATCTATCATATGGCGTCGGTGGGGGAAGCGGGTAGCAGCCAACCATTGCATTAACGAGCGGGGAAATAAGTGAGAGCCCCTATTTAATTAACGAGCGGGGAAGTCTATAAGAGCCCCTGGTTGAGGCACGGGGTTTTGCAAGAACCCGATCCGCGTCCGCGAATCACCGTACCTCAACAGCAACAAAGTGCCGGCACGAACACGTACTGGCCGACTCTGGCCGCATCATAACATAATTGGCCTACTCAAGCCATAACATAACATATTGGCCTACAAAAAGCCATAATACCAGCATATACCAAGTTCATAACATGATTGGCCTACTCAATCCTAACATAAGTGCATAGCAGCATATACCATAGAAAATTAACAACACATAAACCATAACCTACCTTAAACTTGTTACAACATGTTTATCACGAAACCTAAGGTTAACCGGTACTCACCTTAACAGCTACAGCAGGCAAATATAGTGCTCAGTATCTTCTGGTTCCTAAGAAGTGCCTAACACGTCATATACAAGCTTGTTAACACTTTGACACTTATCACATAACACGAATTACAAGCTACTCATACTGGACAGGGTCCTACGGCCGCAGAGGTCAGGTACTACGGCCGCAGAAGGTATAACAAACTCCTCCTACGGCCGTAGAGGAAAACCCCTACGCCCGCAGTGCTCCTTTCTATTAAACCGAACCCTATGGCAGTAGGAACTTATTCCTACACTCATAGAAGCTGTTCTATGGTGAGCTACGGCCGTAGGTTTTGCACCTACACCCGTAGTCCTTGTTCCTTCGTCCGTAGACGGTAAACCACATAAAATACCCTCCTATGGCCGTAGAAACCTTTTCCTACGCCCACAGAAGGCTTTATCTCAACAATTCTGAAAAACACCCCCTACGTCCGCAGGAACCTTTCACTACGGCCGCAGTAAATAAACTGCTCCTACGGCCGCAGTAACATTACCCTACGGTCGTAGGAAGGATCTGCACAGCAGACCTTCTTCCCTGTTCGAACACATCGGCTGTAACTCGCGTTTTTAACTCGGAATCCGACCAAAACTCAATTCCAATTGTTCATAAACATTATTTGACAACCATTGAAGCTTGCTAACACCTACATAACTCAAAACAAACACTATAATCCATTTTGAACCCCCAAAATGGATCATCTCTTTTACAAAACTCAAGAACAATACTTAAACCCAAAACACTTACAAATTGAAGATGATTATCAGCTGTAGGTGATGATTTTAGCAACGAATCCTAATAGCTAACTCGAATTCAAAGCTTTCCTCTAGTTTCATTCTTTGATTTAGCAAAAATATGAAGTGTGTGTGTGAATACGTGAGTTTGTGTGTGTATTAGTGTGTGTTTTGGTTTCTCCAGGGGATAAGAAACCCCCCGTAGACCGACCTTGTGGTTTTATTAATTTAAACGCGGTATTTCGTACCCCTTTTTAACTTACAACTTATCTCTCGTTTACCCGTTTCACCTAACGAGGATATTTTTAGAACCATTATCTAAAACCGATTACTAATTTACCAATTCTACATATTAACATAATATTTTCTCATAACACGTTTTTAATCACAGATAATTAACAAGTAACACATTTAGCAACAAAATACATTGATTAAAATCAATGTACAAGTATTCAAGCACATAGCACAACATGGTACAACTAGGCCCTATTTTGGGATGTTACATTTTGTGTGTTCTTGGTGTTGTTTTGTTATATTACTCAGTAGTACATGTTAGAACAGTAGTATGGAATTTTGAATATGAGTTTTAGTCGTATTCTTGGTGAAAACCCGGATTTACAGTTGTTGTTTGAACAGAGCAGGAAAGCCTTCTGTACCGACTGTCCTTGCGACTGCATGGGTTATCGTTGGTGCATAATTGTAAATCCCTAGTTCTTATCAATCCAATACATTCATGTTTACTTGAAATGTTAATTCAAATGTGTTTTGATTAATGGTTTACATGTTTATATATTCTAAGTGTTTCCTTATATTTGTTTTAAGCTTACAAGTACTTAGTCATGTGTTGATTTGTGTTTGGAAGTTTAAGTATAAGTGAAGGTTACCACGTGCGTGATGAAGCTCACTACGTGCGTAGTGGAGCTCACTACGTGCGTGGTGAGGTAGACGATTAATGTTTAATTAATTATTATTAAAACACCCTGTACGTGCGTACTGGACTAACTACGTACGCAGTGCAGAGCATTACGTGCGTAGTGGAAATAAATTAAGGAAGTGACGTGTTACACATAAATACGCGTATTCCACACTATAAATACTGATTAACCTCGTATTAGCGCGGGTAATCGTCCGTAATCGCATATAACTACCGGAAATCGACCTTAAGCCTTAGTGAGCCTTCGTAATCGTACGTTTAACCTCGATAATCGCGAACTTAGTGTTATTCTCGAATCCAAGGGCAGCCTTAAGAATTTTGTGTGAGTTCTTAGAGTTGTTCTTGATCCTACTCTGTGTGTTCTTCGTGTTAACTGTGTGCCGGACACCTAAGCAGATCTTAGAATCCTTAGGAGGTTTGGGAAATAGATATTCCGCACTATTTCTCATCCTAGATCAATCCTAGCATTAGGGTGTTTTAGTTTAGAACCCCCACGGTCCTACAAAGTGGTATCAGAGCCTTGTGCTTTGATTGATCAATTTTCCTTAGGTTTCGTGATCTAGGTGTCGTTTAGGCTTGTTAGCTTTGTCCTTTTTCCGTGTTTTATCGGTCGTTTTAGTCGAAAACAGGTCTTTTTTTTTTGCGTTAAAAAGGTTTGTTTTTACGTAAATTAATCTTAATCGTTGCAGTTTAATCGTGCGAAGTGCCTTTCATTACGTGCGTATTGATCTTCAGTGTGTGCGTAGTGGGTGGTTGGTCCTCTAGAATCTTCGGTAGCCTATGTGTCTGCACGTGCGTAGTGGGTCATCAACACGTGCGTAGTGCTTCTCACTTCGCACGTATTGAGTCTGTGTGTTAAATCTTTTTCTTAAAAAACAATTTACGTGTTTCGTACGCAGTGAATCCATTTCGTGCGTACTAGGTCCCCATTCCGTACGTACCTGAGTCTGTGTGACCATTTGTCAGTTCGTACGTTGTATACTCCACTACGTGCGTAGTGTCTTCAATTCGTGTAGTGTCTTCAATTCGTGTGAACCACCTCCACCACGTGTGTAGTGTTTTCGGTTTGTTTTAGGCTTTAATCATAATGTCTGACATGAGTGCTATGGCTGCCAAACAAACCATAACTGCCCTAAGTAATTTAATTATGGATAATGAACAAGGAGGTATTAACAAAGTGCCTAGACTGTTAACCATGGAAGACTACCCATTCTGGAAACCACGTTTTGAAATATTTATCGATGGGGTTGATCCACGGTTGCACCGGGCCATTTCTGCTGATTATGTCGTGCCTAAAGGTGAAGGGAATATCGAAGTTCCCAATGATCAGATGAGTGACGATCAGAGGAAGGCTTATGATGCTGAGAAGAAAGCCTACTCTTATTTGATCCAAGTCATTCCTAATGAGATCTTCCACCAGTTCCGACGGTATAGAACATCACGTTCCTTGTGGAATGCACTTCAAAAGAGGAACGAGGGGAATGCATCTCTGAAAGAGCTCAAGGCCTCACAATTGAGAAAGGAGTTTGACCATTTCACTTCATACGTGAATGAAAAGCTTCCAGATCTGATCAACAGATACAACCATCTTCTCAGTGAAATGGATAGTTTGGGGGTGCAGATCTCAGAAAGACAACAAGTAGAGACTTTGTCCAAGGCACTACCCAAAAGCTGGAGGCCGTTCATTATGATTCTTAAAAATGGTGAAGGTTTTGAGGGCATGGATCTGAATGACTTCATTACTAAGCTGAAAGAGCATGAACAGGAGGAGCAAAATCTGGACAGATTGAGCAACTATGTGCAAAATCCCTCATTATACTGTACTGGACCCATTAATTCTCCAGTCACTTCATCAAATGCTCCACTGCAGACAGCCTTTACATCTAACGTTTGTTCTTCAAGCAATTCTGCTCCTGAAACCCCAAGTGGACCACCATATTCTGCTCCTTCAAGCAAAACGTCTATGCCTGTCTTAAACACTGAGCATTTTAAGCATGGTAGCACTGAAGAAGTAAAGGAGCATATGGGGATGCTTAATGCTTTGGTCACCTCATATGATGATCTGCTAAAGGGTAAAATCGGAAATGCCTACCTGACTCAGGAAGATTATGACCAGATAGACAACGATGAAATGGAAAGACAGGACATTCTATGGTCTTATGTTAATCTGGTAAGGAGAGCAAAGGCCTTGGTCAAGAAAACTGGGATGCAGATTACAGCAACTAAGGATACAAAGCTGGGCTTCGATAAATCAGCTGTAACCTGCTACAACTGTGGCGAAAAGGGTCATTTTGCAAGAGAATGTGAAAAGCCAAAGAACTCAGGACCCAAGTATCCATTTAGGACATTTCCTGGAAAATCATCAACTTCCACTACCCCAAAGAAAGCTGAAACATCCCATGAGGGATCATCTAAGGCAATGGTGGTTGTTCAGAAAGATGAGGGGATAGACTGGTCAGTGCACTTTCAAGATAATGATGCTTTCGAGATTGCTGAGACCAACCTGGCCAGTGTTCAAGACCTGAATGACGATTCACAGTCTGAGGCAGACAGTGTCCACGACGTTTGTGATAACGAGTCTGTACTGCCCACTGATGAGCATAATGTCAAATCAGCTTCAGTGCCAGCTGCCGAACCAACGCCAGTGACTGTTCAACCTGAATCAGAAGATCTTAAGGCGTGCATGACTGGCAAACCTGCTGATTCAAAGGTAAGTAACAATTCTGGCATTCCTTGTGCTTCGTGCAATGACTATGTGCAAAATATTTTATCTTTGAAATCTCAAGTCAGTGATCTTACCTCTAAATTGCATGAAAATTCAATCATTAAAGGTAGGGAAAAGACACTAAAAGATAAAATTGAAAGCCAGAACAAACAGATTAGAGAACTAGAGGTAGCATTGCTAAATAAACAGGATGCCATAGTTTTCTACATCAATCAGATAGATACACTGAAGCGACACCTTGCTAGTTCTAAGGTAGACTATGAGACTCTCAATCAGAAACTAAAAAGTTATTCAACTTCATCTTATCTATTTGAACACATAATCGACCGGAGACCTCAAGGTTCCGATTCAGAAAAAGACAAACAGGCATATACTAAATGTCCACCACTAGTGTTAAACCAACTGGTGCAAACAGATGTCTTTACTGAAGCTGACCAACTTCCTTCCAAGGTTGATGCACCGTCTGCTTCAACCTCAAAACCTGATTTAAAAATGAAGGGAGTAGTTGGTGAGCCTCAGATGAAAGAGGTCAAACAAGAAGAAAAGCCTGAATCTGGTATGAGAAAACTTCTAGTAAATTCTTCTGGACAAGTCACGTTAATGAAAAATGTGCAAGCAGCACTCCGAACCATAGAAAAGGAGGGTGCAAAGTCTCCTGCAACCCGTCCTTATGAGGAAGTTAAAATTTTGCCAAAACAATGTGGTTTAGGAGTAGAGTCAAAATGTCAAGTTGAGCAAAAAGTTGCACATAATTCTGCAAAACATCAGTCAAACAGGATTTGTTATGTGTGCAGGAGACCTGGTCACCTCAGTTATGAGTGTGATCAGCAACAACAGAGCTGCAGTGGGAAAGTTGATTTTTCTGAAAATTTTCAGAAAAATAAAACGTTTAATCAAAATAATCAAAAATCAACTGACCCTCATCAGCTCAAAAGGACTGTTGGGGAAACTTCTAGTAAACCCAAAAGTTCCGAGGTTAGTCAGATAGGGAAGGAACCACTTCATAAGGTGATTAACACTTCTAGTGTTTATCACAAGGCTTCTCCTCGTCAAGACTTAAAATGGACCAACAAACGTGAATTCAAAACGTCCAATAGTCCAGATACCAATGTAGACTCCAAAGCTACTGGTATGTGGATTAATGTGCAAGTTGTTGGAGAAGATGGGAAACCCATGACCATTCGGGCATGGGTTCCCAATGCTAACTAACCTTCTACTTGTTTGTGTAGGGTGCTCGCCGGTATAACACGTGGATCGTTGATAGTGGAGCATCCAGGCACATGACAGGCGATCTGAGCCTTCTTACAAATGTCAGAAAAATAAAAGGAGGGTATGTCAGCTTCGCGGGAGATAAGGGACGTCACATCACAGCTCAAGGTTTCTTGACTAATGGAAGAGTGAGCTTTGACAAAGTCAACTATGTCGCGCAGCTAACAAACAACTTGATGTCAGTCTCTCAAATCTGTGATAAAGAGTTCAAAGTGATGTTTGACGACAAACAATGCTCCAGATACTGAGGGGGAGTTGGTGAATGAATCTCTTTACCGAGCAATGATTGGATCTCTGATGTATCTCACGGCATCTAGACCAGATATCATGTTTGCCACATGTCTGATGGCAAGATACCAATCCAATCCTAACGTCAAGCATCTGATGATTGTCAAGCGGATCTTTCGCTATCTGAAGGATGCTCCCAATCTTGGACTGTGGTATCCTTGTGATAATAACTTTGAGTTGACGGCCTACAGTGATTCAGACTATGGTGGATGCAAAAAGGATCATAAATCTACCTCTGGGGGTTGTCAGTTTCTCGGATCGAGACTTGTCACGTGGCAGTGTAAAAAGCAGACTGCAGTTGCGCTCTCTACGTGTCAAGCTGAATATATTTCGGCGGCGAGCTGCTGTTTTCAGGTCATCTGATTCAACAACAACTGCGGGATTACGGTTTGCAACTTTCTAATACTCCCATTTTTGTTGATAATACTGCTGCCATTGCCATCACTAAAAATCCTGTCCAACATTATAAGACCAAGCACATTGGTATCAAATACCATTTTATAAGGGACTGCTGGGAAAAGAAACTAATTGACGTTTTGTCTATTCCAACTGAATTTCAAAAGGCAGACCTGTATACAAAGGCATTTGATAAACCCAGGTTTTTGTTCTTAGTGAATGAAAACGGGATGAAAACCAAGTGTGAGGTCGTCTCTGATGCTGCAACTTAATGCATTTCTCGTTTATGTGCCTGTGTGGCTATTTTCTGTGTGTTTATTTTCTGTGTCTGTGTGTCTCTGTTCTTGGTATTTATTTCTTTTAGTATTTTAGGAGGAGATAGGTGCAACATAGAAAATACAAAAAAATCAGAAAAACATAGAAAATACAAAAAAAAATCAGAAAAACAAAAATGAGAAGTTGATCCAACTCAAATGGAAAATGATGGTACACTGGCTTTCAATACAAAGTATGTCTAGTAAAATTAGGACTGAAGGCATGTACATATTCTTGAGAAAACTGTCTGAAAATTTGAGTCAAAACAGATAAGAAACAGATGGCGTGTAAGGCATATGATGAGAGTCTAGGCTGATAAGTGGTTATGCATGTGGAAATCCATCAAAGATTCAAACTATCGAGACATTCCAAGTCTACAAGTCAATAACAGTTGAGACTAACTTAGTCTGGTGCACACACCTGTTACCATGCCAAATGTGCTTAGATGACAATGAGCAAAATGTAAAAAGAGGGTGAAAAATTGACCCCAATCTGAGATGTCAAAAGAAATAGATACATTGATCTATTAGTGTTGAATTGTCAAAGAGCATAAAATGCAGTGACAAAAGCTCAACAGAAAGATCTATTAGTGTTGAATTGTCAAAGAGCATAAAATGCAGTGACAAAAGCTCAACATAAATTATCAAAAGAGGTGAAAAATTGACCTCCATGTCAAAGAGCATAAAATGCGTTGACAAAATCACAAAGCACATAAGCATGGTGGTTGGGTACTCAAGTTATGCAACCGTCTGAGTGAATCAAAACACTGTGAGATTTTGAAAGAGATAGTCTTAACCATGTACCCAGTCTAGATAATCAGAAAATGTTGAAATCAAATCTGTTATTATCTGAGGAAAGTTAGATTGACAGACAGAAATTGAGAGAGTATGTTTGTGCCTAAGGTTCTGAAATGAATGATATCTAAGTATAGATGTGCTGGTACTGACTCCATCTTGGAACCTTCTCACAAAAAGATTTAATTTCAGTAATTTATCTTTTGCAAATCTTTTTAGTGTTTTCATTTCTGTCTCTTAGTTTTTAGGATTTAATTTGTTAACAGTCTGCATTTTCATTTTCTCTTTATTCAGAAAAATACAAAAAGATTTTTGGTATATTCTAGTTTCTTTTAGTATGTTTTTAAGGTATTCTTTAAGTTTTTCACGTTTCGCTTTGATGTGATTAAATGTTTATTAGTGGTCTTGAAGTTATTGATCGTTTATTGCTGAGTGCAGTCCTAACAGTATCAAGGTTCACATATGAGGAATTCAGTCCGCACGAAGTTCAATCATTTCGCACGAACTGTTAACACAACGTGCGTTGTCTAGTCATATTTCGCGGTCAAAGATCAAGAGGCGAAATGAAGTCCAATTCGCACGAGATGAGAGGCATCATGCACGAAGTGAAATCACTTCGCACGAAGTAAAAGGGAGTATATAAGCTTGTTTCGTACGTATTCCTCATTACGCATTCATAGTTTCTACAGTACATCTTCACTTCTCTCTCGATTTTGATTTTGATTTCTATGTTGAAAGAGTTTTTCGCTCCATCTGTGTGATTCGGTTTTGTATTGTGATCATTCTGGTATGTTTTTCGCTTCAATCCAATGGTTGGATCTCGAGTTATACTCAATTTTATGCTTGAAAGTCTAGAAACTTTAAGACCGGATTAAAAGTGATCATAATGTGTTAGTTTGTTAGATTGGAGTGAAAAGTAATGTTCATGGACGTAATTAGATGGTATTTAATCACTCAATCGACACAAAAACATCGCAAATCAGTGGTTTTTGAAGTTATAAAGTTCGACGAAATGTTCTTGAGTTTGAATGTTGACCATGCGAAGTGCCGTTCATTTCGCACGAACTGTCTTCATTTCGCACGAATTGTAGGATGTAGAAGATGAACACGATGAGTTTCAGCCGTGCGAAGTGAAATCCATTTCGCACGTACTGACATGAGTTCGTACGAAGTGTATCCAGGTTTAATTAATCGTTTTATAGATATTAACTCACTTCGCCCGAAGTCCTATCACCACGTGCATGATGCTTTTCAGTGCGCGCGTGGTGAAATTTTGAAATTTTGAAATTAATGCTTATTTTTTAAATTCTGAAGATTCTAACTGTGTGTTACGGTCTGTGGATGTTTCTTTCTAATGTGCATAATGTTTATTCCGCAGACTTTAAACAATGGAATCTACTCAACTAGGAAGCTCCTCTTCCCAAAACCCCGCTGAGTCTGCATCTGGCAGTGGCAGTCAGACAAAGGCTGAATTAAAAGCCGGTGACATGCACAACATTAGGGCATGTCTGACAAAGAACAAGCTAACAAGGGACTGTGACGATATGATTGACTATTTGATGAGGTCAAGGATCTACACCGCAATCACAGCAACCTGCACTGCATATGCATCACATCAGCAAGAGTTCTGGAGAACAGCTGCGTAGGATGAGGCGATGGGTGGTATTCGTGGGTTGGTGCAAAAACAACCAGTGTTTGTGTCGGAAGAGGTGCTGAATGAGCTGCTTGAGCTAGGTGATGCTATCACAGATCCCATCTCTCTGAACATCTGCCGGGTTAAAGGGTGTCTGCTGAGATGTGGATACACTGGGGAGATCCGAAATGAATCTGTGTTCAAAACCAAGTTCTGTCCTCCATATCGTTATTTGATGCATGTTATCTCACACTGCTTGGGGCCACGGAGAACCGGCCATGATCAGTTAAACCAAACTTTCTCTCATTTATTTGTGGCACTTGTGCTGAATGTCAAATTCAACATCTCCAGGGTGATTTTCAACTGCCTAAAAGAGAACTTGTCAAAGAAGGAGGGGTAGTTTTTGATGTATCCCAGGTTTCTACAGATTTTGATTGATGCACAGGTTGAGCGGTTAGTGAAAGAAGATGGGGATCGAATCAAGTTGAGACATATGAATGATCAGACAGTGCGACAAATGAGCAGGTACATAGGCACCTCAACTCCTCCAAAAAGAAGATTGATCTGTCATCTGGGGGATAAAGACTATAAAGCTCCAGATCGCAAGCATCTGTGGAGAAACGAGGGGTCTAAGTCAAAGGTTGAGAACATTGAGATTGTGTCTGATGATGAGGATGAAGAGCCAGAAGTGCAAAGCCAAGAGGCTCGTGATCCCACTGGGGAAAGGCTATTCCCTCTAAGTTAGATGAGCTGAATGTTGATGATTTCTTTGAGGAGGATGAGGATGAACAGACAAAGAAAAGAAAGGAAAAGGCTGCAGTGGATGAGCCTGAGAAAAAGAAAAAGAAAGTTTACAAGTTCAAGCCGCTGGTAGCCTCTGCTGAAATCACTGTCAGACCCTCCACAGCAACAGCTGCTCCCATCTCAACCGCTACTCCAGGTGCAGCAGGACCATCTCAGACCGGCTCTCAGCTACCTAATATTTCTGTCGAAGAGAGCCTGAGCAGGCTTCAAAGCTGTGTGCTGGATATGATCAAAGACGAGAAAGAAAGGAAACTGGAGTTAGAGGAAGTAAAGAGGAAAATGGTGGAGAAGGATGTGCAGATTGAAAATTTGTTGAAAAGAGATGCGGAGAGAGAGTTGAAAATGATTGAGTTGGAAAAGAAAAATGAGACAATGGAAAGGATCTTAATCGAGTACACTCAAGAGTTTAAAAGATTAAAGTCTCATGTGGAGAAACAGGATGAGGAGGTGCTGAAGTTGAAGGAGTTTGCTGAGTCTGGACCAGCTGGGACATATTCTGGGGATGAAGAAGGTTGACTCCTAGTCTGTGTGTTTTTTTTTGTAATTATTTAGTTATCATGTATAGAATTGAAACAATCATATGTATTTGAATGTCTATCTTGAAATGAAATGTTTTGGTTTTGACTTACAAATGTTTATGATTTGTTTTACTTCTGTGTGAAGATCCATTGATTGTTCTGCCATTGAAAGCTGAGATTCCTCAATCGTCAAGATTACTAAGTGTTCAGGGACAGATTGTATCTCAAGAGGAGTATGAAGCTGAGGAAGGAGAAATTCTTCCATTTTTATCTAGAGAATAAATTGCTGAACTCTTGCAGATTCCCATTGAGGACGTAATTTTAGAAGAGGTGGATCAAAGCTTTGTGCCACCACCGCAAGCAGAACAAGAACCAGTGTTTGATACCGATGAGGTTGAAATTGAGGATGAAACGGATCAACACTACCCAGGCCAACAAACAGATGATAATCTGCCTGATCTTGCAGATCTTTTCAAAAATGCTTACACTGAGGAAATCAACAGACGAGCTGAAGTAAGAGAACAAACAACTGTTGATTTTGACTTAGACAAATATCTGGGTGATAGGAAGTCTAAACAAGAGGAAAGAGAGGCAAGAAGAAAGAAATTTCAACGCTATCTTGAACGTCAGGCAGGAAAAGAGAAGAAGTCGAAAAGCTCACCAGAATATACAAAGTTTTATCAAACTCTTAGTAAAAAGACCGATGGTGAAATAGTTGGTTGGTGCTATGTGCCTGAATTTAAGGTTTATGCAATTAAGAGGGAAAGGGGAGTTGAGTACTTCCAGAGAGCAAATGATATCCAAACGTTACCATTTTATGATATCAGACAACTTGCTCGTCTGCCCCTTTTGGATTGTGAAGGTCAAGGTATGGCCAAGTGGTTTGAGACACTGGTAAAGCGTGAGGCTCGATTTGGATGGAAAAACTTAAAGCCGTATGTGCCAGGTGTTAAAAGTCATCCAACTAAAGTTGATCCACTGACAGGAAGAAAGCTCAAAGTGTTAAACTGCAAAGCTCCTCGTTGTATGAAAAAATTACCGTTGAAAACCATGCCTACTGGGTGGAGCGCAAGGTTTAAATGGTGGTATTTTAACGAGAAAACAACTGAGGCAGTAATTGTGTTAGATGATGATCTTTAGGGTAGAGAAAAGATTAAAGTATTCGATCCTATGTGGATGAAATTTTTTGGAAAGGATAACATCACAGTTTTGTATTACAATCCAATCCTCTACAAAGATCAGTACATGGATTTGGCATTGCAATTTCAAAAAGTCGTTCGAGTTTGTTTTGCATTTGACATCTATGCTGGATCTGATGAAGTCAAGTCTACAACGTTGTAACAGCTAGATTGTCATTTTGTCTGCTTAGTGCAAGTTTTGTTGATAGAACTAGGTCTTAGGGGGAGTTTGTTGGTGCATAATTGTAAATCCCTAGTTCTTATCAATCCAATACATACATGTTTACTTGAAATGTTAATTCAAATGTGTTTTGATTAATGGTTTACATGTTTATATATTCTAAGTGTTTCCTTATATTTGTTTTAAGCTTACAAGTACTTAGTCATGTGTTGATTTGTGTTTGGAAGTTTAAGTATAAGTGAAGGTTACCACGTGCGTACTGGACTAACTACGTACGCAGTGCAGAGCATTACGTGCGTAGTGGAAATAAATTAAGGAAGTGACGTGTTACACATAAATACGCGTATTCCACACTATAAATACTGATTAACCTCGTATTAGCGCGGGTAATCGTCCGTAATCGCATATAACTACCGGAAATCGACCTTAAGCCTTAGTGAGCCTTCGTAATCGTATGTTTAACCTCGATAATCGCGAACTTAGTGTTATTCTCGAATCCAAGGGCAGCCTTAAGCATTCTGTGTGAGTTCTTAGAGTTGTTCTTGATCCTAGTCTGTGTGTTCTTCGTGTTAACTGTGTGCCGGACACCTAAGCAGATCTTAGAATCCTTAGGAGGTTTGGGAAATAGATATTCCACACTATTTCTCATCCTAGATCAGTCCTAGCATTAGGGTGTTTTAGTTTAGAACCCCCACGGTCCTACAGTTATCCCTTGCGATCGCAAGGCAGTGTTTCAGTATTTGGTTGTTTTGTACCTTGCCGCCGTAAGTAAGAGTACTTGCGACCGTAAGGCAGTGTTTTAGAAGATTTGAAGGTTTGGGTCTCTTGTGGTCGCATTGGACTTTATTTGCGACCGTAAGGATGTTGGTTAAGGACCTTGCGGTCGCATAGGTTTTGCTTGCGATCGCAAGCAGCCTTTCAGTATTCAGTTTAGTTATTTGACCAGTATCTTTCGTAAGTTGAGTATAGATGTTACAATAGTATTGTTTATTGCTTGTAGGCAATAAGAGTGGACGTTTCAGTGATAGAGAATAGATGTTCAATTGATGCTAAGGTGAGTGTACTTACCTTTAATCATATTAGCATATGTATATGCATTAAGTGACTAGTATATCAATTGTATGCTTGATATGTGATTAATTATGTGAGATTCAGTAGCACTATGTTGTAGTATTTAGTATGATCAGTATACATATATGCACAAGGTGAACAGTATGATATTCGTGTTGTGATATGTTTATGTAATGAGTTAAGACTATTGTTTAAAGGTACAATAGCACCCAGATGTAGTATTCAGTACAGAGATAAGGGTATATTGAGATCCTTATGCCCAGACAGAGTGTCAGGGATTTGATTACACGCGAGGTGTGATCATACCCTGGACCAGTTAATGGTTTGAACAGTTTTGCAGGTGTTCAGCTTGGATGTGAGACATCCTCAGAAGAGTTACTCATGCTTTATGTGTTTATCTGTTCAGTTTATATGCTCACTAAGCGAAAGCTTACGTTTTAGTATGTTGTACATGCAGGTAACCAGTTTCCAGCAAGGGTAAGGCCCCAGTGCTTTGCAGAGTTGGATAGCTCCAAGCTTCTAAACAAGAGTACTTTTAACACTACTTTTTATGAAACTGTTAGTACAAAAGTGATGTAATCTTGTTTTCCGCAAACTCTGATGTTTTAGAGTGCTAATTAGTAGCAAACGATTTTTTTAAAGCTATTTTAGAAAAGTGGTGTTACATTATGGATATGAAGGTGATGGACGAAAATGATGAAACTGATAGATGTTACTTTCTTTCCAACAGCCGAAAATGATAATGTTCGTCATTTTCATAAAAAAAATGATGGTTAGGGTCCGAAAATGATGAAAACTGGCAGGTGTTATAGATATGAAAGAGATGGCGAAAATGATGAAAACTGGTAGCTGTTATGGATATGAAGGTGATGGACGAAAATGATGAAACTGATAGATGTTACTCTCTTCCAACAGCCGAAAATGATAATTTTCGTCATTTTCGTTAAAAAAAAAATTTGTGAACAGGGGTCCGAAAATTATGAAAACTAGTAGGTGTTATGGATATGAAGGTGATGGACGAAAATGATGAAACTGGTAGGTATTACTCTTTTCCAACAGCCGAAAATGATAATTTTCGTCATTTTCATCATCTTCGTCAATTTTTTTCCAGAAATATTGGAAGAGTGGTCTCGTTTGAAAGATGATTAAAAATATAGGTAGGTATATTTTGTTTGCTCAAATTCAAAAAATTAAAATAGCTATGGTTATTTAAAGATTTAAGGGGTAAAAAAAATATAAAAAATGAATTTGGGAATGACTGTAGGGATGCACGTGAGTTTATTCAAATGGTTCAATTCCTATTTTGCCCTTTTAAATGAGTGGCTAAGATTGGGCCTTCGGGGTCTTTGTTTAAGAAGGGGGTTTTGTTGATCCTTACCCTATATATATATATATATATATATATATATGAAGAAGTTCATTTGAGAACCATTCTTAGTTCGAGAACCGCGAGAACCAATCCGAGCCGTCTAATTCCCCTTCCTTTAATGTCATTGCCCACCTATGAATTCCTTACATGCACCCTGACACGCTCTATCCCTCCATGCTCTTCATCCATGAACTTTCCATATCCAGGGAATGTCTGAGATTGGTTCTCACACTAACAACTGTTTTAGTACGAAAAACAGTTCTCGTTCGAACTCTTCCCTATATATACATATATAGTAATAAGTTCATTTGATAACCATTGTTAATGCGAGAACCGCGAGAACCAATCTTGACCGTCCAATTCCCCCTCCTTTAATGATTGCTGATCCATCAATTTCTTACATGCACGCTGCCACACTCTATCCCTCCACACTCTCCATCCATGATTTCCAGTTACTAAATGAATAACTAAGATTGGTTCTCGCATTAACAATGGTTGTCAAATGAACCCTCACCTACATATATATATATATATATATATGTATTAGTTTAGAGACACGTGTATTACACGGGTTGGTTATAGAGAACTTATAAATAATAATAAAAAACACATAGAACAATTACTAAAGAAATTAAATACAAAATCCGATATGAATCATAAATTGGAAATTTGAGCAAAACTAAGAATTATTATAATCTTATCTTCAGCATTATTATAATTAGGTGTAACATAAGGCTGCAATCTCAAAAAGTTTAGATAATTATGTTGGTTTATATTTAGAGATCTTAATTTGTAAAAAACGTTGTATCTCAATCTTTGATACTTTTCTTTTATAGATATATCTTTGTTGTTCATGAAATAATAAGTTAGTTTTGTCTCATATTATTGTTTTTATATATTCTTAATTCAATTATTGGAATACACAGTAGCCATATATTATGGAATTTTAAAAAAAAGTTACATAGAGACACGTTTTAAAACAACAAGTTTATAAATAATAGCATTGAGAGAAGGGATAAATACCGGTCTCCACAGTGAAGTAAATCGGTCTTTATGTAGAATTTGATTAGGGTCACGTACGATAAAAACCGGTCTATATGTGATTTTGGAGACCGGTTTATAACCAATCTTTATATTATAGATAAGACCACCCATATTAAGACCGAAGGAAAACCGGTCTTTTTATTCATTAAAACCGGTCTAAAAGACCACCCCTAAAGGAAAACCGGTCTTTTTATCCATTAAAATAGGTCTAAAAGACCACCCTAATAAGACCAAAGGAAAACCGATCTTTTTATTTATTAAAATCGGTTTAAAAGGCCACCCCTATTAAGACCAAAGGAAAACCGGTTTTTTTATACATTAAAACTGGTCTAAAAAAGCATGCGTGTAATATAAATGGGACATGTTGCAGATATACAATGTATTGGAAATGAGCGGAAAAATGAGAAAAATGATGCCTAAAGAATGGACATGTGGCAATTAGTTAGATGTTTATTAATATTTATTATAGATGTATGTATAGGCAAAAGTTCAAACGAGAACTGTTTTTCGTACGAGAACTGCGAGAACCAATCCGAGCCGTCCAATTCCCCTCCTTTAATGTCATCGCTCACCCATGAATTCATCACATGCACCTTGCCACACTTGATCAGCACATTTTACATCCATGAATTTCACTTATCCAATCAACGGCTAAGAGTGGTTGTCGCAATTCTCGTACGAAAAACAGTTCTTGTTTGAACCTTCCCCTATATATATATATATATGTATATATATATACATATATATATATATATATATATATATATATATATAGGGGAGGGTTCCATTGAGAACCGATTTTAGTACGAGAACTGCGAGAATCAATCTTAGCCGTTGATTTGATAAGTGGAATTCATGGATGGAGAGCGTGAGGGGATCAAGTGTGGCAGGGTCTATGTGAGGAATTCATGGGTGGGCAATGACATTGAAAGAGGGGGAATTGGACGGCTCAGATTGGTTCTCGCGGTTCTCGCACTAAAAATGGTTCTCAATGGAACTTCTTCCTATATATATATATATATATATATATATATATATATATATACACACACACACACACATATATATAGGAAAGAGTTCATTCGAGAACCGTTGTTAGTGTGAGAACCGCGAGAACCAATCTCAGCCGTTCCTCGGATATGGGAAGTTCATTGATGGAGAACGTGGTGGGATATAGTGTGGCAGAGTGCATGTGAGGAATTCATGGGTGGACAATGTCATTGAAGGAGGAAGAATTGGACGGCTCATATTGGTTCTCGCACTAACAACGGTTTTCGAATGAACTTCTTCCTATATATATATAAACAAAAGTTCAAACGAGAACTATTTTTCGTATGAGAACCGCGAGAACTAATCTGAACTGTCCAATTCCCCTTCTTCAATGTGATTATCTATCCATGAATTCATGCACTTGCTATTTGATTCCCTAATGCTCCATGTTCATGAATAGGGGTGTAATCGAGCCGAGCCGAGCCGAGTACCGGCAAGCTCGAACTCGACTCGAAGTCTAAAACTCGAGCTCGAAACTCGACTCGAGCTCGACCGAGTTTTAAATTTTAAGCTCGAGCTCGAGCTCGATCAGTACTCGCCAAACTCGAGCTCGACTCGACTCGACTCGAACTTTTTTAAATTTTTTAAAAATAGTTAATAGGTTTCAATTTGCAGATAATACTCTAAATATTCTGCTAAAATATAGCACAGTAAAAGGTATCAAAACTACAAAATAAAGTCTAAGTGAAAAAATAGAAACAACAATGTCATGAATAACAATCTAAAATACATTTTCCATTAAACATCTTAATTGTTTTAATCTTATAATAAAGAAGCCAAACATCAGCCGATCAACATGCTTCATAAAGTTGTCAAACATCAGCAGGTCAACAGCAACACCAACACCAAACAAAGCTCCTGTTTTATTAAGAAATAAAAAACACTCAATCAAATAACAATCTCGATACCCATAAAGAACATGACATCTCAACAAACAAGATTAAAATGAATAACAACTCAAACAAGATTAAGCAACCTTCATCAGCTATTTGCATAATAAAATAATGGAATCAACAAAAGTTTTTATACAAAAACTAAAGTACTTTACTTCGCAGATTGTAAAGTAGTATTTGACAAAGCATATAAACTTCATTGGGCATATTGTAAAGTAGTACTTACCAAAACACCACCAATCACTATTGTCACCATTCATCTCTTCAATTCAAACACTAAATGAGACGTTTCCTCCCCCGGGCTCTCCACATTATCTCCTGTACTCTTAGATGTAGATGTATTTTTTGTTGCATTTGGTGAGTTTCTTGACTTGTCTTGAGTTGTAGAAACATTCTCCTCCAAACATGGAGATGCAACATCATCTGAAGATGACTCCATACCTATGAACACGCCATATACAAATCAGTTCCAATAAGTAAATAAACTAAAATCAGAATATAAACTAAACTTATTAGGAAAAAAGAAGTAGAAATAAAAATAATTTATAGACGATAAACATATAAACAGTTCCAATAAGCAATATCAAAACATCCCCTTGATCTTGGATGAGAACAAGAATAACTAGTTAGGAAAGACAATGAAAGGAAAACTAACATGAAACATCTCTCTATAAGTATTTAACATCTGATGTTTATTTATCTATGCTGTCGTATAAATAGTTTTCTTAAGCTCCTAAAACTAAGATCCAACATAAAGTATACACATTACAGAGATTTCAACTTAGATAAAATATATAATATATTGTCAAGTATAAACAGAAGTTATATAATAGTCGAAATAAATTACCTCAAAATTGACTATACGAACGAGGAAAGGAAGAAAGCAGTCGACAGTGTAGTTTAATTGGTGGTGGTCTACTGGAATACTCGATTAGATGAACGATGAAGAAAGAAATACAACAGGTCAACAGTTAGTCACAACTCACAACTCACAACAATGGTCGAAAACTTGAAATGTCGAATAATTAGAATAAAGGAAACCATATACCTCAGTACCTCACTCGTGAGACGTGGAAGCTGGAAGAAACAGTATCCCTCACTCGTGAAAATGTATGCGATTGGCTGGAAGGAGAAACCTGGAAGAGCCGTGGAAGAAACTTGGAACCACCGTCGATTCGTCGAGGCACTCGTGGAAGCTCAAAGGAGAAACCGAGGACGAAGGTCGGAGGGGGCGTGAGGCGTCTCTGGAGGAGGCGTGAGAGTGGAGGCAGACAACTGAAACTAATTTAGGGTTTAATTCTATTAGGGTTATTTTAGTTTTATATATTATAGGTAAATATGTAATACTAATAAATATTAAGGGTAAAAAGGTCTTTTTATAAATACTCGATTAGGCTCGCGAGCTTTGCGAGCTGAGTATCATGAAGCTCGAACTCGACTCGGCTTACTACTCGAGTAGCTCGAGCTCGAGCTCGACTCGATAACAACGAGTCAATCTCGACTAAGTTACACCCCTATTCATGAATTTCGCTATATCTAAGATGGGTTCTCGCCCTTGAACCCTCCCTCCCGTGTGTGTATATATAATTATATATATATGGAACCGAATGCATATAGTTGGGTCCGCGTCGGGCAGGCGTTTGCGTTTTCCTTGTGGTTCTCCTTACTGTGGTTTTCCGTCGGGTTCCCAGCGGTTGCTGGTTGTTCCTTCCTCTAGGGTTGTTCCTTGTGGTTCTCCATCTGTCGCTTTAAAAAATGTCGAAGAAAGCTGTCACGAGAAATGAACTATTGGACCGATGGAGAGCCATTGAAGAAGAAGACGATGATGAAAACGAATTCGACCACTTAAAACAACTTCATATCCGTCATCTTAAAGAAAATTGGTGAATGTCTTGCTCTATTGCGACATTAATAGTTGCATACAACCTTCAATCTATCAAAATACGTGTTTGTTTTGTTTTTACGTTCTTCATCATTTCGTAGTAGGCAAGCAAACGGCCCTTCTTAAATGCTTGATTTGACTGGTTAGCTGTATTTGATCAATATGCATATGGCTATGTACAAAGAATATAGGGGTTAACAGCAAACAAAGCATCTGCGGCTTTTGACAACGGACTGTTGCATCTTTCCACTTGTATTTTCGAAAAACTTATGAACACTCTAGTTTTTACCTATATATCCCTTGTGAATTTGTTGACTCACATATTCCAAATTAGAATTTTACTAGATTAGCGTTCTAAAGAAGATACGAGTTATTTTTGTTGGGAAAATTAGCAGGGCAAAGACTTCGTACGAACTTGGGGGATGCAGCTGATGATTTTATTCAAGCATTGAACAGTTATAAATAGCTTACAAGGAACCCAAAGAAGCCCTAACTACTTACATAAAAGAAGGAAATAGTGGAAACAACTTTGACCTAGCAATCAGGAGTTAAGCAGATCTTATTTGAAGCTAAACTTCGACAGAATTAAACTCAACAGTCACTTTGAATCATTCTTCAGACTTCAACATCCTCCCTTGATTGCGAGCTTGTGATAGACAACCTTTTTGCATAGCTCCAACTTGCTTACAAGGAACACTTAAATCCTGACCATTTGTTTCTTTTGATATAAGGGCCTGGGTGAACCTGTCCCTATACACGTGTGTGTATACAACTATACACACATACTTGGATGTTCATATACCCTGTTTATTGAGAGTAAGAGCTAGCATAATAATGGAGGAGTGTGGCATAAGATTGTCCATATGCATGACTCTTTAATTTAAATTAAATTTGGATAAAATCTTTCTGCAACATGTAATTATAAGTAGCAATCCCTTATTTTGACTGCTGCTGTTATAATCCATCTTTCTTAGAACTGATTTTCTAGTGAAGAATGAAATACCCTTTTCTCGCTTTATATTCAGGTTCTCAGATGCATTCAACCTCTTAATATACCTTCCTAGAGAAAATCATATTTGGTGCGACTCCTGGGAGATAATGGGGCCGCTTCTAGAAACATTCTATAACTACTTTAAAGATGATCGTCAGGATTCTCCTCTCAAGCTTCTATGGAAAAGAATTTCTGAAGAATTACAAGATTGCATGCCATGCATTTGTCAGCATCATCAAGCCAAGGACACATATGCCATGGAGTATGAATTGAGTTCAATTGGTCCCCTTCTTGATGTTTTATGCAGGCTAGATGAAGAGAGGGTGACTAATCAATTGGAAGAGATGAACACACGAATATCACAAGGGGTGTATGATACAGCGAAAGACAATGCAAAAGTTATAAGCGTCATGTATGAGGTAATCCATCCATTTATCATTTATCCCTCCAACATCTGAAGTTTATGAAACAAATGCTGAGTGGACCTGTTATTTTGCATTGTTCTACTGTTCCAATAATGGAAGACACAAGTTGCAGTAAATGAGAATCAAGAAGTATGTTGTATAATGTGTACTTTTCTAGATGGTCGTAATATTAATTTTTCAAATGAGGACAACTATATAATTTCTTATAGCAGCATCTAGGGTTAAAAATGGAGGAAAATTCACTTTCCTGTTATTACGTGTAAACTTTATGCAAGTCAAAGCAAGTTATTTTGTTCTAAGTTTTATATTGTATAAGAGGTGGGATGATAGCATGCTTAAGTGAAATGCTGATATTGATGTGAGCACCAATTAACCCAAACTACCTGTGGAGTTTCAACAAGTCAAAGCAAGTTATCTGCTCCAAGTTTTATGTTGTATTAGCGATGGGGATTATATTATGCCTACTTGAAATGTTAGTATTGACTTGAGCACCAATTAACCTACGCGTGTCCATCGTCTTTCCTTTGGGATGTTTTGAAATTGATCCTTTGTCATTTAGGCTCCAGAAGTATCCTTTTCTGTCTAGTCAACAAACCAAGCCAGCTCTAATCAGCAAGCACACTTATCTTAGGACTGCTCTGGCTTAGTATAGCTCCAGCTGTCACTTGCTGCCCCGTGGCATGTTAAAGACAAAATGGCTGCGGGGTTTTTGCTTGAGGTCCGAGGAGCTAACCTTTAACTACACTGGTCGAATCAATATGAATTTGCGCCTTTTCATCATGAAAGGTGTATTTTTACCTGTTGACGGTCATGATACAGGACTTCTATTGTTATCTGAAAAAACTGTTTGTTGGCTATCTGAGTTTTGTAGTACTTATACTTTACATTATAGATTGTGAACCTATATATGTATGTTTCTATTAATGGGTTTTCCTAAATCTTTGGCCAGTTAAGGGGCTCGCAAAATGTAGCCAATGCATCATTATATTTCAGTTGTTATGATGTATTCATACTTGCTGGCTCTTAAATAATACTGCACAGCTGCTTCAGTAGAGCTATCCAAGAGAAGTTACAGGCTCTCTTACTCTACAATCTGTTTGGAACCTTCATGGCCGAGTCTTCACTTAGTTAACTGTGTAGATGATACAGCACACAAGCAGTTCAAGTTAAATTAAACTAAAATTGGGAAAATCATGCCTTGATCTGGCAGCTAGGTTCTTGAATTCTTGAAGAGGTTTTCAGAGAGTTGTTCGCGACTTTCTTGATATATGTTCTGGGAACTTGGTTTCTTATTGACAACTTTATACCCAAATTTCATAACCAACATATGATTTTCTTTTTTTCTATTAATTTCTACATTACCCGCTGTCTATTCTTCTCGTTATTCAAACTTGATTATCAGGCATCACGGACAATAGGTTTTACTTTTTATGTTCTATTATGTTACAGGTGTTGATGTTCCCTGTCTTGTTGGATGACCAATCTTTGGTCACTCAGTTTCAGATGTTCATTGAAGCAGTTGATGATTCCCATGAACTTACTTTGGCCGGCCACCAACAATACCCAGTACGACTTAAACGATATACATTTGTTATCTCTTTTTTTTCATAACAGCTATCTGGTAATGTTGAGTGCTTTTAATGATTTTTGTAGGGAGTTTATGCACTACTTTTCCTCAAGACTAGGAGGTGTCGTTCTATAGGCTTCCGTTTAGCCGGATGCATGGGAAAATTGAGGTATCATCTAATGTTGCTTCTTGTTTAATAGTCCAAGTGAGGTTCCTCATGTTGTTCGTAACAATGGATAATAACTCATGTTGGTGCGTGAATGATTTCGCGGGAATGCAGAATGCTACATAATTGCCCATTTCTGACATGTCAAACACATTTACCTGTAGTCTTATTGGGAGTGCCCTGTGTATGTATAGAATAGCTAGGAGTGCCCTGTGTATCTATATAATAACTAAGAACAATAACAATTTTCATTGTCACTAGCTTAAGTTGCCCCTGTTCATTTGTAGTTTGTTGGAAATTTTTTTTATGGATTAAATAATAACGGTAATAATAGCAAATGGAATAGAAGAGAAAGAAAAAAAATCAAGGAAAACAAAAAATAAAAACTTAAATTAAAGAAAACATATGAGAAGAAAAAGAAAATTGTATAGTGTGTTGCGAGGGGATCAAACTTTTAATTGTGGCTATTGTGTTTTGGACATAAAGTTTATTATAGAACATTTACCCATAAATATTTTTATAGCTTTTCACCCCGTAATAACATCCAAATAATAATATTAAAGACTCCAATAAATAACCATAATATAGCTTTTTGAGTTTATTTTAGTGTGAAACAAAAACAAAAATAGTAGTACATTATTATAAGAAAAATTATTACTTACAATTTGATTTATATTTAGAATTCTAAGCCAGCGAAGGAAAATAAATTCCATACAAAGTTAAATGAAAAAAAGAAAGGAACATTTTGAGGAAGAGGAATCTTATGAGGCTATAGAAGAAGAAAAGGGAGAATTCTGCTACCCGACAGAGAAAATTTTGAGGGCGATTATATGGCAAAATTTCGAGTAGTGCAACGTATCATGTTAGCCCCTAAATTAATTGATCAATCCCAACGTCACAATCTATTCAGAAACCGTTGTGTTATCCAACTGAGAATCTTAGATGTCATTGTAGATAGTGACAACTGACAACACAGAAAATATCGTTTCACGGGACATTGTACATCGATAAAAGCTACCTACAAAATTGGGTGGATAAAATTGCTGGGAGAGATTAAAGTCATGAAACGGTGCAAAATCCCATTTACCATAGGCAAATTCAAGGATGAGGTTATGTTTGAATAGTCGACATGAATGCTTCCCACATTCTCCCGTGAAGACTGTGGGAATATGATGTGATCGTAACTCGCAATGGAAAAGACTACAAGTATACGTTTCGGGTCATTGGTGTCAAGATGATTCTAGTTCTATTGACGGAAAACCACAAAATTAAGGATGTCAAGGGGCAGGAAGTAACTTCGAGGATGAATTAAAGGCGAACCAATAATATATGCGATCGTAGCAATTGGGTCGATAAAAGAAGCTTCGAACACGAGTCTTGAAAAGTTGACACCCTTAATGAAAGAATTTCAGTCACTTACTCTAAGGATCGGAACACCCTTCAAGCGTTAAAAGAATGCGGATAACAAATAAGACAAGAAAACACAAGATAGAACGTGGTACTTAGATGTACATATGACTAAACCCTAGGCTTGATATTTAAAACTAAACAAGTAACCCTAATTTTTAATTAGGAAAAGCTAATTTACCAAAAATTAGTAACCACGGCCGCCGCACACAAAACCAAACATCGTGGGGCACAAGCAGATTGCTCCACGCCGTGGAGCAAGGGCTCATGACGTGGGGCCTTCGAGAAAAACCCCAAAAACATGTTATCGATGTCCCCATCCGAGGAGCTATGTTGCACGCCGAGCACCTTGTTTTTCAGCTTTAAATGTCCTTCAAGCCATTTTAAGTCATACATTAACACTTACTACACCAAAATTGCCGTCTTGTCTACCACCAATGCATGACATTCAATACCATATCGAATTCATTCCAGGTGTTAGTCTCCCCAACTTGCCACACTATTGAACGAGTCCAAAAGAGTATTCCATTCTACAAGAAGTCAAAGACTTGTTAAAGAAGGGTTTAATTTGGGAGAGCATGAGCTAGTGCGCAGTCCCCACATTGTTAGCACTTAAGAAGGATGGCATTTGGTGAATGTTTGTTTATAGAGGGTGATTAACAAATTTCACGGTTGCATATCGTTTCCCTATTCCGCGTCTTGATGATATGTTGGATATGCTGAAAGGGTTAAAATTGTTCTCTAAATTTGTTTTACGTAGCGGATATCATCAAATTCGCACTCGACCTGGGGACAAGTGGAAAACTGCATTTAAGACCAAGGACAGACTCTACGAATGGTTGGTTATGCCCTTTGGTTTATCTAACGTGCCAAACACCTTCTCGCGATTGATGAATGTGTTGAAACCATTTATTGGGACATTTGTTGTGGTTTACTTTGACGATATTCTCATTATCAGCAAGTCTGAATAGAACACCTCCAACACTTGAGGCATTTTTCACCATGCAAGAAGACATTTTTCACATCTAATTGATGAAGAGGCCAATTGTAAGTAGTAGCGAGAGATATGAACAAGCGGACCGATGATAACTTAGCAACAAGAGAGAATGTCTCTGAATAATCGACCTCATAGGTTTGAGCGTATCCTTTTGCAACCAACCGAGCTTTTAATCTAGCTACCGATCTAGTTGTATTAACTTTTACAGTGAACACCAATTACAACCAATGGCCTTCTTGCTTGTAGGTAACGCTACTAAAGTCCACATGTCATTGCGCTCAAGAGCATTCATCTATTCGATCATAGCATTTCGCTAACCAGGATAAGCTAAAGCCTTACCAACAGTTTTGGGAATGGATATGTAGTCTAACGAAGCAATCAATGACCGAGAAGCTGTAGACAACTTCGCATATGACACATAAGAATTAATCGGATAAGTATACGAACGCTTACCCTTCCGAAGGGCAATAGGAACATCATAATTAGACTCTTGAGATTATGAATCGGATTGAGGATCCTTTGTTGTTGTATCTGAATCACTACTTGATGATGGATCACATGCTGGAACCTCATGGTTCGAAGGGACATGGCTAGAACTTGGAGCCAATGGAGGGACCACAACAGGTTCACAAGTAGGTCGGTGTTGCCTACTATATACATGAATCACATCACTGGCAGTCGTGGCGGTTCTGAAGACCGTTCAGAGGACTATTTAGAGGTAAATGGAATTGAGGATTCAAGAGTTGGATTCGGAATCGGTATAGTATAAATCAGCAAATCATCATGATTTTCACGATTAGGAGAAGTGGGTACCGGGAAGAAACACGCTTTCTCCACAAATGTGACATCGCGTGAAACAATGTAACGATTGAGTGTAGGAGAAAAGCACCTATAACCTTTCTGAAGACGAGAATATCTAAGGAAAACACACTTAGAGAGACTTTGGATCTAATTTACTAACGTGAGGTCGAATGTCTCGAAGAAAACAACTATAACCAAATATCTTTGGTTCAATTGGGAACAAGCGTTGTTTAGGAAAAAGAACCGACATTGGAATCTCACCATGCAGAACTGCTAAAGGCATGCGGTTGATTAGAAAGCACGCGGTAACGATTGCATCTGCCGGAACTGTCATCTGAAATTGTAGTGCACGAGCCACTTCAAGAAGGTGGCGGTTCTTTCGTTCAGCAACCCGTTCTAGGCAGGAGCATCTACACATGAAGATTCATGAACAATACCTTGCTGACGCACGTATGTCCGAAAGGTTTCAGAGGTATATTTCTTTGCATTGTCACTACGTAGAGTTTTCACAAAGACTTCAAATTCTGTTTTAATTTTAGCCACAAAGGAACAAAAATGTATGAATACTATAGATCTATTCTTCATCAAATATAGCCAAGTAACCTGCGAGAAGTCATTCACAAAAGTCACAAAATACTTGAATCTAGTTATAGAAGTAATGGGGCAAGGACCCCATACATTTGAGTGAACCAATTTAAACGAAGTTGCAGCTCGTTTATTAACTCTTGGACTTAAATGAACACAATGGTGCTTAGCAAATTGACATGAGTCGCAATTTAGGGATGGCAGATGAGAAAGTGGAGGACATAATTTCTTTAGACTTTGAAGGGATGGATGCCCTAAACGACAATGTATTTCGAGAGGGGATAATGATGCTAAGTCTGCTAGTGGTTTTACATCTTGAGGTTCAAATACATAAAGGCTACCAGATTCTCGTCCTCTACCGATGATCTGCTTTGTTGAAAGATCTCGAAAGATACAATAATAAGGATAAAAGGAGACAGTGCAATTCAATCCACGAGTAATTTTACTGACTGATATCAAATTAAACGAAAACTTAGGCAGGCCTAATACCGATGATAGTGACATAGATTGAGAAAGTTTCACTGTTCCGGACCCAATTACTTGTGAGATAGATCCATCGGCAACTACAACCTTATCATAAGATCGGTGTTTCTTGAAGTTACAAAGTAGACTATGATTACCTCATATGATCCGAAGCACCGGTATCAATAATCTATTCAGAAGCGGATGATAATAAGCAAGTAGGATTATACCCCTCTACAAAAGTAGAGAATGAGGTAGATGGTTTCAAGTTAGCCATAACCAATGATCCAAAGATTGTAATTAAGCCTCTTGAGTAAAAATAAGAGTAGAAGAAAAGGAGATAACCAAACCAGATTGTCCAATCAGTTATCAAAACCCGAATGTCATGCAAGTGATCTATTTGATCAAACGTTTCAAATGTTACTAGGAGAGCCAAACCAGATCAGAGTACCACAGAGAAAGTATATTCGAAACAAGTGAAAGTATATTCGAAATCAAGCCACTATCAACAATATCAGATTCAAGAATCACAATAATAATCTTTCTCAATTAAATCTCTCCCAGAAAATCAGTACATGAACCACAACATTCGATAACCAGACTAAATTGCAAATTATAAAACCCAAATGACAGGGAACTTAGACGAATGCCAGATATTTCCACAAGAAGCCAGATATACTAACCGAATTCAAGAGCACAACAAGCTGAAACTTAAGCAACTAAACTAGCATATACCCAAAAATCAAGATGTTGCTTCAAAAAATCAGATTAGCTAGCAAATTTCTCCGGGCCATATGAAACCCAAACAAGGGTGTACAACCAATATATCCGAAAATTCAAAATCTCACTAGAAATGGAATCAGGAGACAAAACCGGACGAGGGGATGAATTTCGGAAGTCGACGGCGGCGGAGGGCCAGCTCACGCGCCAGCGCTGTGAGTCAGCAACGGCGGAGGGCGGCGGCACGTGGAGGCGCGTGAGGCGGCAGAGGAGCACCGGACAGGCAGGGTGAGGTCGCCACGGGACACTTCTAGGGGGCGGTGAGAGCAACAAACAGGTTCTGATGGGTCGATTTTGACGGAAAGGTGGCAGGGTTTATGTTTAACAGGAGCTGTTCATGTTTGACAGAAGCTGGAAGTTGACCAGCTCTGATACCATGTCAACAGAGAAGCGACAGGAGGAAGTAACTATGATTTTATTATCTGATTACTTGCATCTGAAAGATACAACAAGATATTAGATATATATACAAATAAAAGGGAAAACTAGAAGACTGTATCAAAAGTCCTAAGCCTGTTAAGATCCCCCTGACGCTATAACTTCTAACAACACAACGGAAGGGATTAGAGTTGATGAAGAGAAGGTTCGAGCAAGAATGACCTTACCTAGAAACGTGGGGGAAGTACGAAGTTTTCACGGGCTTGCAGTCTTTTACGGGAAACTTTGAGAAATTTCAGCTCTATTATTGTGCCTATTACTCAATGCATGAAGAAGGTATAGTTCCATTGGGGAGAAGAAGCAGACTGTAGCTTTACCCAAATCAATGGCAGTGTGAGGCTGGCAAATGTAGTTATGTCTGGAACATTGTATTTTGTTGATCTTCTTGTATTTATATGCCTACTATTAGTGGTAATATTGTGTTCTCGTCAGTTTATTATCTTATGTCATTATGATCTGGGAAATGTCATTGCAGGAACTTTGCTTATTGCTGGTAATGTTTTAGCTGATATTCATAGTTTGGGCCTATTGCATTATCTCTAGAAAGTTTGTTTATTTTTTCTTTTTACCCCAGGAATGCTGCGGATTTGGATCCCTTGCAGCCCTTGCTCAAGAAATGCATTGTGATTCTAGAGACAGAAGTCATGACAGCAAATTCTGAGAGTTCAAGGCCAAGGATACAGCTGGATAGGATAACTGTATGGCTTGGAATCAAGGCACTGTAGGGAGCACAACTTTATAAAATTGTCCCCTTCTTTCATTGATAATATTCCTGATGTGATATTGGTATTATACTTATGTTAAAGTTTCTTAGAATGTTCTTGTTTCCTCTTTATAAAGGCTTGGGTTTCTAGAGCCTCATGCATTTGAAGAAGGGATTTTGGAGCGTTATCCCAGTTTCCTGAGTATTGTGCTCAACCATATCTGTGACGACTCTCTTGAATTTTCTTATGCAATCAACTGCCTTAGACTACTCTTCGATATGCTTGGTATGTTATTTTGGTTTTTATATCTATAATCTAAAATAGCTGATTGCATCCTAGTTAAGTTCTCTAAAATGGTATGTTGTTCTCCAAGGATGTAAGCTCTGGTTAAGGTCAACACTATCACCAAGTGTAATGCGTGACACGCTACTGGGTCAGTGTTTTCATACTAAAGATGAGAAGAGCCATAAGGAAATATTTGATCTTTTCCTACCTTTTCTTCAGGTATGCTTGTGCCCTTATACTTCAATTATGATTTCCATCCCTGCATGTTTTTCTGTTATTTACTTAATTTAGAAGGATTTTATGGCAGACCATATTCTTTAGTCATAATAATTAATACAGCTTATTTCTGCAGTCTCTTGAGGCTTTGCAAGATGGGGAACACATAAAGCAACGCAGACATTTTCTCTACTTTCTTCTGCATCAAGTAACTGTTAGTAGCAATTTCAGCACTTTAATGAGAAAAAAGGCCTGCCAGGTATCTGTTTTTCTTTTAAATTGGCATTAACTATATGTTATCCTATTTGAACATCTGTAATGGATATTTGTCATGTATGGTCTTTCTCTCAACTTTTGAGTAGTTGATGGTTAAATTGTGTTCGCAGATAGCTCTTCTTATTATTCACCGAGGTTACAAGATGAATCCTTCCTGTCCACCTTTTGAATGTGCTCACATGTGGTATGCAAATCTTTGAATTAAATTTAACAAGTGTTATATCCTTGCATTGCTAGATATGTCTTTTTTAGTAAATCATACGTTTTTTTCTCCTTTTATTTATTTGAGAAACTTATATTAAAGATACAGATTTGTAGATCTGTAAAGCAATCTTTTCTAAAAATGCCATAATAAATGATATTCAGTTGACATAAATATCAAATGTTGTCACAAACAACAAAAAATAAACCTTAGTAAAATCTTATGAATCAGATCATGTGGCTAAAATGTAGAAGTATGATATAACAGGCTCACTTTATGTGATAGTATAAAAAACTTGGCTGAAGGAGTACAAGCAAATCAGTGAAGGTGGATTTCCCCCTTTTTTCCTTTTTAGTGGCAAGGTTGGGATTGCTACTATTGTGCAATGCTATAAGCTATAACATTCACAACTTTATGATTCACATTGATATATTTTTGCCATTAGTTGCTCAATATCACGAACTTTCTAGATCGTGTGAAGCTGCTAGTACATCTAAAATCTATATAGCAACATGGAGGGCAACATCATAAGTTAAATATGCGACTTGTTTGGTTTTTCTTCTGTTATACTCTGCATACATTCAGAAATATATGGGGGCTTGAAGTGGAAGACATTAATTACTGGATGTGATTTATGTTCATGCAACTTGAGATATAAACGTTAAACATCATTGACATGAAAGAATTACCGTCTTGAAGGAAGCAACATATCCTATATATATGTACTAGAGGTAGAGTGGTAGACATCAGCATTAAGATGTTTCTCGTTCTTTCTTAGGGTGTTATTTTTAACCTGATGCTGAATGCTGAAATTTGAAAACCATATCTGAATATTAGAAGGTAGTATCTCTGTATCTGAAATCTGGATTAGTATCATTAAGATAGTATGATATATAAACCTATAGAAATCGCTTAATATATATCAGTTTTATCTCTATAAATATCGCACTATTAAATTAATAAAAAATAAATGTAATCAAATTTATGAATGATCAAAGATGAAATATATAATTAAGAAGAAAAGAATTCAGGTGATGATTACTTCCTTCTTTTGAAGAAGATGGTGTGCTAATCGAGCTGAAATCTTGAATGGAACATAGCTGAAATCTGTGTGTAGAAAAACAATTATTGCTACCTACTAATGTAGTAATGTTTTATGATGCATTTTGATGGATGTAGTTGTCATGTGATGATTTCTAATGTTAATGGCACAGGGGGCCGTCTCTTGTGGCATCTCTCAAGGACACGACACTCTACAGTTCTCTTAGGCAACCTGCTTTTGATTTGATCCAAACTATTATAGTCTCTGATGCAACTGCATTAGTGTCTACAATACTACACTATCAAATACACAAAAGTGTTGATAGGAATATCATTGACTTGAAAGATGAAGATGACAATGATGGCCTATTTGCTGACGATGTTGAAAAAAAGGACACCAGTTGTTGGAGTGGATTTAGAGTGCAGAGTCAAACCTCATTGTCGGAATTTGGGCTGTGGATGTGTGTTCCAATGCTATGGGTTGATGTTTTAGTTGAAGTTGATCCTACTGTTCTACCATTATCATTTTCTAAGGCAGTTTTATGGGCTTTATCTCGTCTTTCTATGGTTGAACCTGAAAGTAGCACCGAGATGGTTCTTCCAGTTGGACATTGGTTAACCACTCGTGTTCCAGAAGTATCACATCTATTCGGGTGGAGAGCACCATCTGGTTATGATGATGGTGGGGATGGAGAAGAGTCGAAGAACTCTGTCAAGGTCACAACAATGTGCATCCCATTAATCAGAACATTCAGGAGGTTAATTTCTTTTCTTTTAAATGCTCTACGCCCCTTGAGTCTATTGTTAAACTCTATATCATAAAAATCTGGGGAACACCAGAAGTACTTGATTGTCAAAATTAATAATTTTATCACAGGTTAACATCCCATTTTATTATGAGGATGGGGCAAGGCGAGCTTCAGAAGCAATGGACTTGGGAACCAAGGATGGCTGAAAGCTTAATTCTTTTGCTTGTTGATCCTGATGATGTAAATACTTACCCTCAAAGTCATTAATTATGTAATTCCAATACAGTAACTGATGAGTTAAGATGCCATTTGCTCATGTAATACTGATTCTAGAATCTTCAAGAAATGCACTGTCTGGGCATTTCTCTCCCTCCCGTTCTCTACGTTACTATTGAGTACTAACGTCCATTTATATATATATATATAGGGGAGGGTTCATTCGAGAACCGTTTTTAGTGCGAGAACTTCGAGAACCAATCTTTGCCGTTCCTTGGATTTGGGAAGTTCATGGATGGAGAGCGTGGAGGGATAGAGTGTGGCAGGGTGCATGTAAGGAATTCATGGGTGGACAATGACAATGAAAGAGGGGGAATTGGACGGCTCAGATTGGTTCTCGCACTAAGAATTGTTCACAAATGAACGTCTTCCTATATATATATATATATATATATATATATAGGCAAAAGTTCAAACGAGAACTGTTTTTCGTACGAGAACCGCGAGAACCTATCTGAGCCGTCAAATCTCCCCCTCCTTCAATGTCATCACTCACCCATGAATTCCTCACTTATCTAATCAACGGCTAAGATTGGTTCCCGCAGTTCTCGTACGAAAAACAGTTCTCGTTTGAACCCTCCCCTATGTATATATATATATAGGGGAGGGTTCCATTGAGAACCGATTTTAGTGCGAGAACCGCGAGAACCAATCTTAGCCGTTGATTTGATATGTGGAATTCATGGATGGAGAGCGTGGGGGGATCAAGTGTGGCAGGGTGTATGTAAGGAATTCATGGGTGGGCAATGACATTGAAAAAGGGGGAATTGGACGGCTCAGACTGGTTCTCGCGGTTCTCGCACTAAAAATGGTTCTCAATGGAACTTCTTCCTCTATATAGTATATATATATATATATATATATATATATATATATATATATTTGTATTCCTTTTTGCTTGTAATGATCTATCTTTATCAATTGCTTATGCGACCTTTTGTCTTTGGTTGCAGAATGCAAGACAAGTAGGCAGGCGTATTCTTGAACAAGTTGCAAACACACGCAGCCTACTTTCTTGCTTGCAGTTCTTGTGCTCATGCTCTGCATCAATATCAGCAGTCTTTCTGGGGCTTAGACATGCTCGGGAATTGGTATTTTGTTTCTACTATCTCTCTCTAAACTTCTGATTGCGTATTTGTTTTCTTAAACAATGTGACACTTGTAACATTTTAATTTAATTTAACAAAAGAAATCTGTCTGAACAAGATTTAATTGTTTCTGATGGCAACTATTTCAACCTTCGGATACCTTGGCTGCAAACAAAGCCTAGAAGTTCTTGTCATCAAACCTCAATGTCGTATCGCTTCCTTCTGATTCTCAACCGACGTATGATCATCATTAATAGTAACAAGACACTCTTTATCTTCTGACAGCTGGTATCGGGATACTCAATTATGTTCCCATAGTTACAGAGGTGTCTGGAAATTGTATTCTCAGTGGCTGTACTACTGCATGAATGAATTATAATTATAATTTGTTGGTTAGGTAGCATTTTGTTAAGTATGCAGCACACTGAATATTGAAGGCTTGATGATTTATTTATCATTTCCAAATATTTTGTGCATCTACTCTTATATCTGGCCTGCCTTTCAGCTTCTGTTGGATTCAGTGCTGCAAAGATTTCAAAATGTCCACCATTTCTTTTTTATACTTTGCAAACTACTTAAGGAAGGGGTAAATTCTGGCCAAACCAATGACAATAGCAGCTTAAAGTTCTCATCCAATGGTGGATTTCTACAGAAGTCTTCATTTGATTCCATGACTACAAAAATTGATGGCAACTTGTCAAAGTTTGACTCCACACATTGGAAAAGGTTTAGTTTCTTATTATCGGAAGTTGCATGGCCATCTTTTTGTATATGCTTGTCTGAAGGGAAGACATTCATTGACTATAAGATCTCACAGGTACAATTAAATTCAACCTTGTGAATGCACTCAGGTTTTTCATTTGTCAAGCTTGTACACACATCTACTTATGTCTTATGAATGCACTCAAGATTGTTGGACAGCCTATTAGCTGTATTACTTATATGTTGAAGATATCTCAATCTGTTCGTTGGCCATTCCAATAGCTGTAAATGAGTTGGCTGCAATATTATTCACTAATGAGCACTTTTTCTGATTGTCAACCCAGATATTTGATCTTTAAACACACATGTAGAAACCACAGCCTCTTCTCTAACATGAATCCCAGATCTGAAGGTGCCATGGCCGCTGTTGGTTCCATTGGACCAAAAATTTTTGTTGGGTGAAAGTCTATACTAAGTTCCTAACTAATCTGGGATGAAAATGTTTCTTGTTGTATGTGTTGACTTGTATAATCTTGAAGTTGATTCTCTGTGAAGGGCCAATAAACATAGCTTCGGATAAAAGTAATAATCTGTGTGCTCCTGGTTCAAAAACCATGAAAGAGGTGAATTTCCTTACACTTGCAATGTAAATTGTCAGTGTGTTGGTGGTTATCAGCATGTAGCCCTCATGTTCTTTTGATACAATTAATAAAGTCTTTGTAGTGGGTTGGGGATGAGCATTGCTGGTACAAGATTGGAAAATAAGAGGATGTTAAAATTCAGTTATTAAGATTCAAGAGTGATTGTGCATGCTAGTGATTAAAAAGCACTTCACTATTTTTACATTTTGCGCTGGAATTTTGACGGTTTAGCCATTAGTTATTTATAGACGAGAATATGATTAAAGAGTTAGTGGTAGGCAAACAGACCTGGAGGAAGTTACCAAGTATTCTATCCCAGGATATAAAAACCTTCTTGAAACTTTAGTTAATCTATTATTTTCTTATAGGCCTTTGGCCAAGTTGTATCAAAGGTGGCCCTCCAACTAAGAGATTGTGGCTTCAGGTCCCAAGAGGGACATGTGTGTGAGTATTAGCCTTTTAGAAAAGGCGAATTTTCTCATGCATGAATGGCTTTGATTTGGTTTCGAGATTTCATCAAAATGTGTTCTACTGAACATACCATGGTGAGTCATTTGAATTCGGCAAAACCTTTGAATGTGAATAACTATCACCCCATTTACGTTTTTATTACCTTTTCAATTCTCTTATTTTAAAAAAGGTATCAGGGTAGCAATTTCAGTTTTACAACAAAACGAAAATGTGTTTGGCGAAATACTTTGTTATTTGAAAGATAAGGTCAAAGTTTAAAGTAAACAAATAGGAATATTATATCATTGGCTTTAAAATCTTAACCTCATTAAAGTAAAAGAGTTGATGATTAGTTTTCAGTAAACCAATTTTGTAAATCATGGTAGCTTCGCAGTCAAGTTTACAATTCGTACAAGCTATTAAAATTTTTTTTAAACAGATTTCAGTTTTGTGAGAGCATAAACGTTTGCCAAACAGTTAGTTTCTGTCCAGTTCAATCTAAATGTACATGCTAAAACGGGATTCCAGAATGTTGAGAAACGAGGCCTATGTAATAGAAAAGAGACAGCAAAAATTGTTAATCTTTAGGTGGCATGGCCACTCTTGGGCTGGCCTTTGTTTCTAAGCATGTGAATAGCTAATAGTTTAAATTTCTTGCAGTTTCAGCCTGAATTACTTCTTGCTTAGATATTAGACGGTCTTGTTTAACAAATTGCTACCTACCTTTCTGGCCTTTTCCCTCAAAAGGACCAGAGGAAGTAGATGAATATAATGCGCTTTCATGCATTTTGAGCTCTAATGGAGAATTTACATGGATGTTTATGTTAATTATTTTCTTGCTTTTATGCGCTGTGAGGTTTGATTATTTCCTTAACTAGCAACCTGGTATCATAGCATGACTGGAGTAAAGTAGTCTTTTTCTGTTGCTTCAGATGACCTGTATCCGATTGCTTGAATGCTTGCCAGTTGTTATTGAAAGGCTCCAGCAATCCCTGCACAATTTACCAGGAGATTCAGGGATTCTGGTAAAGACTTCAATTAGCTATAAATGGCTTCTTGATTTCATGTACTGGGGGAAGTCTACACTTACCGTTGTTGGTCGATATTGGAAACAAACGGTGCTCTCTTTGCTTGATCTATTTAAGAATGCATGTGATGATAAATCCGCTATCATGGCCATTGAAGAACTTATTCAGTGTGGTGTGTTCTTATATGATTCTCTGGTTTCAGTGTTTTGCTATTGCCTGTTACGTCATCAAAATAAGTTTATGTTTTGCCTTTTGGTTGCAGAAAATATTCAGGTCGATGAATTAACTGAGCGGGTATCGTGCCTTTTTGTTTCATTGGAGAATGATGTTAATGTATCTTGTGATGCATATGGAAAAGAAAACAATAAAGCCTCATTGTTTCAACCTGAGGGCTTATTGCACAAACAGAAATCTTCCACTCAAAAACTAGCTTTTCCGTTAGAGGATTCAGATTTGCAGATTTTGGATTCAGCTTTTGGTGCCAAATCGGAGAGAGAAGGTGTGATATTTCTTTCAGATGACGAGATTGATGGTGTCGACACTTTAAGTGTTTCTCATCGGTTGTCAAGTCAATCATCATTTGATGGTGTGGTGATGGGTTCACAAATTCCTGAAAGAGCTTCAAAAGTGAATGAAACTAGGAAAAGTTGCTCTATTGTCACTGCTACTGATAACAATGGATTAGTGGATCAGAAGCAAGAGGCAGAGAGTAATGTGGACAGAGTAAGACCATCTTCTGTGTTCAAAGGGAAAGTTGTACAAGGCAAAAGTAAAGGAGCACCGACTGATGCACTCAAGAAGAAATCTTGTTCGATGAAATCAACTGTCAAAAATCCTAGTCTGAAGATGAACAATTCGGTTCAATGCCAGCATTTGAAGAATATATCTGATAATGATTTTAGGTCTTCGATCGTCACCAAAAAGGCGAGTGATGATAGGATGGTCATCAAGGAGTTGGTATTTGATGATAAAGATGATCCATGGGAGTTTGCATTAAAATCTGCTAGGCGATCGCATCTGGGGAAACCAAACACTGGTGGTCCAAAACGGCAAGTCATTCAACTAAACTTACCAGTTGAAAATAAGGTTTCTCAATCAAACAGGCTGCAGCGAAATGGACTTCAAAGGTTCAAACCTGTAGGACTAGATGATTGGTTTAGACCTATCTTGGAGATGGATTATTTTGCTACAATAGGATTATCATCAGCAGCAGCAGCAGCTGTAGAGAACAACCAAACTGCTGGGAAGTTGAAGTTGAAGGAAGTTCCTGTTTGTTTTCAGTCCCCTGAAGACTATGTGTCAGTCTTCCGTCCATTGGTGTTAGAAGAATTAAAAGCACAGCTATGTAATTCATTTATGGAGATGGCTTCTTCAGATGAAATGTCCTGTGGAAGTCTGTCTGTGATGGCGGTGGAAAGAGTTGATGACTTTCATGTTGTTCGTTTTGTTCATCAAGATGATCAGAAAAAAGATGTTGAAGCTTCTAGGACATGTGTTGAAAATGATCTCATATTGCTTACTAGACAGCCATTCCAAAACTCTTCCCATGATGTTCACGTGCTTGGAAAGGTAGGTAGTGGTATTATATGTGCTTTCCTTCAAAAAGTTTGAGTTACTTCATTCAAGTTCTAAGTTGTTCATGTCATGTTGGAATTGACACAAGTAGAGGTGGTTTCAGTTCGCTGCAGAGACACTGCTGCTTGACTGTATTTTCTAAAGCAGTTTCTTTTATGGTTTGGTGATGAGATGTCAGTAACAAAACAAAAAAGGTTGTTTGCCTGAGAGCTGAGCACTTGAGTTTTGAGTTTCTATAAACTAACCAAAATAAATACGTAATTTCAAATGGTAGAGGAACATTTGTGATTGATCAAAACCTATATCTCTCGTATTGCAGGGCGGTTATTTAATTAAATCTTATTTCCTTAATAAATACATTTGAAGTTACCTGCTCTAAGTTATTCTGGCATGAAAGTTGTTTGCTTTAAAGCGAACAGTTAGTTATCAGTTTATCTCAATAGTTTTTGTTACAAGGTTTCTTTAGCGATTGCTTATACAAGGCCACAAACCGGGGATGCATACTCTGCACGAGTTTTGCTTTGATATAGGGTTTTTGTTCATATCAGGATATGTTAAATTACTGGTTGTTCAGAATCTCAATGTGTTTGTGTTAGTAAGAGGTAAAATAATAAGTTGAAGTGGAAGAAAGGATACGATTATTTAAGTTGTATTGCAGTATCTGATGAAAGAAGCTTATATCAAAGCAGGTTGAGTATGGAGAAGACCTTATGATGCAATAAAAAGAAGCAACGTTCTCTATCCTTTATTCTCCATCTAGTGCAAACTTTTAAAGCTAATTAAGTAACTTCCACTACTCAAAGTCGTAAAAGTGTTGAAAAGTAGGGATTAAATGGCCTAAGAGGCAAAGACCAAAGGTTGCTAAGAATTTAAATAAAATGCTGAAAATCTGCTTATTGCTGAAATTTGATTGATCTCCTGTCTTAAAGGTAGATAGGCTTATTGATGGATTCACCCATGATTCACTGACATGTTGTTCGCCTGTTGCTATCTTTTGACGCATGTAAACTCTATTTGGTTCAGGTAGAAAGATGCGAGAAAGATAACAAAAGAAGATCAAGCATTTTAATGATCAAGTTGTACCTTCAGAATGGATGTTCTCGCCTAAATCGAGCCAAAAAGCTCCTAATGGAAAGAAGCAAGTGGTACATTCATCGCATCATGAGTATTACTTCTCAACTCAGAGAATTTCAGGCACTGTCGGCAGTACATAGTATTCCTCTGCTTCCTATCATCTTAAATCCTTCTCATAATAACCAAAAACCCAAGTCAAAGATGGATCTCAGCCAGCTGCCCCTGGCTTTACAGCAGATCCTTAAATCTTCATATAATGACTCTCAACTTCAAGCTATAAGTACAGCCACTGGATCGGTGGATTTGAGAAGAAATGATCATGATCATGATCTATCCCTTATACAGGGTCCTCCAGGTATTTATGCATACACTTGTCTATAGCTTTGTTAATTTTTTTTCTATTTTACAAGGCTTGGTAATTTTTTTTCCTGGAAACAAAACCTTTGCATTAGGTACTGGAAAGACACGCACAATTGTGGCTATTGTCAGTGCTTTGTTTTCGATAATCAGAATGAATGCTGGAAGGACAGGAAGTGGTGCTATGAGACCTGGCAATACTCCTATAAATAAAGTGACGAAGCTGAGTCAATCTGCTGCACTTGCACGGGCCTGGCAGGATGCAGCCTTGGCCAAACAACTAAATGATGATGAGGTTAAAAGCTGTAATAGAGTTACTGGTGGTCATGTAACAGGTAGAGTTCTCATTTGTGCACAGTCAAATGCTGCAGTTGATGAACTGGTGTCCAGGATTTCCTGTCATGGCCTATATGGTGGTGATGGATCAATGTACAAGCCATATCTTGTTAGGGTTGGTAATGCAAAGACGGTTCATTCAACTTCTTTACCTTTTTTCATTGACACGCTTGTTGACCAGCGTTTAAAAGAGCAGCAGGAGGATGATAGGATGGATGTGAAAAGTGACTTGATAGGTGAAGGGAATTCTTCAACTGTTGTGCGTTCTAAGCTCGAGAAGTTAGTGGACCGTATTAGGTTTCTTGAAGCCAAACGAGCTAATTTAAGCAACAGTAATCCTGACTCAAAGAATTCTCTTCAAGGAGATGCTGCCATGGGTGATGATGATGTGAAGGAAATGTCTGATGAAGAAATAGGGGCGAGGCTAAGAGCACTGTACAGTGAGAAGAAAGCGGTCTACATGGATCTTTCTACTGCCCAGGCACGAGAAAAGAAAGTTAATGAGAAAAGGAAAGCTCTTAAACTTAAATTGCGCAAGTCTATACTAAGGGAAGCTGAAATTGTGATAACGACATTGAGTGGTTGTGGTGGAGATCTGTATGCAGTTTGCTCTGAATCTATGTTAACCCATAAGTTCACCACTTGTTCCGAGTCCTCGTTGTTCGATGCTGTCGTAATTGATGAAGCTGCTCAAGTACGAACCTCTGCATTTTCTGTTGACCTGGTAGATAATTTTCATGTAACTCTAGACTCTGTATACTTTGCGTTTTAAGCGTCCACTTTCTTCTTGGCAGGCACTGGAACCTGCTACTCTGATTCCTCTTCAGCTCCTAAAATCAAAGGGGAGCAAGAGTATCATGGTAGGGACTACTAGTCTAATAATTTTTCTCGTTTCTTGGATAATTTAAAGGTTACAAATCTTAATTGTGACACATACTATTATTGTTCAAGGTTGGAGATCCAAAGCAGCTTCCTGCAACCATCCTCTCTGATGTTGCAAGTAAATATCTCTATGAGTGCAGTATGTTTGAACGTTTACAAAAGGCTGGTCACCCTGTTACTATGCTTACAAAGCAGGTAGACAGTATCCTTCCTCTTTTACTGCGATAAGACACTAAACAAATTAGTAAATTTAAACCTTCCTGTGCAATACTTACATACATACACTATGTCATTAGAGAAGATATGAGGTGGAGAAGTTCTCTGTATTCACTTGCAGAAACGATTATGATAGAATTTTTTTAATCTATAGCGAGAGATCAGAACTAGCTAGCCTTTAGTTTATTCTAGGTAGATAGAGTCAGCTATATCCTACAAAATATACTCCATATTCCATAATCTGGCAATTTAAATGGTCTAAAGAAAAAGATATCCATGAGTATTATTTAGGCTACTTTTAAGTGGCATTATCAAATCTGATCTTCTGAACTCCTCCCCCTCAAGCTGGGTTATGGGTGTCTATCTTTATCATATCCAACTCAGGTTGGACTTGAGCTCTGAGCTCCTCAAAACTCTGCTTTGGCACTACTTTGAGCAACTACAACCTCTTTTTTGCTTCTCCAAGTGACGCGGCTCTCCCAAATATATGAGCAGTACACTTCCATCAATTCATGATGGGTGTGCTAGCCTTTGATAGCTTCATCTGTTAGTTATTAGCTTGCCACCTTCTATTACAGGTCTTTCTTGTGTATCCTGATATTCCTTTTTTTAGATCATGTATCATGGCGTTCCTTCGTGTCACCAAAATCTCCCATATGTGATCTGGCCACTTCCATTCCTACAAAGTATTTGAGCTTTTTTAGGTCCTTAACCTCAACTTCCTTTGCAAGGATATCCTTTAAATGCTTGCTTTCCTTCTTATTGGTTAGGTGAAACGTGTTGCATTCAATCCTAATTTTAGCTTATCTCAAACTAATAATTTAATAATTAAACCCAAGGTTAACGCAAGCCATGCCGAATTTAAACATCATTGTTCTATGAGCCCATATTTCGATTACAAAATTTGTAAAGGTGGTTAAAGTATTTAGTATCATGTGATGGTCCGGTGTAGTGAAAAGTGTTACTAGCTATTGCAACCTACTGCCATTATATTTATTTCACTAACCAAACCAAACCTTACCTTCTATGATAACTGTTGTGGCCACTGGCCAGTCCTTGGTTTCAGAGTTTCAGTTTTATCTCCTTATATCAGCTATGTATGTATTTTGTTCATACTTCACTAATAATTAGAAATTGCATGTTTCAGTATAGAATGCACCCAGAGATATGCCGTTTTCCTTCTTTGCATTTTTATGATGGCAACTTACTGAACGGCAATGGGATGTCTAGCAAAGAGAAGCCGTTTCACAAGACTGTAGGCCTTGGGCCTTATTTATTCTTTGATATTGTGGATGGGCAGGAGCTTTGTGGTAAGAACACTGGGTCTCTCTTCAATGAGTGTGAAGCTGATGCTGCTGTAGAACTTGTGAGATTTTTCAGGAAGAGGTATATTTTTTCTTTCCTTTTGATACCATAGTTCTTTTTTACTTGTTTCAGAAATGTTGCTGGATATACATATAGACATATTTCCTTTGGGACAGTTATCGATCAGATTCTGTTGGAGTAAGGATCGGGATTATAACGCCTTATAGGTCTCAACTTTCCCTGTTGCGTTCACGTTTTTCGGCTGCTTTTGGGTCTTGTATAATGGATGAAATGGAACTTAATACTGTTGACGGTTTTCAAGGCCGGGAGGTTGATATACTATTAGTTTCCACAGTTAGGGCATCCTCTGGAGCAATGGAGATGAAGTCTGCAAGTATTGGGTTTGTTGCGGATGTAAGACGAATGAATGTGGCATTGACAAGGGCCAAGCACTCCTTGTGGATTTTGGGCAATGTGAGAACGTTGCAGACCAATAAGAACTGGGGAGCTCTTGTTAAGGACGCTAAGGACAGAGATTTGGTTTTATCAGTTAAAAAGCCATATGTTTCCATGTTTTCTAACACACTTTTAAAAAACAGTCGGGTTTCAAAAGATACTTCGCATGATATTATTTCAAGACAGCCGCTTAAGAGTAAGAATAAAGGGAAGGAGATTAAGAGACATACTGAACAGAGGAAAAACTTGAATAAAACATCTTATGAAAGTAAAAGGGAGTACCCAGGAGGACTTAGTGTATCACATACAGAGGGGGATAATCATAAAGCAAAGAAAAAAACAAAATTGCAATATGATTCATCTGCAACAGCAAAGATGGGTGGCTATGAATCTGTAAATACTGATGAGAGCAAAAGAGGGGGTGAAAGACAAAGGTTTGATAGAAATATTGATGTGAGTAGAATAAATCAACATGAAGAAGGAAGTAGATCATGTAGTCAAGTAGTACGAGGAGGATCCATTGACCCTATATGTAAAAGGAAGCAACAAAGGGAAGCTGTAGATGCTCTTCTTCCTTCAGCTTTCATATCCTCCTCCTCTAAGAAGATTCCTCCTGAATCTTGCTCAAAGAAAACTGTCCCAAATACAAGTTCTTATCCACGGCCACATCCTTCTCATCAGTCAATTAGACCAACCAAGACAAGGAAAGGTCTCTCTCTCACCCTCTCTCCCTCTCTTCTCTGCTCTTGTATATGGTGATTACTGCTGTTATCATCGTCCTTTTGGTGTTTCTTATTATCTTATTTACAACCAACCACGTTGTGCTTCTAGAAAAAAAAAATATATAATGTCATCTGTCTTAGGAGTTTGAAGAAATTCCTTGTGGGCTGCCTCTTGTTCTCAGAGTTTAAGGTTTAGATACATTGTTTAACCTAAACGATTAACAAGTTGTAAATCATATTGGTTTCAAGCTACTTCCTAGACTGTGTTGGTCGTTGTTGTAGATGATGTTAAATACTGAATTCTTTAAGGGCAGTGTTCTGACTTGCTTGTGTTTATTGTATTCAAAATAAGAAAAGGAATAGAAGCATTACAACATTGTAATGTTATTGCTTTCAAGGGGTAAAAGTGAGAAGAATAGTTTTCTATGATGGTCCGATTCAGTAGCTCCCTAGAATCTAAGATAGTATGGTGCTCTCTTCTCAATTATAGGAACTCTAGTAACAGCATTTAAGACAACCAACACTATATGAAACCTCTAAGTATTTCGGTAAGAGTATTAAGTTGAGAGTGATGGTTGGTGAGGCGTGTTCTCAGTGAGCGTTTTTATTAATTTATTTTTTAGGGTGTATATGCTTGCGTCTTTGACACTGCTAAATCATTTTATTCTTGTTCAGGTTAAGAAAAGCTTCCATTGGAGGATATATGAAGCAACAAGCAAAAACACACACACACAATGATGATCTTTTTTGATGATGCAAGGGGAACCAACCATCTTTCCCTGGTTCATGTTTTCATGTCTCTCTTATTCTGGTTTTAAATCTCCTGTAGTGCAGTGCAAATGCCCAGTATTTGTTTTCTTACGTCCAAAAGGGGTGGGGGTGGGGGTGGGGAGAGGGGGTACTAGGGTGTCCCCTTTGTTCCAAAACCACAATTATCACAGTTTTGTAAATGCTTGGAAACCACCAGAAACTTTTGTATAACGACGAAACAATAGTGTGCATATCCACAAACAGGTTTTCAGATTTGCAAACAAGACATGCCTAGTTTTACATGATCTGAACCATAAGACGAACTACAACCAAATGAAATTGGTTTCATCCATATTTAACAACAAAATGAAATTGTTACACAGGACTTCAGAAAATGTGCATCAAACCATAGCGATCGTCTGGTACGAGTTGCTGGTGATACTAGAATTCCAACCCCTGGTTAGACTAGCAAGGTTTTAATTTATTATCGAGGTTAATGTCTTAATGATATTCTATTATTGTGGTTGATGTAAAAAATAGACCAAAGTATTGAACTGAAGTATAATCACACCTTCTCTTTTGAAAGTATCTATTAGCTAGTATTATAACATAACTCATTTTCATATAAATAACGGGATTATAACTGATGGGAGATAAGAGCCGAATTATGAGTTTTCTTCCATCGATTCTGGTTATTTAGTAATGTTCAGTAACGTGGAGGGTTCATGTAATCTAATTTATAAAGAGAAAGAGAGACAAGTGAGGATATTCAAAACGTGTTAAGATGTTGACATCCTTTTAAGAAAATTTAATATTATTAATAGTTTGATTGTGGAGTAACTTGAGGAGTCGAATCGAATAAATCGTTGTATGAGTTTTGTTTGATTTTTCTATTTACATGTTTCCTGGCTCTAGTTGTGTTGATTTTCTTTTATGGTTTTTGATCCTAACAAAATTTGCATTCAAAACATGCTTAGGATGTAAACATTGTAATAGCTAATGCGTTTTTGTAACAAAAGTCAAAGATGATGGCAAGCAAACCACAAAATCAACTGTAACTAAATATTGCATTTGTTTATATATTTACTTCTATAAGTAAGCCAGATCACAGGAATATATATGGGGATCACAGGAATATATACGGGATGGTTTAAAGAAAACTGTTTGTCGTATGCAAATTGTGAGAACTATTTTAAGTCCTTGATTAAGATTAATAAATGGCTAAGAAATTTTAGCGGCTCATTAATGACGTATTAATGAGGGTTATCTCGGGAAAATCAAGTCACAAATTTATGACGTTTCACCCGGACGCGATTCACGGTTGGGTAAATATTTAAATTACCAAAATATCTCTATTAATGAGTCACTAATGGCGTGAAAAACAGTTCTCGCAGTTCTCCTATGAAAAACAGTTCTCGTTTGAACTTTTGCCTATACACACACACACGCACACATATAGGCAAAAGTTCAAACGAGAACTGTTTTTCGTACGAGAACTGCGTGAACCAATTCGAGCTGTCAAATTTCCCCTCCTGGAATGTCATCACCCACCCATGGGAATTCATATGCATATATATATATATAGAATCAAGATTAAATAAAAAAAGAATTAGGGTAAAAATGATAGGAAGAATTCTGAGGTTGCCACGTGTCCTTTTAATTAAAAGGGTAAAATAGGAACTTTTTAAAAATCAAAAATAATTCTCTCTCCTTATTAACCACACTAACCCACGTTCATTTCATCGATCGTCCCAATGTAAACCCTAAAATCCCTCTCCCGCTGCCCCCATCGTCTGCTTCCTGCCTCATTGCGTAAAACGCCGCCTCAACTGCGTCTGCTTCCAGCCTCCCTCACATTCGACGCCGGTCGCCGCTCTCCGGCGACGCAAGAACCAACAGCGACTAGGTTTAGATCAGTGTTCGATCTCCGCAAATATACCACCACCGTCTCTACATCTCGCTCGATATAGGGTTGCGATCAGTATTCGATAACCGCCGCCACAGATTAGGGGTTCGCCGCGGGCACAGATTAGGGCTTCACCACCGTTTCTCCATCTCTCAAGCCTGATGCACAAATTAGGGCGCCGCTGCCGCCTGATGCACAAATTGTTCGTTTCCTGTGCATCTGATTTACCCAAAAGGTTTGTATCTTAGCTTATGATTCTGATTTCTTTTACACAGATGCCGTTCAATTCCCGTGCAACTGATTTACACAAATTAGGGTTGCGTTCGTTTCCCGTTCGTTTCTGTTGATTCTGTAATTTCTTTTACATTTGTTTATGTATTTGGTTGAACCAATTTTCGAGTTTGTCTCTTAGCTTATGAATCTAATCTTTGAGCAAGAGGTTGTGTATCTTAGGTATCATGTAGACATTCATCAGTTTGTATGTATCACTCTTAAATTTCTTCTTCAGTTAATTTTGTTGAATTTGTGCATCTGAAATTGTTCTTCAGTTGATTTGGTTGAAAATGTTTTTCAGTTGAATTTGTGCATCTAATAATGGCTTGAAATTGTTCAGAATTTAGTTTGAAACTGGTGGTGTACGCTGGAAATTGGCAGGAAATTTAGGAAACCAACTTTTTTAATTTTCCAAAATTACCCTTTAACTGCTAAAATCTAAGACGTGAAACTGGTGGGAATATGACTTTTTTTTTTTGAATTTTGGTTAGATCTAATGGTCGGAATTTCTCCCTACTATTTGTACTTTAAAACTCTTTTTACAATATCCCCTCCCTATATATATATATATATATATATATATATATATAGGGGAGGGTTCATGTGAGGACCGTTGTTAATGCGAGAATCGCGAAAACCAATCTCAGCCGTTCCTTGGATATGGGAAGTTTCATGGATGGTGAGCGTGGAGAGATAGAGTGTGGCAGGGTGCATGTGAGGAATTCATGGGTGGGCAATGACATTGAAGGAGGGGAAATTGGACGGCTCAGATTGGTTCTCGCTGTTCTCGCACTAAGAATGGATCTCGCAAGAACTTTTTCATATATATATATAGGGTAGAGATATTGTAAGATGTAAATCTAAGTAAGATGTGTAAGATGGATTTTAAGCCATTGGATTTTATCAAAAGTCAATTGAAAATAGTCAAAAGCTAGTTAATAGTAACTGCCATTTTAATAAAGATAAAGGGTAGATTAGAAAATCATATATATATATATATATATATATATATATATAGGGTAGAGATATTGTAATATGTAAATCTAGGTAAGATGTGTAAGATGAATTTTAAGCCATTGGATTTTAATTAAAGTCAGTTAAAAATAGTCAAAAGCTAATTAATAGTAACTGCCATTTTAATAAAGATAAAGTGTAGATTAGGAAATCAAATATATATATATATATATATATATATATATATATATATATATATATATATATATATATATATATATATGTAGAGAGAGAGAGAAGGTTTCAAACAAGAATTGTTTTTCGCATGAGAACTATATTGGATAAATGGAATTCATGGATGTAGAGCGTGGGAGATCAAGTATGGCAGGGTGCATATGAGAAATTCATTGGTGGGTGATGACGTTAAAAGGGGGGGAATTGGACAGCTCAGATTGGTTCTCGTACGAAAAAACAGTTTTCGTTTGAACTTTTGCATATATATAAAGAACCCCTCTTAAACATAGAACCTAAATAACCCCCCTGGTGATGACACATGACACATTATTTAAGAACAAAAAAGGTAAATTAAAAAAAAACTCACGGCAAAGAACCCAGCGACAACCAGTTTTTTAAAAAAAAAAACCCATTTACTTAAATAATTATAACTCGTTCGTTTTTAAGAATTTTAACAAAATATATATATCATTAGATTCAGTTTTTCGTCATATTTCAAACAAGACCGGGTTTGATATATTTATGAAACTTTTTTTTTTTAATGCAAAGTTTGCATTTTAAGCTAGGTTCATTCTAAATGCAAAATGTAAAAAATCGAAAATGAAAAATATGAACATGCAGGACATTCAGATGCTTTCAAAATGCAAAATTATGTGATGCAAAATACAAACCCAAAAATGATTCAATGAAAAATGCAGCCCAAAATGCAAAATTACACATTCAAACTCAAAATGCAAAATCTATAGAACCTAAATGCAAAATGCAAAAAAAGGAAAAATGCAAAATATAAACATTCAGGTCATCTAAATGCTTCTAAAATGCAAAAATTATGAAAATGCAAAATGCAAATCCAACATGATTAAATGAAAATGCAGCCCAAAATGCAAAATTACACATTCAAACTCAAAATACAAATACAGAACATTACATGCTGCTCAAAATACAAACAAAATTTTCATTTTCAAAAAAAATTTAGAAAAATATGAAAAAAGTGATCTTGTTTGAAAAAGGATTAAAAATCTAAAGATTGGTATAATTTTTTTGTTTAAATTCACAAAACTTAATAAGTTATGACAATTTAAAGTTTTTGAGGGATTTTTTTTAAATCGTGGGTTGTTTGGGGGGAGGGGGTTGATTTCCATGTTTGCCTTTTTCTTCCTATATTAATACATGATAATTACAGTTTTGCCATCGTTAAATCTCATCAATTTTGATGATCCAATAGTCTAAATTGGTTCTTTGTTTAACATAGGGTTCTATGTTGATGCAATATATATATATATAGGGAGGTTCACGCGAAAAGCTCCTTATTTGCGAAAAGTGCGAGAAGAAATTTGGACCGTACAATTAATTAATTAGTGGCTAAGATTAGTTATGACATTTTAGTAATTAAATCAAAATTTAAAGATAATAATTTAAAAATAAAAGGGTAAAATTGTCCATCACCATATTTCACTGCACCGCTGCCGCTGCAACCCTCTAAACTCCAGTCACCGCTGCTGCTTTACAAACGTCTGAACTCCAGCCACCGTCGTTCCCCGTCAAGCTGCTGCCGCCATCATCGGACCCTCACCGCAGCCATGTTCTTTGGTAGACGCATCACCTCCGACCTGCAAGGTTTGCTTCAATGTTCAATTGCCACCATGCTCTTCGATCGCATCCGCCTGTAAGGTTTGCTTTAATCTTCGCATAGCTCGTTGGGTTAGCCCCTTGCGGCGGCAGATCCCAATTCTTTGTTTTTATTTTTTTTAAACTATTTTCTTGGATCCTCTTATCTCCTCCTTAAATTCTGAGTATATGTGTTCATCTGTCATTTTATTTTATTTTTTTATTTGTTTATTTAGGTTGGTAATATATAGTTGTGCAAAGTAAAGTTTTAGGTTTTTAGATTATATGATTTTTTTGTCATTGTTTATTGGTTGAACAGTGATGATTTGAGTTGAATACTTACTAATATTGTAGATTATATACAGTTTTTTATTACCAAGCTTAAATTCACTGTAGAACGAGCTTACATACATTGTTGAACAATCTGAATTTAATTGACTTCGAATAGTTGTGATGAAAAAACTCCTACATTTTAGGTTTGTACAGTATTGAATATTGTAAATTCAATAGTTGTTTGTATAAAAACTCATATATCCAATGTTGTTTTTGCGGAATAAGCTTAAATTTATTGGTGAATAATTTAACATTAATTGTATAAAATAGTAATAATGGAAAAAATTACTTAGTTATGTTCAGGATTGAATATTGTAAATTTTTAGCTTAAATCTGTATACTTTTGGCTGTGTTTATGGATGGAGAACGTGGAGGGATAGAGTGTGGCAGGGTGGTGAAAAATTCATGGGTGGACAATGACATTGAAGTAGGGGGGATTTGACGGCTCAGATTGGTTTTCGCGGTTCTCGCATTTAAAATGGTTCTCAAATGAACTTCTTATATATATATATATATATATATATATATATATATATATATATATATATATATAATTGGATCAATAAAGAACCATGTGTTAAACAAAGAACTTAAAGAACAATCTGGACCTTTGGATCATCAATATCAATGGATGAGATTGATCGATGGCAAAACTGTAATTATTATGTATTAATTTAGGAAGAATAGGGCAAAAATGTAATTATCCTCCCCCATCACCCACGATTTTTAAAAAAAACCCCTAAAAACTTTAAATTGCCATAACTTTTTAAGTTTTGTGAATTTAATCAGAAAAATTATACCATTCTTTTAGTTTTTTAATCCTCTTTCAAACAAGATCACTCTTCCTATACTTTTCTAAAAAAATTTTGAAAATGACTTTTTTTTTTGTATTTTGGCAGCTGTACAGGAAAAACACCCTTTTTTTTTGCATTTTGGCAGCTCGTCGTTAATGAGCTGAATGTCGTCGCTAATGAGCCGAATGTTGTCGCAAAAGGTTCGTCTCAGATCAGAAATTAGCGACGATGAAGTTAAATCTGTCGTCACAAATAAGCAAAGTCGTCGCTAATGACCTTGCAGTCGTCGCAATTGGTTCGTCTCAGATCATAAATTTTGCGTTTTTCGTTTTTTGCATTTTGCATGTTTATACGGATTTACGTTCTGCATTCTGCATGTTTTTTGCATTCTGCATTATGCATTTTTTGCATTCTGCATGCTTTTTGCTTTTTGCATTCTTCATTCTTCATTCTGCATATTTTTTGCATTTTGCATTCTTCATGTTTTTTGCATTTCTGCATTCTGCATGTGTTTTGCATTTTGCATTCTTTCATTCTGCATGTTTTTTGCATTCTGCATTCTTCATTCTGCATGGTTTGAATTACCCAGCTCAAAATGCAAATTACGGATTTTGCATTTTGCATTTAGGCTTGGGCTTGAATGAACCCACCTCAAAATGCAAACTACGGATTTTGCATTTTGAGTTTGAATAAACCCAACTCAAAATGCAAACTTTGCATTTCAAAAATAAAAGTTTCAGAAATATATCAAGTCCGGTCTTGTTTGAAAGAGGACGAAAAACTGAAACTGATGATATAACTTTTTGTTAAAATTCTAAAAAACGAACGAGTTATGATCATTTAAAGTAAGTGGGGGTTTTTTTATTTTAATTTTGGGGAAGATGGGAGGATGCTGGGAGCTGAGCGACTTTTTTTTTTCCTTTTTTACTCTTAAACTATGTGCCACGTGTCATCACCAGAGAAGGTTCTTTAGGTTCTATGTTTAAGAGAGGTTCTATGTTTAACCTTACCCTATATATATATATATATATATATATATATATATATATTGAAGTTCAAATAGTAATGAATATTGAAGTGAGCATGTATATACTTCTTATAATACGTCATTAATGAACTATCATTAGCAATCAAAATTATTACCTATTTGTGAGTATTATTGTGCTCTTTGTGAGCATTAGATTTACTATGCTCTTCATGAGCATGAGAGTTATTGAGGCAAGTATTTATTATTGGACCTCCTAAGTTATTCTAAGAATTTTGCATGGTAACATTTTATAGTAATTGTTAGTTGAGTATGCTCACTAATGTTATTGCTTACTCGTGTTATTTAATTTCCTATCTCAGGATCAGTAAGAGAAAGACTCCAGTCACAAATTGACCCGTCTCCTAGCTTCTGCTTGCATGATGATTTAAAATCAAAGTATAAATAAACCAGGAATTGATTTAGTGTGAAACTATATTTTGAAACTTTAATATTGTACTAGTGGATTATGAAGTTTATTATAATGTTTTATATTTGTGGATCGCTATTTTCTTCCTAGAACTCCATTGCACTCACCGTGAGTTGTTCCAAGATCTAAGATCTGCGATTTCAATCGTGTACAACCACACCTTTGCTGGGCGTTTGACCTTTGAGTCGGCTGCATCACTTTGCTCTCTGTGGCCTTACCTTTTCTGATTACCGGTCCATCCACTATATTTTTTTGTTGTGGTAATTTTATTTTGGAGGTGATTTGTTCACTTGTTTGTGCCTTTCCAACAACGGGGTTCTCCGAAAGGTCAACCCATGCTGAAAGTAACGCTACTTCACCTTCTTTAGTCCATGTTATTGTTTTTGCTCTTTTTTTCAAACCTTTTTTTTCGCTCTTGTGGTGTCGGGTTCGTGTGGTGTCGGAATCGATTGTCTATCTGGTCCATCCCCAATCTCCTTTCCCAACTACGGTGTTTCCAGTTTTTGGGTTTTAGGAACATAGTCGTCGTCTTGTGATAATGGTATGTCCGTTGGGTTGGGTTTCTAAATCGGGTGTTCAAAAACGAGGAAGGAAGCTTGAAATGACCGGGAAGACAACCTTGTTTTTACATTCATTGATACGTAAACTATTACGGAATATAACCTTGTTGAGTATTGTTGAGAGCCGAAGGACGCGTGTTGTTGCGGGGTTGAACCCGAATTTCTAGCTTGGTTGCTATAATGACCCGATTTTATTTAAATAAACATCTTTACAAAAGTTTACAGGATTATAAATTACTTCTAAAAATTTTATTAGTGTTTAAAAATTATACAACAAGCAAAAGACGTGAGCTGGCAACCTCAAACTGGAGCCTTCTCTCCACCAAACCTTGCATGTGTATTATGAAATTAAATGAGAAGTTAAATGTTGAGTTACTAGCCTAAATGGCATTATGATAGCATGTGTGGCAAATAACTGGCATGGATGCCTAAGTGGCATTATGATCGTTTGGGTGACAAATTACTTGCGTGAGTGGCATTATGATGGCCTGAGTGGCATTAAGATAGCCTAAGTGACAAATCATAAGTTGATGTAATAGATGTTAAGAGATTTGGGATATTTTGTAATGATGTTGTCGTGTATAAGAGATGTGTGTGTATCTAATTGTTAGTTTTTGATTGTGTGCTCACTAAGCTTCGCGCAGAGTGAGATGTGGCAACCTCAAGCTGGCTCTGATACCACTTTGTAGGACCGGCTGGGGGACGGGGTTCTAAACTAAACTAAAACACCCTAATGCTAGGACTGATCTAGGATGAGAAATAGTGCGGAATTTCTATTTCCCAAACCTCCTAAGGATTCTAAGATCTGCTTAGGTGTCCGGCACACAGTAACACTAAGAAACACACAGAGTAGAAACTTGATTGATTCGAAGGCTCCCGTAAAATACTTGATTGATTCGTCGATTACGTAGGTTACTCGCTCGATTCCCCGATTTCCGATTACCCACGCTAATGCGGGGTTAAGCTCTATTTATAGAGTAATTAATTCACTACGCACGTAATGTATCACACTTCGTACGAAGTGTGTCCAGTACGCACGTACTGGTTAGTTTAATAATAATTAATTTCAGTTTAACCGACCTAATCACTACGTGCGAGTTGACCTTCACTACGCACGTAGTGAATTCACCACGCACGCAGTGAACACATCACGCACGTGATGAACTTTCACACACACTTAAACTTCCAAACTCACATCAACACATGATTAAGTACTTGTAAGCTTAAGATCATCACAAAGAATCACTAATACACATGCAAACAATTAATCAAAACTCATTTGAATTAATAAACATGAATATACTTTATTGATTAGAACTAGGGATTCACAAATATGCACCAACAAATAAAGATAGTGTAACTCACCTTGAAAGTTAGATGACTTCTTAGTCCGTTGTTGAAAGAACAATAATCAATGAATACTAGGAAACGATCACCTACATGAATTTATACTCTAATTCAGATCTCAAACTATTCGATTGAAGCTCTATTAGTACTCTACATGCCCTAGAACATGACCCGTGTTCATACTACATGGCCACTCTACACAGTTACAAAAGTCATGCCATACTAGTCTTAAATCCTAGCCCTACACGGCCGTGTTGTCTTACACGGCTCGTGTAGCATGACCATACACAGTTTATAGTCTTCATATATGGCCTTCTCCATAAAAGGGCTGAACACGGCTTGTGTGCATGTACACGACCCGTTTTCCTTTAAACGACACTCTACACGACCGGCACCATGTACACGGCCCCCGAGTAAACTCATTTCTAGCAAGTTGAACAGTGCTCCGTTCGACCATAAACCAAAAAAATCTCAAGATATACTTCATCCAACGGTTTTCAACACTGTTATATTGTTCTCTAACATCTATAAACATAAAAAACAAATAATTTAAACACTATTGATCCTTCATTGATCAATTATACTATAAATTAATTTCTGACTCATTACTCAAAATTCACAATACAATGAACTCAATCAAATCATCATCAAGATGATTTCTAACTTCCAAAACAACTACCATCTATAAAACTAGTGCAAATTCCTATGATAATACTAAATGTGTCAAAAATTACAGACCTTTACACTTGAATTGTAGTTTCTACTTCTAGGCTTCAATCAAATTTTGTAGAAATTATACTTGAATTTATGTGGTTCTCTTATCTTCTTGAGGGTTCCGGGTTCTCGCAACACTAGCACATACATACACACTTTAATTTTGACTCATTTGACCAAGTCAACTTTTATACACTACACTTTGGTTACTTGGCAATACACACCCCTCAGTTTTACTTATTTAAACACTAGCCACAAGAAATTTCTCTAGTTACATACTAGTATTTGGTAACTTATAATTTCAATCCCAAATCTCTTTATCTTCTATAATTATCTTGCAAATTAGACTCTTTATTATTTTCATAAACTCATGCACAGTTATATGGGTCACGAATTAATTAATAAAAATTTAAAACTAAGAACTCACAAATTTTGAGGTGTTACAATTGCGACACAATGTAGGTTTGGTGATATTTGAATCAATGATGAAGTAAATATATGAAAATTGATAGAAGAAATACATAACAAATTAGAGTAGATAATTTTTGGTGTGAAAATAATGAGTAAAAGTGTGAATATATATATATATATATATATATATATATATATATATATAGAGAGAGAGAGAGAGAGAAGTTAATGCGAGAACCGTTGTTAGCGCGAGAACCGCGGGAACTAATATGAGCCGTTCAATTTCACCTACTTCAATGTCATTGTCCACCCATGAATTTCTCACATGCACCCAGCCACACTCTATCCCTCCACGCTCTCCATCCACGATCTTCCCATATCCAAGGAACGGCTGAGATTGGTTCTCGCGTTCTAGCGCTAACAACGATTCTCGAATAAACCCTCTCCTATATATATATATAGTAATAAAGTGTGAAAATAATTTTTGATGAGTGTAGAAACTAGAAGGGGGTTGAGTAGTTTCTATGTCCACTTTTTCAATTAAATTTATATTTAAGACATAAATAAATAAATGCTTGTGAGTAAATACGGAAATGTAAAGATGCGGAAAGTATATATATATATAGTAATGAGTATATATATATATATATATATATATATATATATATATATATATATATATATATATATATATATATATATATCTTGATGAGAGTACCAGATATGTATATATATATAAGTATAGATATATAAATGCGTATATATATAAGTACGTATATATATAAAATGCTTGATATGTAAAGTGCAGAAAGTATATAAATATATATAATTATGTGTGCATGTATGTATATATATTTGGAAGATCAAGTGAGAATGTGTAGAGTCATTTAAAAATATTTCCGTTATATTTTGACTTCCTCGTTTAAGCTGGTATTTTAGATATGATAAACACCAAAATAAATATCGTTACTATTAGTGTTGATTTGTTTACATTCCATCAGCGCTGAAGTTTTCAAAGAAGATTTCAGCAAAAGAAGCTATCTGAAGATTTGCCTCATCAACTTAAATAATGTTCATCTCAAGGGCTGAAAGTTTCATCACTGAAACTTTCAGTCAAGGTTTACTCAAGTTTGTCTTCAGCAAATGGTCCCCTCGGTGACGTCATCAACTGTCACTTTCAAGATGGTTTTGCATGAGGAAATTTGTTACTTATCAGTCTACAAGATTGTGACGTGTGTCACTATTTCAACGGCTAGGATTGATAAGGGAAATGTATAAATACTCTTCTCTTTGTTGAGAAGAGTGGGGTTTTGCTTATTCTGTATGTTCAGATAGTAAGAGCTTTGTACGTCTGTTTACTCTCAAGTTTGTCCTTGAGTTTTTCTTTGAATTTAAGAAGTCTGTTCTTCTTAAATTCCAGTCTATAAGATTGTTATATCAATATTAACAACCTTAGACATTTATCTCTGTTCTTATAATTACTTTTTCCGCACTTAATATTTCTTTGAGTTAGTATTATTCACAGAACAACAATTGGTATCAGAGCAGGTTCAAATTCTTCTATAATTTGAGATCTGCCGAGATGTCTAAAGTTGGTTATAATGACAATGGGTCTTCTGGTAAACCACCAAAGTTCTCTTCCAAAAATTTTTCCAGCTGGAAAGGAAGAATGCTTCTCTATCTCGAGAACCTAGATACCATGTCTCTGTCTGTTCTAGAAAATGGTCCTATCATTCCAAAAACCATTTCACTTATGAGTGAAGAAGGTGAACTACTGGAATCTCTTCCAAAACCAAGGAACCTGTGGACTGATGAAGACAGAAGACAGGTAAACTTAGATGCTAAGATTCGAAACAACATTGCTATCTCACTTCCCAATGATGTCTATCATACAATCTCTAATCTGAAAACTGCAAAGGATATGTGGGAAACCTTGTGTATAGCATACGAAGGAACTGAAGAGGTGAAGGAGAACAAAAGGACGAATGTCATCAGGAAATACGAAAGTTTCTGCTCTAAAGAATCTGAGACTCTCACTGAAGTTTATACTAGGTTTACTTGTCTGTTAAATGATATGTTAGAGGCTGGTGTTCAGAGAGAGAAGATCCAAATTCTCAACAGATTCCTGGATGCTCTCCCTAGTGAGTGGGATACTATGTGTCTCGTTCTCAGGACCAATAATAAGTTTAAAAAATTGGACATGAGAAAGCTGTATGGCATATTACTGAATGATGAGCAAACAAGAGCTCATAAATAGGAGCTGAAGAGATCAGCTAAGAAGAGTTTAGCTCTAGTTGCAGAAACTGAAGTATCAGCTCAACAATTCACTGAAGATTCCGACACGGAAACAGAGAATGACTGGGAAGCTGAAGGCGAATAAGGTCATCCAGAGTTCAAGGTTGAATGAGCTTTCATAATGAAGAACTTCAGCAAGTTCTTAAAATTCAAGGCCAAAACTAATGATCAAGGGTCAGGAAGCTTCAAATCTTCCACTGATAAATCAAAGCTGGAATGTTACAAATCTGGTAAGCTTGGCCACTTCGCTGCTAACTGTATTGTCAAATCCTCATCTAAGAGTTATACATCTAAGGCTGACAAGTATAAGTCTAAGTATAAGGCATTGAAGCTGAAAAATCAAAGTTCAACTGAAAAGAAGAAAGAGAAGGCAATGATAGCTGGAGAATTGAATTGGACTGACTCTGAAACGTCTGATGATGATCAAGAGTCTGAAAAAGCGATGTTTGCTGAAGAATTCTCAGGGTGTGCTCAGCCCTACATGTGTCTGATGGCTACTGAGAGCCAGTTCAAGAAAGACCTAGCTACTGCTGAACGGTTGAGTTCAGCTGAAGGATGGAATTCCTCTATGATGTATAAGGGAGGTCAAGGAAATAACACCTGGTACCTTGACAGTGGATGCTCCCGTCACATGACTGGATGCAAATCGTTACTAACAAAAGTTACTCCAGTCGATTGTCCATAAGTTATGTTTGGTGGAGGAAAATGTGGAAAAACAGATGCCTACGGTCAATTGAGGAAAGGTGTTATTCATATCAAGAATATCGCTCATGTCACCGGACTTGAGCATAATGTAACACTGGCTTTCACGAGCTTAAAATTAGCGACGATTTAAACTTTTTAACCACGTTTACTCAAAAGTTGGCAGCGGAATAAACACGATTACAAAATATTAGTAAAGTTCAACTGACTCGGCTGTTAATTTACATCAAAAGAAATAAGCCAAGTACATAACTAACAGGTGTTACCAACTAGCGACAACCGACCACCGGATCACATAATCAACAACCAGTATTCCAAAAAGATATTTACAACTACTACTATCAAGTTCCCGCCTCACAAGGCCAACTAATGAACACCTGCAAAAAGGGAAAACCTGCACCGTTAGCTACACTAGCTAGTGAGTACAGATTTACACATAAGTATCAACAAGCAGGTTATCACAACACAGGAACAGCACACAAGGCTATCCTATCACAACGCGGCGTGCCAACATGTCAGTAAGAGCCACATCTCGCAGGGTGGGAAACCCCGCTCAACAACTCCAACTGGGGTATCAGCTACAACCAACCGCACGGGTGGGGGAGCGAAGAGCAGTCCACCCAGCGCGTTCGTGCCAACTTGGATCTTGATCGTAAGCCAAGATCCCAACCCACGCTAAGGAACGGCGGACCTGCAGAACCTGAGACACGGCGTGCACCACCAAGCCACCGTTGATCCCGAATTATCCATCCCTGGGATCCAGCCTTGTGGCTGACCTTAACCAAGCCAACTTCTGTCCGGACAAATACAACAAGCAACAACTTACCCGTATCGGGTCCAACATCACGCATGCGATTTACAATCAACATATAACATAACTACATGGCAACTACATGGCAACTACATGGCAACTACATGGCAACTGCATGGCAACTGCCTGGCAACTACATGTCAACTACATGGCAACTACATGACAACTACATGGCAACTGCATGGCAACTGCCTGGCAACTACATGTCATATCACATATACGCACGTGTACAACATCAACAACATATTTCAACTAACCATAGATAACTCTACTTACTGAGCCTCATGGGGAAACCGGTACTCACCTGGAGTCCTCACAAAGCAGATATGCCACTCCGAGTCTTCCGGTTCCTCAAGTACACCTAACACATCACATACACAATTGATTATCACTTACATATAACACACATGGGTTAAAACACAAGTTACACACGCTGTTGAGACTGGACCCCTTTACTTGCGATCGCATGCACTACCCATGCGATCGCAAATGACCACTTATACAGCAATGCGATTGCAAATATAACCCATGCGATCGCAAAGGTTCATTTCCCCCAAACACATGATTCCGATCGCAAGAGATGCCCCCTTTTGATCGCAAACATGATTCTAGGGTTGGGTTACGATCGTAAGTTATGTACCTACGCTCGCAAACCTTATTTCCATCGCCCGTAGGCGGTAAACACCATAAATCAGACCTATACGATCACATGGACCTACCATGTGATCGCCTAGCACAAACACAAGACTTACGGTTAAAAGACTATCAACTTACGGTTAAAAACTATTACATGCGATCACATCCCAATTTACGCGACGCGTCCTCACTTATTTCCGCGGCGCGGAAATCATAAACATCCCCCTTACGGTCGCAAGCACTTGCCATGCGATCGTAAGAACCAAGACACCCCTTACGGTCGCAAGTACTCCCCCTTGCGGCCGCAAGGACCCCATGCGATCGTATGGCTTCCCCATGCGACCGCATGCACCACTTTTACAGAAGGGTTCTGCCCTGTTCGAGGACAGACCTGCAACTTGCCGTTTTCACCATTCTTAACCAACTAAAACATGTTTCTACTGCTTCTACTTGTTATTTGACACCACTATAAGCTTCCTACATGTTTCTTAACATACCACAACACATAGAATCCAATTTAAACCCTTAAATTGGATTATCACTTTCAAAACCCAAAACTAAGTTCTTGAAGAAGAAGAACACTTACAAACTCAGCAAGTGACCACCATACGAACAGATTTCTACTCGATTTCAACTTCTAGATTCCTTACAACTTGATCTATCTTGTTTCTCCTTCTTCAAAGTAGCAAGAGTTTGTGTGTATATGTGTCTAACGTATGTATGTTTGTGTTTGTGTACAAATGAAGCTTCCAGGGAATAAGGAAACCTTATGACCGACTTTAAGTTGGTCAAATACCCCACGTGGGTATTTTGTTCTCCTATTCCACTTAAATCGCAACTTAGGTTTATCCGTTTCAACTAACGAGGATATTTTCGGAATCATTATCCGAAACCGTTTTATAAAATACCGACTTGGTCAACTTAAAACACTTTTCACATAACCACATTTAAAATGACAGTTAACAACAAAACACATTGACTAAAGTCAATGTACAACTATACAAGCATAGGGTACAACCCTTTACAACTAGGCCCTATTTCAGGGTGTTACACATAATCTGATAAGCATAAGTCAGATGTGCGATGCAGATTATTCCGTTCTTTTCAAGAAATACAAGTGTTCTATCGGAAACAAAGAAGGCACTGAAGTCCTTCAAGCCAAGAGAATAGATAACATGTACGTTCTCGATTTCAATTCAGTTACTTCTCCCTCAAATGTATGCTTTATCTCACAGTCAGTCAAAGAACTACATTGGTTGTGGCACAAAAGGTTGTCTCATCTGAATTTCAAAAATATGAGTAAACTTGCACAAGGGCAACTAGCAAAAGGGTTGCCTAAGATTAGCTATGTAAAAGACAAAGTTTGTCATGCTTGCGAGAAAGGAAAACAAAAGAAGTCTGTTCACAAATCAAAGCACTGTGATCAGATCAACAAAGCATTTCAGTTGCTTCACATGGATCTCTTTAGTCTAGTTAGTACTCCAAGTATCAGTGGTAAGAAGTACACTCTTGTAATTGTGGATGAATATACACGTTTTACGTGGGTATTCTTTCTATCTAAGAAGAGTGAAACTGCTGAGATCATAATTAGCTTTATCACAAGAATGAATCGTCAGTACGATATTCATGTCAAACAGCTAAGAAGTGATCATGGTACTGAATTCAGAAACAGAACTCTTGAGGACTTCTGTGAAGAGAATGGGATTGTTCAGAACGTTTCTGGGCTGAGGCCATCAATACAACATGTTACACACAGAACATATCGTTGGTAGTTAAAATACATTTGAAAACTCCTTACGAATTGTTGCACAATAAGATTCCAAATGTTGGTCATTTGAGAATCTTTGGCAGTACATGCTTTATTCTGAACAGTAAGGATCGTCCGAGCAAGTTTGCACCCAAAGCTGATGAAGGGATATTTCTTGGGTATTCTAGCATCTCAAAGGCATACAGAGTGTTCAACTTCAAAAGCAATACAATCCTTGAAACAATGGATGTCACATTTGATGAATTAGATCTTCAGTCAAGATATTCAGATCAAAACACTGCAAATTCAGACAACTGGGATGCATTGCTTTCTTCTCCATTTGAAGACACTTCAGCCGCTCAGCCAAAAGAAACAGTTTGTGAAGATTATGACGATAACGGCATACCTCCTGTTACTCCTATACCCACTTCAGTGGACACATCCTGTAAAACACCCATTCCTGAACCCATTATCCACCGAGTACCACTGATTGAATTTGATTCTCAGTCTCCATCTTCAACTGACGTTCCCGCTGATCCTTTTATTGAAGTAAACTCTCCCATTCCTGAATCCCAAACTGAATCACTTCAAGTTCAAAATCCAATACCTCCTAACACCAAATGGACTAAAGCTCATCCTATTGATCAAGTAATTGGAGATTTAAATGAAGGGGTTCGTACTAGAAGATCTGTTACAACCGGCTTTTGTATGTTTGTTGAGTTCATTTCTCAAACTGAACCAAAGAAGGTTAATGATGTTTTAAAAGATTCACACTGGGTTTCAGCAATGCAAGAGGAACTGAATGAATTTACAAGGAATAAGGTCTGGAATCTCGTACCACCCCCATCGAATCAGTCTGTGATAGGAACCAAATGGGTTTTCAGGAACAAGAAAGATGAATCAGGGGTAGTAATTCGGAACAAAGCAAGACTAGTTGCCAAGGGATATTGTCAGGAAGAAGGAATAGACTATGATGAGACATTTGCTCCGGTTGCACGAATGGAAGCAATTCGCATATTTCTTGCTTTTGCTGCTCATAAAGGATTCAAAGTTTATCAAATAGATGTGAAATGTGCTTTTCTCAATGGAGAACTGAAAGAAGAGGTATATGTTCAGCAACCTCCCGGTTTTGAAAATCCCAAATATCCAAATCATGTATACAAGCTAGACAAATCACTGTATGGATTGAAACAAGCACCTCGAGCCTGGTATGATACTCTTTCAACATATCTTCTCAAAAAGGGCTTCCAACGAGGTACAATCGATAAAACTCTCTTTCTTGGTCGGGAAAAAGGTGATTTGCTTCTTGTTCAAATTTATGTTGATGACATAATATTTGGGTCTACTAATGAAAATTTGTGTAAGGAATTTGAAAGAATCATGACTAAAAAGTTTCAAATGAGTATGATGGGTGAGCTAACTTACTTTTTAGATCTTCAGATTAAGCAAACTGAAACTGGTATTTTTATCAATCAAGGAAAGTATATTTCTGAATTACTGACCAAGTTCAAATTCACTGAATGTTCAGTAATGAAAACACCCATAGTTCCCAAAACCAAGTTAACTGCTGATCTTGATGGAAAAGCTGTTGACTTGCCTACTTTTCGAGGGATGATTGGTTCTTTGCTTTATTTAACTGCTAGCAGACCTGATATCATGTTTTCTACATGTTTATGTGCCCGATTTCAAGCAAATCCAAAAGATTCTCATATGTCTGTTGTGTCGAGGATCTTCAGATATCTGAAGGGTACTCCTTATCTGTCAGGATCGGATATATATTATATCAAATAACAAGAACTAACTTTTGAATAACAAATCAAAATGAATAAAAGTTAATCTTTAACTATGATCACAATCAACTAAGAAGTTGCGGAATCACACTTAATTGATTAAAGAAGGTTTTGAACACAAGACAATCAATCAAACAGTAGTTTTATTAATCAACGAGAATGATTACAATAGCAAACTTCACCCCCAATCTAACTTATTATGTTAGACGAAGAACACAGATTGTTCTTAGGTTTCAACGAGAAACTTAGAGGCTTAGCACTATTCTGAAAGCAAATTACAACTTGAAGAATGAATGCAAAAACTTAATCAATGAGTACATACGTATTATAAATTCTAATCTATCATTTATACTCCTTGATCTTCCTTGATTTGCTGACAGTTAGGTAATCTTTTATCTTCTGAGATAATCTTGATGATCTTCAAAGTATTTCGAGATATCTTCAAAGATAGGGTTTTTCCATATTTAGCTCAACCGAAACTGTTTATTGAATATAACAGTTCTTGGTTCTTCTAACAGTCTTAAGCTTCAAGGTCTTCAAACAGTTGTAGTAGTTTGTACTAACAGTTCTGAACTCTATATAACAGCTTTGAAGTTCACAACAACTGTTGGTTACAACTGTCTTCACAATCTTCACTAACAGTTCTAAACTGTTTCTTCAACACTTCTTCTAACAGTTTTGAACTGTCTTCCATTAACAGTCTTAACAGTTTTGATATTTGCATGTATAACAGTTTCAATGACTTAGCCAATTTCCCAACATTATCTGGGTCTTTGGTACCCCAGAGACTCAGGTTTTGATCTAATGGGCTTTTCAGATTCAGATTATGCAGGTTGTCATTTGGACAGAAAAAGTACTACTGGTGGATGTCAATTGCTTGGACACAAATTAGTCAGCTGGCAAAGCAAGAAACAAAATTTCATTTCTTTATCTACCGCTGAAGCTGAATATATTTCAGCAGGGAGTTGTTGTGCTCAAATCTTGTAGATTCAGCATCAGCTTGCTGACTACGGTGTCTCACTTGTCAAGACTCCTATCTATTGTGATAACACCAGTGCCATAGCCATTTCAAACAATCATGTGCTTCATATGCGAACAAAACATATCGATGTTCGTCATCACTTCATCAGAGATCACATTGCTAAAAATGATATTGAGCTATACTTTGTTCCAACTGAACATCAATTAGCTGATATATTCACAAAAGATCTGGATGAAGCAAGATTCAATTATCTTGTCTCTGAACTTGGTATGCTGAACCTTTGACTCTGCTTATGTTAAACTGAAACATGGTGTACTGAACTCCTCATCTGAAAGTCTTCAGCTGACAGGTAAGTCTTCTTTTATCTTTTTGTTAATAAAATATTGGCTGGATTTATGTACATTTGGTTAACTCGATTTATCTTTATTTGGGGTAGCATTTATTACAGCCGTCATTTCATGTTCAGTCTCCATAACAAATAATGATTACTTCTTTTCTTTATCTATCCTTATTTATCTCTTTGTTAATCTCATCCGTTTCATTCTCACCTTCATTCATCATTTTCCCTCCCTTTCTTACTCTCTTTACTTCCTCTTTCTTCATGGAGATCACGTTCGTCGTTGTCAACCATCCATTCATGTATACCATCACCATTCATATCAACAACATTGGGCTTGGAGCAACAGTCCAAATCGTTGTTAATCTTCTTGATTAACCAACTTAGCGATCTTCTTTTGACATGGATGCACTATACAATCATCTTCTTTTGGCTATCTGACTTAGATCATTTTTGCTTTTATGCTTCATTGTAACTCTGTTGTTTGAATCTATCATATTAATGGATGATGTTCTTACATTGTGTTCTGTGTTCTTCTTTACATTTTGCTTATTTCACTTTATTTGCTTCAGATAAGTCAATGCAATTCTTAGTTATTCTCATTTAATGTTGTTTCACTGAAATACCATGATTAACAGCCTTTCAGTTCACAATCATTAATTGCTAATAATAAAAAATTATAAACATTCGCCACAATAAATTTCTTGCTTACAGCTTTTTAGTTATTTATATTTCTTTAAATAATATTCCTTTTGTTTAATGTTTTTTTAGTTTTAACTGTGGTTAGTTTTTGCGGTTTCATCCAACGGTTGAATATCAGTTAACTAGGACCCATTTTTTTTTTTTAAATCACCGTCTCTTTTCTCTATTCTCCGTTAACCGCTCTCTTTCTCTAAACCTATAAAACGCTCCATCCTCTTCTTCATTCTTCTCTCTACTGTTTCTCATTTCCTTCGACATACTTTTTCTTCTCTCAATCATCATGTCTCGTCCAGCAACCTTGTGTGTTCGTCTACCTACTGCAGTTGTCCCAATCATCTCCAATGATGAAATCGTTCACAAATCCAACAATATCTCTGTGTCACTCTCTCCTGTTCCTGCAAAATCCAAATTCTTCAATCTTATTAACTTTCTCCGCCGTTGCCCTCTTAACTATGCTTTGACCACCCAACTTCCCATGTTTAAAGAACATCTTTGTGAATTCTGGATGACAGCTACTGCCATCGATGAGACTTCTGACAACCCTAAAATCTCCTTCACTCTGCTGAACGGCAAGCACAAATGTCGTATTGATAAATACCTTCTTGCTAAAGCACTTCATCTTCCTACTGATGATGAGTCTCCCTGTGTTCCTTTCACGAAATCGGCAAAGGATCTTATTTCTGAATATCTGAAGCTACCAGCAACTTCCTTCATCAAAGGAAAAACCCTAGTCAGGAACAAGCTCCGAACCGTCTGCTGTAGTTTCTTCAGTATCCTTACCTTCTGTATGACTGCCAAAACTGGAGGAATGGATCAAGTGGCTGACAATGTGCTGAGTCTAGGTCATGCGCTGATGAACGATACAAAGGTAGACTATGCTTCCTTTGTCTTCAATCTTCTTCTCTCACTTGTCAAGATGAAGAAGAGAAATTCCCATATTCCTTTTCCCCGTTTTCTATCTTTGATGTTTCGACAATTGCTGCGACGATCACACTACTATTCAGCCAAGCATTCAGTTGAGTTATCTTCTCTTCCAAACTCTGTCTGGACCAGTACTGACTCTGCTGATCCCATACCACTCACTGAAGCCATGATGGACTATGCACGTATGGATGATTCTCCTGCTATTTCAGTCCGACCATCAACTTCTGCTGAAACTGTTGCACCACTTTCAAATTCAGAGGCAATTGACCAGCCTGTTGCTCCTTCAGCTGCACCAATTCCTGCTCCAAAGAAGAGAAAGCGTCGGCCTCTCAAGTTACCCGCTTCAGTCACTATTACTGACCTTGTGCCTACTTCACACGGTGTTTTTCTTCAGAAGACTTCTTCTGCAAAAGGGGCGTCTGATTCAAGTTCGTCTGATCAATCAACAAGACTGAAGCGTAACACTCTACCTTTTTCTCCTAATACATCTGAAACAACACCTGCTAACACTAATGTTCAGCCTACATCTGCTAATGAACCTCAAAGGAAAACACCTCGAATCCTTCATCACAAAAGTTCTTCAATTGGACGTTCAGCACCTTCTACAACAGCCAAGATGATCATTCTTGATCCAATTTCCACTGTAAGTCCTCTCTCCCCTACTCAAATTACTTCACTCGTATCACAGACCCTTAGTACTCTAGTCGACCCAAATAGTTTACTGGTCCACACAATTACTAGTGATGTATCGGCTCAATACCAGACCGAACCTGAAGCACAACTATCTCAGCCCGCACAAAGTTCAGTGGCACCAACTGAACTTCTTTGGTTTGCCTTTGCAACTAATGATGCATTTGTCAACCCATTTGTTAAAGTTGCTACAACCCCCTCTACCAATGACGAGTGTAAATCACCCTCACACTCTGAGGCTCCAAGAACCAATGATGTTGAGAAAATCACAACCTCAACTAAGGTTCTCACCACTTCAGTTGCAGCTCATCCCCCTGCTTCAGATGTCACCACTACTTCTAACGTTTCAGTATCACCAACTGAAACTACAGTTCAGCTACAATCCCTTGATAGATCAGTCGTCCCAACTGATCTTATAGATTTTACCAATACACATGATATCTCAGAATTCAAACCATCTGAGTCTGATGTATTTCACCTCCGTGATGAATCAGCCAAACCATCTGATTCTGAGAAACCCTCGACTTATGATGTTTCATAGGTTCCATATTCAGCACATGTCCAATGTCAACTTTGCTGATGAAATTAAACTTATTACTACGCTCTTTTTAAACAACTTCTTGACTATATTGCCAATGGTAATAAACGTTACGAGGATGTGTTATCTCAGCTTTCCTCCTCTCAGTCATCTCTATCTGAGTCTCTTTCATCCTTTCAAGCCACATTTCTGAAATCCTTCACTGACACTATCTCACAACTTCGAGACTCACTGAAAGCATATCCTTCCAAACGCTATATTCAGTCTTATCACAAAAAGGTAATTCGGAAAGACATGCAACGTCTGCTGTTAGCCACACTTAACAAACACATTGTTCCAAGATTACAAAGGATAGAAGCTGCTACAGTCTCCTCCTCAGCTTCTAAGGGGGAGAAAATTAGTCGGCTGAAACAAACAATTGAGGAATATTCAGTCATCAGAGATCAAAACGAAAAAGAAAGGGAAGAGCTACACAGACTCTTTGAGGAATCCATAAGTGAACCAGGAGATGAGAGCAACACAAAATTCTCTGAAAGGTCATCTCCTGAACATGATTTTAACTTGATGATTCAAACATCCCCTCAGAAAATCTTTCAACCTGAGACAGCCCTGATAATACACCCCAATGCACCTCATACTGCTGATTGTTCACTCTCTGCCTCTGAAACAAAGATAAATGTTGATGTTCTTAGTCCAAAGGAACTAACCTCCAACATTCTGAAACCAACTTACCTAGAGCAGATCCCGCTGATAATTCCAAAAACTGAGTTTACTTCAGTTATAAGTGAGAAAGCTACCTCACATATCAGAAATCCTGATAAAGGTAAAGGTATTGTAGATGGCTCTGAGATCGTGAAACCCAAGGCTATCAACACTGAAAAACTATTGATTGACAGTATGAAGGCTATTAGAAATCAGGTGTCCAACACAGGGGGAGGAAAGTCTGAACATCAGATCACTAAAGAAGAAGAAGTTGCTGCTTTTGGGATGACCTTGGAAGAATTCAGAATAGAAAAGGAGATAGCTAAAGAGAATGCTAGATTACAAAGCCTATCTGAAGCAGAAGCATTGAAGACAGCTGAACTTGAAGCTGAAAAACAAAAAGCTTCAAAGAAAATGTCTCCTCAGTCTCTTCAACTTGCTGTAGAACGAAGAGTTGAAGAGGAAAGGATCAAAAAGGAGAAAGCTAAACTGGTCAGAGAACAAAAAGAGAAGGAATGGTTTGAATCTAAATCGAATAGAGTTGATCCTGATCCAATCACAGCAGTCAGAGTCACCAAAGATAAACGTGGAATCATAGTGGAGATCGCAAGAAATAAAAATCGCCTCAAGGTTCAGTATGTCACCAATACCAACCTTACAAAATTCAGTCTGTCTGAATGGGTTGAAATTGGAAAGTGTCTGAACAAACTGAAACTAAAGGAACCGGTTAGAACAGTTAAGAGAAGGCTATCTTATCTACAAGAGTCATATGATCATCTGAAGAAACGTTTTCAAGCTACTGAAGGTGACTCTGAAAATCCAGAAAAAGATCAACCAACAAAGAAAAGAAGAAGAAAGTCTTCTAGGAGAACTGAAGAAGAAATCATAAAGTTTATGGCTGATGGCATTCTCCCAAACTGCAGGAATATGGATTGTTCAATTCCTCCAGGCTTCGTGTTCATTGATAAACAGGTCCTTGAAAATCCTAGAGGATTTTTCTTTAAAGATGCTTATGAAAGACCCAGATTTCAGAGATTATCAGAACTTGACAATGCTGACTGGTTGCATCTGAAGGCCATTTCATCCTTCTTCGACTCAAGGGATCCTGAAACAGCTGATATTCGACTGAAGATTGTAAAACTGTTTGAAGACAAGAAGCCTAGAGATCCTGAAACTGATATATGGGAAGAAAAGGTCAATGTTCTAGAAAGTACTCAAACTCACAAGCCTTCAAAGAGCTCTTAATTCTATATGTAACTTATCTTCTTGTTTTATGTATTGTTTTCTTTTCCCTTGTTTATCTAAAAAATTCAAAAACATTGAAAAATGAAAAGAATCAAAAAACAGTCAGTCTGGATCATGTATATATGAGTTCTTTTATGTAAATAGTTCTATTTGTTTATTCTTTTTAAATAATGATGGATTATAAACAAATAGGGGGAGATTTGTTAGTCTTGATTTGTTTACATTCCATCAGCGCTGAAGTTTTCAAAGAAGATTTCAGCAAAAGAAGCTATCTGAAGATTTACCTCATCAACTTAAATAATGTTCATCTGAAGGGCTGAAAGTTTCATCACTGAAACTTTCAGTCAAGGTTTACTGAAGTTTGTCTTCAGCAAATGGTCCCCTCGGTGACATCATCAACTGTCACTTTCAAGATGGTTTTGCATGAGGAAATCTGTTACTTCTCAGTATACAAGATTGTGACGTGTGTCACTATTTCAACGGCTAGGATTGATAAGGGAAATGTATAAATACTCTTCTCTTTGTTGAGAAGAGTGGGATTTTGCTTATTCTGTATGTTCAGATAGTAAGAGCTTTGTGCGTCTGTTTACTCTCAAGTTTGTCCTTGAGTTTTTCTTTGAATTTAAGAAGTTTGTTCTTCTTAAATTCCAGTCTGTAAGATTGTTATATCAATATTAACAACCTTAGACATTTCTCTCTGTTCTTATAATTACTTTTTCCGCACTTAATATTTCATTGAGTTAGTATTATTCATAATTTGGGAACAACAGTTACACTGTGTATTTGGACTGGCTTTTTGGATGAATTAAACACATGGTTAAATATGGTGGTGACACCTCATGTACTTTTGTGTCATAAGATCTTAATCAAATCATTCTTATTCCCAATCATTGAATACACAGTATAATAATACCTTTTAAGAATATTTATCTTGTATCCAAAATACGTATTTTCACTTTTGTCAATTTATAAATTTATATATATTCAAAACAGTTGGCAAAATGTTATAAAAACTTTGTTCCATAGATATATATCATTTCCACGCAGTATGGAACATTTTTATAAGTGAAAATATATGTTTGTTAAAAATGACATTTAAATAATATTTTTAATTATGATTGTATTTGTCATTTTTATTTTCACCCAACTTCATAATTTGACGATATAAAATTTGTAGTGTATGTTTTATCAGTGTTTGTTATCTTCGCAAATAAATATATTATTATTTTGCCAAACATATTATTTTCATATCAACATAGATCTATATTAATATTTTTTGTTTTATTTGATTATTAAAATTGCATCATCAAAACCAGATATATATTTAAATATTTAATCTATTGATTGCATTAACAATCTCCCCCTTTTTTATGATGAAAATTTTAATATAATCCAAGTTAATAATTCAATAATATGATATGGAAAAATAATAGGAGTGTAGATTCAAGAAGTTGACATTCCGTGATAAGCCTTGATTCTGCAACGTAGTTGACTTGTGAATGAAGCTTTATTCGAATCTTCTTGACTTGGTAGAAACTTGTAAAAAGTTGTATCCCCTTCACTTCCTCTATACTTGGATTCTTCTCCCCCTTTGGCATCATCAAAAAGGTGTGCACCCCTTTTTGGCATCTTGCTCTTGATATCACTTGTAGTGAACCAGTCTCATTTAAGAAGCCCCCCCCCTAAATATTGCTTGATTGCACTGAAATTTGCTCAAATATATTTTTCAAATTTTAATAGTAGAGGGTTAGTTGTAAAGATAATTTGTGAGATTTGAAAACCCTGTTTCCGTTTTTCTCGTGATGCTAGTCACTTTATCTCTCCATGATTGTATACAAATCCTCCCCCTCATTTTATGAGTAATAGATCCCCCTCACTTGATAATCATTTAATAGTTAATCCTCTCCCTCAAATTAGTAGCACCTTTTGTAAAGTTGTCATTATATATTTGGCTCCCCCTCAAACTATGAATATTTTGTAATTAGCTCCCCCTCAAATTGTGGTTTCTTTTACTTTTATAAGATTTTGTATTCTTTCAATATGCTCCCCTTATTGTATATTTTTTCCTCTTGGACAAAGTAAACTTTCCCTTTGGCATCATTGGATCATTCATGATTGCGCCTCCATATTTGGGTTGATCGTGCTCCCCCTTGTAATTTTTGTTGTGTCGGAAAAAGGATTGAGCTTGAGGTAAATGGCCGCACACGATTTGAATGATCGTGTCACTTTCTCGAGTCGTTTTAAAATATTTTCGTTATATTTCGACTTCCTCTTTTAAGCTGGTATTTTAGATATGATAAACACCAAAATAAATATCGTTACACTGTGTATTTGGACTGACTTTTTGGAGAATTAAACACATGGTTAAATATGGTGGTGACACCTCATGTACTTTTGTGTCATAAGATCTTAATCAAATCATTCTTATTCTCAATCATTTAATACACAGTATAATAATACCTTTTAAGGATATTTATCTTGTATCCAAAATACGTATTTTCACTTTTGTCAATTTATAAATTTATATATATTCAAAACAGTTGGCAAAATGTTATAAAAACTTTGTTCCATAGATAAATATCATTTCAACGCAGTATGGAATATTTTTATAAGTGAAAATATATGTTTGTTAAAAATGGCATCTAAATAATATTTTTAATTACGATTGTATTTGTCATTTTATTCTCACCCAACTTCATAGTTTGACGATATAAAATTTGCAGTGTATGTTTTATCAGTGTTTGTGATCTTCGCAAATTTATATATATATATTATTGTTGGTTTTCGTTGGCCATCTCACCCGCGCTGAGGAAGCGTGATAAAAATATGGTTTTGGGTAGAAAAACAAGATGCCAACAATACCCGTCAATGGTGGAACTCTACATATATGTATGCAACCAAAATAAAGAGATGGAATAGAAAATATACCATGCTCCAGCTTCTGAAATCTTCATGGTTGGGATGAACTCATAGTCACCAAGAGAACAACTCTTTATTGATAGTCCACTCCAAGTTTGTTCAATCCCCGAATGCTAGTAAACCAAGTTATGATCTTTAAGACTTGAAACCATTCCTTGGAACAACTCACAACCTCCATGAAATCACTTATGAACATCAAGTATTTCTGGATATACTCAAGAACAGCCAAGAACACTTAGAGAAAGTGGATGCAAGTGTTCTTGATGAGAGAGAGAAAATGTGCATGTATTCTTGGTCAAAAATGAATCAAGCTACAATACAAGATTTATCCAAGACTTTTATTGAGCCTCTCACATGTCATGACAGACCATTAAGTCGTCCATGGTAGTCCCGTTATAACAGCCAGTTACGGCTGCGTTAGAAAGCAAACCAATGTGATGCGAACACATGTTTCTCCGGTCTAAGGACGAAAATGATATTATCATCCTGATTTACTTTTGACAAGTACCATGAAGTAAATTCAAGTGTGGTTCGTCCAATCACTTGAAAGTATATTTCAAGTGCAGGCGAAGTGTTGCGTCCTTGTATTCAATCTAGCATTGTATACATGACCAACCTCTTCCCTCAGTCTTAGTTCAACCTTCCTTCCTCATGAAGAGTGACCGACTGTGGACTTATAGAATGCGTGCACATTCAAGGAAGTGTTAAAACATGCAAAGTTGGAACACAATAATGGTTTCTGAGTATATCCGCAACTTGCGTATTATCAAATCCCTATTTGATAATCGATACAAGCAGAAAGCACAATATTGCTTAATGTTCCCTACATAAGCATATCAAAATAAATTTAAGCTAAGTCTTTTGCAAAAAGATTTGCGTGTAAGCGCTAGTATGATAACCATCACTAGCTTACGATATTAGCTTAGTAATCGGATCCGCCACTATGCCATCCGTGCGTATTCTTATAATGAACATATCTCCATCCACAACTAAACCACTCATAAAGTGTTTGTTGGCGAGATTATAGTTCATTGTCCAAGTCTTTATATCTTCATTGTTTCGAAAGAACTCAATAAGATAAATGACGCTAAGGACTATGGTTATTGTGCAAAATCCATTGTTCCCTCATTGTCTCAAAAGATCTCAATAGGGTCAGCGATGCTTTGAGAACCATACTTACTAACAATTCCACACAAAATAGGATTACTTACTCCGATCAAAATTGGTAGTTATCCTTTTGTAGTTGGATTTCAAACTCCAAGCTAAATTGGTAGTTTATCCTCATTAGTATAGAAACTAGTACTAGAGTAATAAATTACTCTAAGTCTTCTATTACCATAAATCACCAAGAACATATTTCAATATTTCTTGTACTCCATAATCAATATTATAAATGTTATAATCATTATGGACGAATAATTCCTTAACTATGCTTTTAAACAAAGTTAGGACATTATCTCCAATATAATATACGTGCTAGACATACTAGTATATAATTACAACAAGGCTCCCACTAGCCCTGACATTCATATCGGTTTAATCTTACTCTTGAAAACTCAAACATATGATTTTCAAATCTAAGCAAAGACTCCAACCTTGAGATGCTTGTTTAAGTCCACGAGCGGACTTTTCTTGAGTTTGTAGACTTCAAAATAATACTCTTGATGTAAGAGACCTTCGGATAGTGTGATCTACACATCCTCAAAATAGATTCATGTTAAGGAACGTGGTCTTTATATCAATTTATCATAACCATGAAATGGTACTGATGTCTTTGAGTATTTGAGTGAACTTCAACATACCATTGGGAGAAAGTTTCATGATAATACCTTCCACTTGGTCAATCATCATGAAAAACCTTTCCAACCATGTGTTGGGAAATTAGCTAAGGCGTAAGACTGTTTAACATGCAAAGTTGAAACTATTAAAAGAGATTATGGAAAACAGTTGTGAACTGTTAGATGAAAATATGAAAACAGTTGTGAATAACAGTTGCTGTGGGCATTACAACTGTTAGTACAAAGTTCAGAACTGTTAGTTCAAAATTGTCACAACTGTTTGAAGACCTTGAAGCCGAAGACTGTTAGAAGAACCAGAACTGTTGCATCCAATGAACAGTTTCGGTTGAGCTAAATATGGAAAACCCTATCTTTGAAGATATCTCGAAATATTTGGAAGATCATCAAGATTATCTCAGAAGATAGAAGATTACCTAACTGTCAACAAATCAAGGAAGATCAAGGAGTATATAAATACTATATTAGAATTTATAATACGTACGTACTCATTGTTTAAGTTTTTGCATTCATTCTTCAAGTTGTAATTTGCTTTCAGAATAGTGCTAAGCCTCTAAGTTTCTCTTTGAAACCCAAGAACAATCTGTGTTCTTCGTCTAACATAATAAGTTAGATTGGGGGTGAAGTTTGCTATTGTAATCATTCTGGTTAATCAATAAAACTACTGTTTGATTGAATTGCTTTGTGTTCAAAACCTTCTTTAATCAATTAAGTATGATTCTGCAACTTCTTAGTTGATTGTGATCATAGTTAAAGATTAACTTTTATTCAACTCTGATTTGTTATTCAAAAGTTAGTTCTTGTTATTTGATATAATCTATATCCGATCCTGACAAGTGGTATCAGAGCCTTATCATTAAGGTTCCTTTGATCACCAGTTGAAGGTTTTGCTTCAATCTTGATTTGTTCTTTAAAACTGTTTTCAAATTACTTTGTTTCAATGGATTCTGGTGGATCTTCTGATAACAATGGATCTGGGTCAAACATTCGTGTTCTCATGCTCAAACCAACTGATTTTGAGATGTGGAACCTGAGAATCAAGCAGCATGTCCAATTAATGGACTATGCTGTTTGGGAAATCATTGAAACTGTTCCCACTACTCCTGTTGATCTAGATGAGACTGGAAAACCAAAGAAGAAGCCACCACCAAAGACAGATGCTGAAAAGAAGGAGAGAATGATTGAGATGAAAGCTCTCAGCATCCTCCAGATTGCAATTCCCAATGAGTATCAACATCAATTCAAGAAATTTGATGATGCTCATGAACTTTGGAATGCTCTGGAAAAGAGGTTTGCTGGGAATGCTAGCTCTAAGAGAAACCAAAGAGATCTCCTTAAACAAGCCTATGAGAACTTCACCAGTGGAAAGAATGAGAGCATCACCCAAATCTTTGATAGGTTTTATAAACTGGTAAGCCAACTAGAGAGTGCTAAGGTTAGACTTGATCAAGATGAGATAAATAGAAAGTTTCTTAGGTCTCTAGGTGATGAATGGACTGTGTTTGCTGCACAATGGAGGACTAAGGATTCCCTTAAAGACATAGAGTTAGATGACCTCTATAATAGTTTGATAGTGTTTGAGGGAGAGATAGAGGGAAAAAGAAAAACTGTTGTCCCTAGCCACAATGCTGCTCTTCTGTCATCCTCAGGTATGGAATCAAACCATTCATTAACTAACTCTATTGATAGTTGTGCAGGTACTAGTTCTGCTGTTGGACTAGATGTGAATACTCCAGATGTTGTGCTTGAAGCTTTTCTTGCCAGCCATGCACATTCAACCCTCACCAATGAGGATCTTGAACAAGTGCACCCTGATGATCTTGAGGAGATGGATCTCAAATGGCAGATGGCCATGCTTACTGTTAGAGCCAAGAGGTTCATCAAAAGGACTGGAAGGCAAAACATGAATTTCAGAGCTAATGGCAAGGCTGGATTTGACAAGTCAAAGGTGAGATGCTTCAAATGTCAACAGCTTGGCCACTTTGCAAGAGAGTGCAGATCTGGTGGACAAGTCCAGAATCAAGGTCAGAGGCCAACTCAGAATCAAACCTCCTCAGTATTGGTCTCACAAGAAGGCCATGGGTTTGATTGGAGTGATCAAGCAGAAGAGGCTACAAACAACAAAGCTTTGATGGCATTGACTGACTCCTCCATCAAGTTGGATTCACCAGAATCTGAGGACATTCAGGTATCTTCTAAACTATGTCCTGGTGAATGTAGAGCTATTGTTAAAAGGTTTAGAGAGCACAATAAGAAAATGTGTGTTGCTCTAAGCAAAATGGAGGAGAGGAGATATGAATCAAGTGCAGTCATTGAAAGCTTTGAAAAGAAAATAAAAGATTATCAAGCCAATGAACTGCAAATGGATTATGATAGAAAATATCATAAGTGGGAAAAAGAGCAGCTTCAAGAGGAGATTGATAGTCTGAAAAAGAAGCTAAGTGAGAAGGAAAGTAAGGTTGATGAGTTAACCAAGAAGTTGGAGGGTGTTGATATTGATCTGAGCATGTTCAAGGCAACAAATCTGAAACTTGAAACCTTGTTACAATCACAAATCAGAGACAAGGTGAAAACTGGTTTAGGATATAAGCAGACCCCACCTCCATACAATCACAACTACATAACTCCCATGTCTGATGTAGCTGATAGGTATGTTAATGAATCATTACCAGAGGAACTGAAGTCAGCTAATCCACAATTTGAAAGTGATGAGGAAGGAGTTGTGTATGCAGTGAGTGATGATAAGAATGAGGGAGTTGTGAAGAAGGATGAAGTTATTCCATATGAAAATCACATTTGTTGTGAGCTCATTCCCACAAAATCATCTTTACAACCTATGGTGTTTGTAAAAGCATCCACTGAACCCCTCACCAATGAGCCAAAACTGACCAAAGTTGTTCATTCTATAAGCAGTTCCACAACTGTTACAAACAGTCCCCACCTTTACACTAACAGTCCCAAAAGGAACCCAAACAGTTCTAACCCAAACAGCTCAACTGTTAGTGTTAAGTCAAAAGGAAAAGTGAAGGTTGATGAAGTTGTAGTTGGAAAGCCCAAGAAGGAGGCTGCAAAAGCACAGACTAAACCCAGATCTGTAAAAAGGCATACTAAAATGCCAGCATGCACATGCCAAAAGCATGGTGTACAAAAGTTTCCTCAGTCAGCACCTGTTAGAGGAAATCAAAGAAATAGGAACCAGTTCTGGTCACAAAGAACTGGTTTGCCTATTGTGAAAGGTAAAAAGTGCCATATATGTGGGAGATCCAATCACTTGGCTCAAGATTGTTATTATAACCCACAGCTGTATAGCACCAAAAAACCAAGTTTCAAAAGGCAAAATAACAGTTCTAAAACTGTTAAGTCAAAGCAGATTAACAGTTCTAAAACTGCTAAGCCAAAACAGGCTAATAGTTCTACAACTGTTACATCCAAACCAACTACTAGTTCCACCACTGTTTTATCAAAACCAAAAACTGTTGGTCTGGCTTGGGTGAAACTGCAGAAACAAACAGTTTCTGAAGAGGGTAAAACAGGTACTCAAATTGCAAAACAGAATAAGTCACATGATGACTCAACTGTTTTACCATCTACAACAACTGTTTGCTCAAAGGTCTCAACTGTTAATCACAACATGTAGGACCGTGGGGGTTCTAAACTAAAACACCCTAATGCTAGGACTGATCTAGGATGAGAAATAGTGCGGAATATCTATTTCCCAAACCTCCTAAGGATTCTAAGATCTGCTTAGGTGTCCGGCACACAGTTAACACGAAGAACACACAGAGTAGGACGAAGAACAACTCTAAGAACTCACACAGAATGCTTAAGGCTGCCCTTGGATTCGAGATTAACACTAAGTTCGCGATTACCGAGGTTAAACGTACGATTAAGAAGGCTCACTAAGGCTTAAGGTCTATTTCCGGTAGCTATATGCGGTTACGGACGATTACCTCACGATTTCCCGTTGATTACTCGATTACTCCTGCGCTAATATGAGGTTAATACATATTTATAGTATGGAATTTCCACTACGCACGTAATGCATCACACTTCGCATGAAGTGAATCCAGTACGCACGTACCGGGTGTTTTAATAATAATTAATTAAACATTAATTGTCTACCTCACCACGCACGTAGTGAGCTCCACTACGCACGTAGTGAGCTTCATCACGCACGTGATGACCTTCACACATATTTAAACTTCCAAACACAAATCAACACATGACTAAGTACTTGCTTAAGACAAACATAAGTAACCACTTAGAATGTATAAACATGCAAACCATTAATCAAAACACATTTGAATTAACATTTCAAGTAAACATGTATGTATTGGATTGATAAAAACTAGGGATTTACAATTATGCACCAACAAACTCCCCTTAAGACCTAGTTCTATCAACAAAAATTGCACTAAGCAAAATACACAAAGAAACAAAAGCGACAATCTATCTATTACAAAATTGTAGACTTGACTTCATCAGATCCAGCATAGATGTCGAATGCAAAACAAACTCGAACGACTTTTTGAAATTGCAATGCCAAATCCATATACTGATTTTTGTAGAGGATTGGATTGTAGTACAAAACAGTAATGTCGTCCTTCCCAAAAATTTTAATCCACATAGGATCAAATACTTTAACCGTTTCTCCACCAGACATGTCATCATCCAATACAATCACTGCCTCAGTTGTTTTCTCGTTAAAGTACCACCATTTAAACCTTGCGCTCCACCCAGTAGGCATGGTTCTCAACGGTAACTTTTTCATACAACGAGGAGCTTTGCAGTTAAGCACTTTGAGCTTTCTTCCTGTCAGTGGATCAATCTTAGTTGGATGGCTCTTGACACCTGGCACATAAGGCTTTAAGTTTTTCCATCCAAATCGAGCCTCACGCTTCACCAGCGTCTCAAACCATTTTGCCATGCTGTGATCGTCACAATTTAAAAGGGACAGACGAGCAAGTTGTCGGATATCATAAAACGGTAACGTTTGAATATCATTTGCTCTCTGGAAGTACTCAACTCCCCTTTCCCTCTTAATTGCATAAACGTTAAATTCAGGCACATAGCACCAACCAACTATTTCACCATCAGTCTTTTTACCAAGAGTTTGATAAAACTTTGAATATTCTGGTGAGCTTGCAGCCTTTTTCTCCTTTCCTGCCTGACGCTCAAGATAGCGTTGAAACTTCTTTCTTCTTGCCTCTCTTTCTTCTTTCTTAGACTTACGATTACCTAGATATTTGTCTAAGTCGAAATCAACAGTTGTTTGTTCTCTCGCTTCAGCTCGTCTATTGATTTCCTCAGCATTAGCTTTTTTAAAGAGATCTACAAGGTCAGGCAGGTTATCGTCCTTTTGTTGGCCAGGATAGTGCTGATCTGTTTCATCCTCAATCTCTATGTCATCGGTATCAAACACCGGTTCCTGTTCTGCTTGAGGTGGTGGCACAAATCTTTGATCCACCTCTTCTAGAATTACGTCCTCGACAGGAATCTGCAGCAGTTCGGCAATTTGTTCTTTAGTCAAGAATGGAAGTATTTCTCCTTCCTCTGCATCATACTCATTTTGAGAAACAATTTGCCCTTGGACACTCAGCAGACGAGACGATTGAGGAATCTCATCTTTCAACGGCTGAACAATTAAAGGATCTTCACACAGAAATAAGAAACCATAAACATGTGTAAGTTGAAAACAAACATTTCATTTCAAAATAAACATTTAAATACATATGATTGTTTCAATTCTATACATGATAACTAAATAGTTACAAAGTCACATAGACTAAAAATCAACCTTGTTCATCTCCTGAGTATGCCCCAGCTGGTTCAGACTTGGCAAACTCCTTCAGCTTTAGCACCTCTTCGTCTTGCTTTTCCACGTGTGCCTTCAGCCTCTTGAACTCTTGAGTGTATTCAATTAAGATCCTTTCCATGGTCTCATTCTTTTTCTCCAACTCAATTATTTTCAAATCTCTCTCTTCATCCCTTTTCACCAAGCTCTCTATTTGCACATCTTTCTCCACATCTCTTTTCAACAAATCCTCAATCTGTGCATCTTTCTCAACCATTTTCTGTTTCACTTCCTCTAGCTCCAGCTTCCTTTCTTTCTCGTCTTTAATCATATCTAGCACGTAGCTTTGGAGCTTGCTCAGACTTTCTTCGACGGCTATATTTGGTAGCTGAGAACCAGTTTGAGACGGTCCTGCAGCACCTTGAGCAGCGGTAGTGACTGGAGCGGCTGTTACTGTGGAGGGTTTGACAATAATCTCTGCAGAAGCAACTAGCGGTTTGAACTTGTAAACTTTCTTCTTCTTTTTCTCAGGCTCATCTACTGCAGCCTTTTCCTTCCTTTTTCTAGTCAACTCATCCTCATCTTCCTCGAAAAAGTCATCAACATTCATATCATCCAAGCTTGCGGGGATAGCCTCTCCCCCAGTGGGATCACGAGCCTCTTGGCTCTGAACTTCAGGTTCCTCATCCTCATCGTCAGACACTATTTCAATATTTTCAACCTGAGATGTTGAGCCCTCGTTTCTCCATAGATGTTTTCTTTCTGGAGCTTGATAATCTTTGTTTCCCAGGTGGCAGATTTATCTTCTTTTCGGAGGAACTGAGGTGCCTATGTATCTGCTCATTTGTCGCACTGTCTGATCATTCATATGTTTCAACTTGATTCGATCCCCATCTTCTTTTACCAACCCCTCAACTTGGGCATCAATCACTATCTGAATAAACCTAGGATACATCAAGAACTGCCCCTCCTTCTTGGACAAGTTTTCCTTTAGGCAGTTGAAAATAACCCTTGAGATGTTGAATTTAACATTTAGCACAAGCGCCACAAACAAATGAGAGAACGTTTGATTTAGCTGATCATGGCCAGTTCTCCGTGGCCCCAAACAATGAGATATAACATGCATCAAGTAGCGATACGGAGGGTAGAATTTTGTTTTGTATACAGATTAATTTCTAATTTCACCGGTGTATCCACACCTCAGCAGACAGCCCTTCACCCGGCAGACGTTCAAAGAGGTTGGATCGGTGATATCATCTCCAAGCTCGAGCAGCTCATTTAATATCCCTTCAGAAACAAACACGGGTTGTTCTTTCACCACCCCTTTAATCCCACTCATATCTTCATCATAAACGGCAGTTCTCCAGAACTCTAGTTGATGTGATGTGTAAGCAGTGCATGTAGTTGTGATTGCTGTATAGATTCTCGACCTCATCAAATAATCAATGATCTCATCACAATCCCTGGTCAATTTATTCTTAGTCACAAAGGCCCGAATATTGTGCATGTCACTTGCTTTAAGATCCGCCTTTGCCTTACTGCCAGATGCAATCCCAGTGATGTTTTGAGTCGAGGAGCTTCCAATTTGTGCAGGTTCCATTGTTTAAATTCTGTGGAATAAAAATTATGCTCATTATAATGAAACATCCAACAATTTCAACACACAGCTAAAATATGAAGATTAAAAATTAAACGTTCATTTCGAAAATTTGAAGTTTTCACCACGCGCGCAATGACCATCATTACGCACGTGATGAAAGGTCTTCGTGCGAAGTGGTTTGACGTAACAAAACTTTAATTTATTTAAACCATGATGCACTTCGCACGTGATGCACACAGATCGCACGAAGTGGAGTTCACTTCGTGCGGCCGAAACTCATCAAGTTCATCGTCTTCATTACTGAGTTCGTGCGAGATGGAATAATTTCGTGCGAAATAACCTTCACTTCGCACGACTAACAATCAAGCTTCAAGAACAGTTCGTCGCAACTTTTAACTTAAAACCCTTGATTTATGATGTTTTTGTTTCGATTTAGTGATTAAAGATCATCTAATTAAGTCCTTGAACGTTCCTTTTCACTTACATCTAACAAATTAACACATTACGATCACTTGTAATCCGGTTTTAAAGTTTTTAGTCTTTCACACATAAAATCGATTATAACTCGAGATCCAACCGTTGGATTAAAGCGAAAAACATACCAAAATGATCACAACACAAAGGCGAATCACACGAATGAAACGAATAACTCTTTCAACACAAAAGTCAGAATCAAAATCGAGAGAGAATGGAGTGTACTGTAGAAAGTATGAGCGCGTAATGAAGTATACGCACGGAATAGGCTTATATACTCCCCTACACTTCGTGCGAAGTGCTTTCACTTCGCGTGTTGTTACCCGAAGTGTACATCCGAAGTGACTCTTCATTTCGCACGTGATGACCTTCACATCGTGCAAAATGGGATTCACTTCGCCTCTTGATCCTTGACCGCGGAGTATGCATACACAACGCACGATTTATCACACAGTTCGTGCGAGGTGTTCTTACTTCGTGCGAATTGAATTTCTCACATAAAGTTAGAATTTTTCTTGATGATCCTGTACTCAGCACACAACGGTTAGTAACTTCAATGCAAAACAAAAGCTTTTAAGCACACGAAAACACAAGAAACTATGTATAAAAGAAATAAACACACCAAAAGAGATAAGAACACACCAAAAAATCTTTTTGTATTTTTCTGATTAAAGAAACTTAAAATGCAGACTGTTAACAAATTAAATCCTAAAAACTAAGAGACAGAAATGAAAACACTAAAGAGATTTGCAAAAATTTAAATTACTGAAATTAAATCTTTTTGTGAGAAGGTTCCAAGATGGAATCAGTACCAGCACATCTATACTTAGTTATCATTCATTTCAGAACCTTAGGCACAAATATACTCCCTCAATTTCTGTCTGTCAATCTAACTTTCCTCAGATAATGACAGATTTGATTTCAGCATTTTCTGATTATCTAGAACTGAGTACATGGTTAAGACTATCTCTTTTAAAATCTCACAGTGTTTCGATTCATTCAGTCGGTTGCACAACTTGAGTACACAACCACCATGCTTATGTGCTTTGTGATTTTGTCAACGCATTTTATGCTCTTTGACATGGAGGTCAATTTTTCACCGCTTTTGATAATTTCTATTGAGCTTTTGTCACTGCATTTTATGCTCTTTGACAATTCAACACTAATAGATCTTTCTGTTGAGCTTTTGTCACTGCATTTTATGCTCTTTGACAATTCAACACTAATAGATCAAAGTATCTATTTCTTTTGACATCTCAGATTGGGGTCAATTTTTCACTCTCTTTTTACATTTTGCTCATTGTCATCTAAGCACATTTGGCATGGTAACAGGTGTGTGCACCAGACTAAGTTAGTCTCAACTGTTATTGACTTGTAGACTTGGAATGTCTCGATAGTTTGAATCTTTGATGGATTTCCACATGCATAACCACTTATCAGCCTAGACTCTCATCATATGCCTTACACGCCATCTGTTTCTTATCTGATTTGACTCAAATTTTCAGACAGTTTTCTCAAGAATATGTACATGCCTTCAGTCCTAATTTTACTAGACATACTTTGTATTGAAAGCTAGTGTACCATCATTTTCCATTTGAGTTGGATCAACTTCTCAGTTTTGTTTTTCTGTTTTTTTTTTTTTTATGTTTTCTGATTTTTTTTGTATTTTCTATGTTTTTCTGATTTTTTTTGTATTTTCTATGTTTATCTGATTTTTTTGTATTTTCTATGTTGCACCTATCTCCCCCTAAAGTACTAAAGAAACTAAAAACTAAGAAAATAGAAACGTAAAGACACATAGAAAATAAACTGAAGTCACACAGACAAGGACACTATGTCGCATCATCGGGGACAACCTCACACTTGGTTTTCATCCCGTTTTCATTCACTAAGAACAAAAACCTGGGTACCCTGCACAAAAAGTAAAAAGTTACTTAGCATTAGGAACCCATGCCAGAATGGTCATGGGTTTTCCATCTTCTCCAACAATTGGCATGTTAATCCAAATACCAGTAGCTTTGAAGTCTACATTGGTATCTGGACTATTTGACATTTTAGATTCGGGTTTATTGGACCATCTTAAATCTTGATGAGGAGAAGCCTTGTGATAAACACTAAAAGTGTTAATCACCTTATGAAGTGATTCCTTCCCTTTTCTACAAACCTCGGGACCTTTGGGTTTAACAGAAGTTTCCCCAACAGTCCTTTTGAGCTGATGAGGGGCAGTTGATTTTTGATTATTTTGATTAAACGTTTTATTTTTCTGAAAATTTTCATAAAAATCAACTTTCCCCTTGCAGCTCTGTTGTTGCTGATCACACTCATAACTGAGGTGACCAGGTCTCCTGCACACATAACAAATCCTGGTTGATTGATGTTTTGCAGGATTATGTGGCACTTTTTGCTCAACTTGACATTTTGACTCTACTCCTAAACCACATTGTTTTGGAAAAATTTTAACTTCTTCATAAGGACGGGTTGCAGGAGACTTTGCACCCTCCTTTTCTATGGTTCGGAGTGCTGCTTGCACATTTTTCATTAACGTGCCTTGTCCAGAAGAATTACCTAGAAGTTTTCTCATACCAGATTCAGGCTTTTCTTCTTGTTTGACTTCTTTCTTCTGAGGCTCACCAACTTTCCCTTTTAACTTTAACTCAGATGTTGAGGTTGATGCAACAAATTGATCAACCTTAGGAGGAAGTTGGTCAGCTTCAGAAAAGACATCTGTTTTCACCAATTGGTTCAAAACTGGTGGCGGACATTTAGTGTATGCCTTTTTGTCTTTCTCTGAATCGGAACCTTGAGGTCTCCGGTCGATTATGTGCTCAAATAGATAAGATGAAGTTGAATAACTTTTTAGTTTCTGATTGAGAGTCTCATAATCTACCTTAGAACTAGCAAGGTCTCGCTTCAGTGTATCTATCTGATTGATGTAGAAAACTATGGCATCCTGTTTGTTTAGCAATGCTACCTCTAGTTCTCTAATCTGTTTGTTTCGGCTTTCAATTTTATCTTTTAGTGTCTTTTCCCTACCTTTAATGATTGAATTTTCATGCAATTTAGAGGTAAGATCACTGACTTGAGATTTCAAAGATAAAATATTTTGCACATAGTCATTGCACGAAGCACAAGGAATGCCAGAATTGTTACTTACCTTTGAATCAGCAGGTTTGCCAGTCATGCACGCCTTAAGATCTTCTGATTTAGTTTGAACAATCACTGGCGTTGGTTCGGCAGCTGGCACTGAAACTGGTTTGACCTTGTACTCATCAGTAGGCATCACTGAGTCTTCCTTACTGGCAACAAATTCATCATCAGCTTCCTGCACACTATCTGCTTCAGATTGTGAATCATCATTCAAATCTTGAACACTGGCCAGGTTGGTCTCAGCAACTTCAAAAGCATCATTATCTTGATAATGTACTGACCAGTCTATCCCCTCATCTTTCTGAACAACTACCATTGCCTTAGATGATCCCTCATGAGATGTTTCAGCTTTCTTTGGGGTAGTGGAAGTTGATGATTTTCCAGGAGATGTCCTGAATGGATACTTGGGTTCTGAGTTCTTTGGCTTTTCACATTCTCTTGCAAAATGACCCTTTTCTCCACAGTTGTAGCAGGTTACAGCTGATTTGTCGAAGCCCAGCTTTGTATCCTTAATTGCTGTAATCTGCATCACAGTTCTCTTGACCAAGGCCTTTGCTCTCCTTACCAGATTAGCATAGGACCATAGAATGTCCTGTCTTTCCATTTCATCGTTGTCTATCTAGTCATAATCTTCCTGAGTCAGGTAGGCATTTCCGATTTTACCCTTTAGCAGATCATCATATGATGTGACCAAAGCACTAAGCATCCCCCTATGCTCCTTTACTTCTTCAGTGCTGCCATGCTTGAAATGCTCAGTGTTTAAGGCAGGCATAGACGTTTTGCTTGAAGGAGCAGAATATGGTGGTCCACTTGTAGTTTCAGGAGCAGACTTGCTTGAAGAACAAATGTTAGATGTAAAGGTTGTCTGCAATGGAGCATTTGATGAAGTGACTGGAGAAGCAATGGGTCCAGTACAGTATAATGAGGGATTTTGCACATAGCTGCTCAATCTGTCCAGATTTTGCTCCTCCTGTTCATGCTCTTTCAGCTTAGTAATGAAGTCATTCAGATCCATGCCCTCAAAACCTTCACCATTTTTAAGAATCATAATGAACGGCCTCCAGCTTTTGGGTAGTGCCTTGGATAAAGTCTCTACTTGTTGTCTTTCTGAGATCTGCACCCCCAAACTATCCATTTCACTGAGAAGATGGTTGTATCTGTTGATCAGATCTGGAAGCTTTTCATTCACGTATGAGGTGAAATGGTCAAACTCCTTTCTCAACTGTGAGGCCTTGAGCTCTTTCAGAGATGCATTCCCCTCGTTCCTCTTTTGAAGCGCATTCCACAAGGAACGTGACGTTCTATACCGTCGGAACTGGTGGAAGATCTCATTAGGAATGGCTTGGATCAAATAAGAGTAGGCTTTCTTCTTAGCATCATAAGCCTTCCTCTGATCGTCACTCATCTGATCATAGGGAACTTAGATATTCCCTTCACCTTTAGGCACGACATAATCAGCAGAAATGGCCCGGTGCAACCGTGGATCAACCCCATCGATAAATATTTCAAAACGTGGTTTCCAGAATGGGTAATCTTCCATGGTTAGCAGTCTAGGTACTTTATTTATCCCGCCTTGTTCATTGTCCATTATTAAGTTACTTAATGCAGTTATAGTTTGTTTGGCAGCCATAGCACTCATGTCAGACATTTTAACAAACACAAGCTCACACTGACTAAGGTACGCACGGAGTAGGTTCTCAATACACACGAGATGACCACACACTACGCACGAACCTAAAGGCTAGGAAAACTGTCACACAGACTCAGGTACGCACGGAATGGAAATTTAGTACGCACGAAATGAATTCAGTACGTACGTGTTGGAAAACTTGTTTGACAATAAAATATTTAACACAAAGATTTAATACGAGCGAAGTGTGAATCACTACGCACGGGTTGATGACACACTACGCACGGACAGACACACAAGCTACCGAAGATTCTAGAGTACCAACGACCCACTACGCACGCGCTGAAAATCAATACACACGTAATGCGAGTCACTTCGCACGGCTAACATTCAACAGTTTAGACCTTTTAACGTAAAAACTTAAATTTTTTGACCCAAAAATGCCCTGTTGACGATAATACGCATGAAGAAACACTTAGACAACGACAAAACGAAAGCACCTAAATGATCAAAACGACACCTAGATCACGAAACCTAAGGAAAAGTGATCAATCAAAGCACAAGGCTCTGATACCACTTTGTAGGACCGTGGGGGTTCTAAACTAAAACACCCTAATGCTAGGACTGATCTAGGATGAGAAATAGTGCGGAATATCTATTTCCCAAACCTCCTAAGGATTCTAAGATCTGCTTAGGTGTCCGGCACACAGTTAACACGAAGAACACACAGAGTAGGACGAAGAACTACTCTAAGAACTCACACAGAATGCTTAAGGCTGTCCTTGGATTCGAGATTAACACTAAGTTCGCGATTACCGAGGTTAAATGTACGATTACGAAGGCTCACTAAGGCTTAAGGTCTATTTCCGGTAGTTATATGCGGTTACGGACTATTACCTCACGATTTCCCGTTGATTACTCGATTACTCCTGCGCTAATATGAGGTTAATACATATTTATAGTATGGAATTTCCACTACGCACGTAATGCATCACACTTCGCATGAAGTGAATCCAGTACGCACGTACCGGGTGTTTTAATAATAATTAATTAAACATTAATCGTCTACCTCACCACGCACGTAGTGAGCTCCACTACGCACGTAGTGAGCTTCATCACGCACATGATGACCTTCACACATATTTAAACTTCCAAACACAAATCAACACATGACTAAGTACTTGCTTAAGACAAACATAAGTAACCACTTAGAATGTATAAACATGCAAACCATTAATCAAAACACATTTGAATTAACATTTCAAGTAAACATGTACGTATTGGATTGATAAGAACTAGGGATTTACAATTATGCACCAACACAACAGTTGGGAACCACATGTTCTTACAAAGTATTCATCACACAAATTAGAGAAATCTAATTTGGATGAAATCAAAAAGAACCAAACTCTGTTTAAGTATTATGACTTGAATGGTGTACCCAAGACCTGCATAGCCTGGGTACTTCCTGCTACTAACTGATTTTATTTGTGCAGAGCATTCATAGGGCCAATCATGGATCTATCTAGCATGTGGATAGTGGATGCTCAAGGCACATGACTGGAAATCCACATTGTTTGAAGGATTTCAGAAGCATCAATGGTGGATTTGTAGCATTTGGAGGAAATGCTAAGGGAGGAAAAATCACAGGTAAAGGAGTTGTTGAGGCAGGTACACTTACATTTAATGATGTTTTCTTTGTTGAACAACTTAAGTCCAATTTGTAAAGTGTATCTCAAATCTGTGACAATGGAAACAAACTTTTGTTTACAGATTCAGAATGCATTATCCTATCAAAAGATTTTTAACTAAATGAGAAGGATGTTCTTTTGAGAACACCTAGAAAGGATAATGTATACTGTCTAGATACACAAAAGATTGCTAAACAGAATGTGTTAAGTTTTTTACTCTCAAAGGCATCTCATGATGAGTCTGCCATTTGGCATAGAAGGATGTGTCACATGAACTTTAAAACCATGAATGTGTTAGTTAAAAACAATCTGGTAAGGGGTTTGCCACAAAAGGAATTCTCATGTGATGATCATTGTGTAGCCTGTCTCAAAGGCAAGCAACACAAAACTTCTTATAAGACCAAAGAAGTTTCTTCCATTACTGCACCTTTACAACTTTTGCATATGGATCTTTTTGGTCCAACATCTGTGGTCAGCATAGGTAAGAAAGCCTAATGTTTAGTTGTAGTTGATGATTTCACCAGATTTACATGGGTTCAATTTCTTAGAACTAAAGATGAAACTACTGAGTTAGTTAAGTCTCTTATTCTTAGGATTGAGAATCAATCTAATTTGAAGGTGAAAGTCATTCGATCTGACAATGGTTCTGAATTTAAGAACTATGAGCTAAACAGTTTTTGTGAAAGTAAAGGTATTGAAAGACAGTTTAGTGCCCCTAGGACTCCCCAACAGAATGGAGTTGCTGAGAGAAGGAATAGGACTTTGATAGAGGCTGCTAGATCCATGTTAGCTGATTCTAGGCTCCCAATGACATTCTGGGCAGAAGCAGTGAACACTGCCTGCTATGTTCAGAATATAGTACAAGTAGTCAAGTCCAAAGGGAAAACTCCTTATGAGTTGTTCCTCAAGAGAAAACCTTTAATCAACTTCTTCAAACCATTTGGCTGTCCTTGCACTATCCTTAATAGCAAATCACAATTAGGCAAGTTTGAGAGTAAGGCTGAAGAAGGTTTCTTTGTAGGATACTCCACTCAAAGTAAAGCTTATAGAGTATTTAACAATGTCACTAGAATCATAGAAGAGAGTATGAATGTCTCTTTCAATGAGAATAGGATCAATATTGCAGGTAATGGGCCTGATTGGTTATTTGATATTGATGCATTGTCTAAATCTCTTTCTTTTGAGTATTCTACTGAAACAGCTGCAGGTACCTCGACAACTGTTGGTGAAAATCAACAAACAGTCTCCAACAGTTCAAACAGTTTTGAAACTGTTAGCTCAAAACCAACAACTGTTGGTTCAAACAAAGTTACTGAAGACTTTGTTGTGATTCCTATGCTTCAACAAGAGTTTTCCAATGCTGTTGATCCATTGATTGATGCTAAATCTTCCAAAGACATGGATTCTCATGATCCTCAACAACACACTGACTATGCATCTCAAACAGTTGCTGATCAAGTGTGTGATACTGCTGGAAATTCAAGTGAATGTGAGATTGATTTGTCTAATCTAGGGAATGAACTGACTGAAGAAAACATTCCTACATCAAGAGTTCACAATAATCATCCAATATCACAAATAATTGGTGATCCAACCACTTCTATCAGAACAAGGAACATGCTGCAAAATGAAAACAGTGGTGTGGATCTTGCCCAATTTGATGTGAATGCCTGCTTTCTATCTCAAATAGAACCAAAGAAAGCAGTTGAAGCATTGAAAGACCCTTCATGGGTGGAAGCAATGCAAGAGGAGCTCTTACAATTTCAAATTCAGCAAGTTTGGAAGTTGGTTGAGCTTCCAAGAGGCAAAAGAGCAATTGGCACCAAATGGGTGTTCAGAAACAAGAAAGATGAAAGAGGGATTGTAATCAAGAACAAGGCAAGACTGGTTGCACAGGGCTATACACAAGAGGAAGGAATAGACTATGATGATGTCTTTACACCTGTTGCAAGGATTGAAGCCATTAGACTATTTCTTGCCTTTGCAAGCTTCAAAGGATTTAAGGTGTATCAAATGGATGTCAAGTCTGCATTTCTCTATGGAACTATTGATGAGGAGGTATATGTGTGTCAACCCCCTGGCTTTGAAGACTCAAAGTACCCTGACAGGGTATATAGGTTGGATAAAGCTCTATATGGACTACATCAAGCTCCTAGAGCTTGGTATGAGACATTATCATCCTACCTTCTTGAGAATGGTTTTAAGAGAGGCACAATTGACAAAACATTGTTTACTAAGATTGTTAAAACAGAGATTTTGCTTGTGCAAATCTATGTTGATGATATAATCTTTGGATCCACTGATGACAGCCTGTGCAAAGAAATTGAAGTCATTATGCACAAAAGATTTCAGATGAGTTCCATGGGTGAACTCACATTTTTCTTGGGATTACAAGTGAAACAGAAGCCCTCTGGTATCTTTCTAAGCCAATCTAAGTATGTCAAAGACATATTGGACAAGTTTGGCTATCAAGATGTGAAACTGGCAAGCACTCATATGGAAACACACAAACAGTTGGGAGCAGACTCTGAGGGGGAGGATGTAGACATACATCTATATAGGTCAATGATAGGTTCATTAATGTATTTAACTACTTCTAGACCTGATATAATGTTTGCTGTGTGTGTTTGTGCCAGATTTCAATGCAGTCCGAAGATGTCACACTTGTTTGCTGTGAAGAGGATTTTTAGATACCTCAAAGGCCAACCAAAATTGGGACTTTGGTATCCTAAAGATTCACCTTTTGATTTGGTGGCATATTCTGATAGTGACTATGGTGGAGCCAATGTGGACAGAAAATCAACCTCTGGAGGATGTCAATTCTTTGGATCAAGGCTGGTTTCATGGCAATGCAAGAAACAAACAAATGTTTCAACTTCAACAGCTGAGGCTGAATATGTTGCTGCCTCAAGCTGCTGTTCACAGGTTCTATGGATCCAGAATCAGCTTCTGGATTATGGTTCATCTTTCTTAAATACACCTATTTATGTTGATAACACCAGTGCTATTAGCATAGTTAATAATCCAGTGAAGCATTCTAAAACCAAGCACATTGAAATCAGATTTCACTTCATAAGAGACTGCAATGAAAAGAAATTAATCCAAGTTATGAAAATCCATACTGATGATCAATTAGCTGATCTGTTCACTAAAGCATTTGATGTGAGCAGATTCAACTTTTTGATCTCAAACATTGGAATGATTAACTTGGACTAACAGTTGTTCATTACTCAATGTTTTTCACACTAACAGTTTGCAACTGTTAGTATTGTTATCTAACTGTAGGACCGGCTGGGGGACGGGGTTATAAACTAAACTAAAACACCCTAATGCTAGGACTGATCTAGGATGAGAAATAGCGCGGAATTCTATTTCCCAAACCTCCTAAGGATACTATGATCTGCTTAGGTGTCCGGCACACAGAAACACACACAGAAAGAGTAGAAGAACAAACACACAGTACTCACACAGAGATTCCTAGGCTGCCCTTGGTTTTCGTATTTACCACTTAGATTTCGGTTTTCGAGGGCTAGTTTGCGTTAAACAAGGCTTAAGGTCGTAAAGGTCGAGTTTCGTGGCTCACTATATGAATATGCGAATTAAGCACTATTTATAGGCCCAGACTAGTCACTACGTGCGAAGTGCCAGTCACTACGCACGTAGTGACCTCAATTCGCACGAAATGGATGTGTTATTTAATCCATGTTGATCAACATCCTCACCACGTGCGAAGTGGTACTCACTACGCACGTAGTGAGGTCATTTCGTGCGTGGTGAACCTGATCACCAAAGTGGTGATTTTTCCACGCAGACTTAAACTTCCAAACTCACACCAACACATGGTTAAGTACTTGTAAGCTTAAGATAATCACATAGAATCACTAAGAATATATACACATGCAAACAATTAATCAAAACACATTTGAATTAATATTTCATGTATATACTTTATTGATACGAACTAGGGATTCATAAAATATGCACCAACATACTCCCCCTAAGACCTAGTTCTATCAATAACCATTTCACTAAGTAAACATTCACAAAGTAAAGTTCACTAAGCAAAAAATTCACACAGTAAATTTCATACAGCAGAATTTTAAACAAATACCTTTCGTCATGCCCTTACCTGCACTACGCACGATGTGAGCTGTAACTCGTGCTTAGTGGGGTTCCATCTCACATGTAATGAGTTTCTCATCTGTGAACCTTAATTACTGTTAGTACTGCATTCAGCAATAAACTGTCAGTAACTTCAAGATCACTTATAGACATTTAAGCAAAACACATCAAAGAAGGAAATGTAAACAGAACAAACTCCCCCTAATCAAAACACTAAGAATGATTAAGAACATACTAGAACTCTTTTTGTATTTTTCTAAACAGAAACAGGATAAAAATGCAAACATAAGAAATTATAAATAAAGAAAATAGACATACCAAAAGAAATAAGAAACACACCAAAAATCTTTTTGTATTTTTCTGATTATAAAGAAAATGAAAATGCAGAAGTAAACTATTAACAAATTAAATCCTAAAGAACAGAAATTAAAATACTAAGAAAATTGCAGGAATAAAATTACTGAAATTAAATCTTTTTGTGAGAAGGTTCCAAGATGGAATCAGTACCAGCACATCTATACTTAGTAGTCATTTATTTCAGAACCTTGGACATAAACATATTCTCTCAAACTCTGTCTGTCAACCTAACTTTCCTCAGATAATGACAGATTTTGTTTCAACATTTTCAGATTATCTAGACTGGATACACGGTTAAGGCTATCTCTTTCAAAGTCTCACAGTATATTGATTTACTTAGTAGTTTGCACAACTTGGTTACCTAGACTACCATGCTTGTGTGATTTTGTTAATTTGTCAACGCATTTTATGCTCTTTGACATGGAGGTCAATTTTTCACCTCACTTGACATTTTTCTTGCTGAGCTTGTGTCAATGCATTTTATGCTCTTTGACAATTTAACATTTAGATCGATAAGTCTAAATTCTTTTGACATAAACAAGGTTTGGGGTCAATTTTTCACCCTCTTTTAGCTCAATGTCATTTATCACATTTGGCATGGTAACAGATGTGTGCATCAAACTAAGCTAGTCTCAACTGTTTTTGACCTATAGACTTGGAATGTCTCGATAGCTTAAATCTTATGAGATTTTCACAGCATAACCATCTATCTGTCTAGACTTTCCTTATATGTCTTACACACTATCTGTTTCTTATCTGATTCAGCTATGTTTTCAGACATTTTTCTCAGGATTATGTACATGCCTTCAGTCCTAATTTTACTAGACGTACTTTGTATTGAAAGCCAGTGTACCATCATTTTCCATTTGAGTTGGATCAACTTCTCATTTTTGTTTTTCTGATTTTTTTTGTATTTTCTAAGTTTTCTGAACTATCTCCCCCTAAAATACTAAAGAAACTAAAAACTAAGAAAATAGAGATGCAACGACACAGAAAATAAGCACAAAGAAAATAAAATGATAAAGACACACAGTCATAGAAACCTTAACCTGGACTATTTCAGTTGACACCCTTCACTTAGAAGAATGAGTTAGACAACATTAGGAACCCAAGCCCGGATGGTCATGGGTTTCCCGTCTTCTCCAACCACTGGAAGTTTCATCCATGTTCCAGTCTTGATGATCCTGTCACTTGATTCCTTGGACATTTGAACACACAGTTTGTTAGTCCACTTAGGAATCCTTTGATGCTGAACAGGAAGAGTTGAGTTTTGATGGTTTTTAAGAAACGTTTTATTTTCTTGCAAAATCTCAACTTTCTTGTTACAGCTTTGATGTGTCTTCTGATCACACTTGTAACTGAGGTGACCAGGTCTTCTGCACACATAGCAGACCATTTCTGGGTATTGCTTCACAGAGCCTTTCGTTACCTTTTGAGGACGATACCCTAACCCTTGATGTTTGGGTAGTTGTTTGACCTCTTGGTATGGACGGGTATCAGGAGACTTAATACCCTCATTTTCAAATTTCCGAAGTGCATCATGGATACGATGCATCAACGGACCTTGCACATAGGAACTGTCCAACAGTTCTCTAATGCCTGGTTCAGCCTTTTTGGTAACCTCTTGCTGAACCTCATTCTTCTGAGGCTTACCCACATCCTCATGTAACGTTAAATCCTCATTTGAGGTTGATGCAGAAGATTCATCAACCTTTGTGAGTAGTGGGTCAGCTTCATAATGGACATCATCGTTCACCAGTTGATTTAACACTGGTGGTGGACATTTTGAATATACATTTTTGTCCTTTTCTGAATCGGTACCTTGACCTCTCTGATCGATTATGTACTCAAAAAGATAAGAAGACGTGGAATAGCTTTTGAGTTTTTGACTCAGAGTCTCATAATCGACCTTTGAGGTAGCAAGGTCCCGTTTCAGCTTATCGATTTCGTTTATGTAAAACACGATAGCATCTTGTTTATTTAACAGAGCCACACCTAGTTCATTAACCTGTTTACCTAGACTTTCATTCTTTTCTTTTAATTGATTTTCTCTTCCTTTGATCAACAGGTTATTATCTAACTTAGATGTGAGATCTGAAATAGTAGACTTTAAGAACACTATCTGTTTTACATATTCATCACACGAACCACAAGGTAATCCAAAGGTACATACCTGATCCGCAGACGGTTGACCACAGCTGCACACCTTTTGATTTGACTCTTTGGCACGGACATTCACTGGTGTCTCTTCTGCAGCTGGTGTCGAGGCTGGTTCATCATCATTGCTGGCACCTGATTCTTCTTCACTTGAATAGCTTTCGGTCTCGGATGAAGAATCTTCGTTCAACACATGAACGTTCGCCAAGTTGATGTCAGCATCAGCATTCCCGAACTGTACAGACCAATCCACTCCCTCATCTCTTTGAACAACTGCCATAGCCTTCGTCGGTGTTGGAGTTGCTTCAGATTTTATGGTTGTGGAGGTAGATGATCTGCTGCCAGAACCAGTTTTGAATGGATACCTCGGTCCCGAATTCTTCGGCTTTTCACATTCACGCGCGAAGTGACCCTTTTCACCACAGTTATAGCAGGTCACAGCAGATTTATCAAAGCCGAGTTTGGTATCCTTGGTTGCTGATATTGACTTTCCCGTTCTTCGCTCATAAGATTTTGCCCTTCTCACTAAGTTGGCATACGACCAGAGGATATCTTGTCTCTCCATCTCATCCTCGTCGATCTGGTCATAGTCCTCTTGAGTCATATGAGCATTACCAATCTTCCCCTTCAGTAGATCATCATAAGAGGAGACTAGTGCACTTAGCATGCCCATATGTGTCTTAACCTCATCTGTACTCCCATACTTGAAGTGTTCGACATTAAGTCCGGAGGAAGATGCAGTATAGGATGGCCCAGAGGATGAAGCATCAGAGGTAGATCTGCCCGATTCATTCACGTTGATCACATAGGCAGACTGTAGGGGGGCATGTGACGAGGTGGACGACGAAACAGGTGTTCCGGAGTAGTAGAGTGAGGGGTTCTGTTGATAACTAGACATAGAATCCAGATTTAGTTCCTCCTGCTCCTGCTCCTTCAACTTGGTGATGAAGTCATTTAGGTCCATCCCGACAAAACCGTTACCATTCTTCAGAATCATGATGAATGGCCTCCAACTCTTTGGCAAAGCTTTCGCCAAGATCTCTACTTGCTGCTTTTCTGGAACAGTGACACCCAGACTGTCCAGTTCACTAAGAAGGTGGTTGTATCTTGTAATAAGGGAAAGAATCTTCTCATCTCTTGTAGCCATGAAATGGTCTAATTCCTTCCTTAATTGACTTGCTTTTAGTTCCTTTAGAGCAGCGTTTCCCTCGTTCCTTTTCTCAAGGGCTCTCCATAGACTGTAAGAAGTTCGATATCTTCTAAACTGGTGGAAGATCTCGTTGGGAATCGCCTGAATTAGTTGAGCATAGGCCTTCTTATCGGCATTGTAACTGGTCTGCTGTTCGACAGTCATCTTATCGTAAGGGGTTTCAATGTTTCCCTCCCCTTTCGGAACCATATACTCAACGTTCATGGCTCGTCGCAATCTACAGTCAACCCCATCCAAAAATATCTCAAATCTGGGCTTCCACATAGGATAGTCCTCCATGATTAGCAGTTTCGGTACTTTGTTGGCGCTACCCATTTCAGTTTCAAGAAGAAGGTTGTTTAAGGCAGTGGTTTGTTTAGAAGCCATTTAGATTGACTTTGAGAACCAAGGCAGCAAGCACACAGAGAAAAAAAAAAATTTTTGAGAGACCACACAGAAAGCACGGATTAAAGTTTGATTAGAAAGATCACACAGGACAGGACAGAAATGCACAACGCACGAAGACCGAAAAAAAAATTTATACTCTTTTTTTTTTTTTTTTTTTTTTTAAGAAAAAGAAGGTTCTAGACGCACACAGCAACTACGCACGCACCACAAGCACTTCGTGCGGACTGCGAGCACCACGCACGCAGTGAGGACATACCACGCACGGATTGGCGAACAGTCACTACGCTGGGGGACGGGGTTATAAACTAAACTAAAACACCCTAATGCTAGGACTGATCTAGGATGAGAAATAGCGCGGAATTCTATTTCCCAAACCTCCTAAGGATACTATGATCTGCTTAGGTGTCCGGCACACAGAAACACACACAGAAAGAGTAGAAGAACAAACACACAGTACTCACACAGAGATTCCTAGGCTGCCCTTGGTTTTCGTATTTACCACTTAGATTTCGGTTTTCGAGGGCTAGTTTGCGTTAAACGAGGCTTAAGGTCGTAAAGGTCGAGTTTCGTGGCTCACTATATGAATATGCGAATTAAGCACTATTTATAGGCCCAGACTAGTCACTACGTGCGAAGTGCCAGTCACTACGCACGTAGTGACCTCAATTCGCACGAAATGGATGTGTTATTTAATCCATGTTGATCAACATCCTCACCACGTGCGAAGTGGTACTCACTACGCACGTAGTGAGGTCATTTCGTGCGTGGTGAACCTGATCACCAAAGTGGTGATTTTTCCACGCAGACTTAAACTTCCAAACTCACACCAACACATGGTTAAGTACTTGTAAGCTTAAGATAATCACATAGAATCACTAAGAATATATACACATGCAAACAATTAATCAAAACACATTTGAATTAATATTTCATGTATATACTTTATTGATACGAACTAGGGATTCATAAAATATGCACCAACACTAACAACTGTTGCTTTTAAGTGTTCAGGGAAGAGTAGAAGTGCAAATCCCAAACCAGTTTTGGAATATCTGGTTGCCTGTCCCACAAACAGTTTTCAAACCCGTGAATGTCCTTGATATGTGGTAAAGGTAAAATATTTTATTGAGAACAGTTCCAGACTGATAAAGGTAAGTCACTTTATTTTGTAGTGTTGTGAATGGACATGACAAATCAGAGGCATGCTAAATTATTGACCAATTCACAACCACAAGTTTGTCTATAAATTAGCTTGCATACATTATTCACAAATCACACCTACATTTGCATTCCTAAGAGCAAAATTTTCTTTGCAAATGGCTACTAACTTCTTTCTCATAAACTTCAAAGAAATTAATGTTAATCAAAGTTATGTAACCATCCCTGCCCCATTTGTTAGAATGCATGAGCTTTGGAAATACTCATCTTGTGTTCTTGAGATACATGATGATCGAGATGTGTTCACCTTGACCCAGACCCACGTAGGCCAAATAAAATGACTGATCATATTCGTATAAGAGGTGATTTTGAAAACTTCACTCTCTTCCACGAGTTGCCTACCAACTGATGTTTAAGGTTCGACTTGAACCTGGAAGGCACTACAGGCTCAGTAGTATGGTTCAATGTTCGAAGAAATGATGCTGATGATGACGTTCTAGCCTCGGATGATGATGCAGTGGAGGTCATTGTAATCGATGACTAATTCCAATGCACGTCATGGTCTTAGATGATGATGAATTTGCAGTACTCATCATCATCATCCGAGTCTAATGGAAGCCAAAACCATTAGAGACAAACAACCGTTAGAGAAAGAGATGGGTGTAGAAATCGAAGTCATAAAAGACTGAATTTCGTTGACCCTTGCACAATTAGATAAACAGTACAAACAATGGCTTGTGAAAATGCATGTACTTTGTAGTTCATATGTGTTAAACATGAATAAAATGCATATTTTGTTGATGACTGTGTTGGCTAATGGTTTGTTTATGATGAATCAGCTTATGATGAGTGTATGAGCTAAGTTTTGTTGACAGTTGCACATTTTTTTAACAGTTGTTTGAAATACTACTAACAGTTTTCAACTGTTAGCATATGGCCTGCACAACTGTTAGGCAAAATCCATGTGCATCTGAGGAGGAGAAACTCGTCCAATAACAGTTGTACTTTCTAACAAAAACAGTCTTCAACTGTTAGTGTGTAGAATGCACAACTGTTAGTCCAAAATCATGATCTTCGAAAAGGGAGTTATTTCTAAATAACAGTTGTTACATCTTATGAAAACAGTTCTCCAACTGTTAGCTTTATTTTTGTTCGTCAACTGTTAAGTTACTAAAGGGTGTTTTGGTCTTTGCAGAATTTTGAGGATGTTTGAATTGCATTGAATATTTGAAACATATATAAGGAAATTCCCTCCTCACCAGTTCATTCACTCGTTCTAAACTTAAATCACACGCAAACCCTAAATCCTAACTCTCGAACTCGAAATGGCTCCCCTTCCATTCGTCAAAGAGCACAACATGATCGCCTTCCTTGCCAAACCCGATAATCTGCATGTCTTTCATGACATGATCGATTATCTCTCAATGTCCAACATTCACAATGCTCTTACTGTTAATCCCACCATATATACCTCGCATGTCGACCAGTTTTGGAAAAATGCAACTGTGCGAGAGGAAAATGGAGTTCAATGGATTGACTCCAAGATAGACGGCACTGAGGTTGCTATCTCTGAAAACATCATTCGTCAATCTCTGCAACTGAATGATGTCAATGGTGAGTATTCTGACTCGGTTTCACTTGAATATTTATACACTGAGTTAGTAAAACTGGGATATGAGGGCCCTAGGGGAAAGGGCACCTTCTACAAAGGGCAGTTTTGCGCACACTGGAAGTTCATGATCCATACTCTCCAGCAGTGCATTAGCCCTAAGAGAACAGGCTGGAATGAGTTTGGGAGCAACATTGCTCTCGCACTCATCTGTCTAGCAAACAATAGATGCTTCAATTTTTCAAAACTAATCTTTAATGGAATGGTAAAGCATCTCGGGACCAAATATGGTCTCTTTTTTATGTACCCCAGGTTTGTGCAAATTTTCTTAAACTTTTTGATGCCAAACCTTAAAATACACAAGAGGGTCATTATTCCCTCTGCTCATGTGGCTTCCACATTGAGCAAATTGTTGATTAATGGCAAGAATTTTTCTGGTGCCATAACTCCACCACTCTCTGCAATGGTGGAGTTCTTGTCAAGAAACAGGGCTGCTAGTGTTGAGCATGAAGCCCAACATATTGCTACACCACCAACACTAGAACCAACAGCCCATGATACTCAAAATCCCCTCTCTGCTACTTTTGAAATAGCTACAACAAAAGCCCCCACTCTTAAAACATTTCAAAAGAAGAGGAAAAGAACTGTTGGTGCTCCTTCCACCACAGTTCATGAACCTGAAACTGTAAGCCATGCACAGGTGCATTCACCTGTGCAGAATACCCAAAGGGAACCCCTTGTGCTGTCTCCCATGCACAATGAGGAGGTGATCACTCCTTTAGAGGGTGATCATATGGTTTTTGAGGCTGACACTACTGTTTTATCCGCAAGGGATGAACAGGACAGTATTAACATAACTAAGACCTCAACCATGGCAACAGAAACTGATCAAACAGCTTCTGTAAATCCCCAGTACCAAGAAAAGAGGGGTACTGGTGTGGAATCTCAATTGAGTGAACCACCAGTTTTATCTTTCAATGATATGTTAACAGTGGCAACACTGGCTGACATTGAGGCTAGAATGCAACACCAAGCATTGACGAATTCCAACTTTGCACCTTTCTTTGATGCATACGTGCAACTCAAAAAAGAAGATTGCCTTACAAAACAAAAGGATTCTTCAACAAGACCAGCAAATCAACGTTTTGACCAACAGTTTGAAGCATGCTAATGAGGTGCTAAAGCTACATGATCAAGTACTACAACATTTGACAGCTGCTGCAAGACCCCCTTCAACTGTTCCAATCAAAGAGGGGGAGAGTTCATTACCAACAATTGCTGAAGTGCCAGAACAAACAGCTGCAGTGGATGAACTAACAGTTGCACCTAGTGAATCAACAGTTGAAGAGAAATTATCAGCGGTGGATAGAGTGCTGATCAATACGATAATTTTGTTTGGTGATTACCCAACAACTGAGGTTTACAAGACATGGCCCAAGGTGAAACAAGAGTATTTGGTGAAAGTGGGTGCTCAGATGCTGAACTGCAATGAATTCCAAATGAGACAAAAGATTGATGATGGATGGCTTGAGGGCAAATGTGCAAAGTTAAAACCTATTAAGCCAAAGCCTGGATTCAAAGGGATTCATATTGTAGAAAAGGTTGTTGAAAAGGCAGTGCAAGAGGTAGAAGGAAAGGGCAAAGATATTGTTGTTGAGCTACCAAAGCTAAAATTAACAAAAGAACAACAAGAAGAAAGGGATTTTGAATGTGCTCAGAGGTTGGCTGGTGATCTTCAACAACAAGAACAGACTGATTTTGAAATAGCAAAGAAGCTAGCCGATGAGTTCACAAAAGAGATTGATGAGGAAGAGAAAGCAAAGAAAGCTGATAAGGGAGTGAAAAGAAAAAGAATTGTAAAGAAGAAAACAGTTTTACCTCCTCCCAAGTCACAAGTGGAAAAAGCAAAAGCTGAAATGGTTCAAACAATCATTCAAGACCAACTGAGAACTGAACTAGAAACAGGGATTGATAAATTGGTAAAAGAACAGTTGGGTCAAAAATCCCATATCACAGAATGGAGATTTGAGGTGTTAAGAGAGGACACTGGAAAGACAGGTGTAACTGTGGTCAGAGAAGGGTTGATGGAAAGTTACTCTAATTTCTTTCAATTGGTAAATAATTGTACAAGGAGAGATCTTGAAGAAATGTATGTATATAGGGTTAATCATTTTGCAAATACTGAGGAGATTGCGATAAAAGTTTTGATGAGACATCTAACAAGCATATGTCGTCCAAAGGAGATTATGCAAGTTTTGATTGCTGATGAGGCTTTTCCTATCAAGTCAGTAAAAGTGTATGTTAAAGCTGGAGTGTACCATATGGTGATGGCTAACACTAAACAACAATGGTTTGCTTTGGAGTTCATAGAGCACAATAAAGTCAAGCTTCAGTATATGCTAAAAGCAAAATTCTATGGATCAGATAGAATAAAAGATGATTTGTTCAAGAGATTAAAAGAAAGACTGGCATGAGTCAAGTCTATGTAAGTTTTCTCTCAATTTTGATTGTAACAGTTTACTTTGCATAAATATATGGAATTCATTCTTTGCTTATGCGTAATTTGTCTGTGATTGAACCCTATGATCGAAAGAACTTAAAGACTTTGATCAATTCTTTAAGTTAGGGGGAGATTATTGGGAAATTAGCTAAGGCATTAAGACTGTTTAACATGCAAAGTTGAAACTGTTAGAAGAGATTATGGAAAACAGTTGTGAACTGTTAGATGAAAATATGAAAACAGTTGTGAATAACAGTTGTTGTGGGCATTACAACTGTTAGTACAAAGTTCAGAACTGTTAGTTCAAAATTGTCACAACTGTTTGAAGACCTTGAAGCCGAAGACTGTTAGAAGAACCAGAACTGTTGCATCCAATGAACAGTTTCGGTTGAGCTAAATATGGAACACCCTATCTTTGAAGATATCTCGAAATATTTGGAAGATCATCAAGATTATCTCAGAAGATAGAAGATTACCTAACTGTCAACAAATCAAGGAAGATCAAGGAGTATATAAATACTAGATTAGAATTTATAATACGTACGTACTCATTGTTTAAGTTTTTGCATTCATTCTTCAAGTTGTAATTTGCTTTCAGAATAGTGCTAAGCCTCTAAGTTTCTCTTTGAAACCCAAGAACAATCTGTGTTCTTCGTCTAACATAATAAGTTAGATTGGGGGTGAAGTTTGCTATTGTAATCATTCTGGTTAATCAATAAAACTACTGTTTGATTGAATTGATTTGTGTTCAAAACCTTCTTTAATCAATTAAGTGTGATTCCGCAACTTCTTAGTTGATTGTGATCATAGTTAAAGATTAACTTTTATTCAACTCTGATTTGTTATTCAAAACTTAGTTCTTGTTATTTGATATAATCTATATCCGATCCTGACACCATGCAGTATTTGAAGTTGTCTATACAACTACTTCTGACATATCTACTGAGAGAAAGTTTCTAGATGATACCATCCACTAGGTCAATCATCAAGAAAACCTTTCCTATCAGTCGGTATTCAAATTTGTAAATCTGTCCATGCTGGTTTCTTGTTTCTAGGAACCATGTACACCTTTAGGTTTCCCTTAGATAATGCAAATTCAAAATTTCGTTTGACTCGTGCTAAGCTCGACGTCATCCAAGAATTTTAATTTGTACCATCCATCAAGATAGTAGGTGTTGGTTTAAACAAGTCCCATATATGGATTGCATCTCTCTTTCATTGCCTTTTCCCTCATAGCAAACTCTAGGTCCATTATGCTTCCGGTATTTATGTGTTTTCTTTTAGATATAGTGATCTATATCTATCTTATCATGTGAAGACATATACCAGTCCAAAAGGAAATGACTTTTGTCAGGTTCTCCAGCATTGCTATGCTGAGTTTCAATCATTTCTGATTGAGTGCTAGTGCCAGCATCAGGTTCTTGTTAGATTATATGCAGAGATAGATAACATGTATCATCGTGTCCAATACTATGTGACACTAAAGGATCACACTGCTACACACCCAATTAGAACCTTTTGGATTTTATCTAGTTGTGTATCACAGTAATTAATAGTTTAATTAATTATTGAGAAAGAAAAATAATAATAGTTATTTATTATTTAAAGAGGAGAAATTAATATTTAGTTTAATATTAACAGGACCGGTTAATTAATAGTTATTAATTAATTAGAAAGGTCAAGGGGTATTTTCTGTAATTGATTAATAGTTTAATTAAAGCTGGGCTTTAATTAAACGGGCTTGGGCCTAATAAAGGTTTATTATATATAAACCTTATTTAGCTTTAATCAAACAATAAGTTAATTACAAGGCTTAAATTAGACACCCTAAAGGCTCTCCCCCCTCTCTCTCTCTCTCTCTCTTATCGGCGGCCGAACACCCCCCCTCCCCTTGGGGTCGATCGCCCGCGGCGATACACACACATACGGATCATGTTTTTTATTCGAAGGTTTAACCCTTTAGGCGGTCTAGCAGCCAGTTCGAGGTGGTGCAGTAGCGGTGGATAACCTGCAGCAATCTAGAGTTGAAGTTAAAAGTTCTTTTGGTTTGCTCAAAGGTATATCTTTTAATCCTCTACTTGTTTTTAGTTTCTGTACGAGTTAGATGAGATCACTGGAGGGGATTTTTATTCCGCTGTGCATGTTTATAATATGTTTTTATACACTACAAAACCCTTCAGTTCTTCCATTCAAGGTTAACTTTAACTTCTACAGACATCCATAGATACTAGTTTCCATTTAAGGAAACATGTCCTTGAAGTAACAAACATTTTGTTCTTTAAGGTTTGTCAAACAAATATCCCATGGTCTCGGTAGAATACTTAATGGAGTAACACCTCTAGATTCTAGGTTCCCTTACCTCACGTTTAAAATGTAGGTTTGGACAATTCATACTTTGAGATGAACAAGCAAAGATGCTCTTTCTAGTTTCATCCTCTAAGGTGTAATCTTAACCGTCTTTGTTGGTATAATATTAATAACATAGCCCGCCACTACTTTAGTATATCCCAAACATTTGGATACTAAAGTCCTACTCATCAATTATCGGTCCATATCAAGAATGTCCGATTCCTCCACTAAGATGACCCCATTTCACAATGTGTCCTAGGAGGAGTTAATTGTGAGACAATCTCATAATTCATTTGATGGTTATAAGATTTAGAACATACTTACTCCATCTACAAGTTCACACAAGGATTAACTCATGCTAAGCTAGACAATCAACCTTTGTGTAACTAGATTCAAGTATCATTTGTTCTTTATCTATATTCATCAGGCACTTCGTCATGGTGTGTATTGAACACCTCTAAGGTTTCAAATACTTATCTATAAAATAGATATAACCATATCTTTTACCATCATTGGTAAAGATAACGAAGTATTTGGAGTTATTCCTTATGATTTGCTTGAATAGTCTATACACAAGTGTGTACTAAATTCAACAAGTTATCATTCCTCTCACATGCATAAGTGAAGGATGCGTAAGTCGTCTAGCCCGATAAACAAGATTTGTTCTCATCATGTGACCCGTGGTCAAACGATTCCAAATTCCTAACCGCCGGAGTTTGGTGATACAATTCTTGTTTATATGGTTAGATTGATTACATCATAAGGGTAACTTATCCAAATCATTCATGATTATTTTATTACTTCTTAAGCAAGCGCTTATTATAAATGCCATGACATGTATAAAATTTGAAACATATACATGAATCAATAATATACATCGTATACCAAGGCATAATAGATATATTCTTTTTAGTCACGCAGGACATAAACAAATATCTATTTGAAGTAATATATTAGCTGAATGGATAGACAAGTTTTAAACTTTCAATCCTCTCAATAGAAACAACTCATTGTTTTTCCATTTGAGGTCCAGCTCTCCATGTCAGATGTTTCTACTTCTCTTTAATACTTTCACTTTGAAGCAAATAAATTTGCAACAAACGTGAATGTAATAGCTAGCGTTCAAAATACCTAGCCTTTAGAAGTAGAAAAGCAATGGAGTTAAATCATGAATGCACCCGAAGTCGAAGAATTAATTCTTCAAAGAGTTCTTCGTTGGCCATCTCACCCGCGCAGCGTAAGCGTGATAAAAACATGGTTTAGGGTAGAAAAACAAGATACCAACAATACCCGTCAATGGTGGAACTCTACATATATGTATGAAACCAAAATAAAGAGATGGAATAGAAAATATACCATGCTCCAGCTTCTGAAATCTTCATGGTTGGGATGAACTCATAGTCATCAAGATATTGATAGACCACTCCAAGTTTGTTCGATCCCCGAATGCTAGTAAGCCAAGTTATGATCTTCAAGACTTGAAACCATTCCTTGGAACAACTCACAACCTCCATGAAATCACTTATGAACATAAAGTATTTCTGGATATACTCAAGAACAGCCAAGAACACTTAGAGAAAGTGGATGCAAGTGTTCTTGATGAGAGAGAGAAAATGTGCATGTATTCTTGGTCAAAAATGAATCAAGCTACAATACAAGACTTATCCAAGACTTTTATTGAGCCTCTCACATGTCATGACAGACCATTAAGTCATCCATGGTAGTCCCAAGAAGCCCCAGTAATGTCAAGCATTGAGCCAAGCAAAACATTAAATATCAAGATTCTGTCAGACCATTTCCGCGCCGCGGCCCTAAGGCTCCGCGCCGCGGAGTGCTTGCGGCCGCAAGCATATTGTCACATATGCCTTGCGGCCGTAAGGCCTATTTTCCAGTTTTCAGCTTCTCTCGTTTCTTGTTGCGTGCTGTCGGGATCAATCATTGGTGTGCGACCCAATAGTCTCGTGTATCATCAGTAGCATTACTAATCTACGCGTGTCAGTGGGCATATAATCCAACAATTATTATTTTGCCAAACATATTATTTTCATATCAACTTGGATTTATAATAATATTTTTCTTTTATTTGATTAATAAAATTGCATCATCAAAAGCAGATATATATTTAAATATTTAATCTCTTGATTGCACTAACAATGAGAAGCCGTAGCCTTTAAACTTGGCTATATGAGTGAAGTTATGAGTAAAAAGATAAATAGAATGCTTTTATAAGATAAACATTTCATATATATATATATATATATATATATATATATATATATATATATATATATATATATATATATATATATATATATATATATATATATATTATGCAAAATTTCAAACGTGAACAGTTTTTCGTACGAGAACCACTTTGAGCCGTCCAATTCCCCCTCCAAAGTCATTGTCCACCCATGAATTCATCACATGCACTCTGCCACACTTGATTCCCCCATGCTCCACATCTATGAATTCCACTTTATCAAATTAACGGCTAAGATTGGTTCTCGCAGTTCTCTTACGAAAAACAGTTCTCGTTTGAATCGTCCTCTATATATAATATATATATGGTGCGGTTCAAACGAGAACTGTTTTTCGTACGAGAACTGCGAGAACCGTTTCTGGCCAATCATTTATTTTCATGTCTTTTTTATTTAATTTAAATAGGAAAGGGTAGTATGGACATTTTTATATTTTCCCCACCTTTTTAAAACTAATATATCCATCAAACGGAAAGGTGTTAAATTACGAAATAAATATCAAATTAACGACAAAATTTTTGCTCTTTCATTTGAGACAGATCTTGCTATAATTTTTTGGAAATAAAATGTCACGTTTGTTGGGTCTTTTTTTCCAGTACCAGCTCAACATATGCACTAGTACAAATGTTGCAAAATTTACACTAGTGCATATCTACATCTGTGCTGAAAAATCTAGGTAAATCTGTGCATATGCACAAGTGCAAATTTTGCATTAGTGCATATGTCGAGCTGTACTAAAAAAAACCCAACAAACATAATTATTTTTTTTTTTTTTGAAAAAACTATATCAAGACCGGTCTTAAATTAAAAAGCATAATTTTCTCGTTAATTTGGTATAATTTCCGTAATTTAACATCTTTCGGTTTGATATATATATTAGTTTAAAAAATATGAGGGTAATGTAAAAATGTCCAAATTACCCTTAATTAATTAAAGATAAGTTTGATTTGTTTAAAGTTATCTATTAACAACTCTTTAATCTCAATTCTCCATCTCTTTGATAAGTGGTTGTAATTGGTTCTCGCAGTTCTCCTTCGAAAAACGGTTCTCGTTTGAACCGTCCCATATATATATATATATATATATATATATATATATATATATATATATATATATATATATATATATATATATATATATATATATATATATATATATAGGGGAGGGATATTGTAAAAAGAGAATAAAGGTACAAAAGATAAGGAGAAATCTCAGCCATCCATTTTCATTAAAAGTCAATAAAAACCAGTCAAACCTGGGGATTGGTAACTGCCAAAAACGTTACAGTTAAGGGCAATTTCGGAATAGAAAAAATTAAATCAGTTAAGTAATTCACGTTTTTTCAATAATTAATAAAACTAGAAACCTATTTCTACCAAATATGATGCATCAACAATATAACCAACTGATAACGATTTGATGCCCCAATTTACAGAAAACAACAATTGATGAACAACTTTAACAGAGATATACAAAATTGAATTCAAAGAATTCAATAACTGATGTATAAAATTGAAAAACAAATTTAAAACTGATACATACGAAGTTGATAGAACAATTTTGAAACTATACATACAAAATTGATCAATCCCCTGATACTTACAAAATTGATACATACGAAACTCATACTAACAAAATTGATGGAAGTGTGCATCGTCGGTGTGCATCGGAAGAAGTAGTGGTCGTGAAAAATAGATGGCTGTTGTGCATCGTCGGTGTGCATCTACCAGCAACGAACGACGACCAGCGAAAAGGGGTTGTGCATTGACCAGCGATGAACGACGACCGGCGAACAGGGGTTGTGCATCTGGGAAAGCTGCGGACGACCAGGTTAAGCGGCTCATGACAGAGGAAAATGACGGCGACGATTACGGTTTCGTGAAGAAGCCGACGTGGGTTTCCTGCGACGATTACGGTTTCGCAACACGGTAGCAGCCGACGACCAGGTTGAGCGGCTCATGGCAGCATCTATGATTAGGGTTTTGTCAGGGAAAGAGGCGCTGATGCAGACGGTAAACGTGGGTTTGCAGTGGCGAACGAAAAAGGTGGATGTGCAGCCCTAAATTGATGGCGGTGGGGACTTCGACTTCATGGACAGCAGATGATGCAGCGGCGGTCAGTCGACGGCGTAGCGGGTCGGATGCGCAGGTGGCAACTCATGAGCAGCCCAGGATTATACTCGATGGGATTAGGGTTTTCGATTGAGAATGGGCGTGTAAATGACGACAGACGTGGGGTAATGGGAAAATGAGAGGAGAGAATTTTTTTAAACTTCCCATTTTAACCTTCTTTTGATTTTTGTTGGTTATGACACGTGTCAGGCTTATGTTTCTCCCTACCCTTTTTACCCTAAAACTCTTTTTATTTGATCCAGATTCTATATATATATATAGGGGAATGTTCAAATGAGAATGAGAAATTAAATGAGAATGTGAGACTCAGTCTCAGCCGTTTATTTCGTAAGTGGAATTAATGGATGGAAAGCGTGGGAGGATAGAGTGTGGCAGGGTGAATGTGATGAGGAATTCATGGGTAGGCAATGACATTGAATGAAGGGAAATTGGACGACTGTGATTGAGTTTCCCATTCTCAATTAATTTATTATTTGAACATCCTACTATATATATATATATATATATATATATATATATATATATATATATATATATATATATATATATATATATATATATGCAAAAGTTCAAACAAGAACTGTTTTTCGTACGAGAACTGCGAGAACCAATCTGAGTCATCCCATTTCCCCTCATTTAATGTCATTGTTGTAACACCCTAATTTATGGCCTAGTTGTAAATAGGTGTACCTCATGTTTGTTCAGTTGTACGTTGACATAAACTAAGTTGTGTGAGTTGTTTTGTTGCTTAATTGTTGTTATTTGTTGGTACACGTGGTTATGTGGCTAAAGTTAGAAATGTTTCATAAATAGATGATGTTGGTAAATAGTTGAACGGTTTCAGATAATGATTCTGAAAATATCTCCGTTAGTTGAAACAGATAACCCTAAGTCGTGTTTTAAGTTGAATAGGAGAACGAAATACACTTGTGGGGTATTAAACCCACTTAGTCGGTTTGTGTGGGATTCTTATCCCCTGTTAACACATTGAAACACACACAACACATACAACATACATACGTACTTACCAAGCCACACACACACACACAAAACTTGTTGATTTGAAGAAGAAAGGCAAGTTGGATCCGGATTAGAAGCTGAAAACAGTTGGTTGTTGGTTCTAGTAGCTGAGTTCATCTTTTTCTTGGTAAGTTTTGTAACCCAAAAATGGTTTTCTTGGTATTTGAAGATGATGACCTAATTTGGAGGTCAAATTAGGTTGCAAGTGTTGTTTTAATGCAAGAAATCGTGTAGTAAGTTTGTATATATGTTAGAAGTTGAATATCAGCACTTGAATACGGATTTAAGTCGATTTTGGTGTCAAAAATCGTAAAAACAGTCGTTGTGCCCGAACAGAGCAAGAACACTCTGTAACGAGTGTCCTTGCGGTCGCAAGCATTATGCCTTGCGGTCGCAAGCATGGTTGTCTTGTCCCTTGCGGTCGCATGCATGGGTCTTGCGGTCGCAAGTGGGTGTTGTCAAGGTTTACCGTCTAAGGACGAAGGAAACATACTTGCGGTCGTAAGTACATAACTTGCGATCGTAAGCCCCCATGATACCATCTTTGCGGTCGCATGGCGATGTCCTTGCGGTCGCAAGTTGGGGTGGTTTGGGTAGGACCCTTGCGGTCGCAAGGTAAACCCTTGCAGTCGCAAGTGGGATGTTTAAAATGACCCTTGCGGTCGCAAGTGAACCCCTTGCGGTATCAAGCAGGGGTTTATGCTGACAGTTTTGTAGTGTTGTGTTTTAAGCTTCGTTGATCGTTGTTGTTTGGTGTCTAAGCCTGACCCTAATGTGTTAGGTGATTCGGACGACTCCGTGTGCTCCTGGTATTCCCGAATCCATATTTGTCTCCTCTAATTTCGAGGTGAGTACCGGTTTTCCCATGAGTCTCGGTAAGTAGCGTTGTCTGTTGTTTATTGATATATGTTAACGATGTCGCATACGTGCGTATATGAGGTATGTTATACCATGTTATTGTATACTGTTGCCATGCTAAGTTGCTTTACACGTTGGTTATGAATCGCATGCGTATAGTTGAACCCACTACGGGTTGTAGTTGTATATGTGGTACTGGTCCGGACTATTGATGGCATGGTTAAGGTCAGCTTTCTTCCCGAATGCTGGATCCCTTTGATGGAATAACGGGGATCAACGGTACTCGGTGTGCAGCACGCCGGAGTGGTCTTGCAAACCACCGCTCCTTAACGTGAGTTGGGATCTTAGCTCTCGTTGAGATCTGAGATGTTGAGCTTCGAGCTTCGTAACGCATTTGGTGGACTGCTCTTCGCTCCCCCACCATTGCGGATAGTTGTAGCTGATGGTCCCCAGTTTGAATCGTTGAGCGGGGCTTCCCACCCTGCAAGATATGATTCCTACTGACTCGTTGGCACGACGCTATATGATAGGATAGCCTTATGTGTTGTCCCGTAGTTGGGATAATCTGCTTATTGATGCTTGTGTGCTAATCTGTACTCACTAGCTAGTTGTAGCTAACGGTGCCTGATTTTCCCTTTTTGCAGATGCGAAGTAGTTGGCCTGCGTGAGGTGGGACATGTTGGTAGCTGTTGTACATACCTTTTGCGGAACACTGCTCTTTGTATATAATTGTGATCCGATGGTCGGTAATGTCGGTTAGTTGGTAACACCAAACTGTTAAACTTGGCGTATTTTTGTTGTATATAACTGTCGAGTCAGTTAACACTTACAATATTTTGTAATGACGTTTACTTCCGCTGCTGGCTTTTATTATATAAGTTTAAAAAGCTTAAATTTTCCTAAATTTTAAGCGCGTGAAAACCGGTGTTACAAATGTCCACCCACGAATTCCTCACATGCACCCTGCCACACTTGATCCCCTCCACGCTCTCCATGCATGAACTTCCCATATCCAAGGAACGGCTGAAATTGGTTCTCGCAGTTCTCGACCGAAAAATAGTTCTCGTTTGAACCCTCCTCTATATGTATATATATATATATATATATATATAGGGTGTGGTTAAACAAAGAACCTCCTTAAACAAAGAACCTAAAGAACTCCCCTGGTGATGACATGTGGCACATTGTTTAGGGGCAAAAAAGGAAATTAAAAAAAAAGAATATCAGCGCCTACAGCAGCCTCAAGCAAACCCCCCCCCCCCCCCCAACAAACTTAAAAAAAACCCCCAATTACTTTAAATGATCATAACTCGTTCGTTTTTAAGAATTTTAACAGAAAAATTATACCGTTAGATTCAGTTTTTCATCCTCTTTCAAACAAGACCGGGCTTTATATATTTCAGAAACTTTTTTTTTTCAAAATGCAAAATTTGCATTTAGAGTTGTGTTCATATTAAATGCAAAATGCAAAAAATCATGCAGAATGAAAAATGCAGAATGCAAAAACCATTCATAATGCAAAATGCAAAAAATATGCAGAATGAAGAATGCAGAATGCAAAAAACATGCAGAATGAAAGAATGCAAAATGCAAAAAAACATGTAGAATGCAGAAATGCAAAAAACATGAGGAATGCAAAATGCAATAAAACATGCAGAATGAAGAATGAAGAATGCAGAAAGCAAAAAAATGCAGAATGCAAAAAAAATGCAGAATGCAGAATGCAAAAAACATGTAGAATGCAGAACGTAAATCCGTATAAACATGCAAAATGCAAAAAACGAAAAAACGCAAAATTTCTGATCTGAGACGAACCTTTTGCGACGACTGCAAGGTCATTAGCGACGCTTTGCTTATTTGCAACTACAGATTTAACTTCATCGTTGCTAATTTCTGATCTGAGACGAACATTTTGCGACGACATTCAGCTCATTAGCGACGACATTCAGCTCATTAGCGACGAGCTGCCAAAATGCAAAAAAAAAATCATTTTCAAAATATTTTTAGAAAAGTATAGGAAGAGTGATCTTGTTTGAAAGAGGATTAAAAAACTAAAAAAATGGTATAATTTTTTTGATTAAATTCACAAAATTTAAAAAGTTATGTCAATTTAAAGTTTTTGGTGGTTTTTTTTTAAATCGTGAGTTTAGGGGTAGGGGATAATTACATTTTTGCCCTATTCTTCTTAAAGTAATACATAATAATTACAGTTTTGTCACCGATCGATCCAAATGTTCAGATTGGTTCTTTAGGTTCTTTGTTTAACACGTGGTTCTTTATTGATTCAATTTATATATATATATATATATATATATATATATATATATATATATCACCGACAACTGCTTGGTGCTTAGAAATTAAAAGAGGGGATTGATTAATCGAGGTGAATTAGATTTAATTAATTAATTAATTACTGCAGCTACTCTGCTCGCTCGGTGCGTATTGGCCGGATGGGATAGTGAGAGGCCGGCCACATGCATTTCTTGGAACTTAAACCGCATCATTAAATGCCATGCTCGATCCATCATCTTAATTAATTTATATTATTATTCTTAAGCAACTTGTGTCTTTAGCCAATTCTCCTTTCTTCATATTCTAAGCAAATATTGCCACTACATATATTTAGTTAGTTATTTATATATATATAAACGTTCGATTTACGTACGTACGGGTTAACTAAATTGTCCCAAAGAGAAGCTAGATAGCTTAATTGAAATTAGTAATACGTACGTACAACAATTTATGTATATGTATATGTATATATACATATTCAATCATGATCATATCATGCATATCCATATTCGATTAAAACAAAAGTAAGTATATACGGTACCGTTTTAATTAATTAATTAATTAAACCAACTGCATTTATTTAGCTAGCCAGGGTTCAGTTATAATATTATGGCATTGATTAGTTGTACGTTAAATACGGGCTACTCATATATGATATATGCATATTTTGTCATCTGACCAAATAAGCATGCATGTGTTTGTGTGCAGCGGAGCCAGACTGACTTTATGAGTAAAACCAGTTGCTTCTTAATAAAGACCCACTAATCATATTGCTTCAATTCGTGTTTTCATTCCATGTACTCCGTATTCTACTATTTAGATCTCCTTTCTCTCTTATACCATACATATAAATCATTTAATTATAATTTTCAATATAGCTTATACACTTATAAGTCTAATATCAAGAAGGTCAATTTAGATTTTAAGAGAAATCCAAATAGAATTACCCTCTATTAATTTATTATTTATTTATATAATCAAATTAAATAAAAATAATATATGTCAAATATGTATGCATATGTAAGATGGGAGGGTTCCACCCTTGATTAGCCAATCAATGCATCCATGATTGAGCCCCCCTTCTTCAATATATTCTAATCATTTAACCCCCCCCCCCCCCCCCCCCCTGCTAATTCACAATATTGACTAATTAATTATACAATCCCAATTAAGAAATACATCAATTAGTCAACAGTCCTAATTTCTTTATACAACAAACCAATATATTAATATTTCTCAACTTCTCTAAACCACCTAGCTAGTTATATATATATATATATATATATATATATATATATATATATATATATATATATATATATATGAGGTTCAAATGAGAACCTTAAATTAAATAAGAACGGGAGACTAAATCTCAGCCGTCCAATTCCCTTTTTTTAATGTCATTGTCCACCCATGGATTTCTCACATGCACCCTGCCACACTCGATTCCTCCACGCTTTCAATCCACAAATTCCACTTACAAAATAAACGGCTGAGATTGAGTCTCTCATTCTCAATTAACTTCTTATTCTCATTTGAACTTTCTCCTATATATATATATATATATATATATATATATATATATATATATATATATATATATATATATATATATATATATATATATATATATATATATATATATATATATATATATATATATATATATAGGGGAGGGTTCATGCGAGAACCGTTGTTAGTGCGAGAACCGCGAGAACCAATCTCAACCGTTCCTTGGATATGGGAAGTTAAACGGATGGAGAGCGTGGAGGGATAGAGTGTGGCATGGTGCATGTGAGGAATTCATGGGTGAACAATGACATTGATGGAGGGGGAATTGGACGGCTCAGATTGGTTCTCGCGGTTCTCGCACTAAGAATGGTTCTCGCATGAACTTTTTCATATATATATATATATATAGTTCATTCGAGAACCGTTGTTAGAGCGAGAACCGCGAGAACCAATCTAAACCGTTCAATTCCCCCTCCTTCAATGTCATTGCCCACCCATGAATTCCTCACATGCACCCTGCCACACCCTATCCCTCCACGCTCTCCATCCATGATACTTCCCATATCCAAGGAACGGCTAAGATTGGTTCTCGCGGTTCTCGCACTAACAACGGTTCTCGCATGAACCCTCCCCTATATATATATAGGCAAAAGTTCAAACGAGAACTGTTTTTCGTACGAGAACTGCGAGAACCATTCTGAGCCGTCCAATTCCCCCTCCTTTAATATTATTGCCCACCCATGAATTCCTCACATGCACCCTGTCACACTTGATCCCCTCCACGCTCTCCATCCATGAACTTCCCATATCCAAGGAACGGCTGAGATTGGTTCTCGCAGTTCTCGTACGAAAAACAGTTCTCGTTTGAACCCTCCCATATATATATATATATATATATATATATATATATATATATATATATATATATATATATATATGGCACCAACTAGCTTACAGGTTATACATGACAACCACCAATCTTTCTACATCTCCTTGATTAATTATTTGCATACATGCATATATACGTGTTGAAAGTTATATTCTAGACATCATCTTTTTCAAAAGAGCACCAACATCAAGCTTTAGAAGAAGAAACAAGCTAGCTAGCTAGCTAGCACATACAACATCTTTAGATTGAAGAAGAAATTATTTAGCAGATCAATCGATGGATATGGGTGACTCAGCTCATGTTCATGCATCACTACCACCACCAACACCATTAACAACAACAACAAAGAGGTCCAACAAAATCAGAGACATTGTTAGGCTTCAACAAATGCTTAAAAAGTGGAAGAAGGCTGCCACTGCCACCAAGAACAACAACAATAACCACCACCCCCAACGTCTTAATATTGATGTTGCTCCTCCTACTGCAGTTATCACCAACAAAACAAGCAGTACTAAAGGACTCAATAAGTTCTTGAAGAAAACTCTATCCTTTTCAGATATCAGCAGCAGCTCTGGGGAGGATACGACGGTGAAGAAAGGATATCTGGCGGTTTGGGTTGGGAGAGAGGAAGATGCAATGAAGAAGTTTGTAATCCCAACAGACTACCTGGTACATGAAGCATTCAGCGTCCTCTTACGTGATGCAGAAGAAGAGTTTGGGTTCCAGCAAGAGGGAATCCTCAAGATCCCATGTGATGTCCCTCTCTTTGAGGAAATCTTGAAGATGATGAGTAGTACTGGTACTACTACTGACAACTTCAAGAAACGTCCCAGCTCCCTCAAATCTTCATCTTCAACATCTTCATTCTTCTTATACGAGCAAGATCATCATCATCATCAGAAGGATCAAGCGACGACACCTCATCATCATCATCACGACGTGCACCATGGGACCTCCAAATTCGATTCTCAGTTAAACAGTAGTACCCCTCCAACCACTCCCTGCAGTGCTCATCACCTTCCCTTGTACTGTAGATGAATTTAATTTATTGATCATCATCACCTGTCTTTTTGGTCGTACGTACGTTTAGTTAATTAAATAAATTAATCACATATTAGTTGTTCCTCCCCATGATATATATCAAGAGAGATGAAAACTTTTAATTGGTTTCTTAATTGAATAATTGTTCCTGGGTGCTATATATAATAGCTAGCTGCTTAATTAATTGCATGCATGCTGTATACGTTTAAGAATGAATGCATGGAGCCTGGCCCTGATTAAGATAGTCAATTAAATTGTTACACGTTCCGGTTCCGGTTCCTGTTTTTCGGTTCAAAAACCCGCAAAACTCGAAATATATATGAAACCTCTATTAGAGTTTACTCTATCTAAGGTTGCATTCTATATATTATATATCAAAAAAATATAAACCACGCTGATTAACTTATGACGATTGTTAGAATGTTATTTTCTACTTGTATACATTCACAAAATTATCACACATGAATCGTAAAACAAAAGAATTTATCACTATCATCAAAAAGTTATTTTCCACTGGTAAGGAATCAACAATATTAATATATTTGTTTGCCTTTCAAAAACAGCATTGAAATACATGAATGAATATGAAGATCACATATTAACTTACTTGAGTATCTTTTATGGAAGAGGGAATCCAACTGTCCATCAATAACATTGAATAGGGTGAAGAAAACTTGAAAAGAAAACATTAAGGTTTTGCACAAATAACTAATGGATTATGGAGAAGATGAAAATTTATAGGTACGTGGAAGCGTAGCAGCTACTGTCGAAGTCGTGGAGAGGATTAAGGTTCATGATGACCTTAAATTAAATTACGTAAGAGCAAAACATGTGAGATTGTGTTTTTGACTTTTTGGTTCTTGTTTGTTACATATTAATTAAGGATAAGATTTTGAAGTTTTATTTTAAAAATTGAGTGACATTGATATTATGGTACGGGTAAGAAACCAAATTCCTTGGAATCGGAACTGAAAAAACTGAACGCGGAAAAAGGAAAAAACTGGAACCGAGAACTGCCTCGCTTATGGTTAATTTGGTCCAGTGCGGTACCGGTTCCGATCTGGTCCATACGGTTATTTTTTTCATCCCTACGCACATATGTACATACTGTATTCATCACCTTTAATTTATTTATGTGTAATCCTTGTTAATTAAACCTCCCTTTAATTTTAATAATGATTGTTTGGGTTTAAGTGTGTGTGTCTATATATATATATATATAGGAAAATTATCATTTGAGAACCATATTTATTGCGATTGATAGATTTGTGTGCATGACGTCGAACCCTGACGTCACGTCCAATACCATGAGGCACTCAAGGGTCACACATGTGAGGGCATGTAATCCGAGAATTAATGCAACCAAATTCGGGAGAAAGGTTTTGTACCAGTTAGTTATAAACCAGAAATCGTAGGTTATGGTTTTAACTTAGTAGGAGAGAAATTACCTGTAACATCCTAAATTAGGGCCTAGTAGTACTGTGTTGTACTATGTGTTTATGTACTTATACATTGATTTAATCAATGTATTTTGTTGCTAAATGTGTTATTTGTTAATTATACGTGCTAAAAAGGTATTATATAAAATAGTTATGTTGGTATGTAGGATTGGTATATTAGTAACCGGTTTTAGGTAATGGTTTTAAAAATATCCTCGTTAGGTGAAACGGGTAAACGGGTATTAAATTGTAGGTTGAAAAGGGGAACAAAATACCTGTGATCTAATTAATTAAACCACAAGTCGGTTTGTTGTGTTCTTATCCCTGTGAACACTTCAAACACACACTATGTACACACACTAAACACACATACGCTCTCTCGGTTATACACACACTCTCAAGCTTTGGAATTTCAAAAGAGAAATCAAAGAGGGAAGCATAAGAATCGAGTTTGGCTACTGATTTCATTGCTAAAATCCCCATCTTCAGTTGTATCATCTTCAAATTGTAAGTGTTTTCAATCACAAACCTTGTTCTTGAGTTCATGAAGAAGATGATTCATTTAAATTGTGTTTTGGTGTTTTTCTTTGGTGTCAAATGGTTTGGTAAGTTCAAATGGATGTTAAGTAACATGTAGAAACTGTTGAATCTGAGATTTGGTCGATTGGTATGTCAAAAATAGTATTTTCGGGGCTGTTTCACGAACAAGGACGAAGCTTACTGTAACAGGGTTTCCTACGGGCGCAGGAAGTATTCCCTGCGGCCGTAGTAGGTTGTTATAGTCACTACGGCCGTAGGCAGGGTTCTCTGCGGCCGTAGTAATGTGTTTTGCATGGTTTACCACCTACGGGTGATGGAAAGAAGCCTTCGTGCGTACGTACATAACCTACGACCGTTGGTACCCAAAGAATCACTCCTACGGGCGTAGGGTAAGGTCCCTTCGGCCGTAGGATATGATTTTTAGGAAAGGAACTCTGGCGGGCGTAGGATGTATTCCTACGGCCGTAGGAGGTGTTTGGAAGGTGTCCTACGGCCGTAGGACACATCTGCTACGGCCGTAGTAGTTCTTTTAAGTTGTCTGTTTCTTGTTGTTCGTTGCACGTTTACATAGAAGCATTGATAGTACTTTTAGATGTTGACTGAACCTACACATGATGTGTTAGGTGATTCGGACGATTCTGTGTGCTCCTGGGATTCCCGGATTCATATTTGCCTTATGTGATCTCGAGGTGAGTACCGGTTAACCTTAGGTTTCGTGATAAACATGTTATAACAAGTTTAAGGTAAGTTATGGTTTATGTGTTGTTAATTTGCTATGGTATACGCTGCTATGCACATATGTTAGGCTTGAGTAGGCCAATCATGTTATAAACTTGGTTTATGCGGGTGTTATGGCTTTTGTAGGCCAACATGATATGTTATGACTTGAGTAGGCCAGTTATGTTTATGATGCGGCCAGAGTCGGCCAATACGTGTTCGTGCCGGCACTTTGTTATTGTTGAGGTACGGTGATTCGCGGCCGCGGATCGGGTTCTTGCAAAACCCCGTGCCTCAACCAGGGGCTCTCATAGACTTCCCCGCTCGTTAAAGGGGCTCTCATCGGATTTCCCCGCTCGTTAATGTAATGGTGGACTGCTACCCGCTCCCCCACCAGCGCGATATTATGGATGTGTTCGGTTTCCCCCAGTTTGGATCATTGAGCCGGGCTCACAACCCTGCAAGACGTGACTCCTCCTGGGCACCGGAACATCACTAGTTGTTTGGATAGAATTGTGTGATACTTTGTGATACCTTCTGCATGCTATAACATTTTTGTAACGATACTTATGTTTAATCGTTACTCACTAGCTATTTATAGCTAACCCTCCATGTTTATGTCCAATGTACAGGTAATTAGCTGATGGTGAGACGGGGTACCATGTTTTGGTTAGTACTGCCGAAGTTTTGGGGAACACTATCTTTCTGGTTGTTTTTGTTAACTCTGATCTTTTTGGGTAATGGTCGGCAGATATTTGGTAACTCCGCTGAGTTGTTTTGTTTAAACACTGATACAGTTTATGTAAATAACTAAATCTAGCTTCCGCTGTGTTTTGTAAATATATCTTTTGGTTAAACGCTTAACTTTATTTTATAAATTAAGCTTGTGAAACGGCGGCGTTACATTACCAAGTTGATTAATTAACAAGGATATATATTTATTAGTTAATAAATATATATTGTTAATTATTATGTTTAAGATTAATAATTTAAGTTTAACTTATTAATAATATTAATTAATAACATATAATAAAGAAATTAAAATATAATATATATATATAATATTTTAATTATTAATATTATTAATTATTAGTTTACTTGGTGATTAAGCTTTTTTTAATTCAAGTTAAGAAAACATTCAAGGTTTCCTAATCTAATCCAAATTTCTATTATTATAAATAGGGGATTAGAGATGAATTAAAAAGGTTAACTATATAATTCAAGTTGATGAATTAAAACACTTTCCTCTCTCTCCCTCTCCTTTGATCTTCGGCCGAACCCAAGAGAAAACCGAGTTGCGGTTTTCGGTTCTTCGACAACAAGAACGTGTGTCGCGTGGTTCGTTGGTTGCAAGATCCTTTCTAGCGGATTCTCGTTGGGCCTTAGTATGGGTGGACGAGCAACCGTAGGTAAGAACAAAGGTATAATATGAATGATATTGATATGTATGTTGTGATTGTATCATGTTCATATTATATGTTTGTACCTACATATCTCGATTTATATATATATATATATATATATATATATATATATATATATATATATATATATATATATATATATATATATATGGTTTGTATGATTATCATAGTTGTAACGTATTATGAATGATATTGATATGTATGTTGTGATTGTATCATGTTCATATTATATGTTTGTACCTACATATCTCGATCTATATAATATATTTGTAATAAACCAAGATCCTAACCTTTTAGGATTTTTAGGTGGTTAATCATTCAAGTTCCGCTTTTATGACTGATTAATCAATTTCATTCTTGTGTAGGTCTAAACCAGATTGAGTTTAGATCAGGATGACATGAGAAGGTGTCTTGAGAAACCTAACAGCGAGAACCGCGAGAACCCATCTGAGTCGTCCAATTACCCCTCCTTCAATGTCATCACTCACCTACCCATGAAATTATCACACACACACACATATATATAGGCAAAAGTTCAAACGAGAACTGTTTTTCGTACAATAACCAATCTGAGCCGTCCAATTCTCCCCCTTTTAATGTCATCACCCACCCATAAATTCATCACATGCACCATGCAACAGTTGATCCCCCCACGCTCCACATCCATGAACTCCACTTATCAAATCTACAGCTAAGATTGATTCTCGCAGTTCTCGTACGAAACACAGTTCTCGTTTGAACCATCCCCTATATATATATATATATATATATATATATATATATGAAAAAATTTAATAAAAACTGTTTTTGTACGATAACGGCGGGAACTGTTTGTATGGCATCATTAGTGACTCATTAATGAGGTATTTTGATCTTTTATATATTTACCAACCATACATTACGTCAGGGTGAACGTGTTCATCAATTGCGTGACTTAAATTTACTAAAATGCCCTAATTAGTGCATCAAATATTAACGAGTTATTTTTAATGAATCATTAATGAACTATCAAAAATTCTTAGCCATTGATTACCTTATAATCGAGTGCTACGATTGACTTTAACAGTACTCGTACGAAAACCAGTTCTCATTTAAAAACTTATAATCTTATTGTCCATCTTCTCGCATATTACCATATTTAAATAAGAAAATTCCCTCCTTTTTATATAAAACTTTAGATCTAGATAGAACATATCTTGTAATTTTTTCAACACTTCTTTTTATACTTTTTATGTTCCTTAATGACCAAAAATAGGTAATGATAACTAACGAGCTTCTGTTATTTTTTGCCACTCATTTTTCACAATATTCTTAAAAAATCCCCTCGATTATTCTATCTCTATAAAGTCACGTATATTTTTTCAAAATATTAGAGATTTTGATATAATTATAGAGAATATTATATTTCATAGACATAAATTAAAGGATGATCATTGATCATGTGAGTTAATTTCCTTAGTTACAAAATACAAAAAACATTCCCTAGATTACATATATTAATGTTAGAGAAATGTTCAATATAGTCCGTATTTAATGCATAGTCTTGAGGGACTAATTTTAGCCTTTAGATCAGCCTCATCAATGGTTCAGATTGATTTTTAGAAATTTTGGCGGAGTGACATTTTCGTAATTCACATGTGATGATTTTACAATCACATGTGATTGAATATTAAAATTTCAAGACTGTGTTTTTTATATGGACTATATTGAACGTAACTCATTAATGCTAATGTAATTTGTAACGTTACTTTGCAACTTACCAGTTACGTTTTTTAATGTGATAGTTAAGTAATATATATATATATATATATATATATATATATATATAGAGAGAGAGAGAGAGAGAGGTTCAAACGAGAACTGCTTTTTGTACGAGAACTGTGAGAACCATTTCTGGATTGGAGAATGGGGACGAGATCGAGACCACCAACGGTACAAATCTTTTTCATATCTCTCCGATGAGGCCACTGGTAAGTACCCACCGACGACACGATCCGATTCGTTACAACCGCCGGCATCTTATCGACCTTCGCCTCCGTCCTCCTTCTACCTCACCACCACCGCCCCTCACCATTGCAATTTCTAGTTACTTCACCATCACCGCCCCTCACCATTTTCGTCACAGCCAACCATAACTGCTTTCACCACAGACGCCACAGCCCTTGTAGTTGTCTTCACCGTCATTTTAAAGGTCAGTGTGATACACGGGTTGGTTTAAATACCCGTGTGATACACGGGTTGGTTTAAAAGTTTATAAATATTAAATAATAATAAAATAGATACCTTAGATAATAATTAAATGTAAAATAATTGTGCATTTAAAAATGATGACATACATGAATACCAGACCAACGATGGAAGTGTCTATGCGAGGGGAGAGTAGATGTGACGGCAAAATTGTGATATTATAATATAGTTAGATTACAACTCTGAGACACCGTCTTATACATGTCATCCTTATTATTATTATAGTTACAGTTATAGACAATATGATCAATAAAGAACTTTTTATTGGTTATTATTAAAAAAAAATTTAAATAATTATAAATATTTTAAAAGGATAAGACTAAAAATTTGGTTAAAAATAATATTTGAAATATTTTAATAAAAATATGATTTTTAAGAATGGCATATATAAAATATTTTAATATTTAAGAATGGCCTATAAAATTATTCCTAATATATTGTGATTAAAGAAAAGTCACAATTGGATTTTAATTTTTAACAAAATAAATTGTTTAGATTTAATAACTGTCTAAATCAATGATAAGGATTTTCTAATACATTTTATTCATGATATTTTTTTAGATAAAAGATTGTCTCATAAAAGCAAATAAAAGATTGAATAATTAATAAAATTTAGATATATAGCGACACAAATACAATAAAGTAGATTTGATATTTAAAAAAGAGAGAATTAAATTAAAACTAACACCACGTATAATGATTTGGAACTAAAACAATAGAGATTTTTTGAATTTAAGTAATACTTTACTAGTTAAATGCCCGTGTAATACACGAGATGTTTTAGAAAGGTAATAAATATTAAAATTAATAAACGATATTAAATAATTATAAAACGTGAAAAAAATGAGAGTTCAAAAGACGACAAATAGCGTCAATTCTTAGGCCAGCGATGAAAGCACCGTGAAAGAAGAGAGCAGACGTGATTGAAGTTAATACATAAAGTGGTAAGTTTGATTTTGATAAGTGTAATATATTAAATGGTAACTCTAAAAGTTAGATACATATAATAGCAAAATGTGACAACTTGGATACATTAATAAGAACTAAACCCCAAAATATAATAATAACAGAAGTTAAGTAGTAATAATAATAAATAATTAACAAATGCTAAATAATCGTAAACCATGTTAATAATATTTTAATTGTAAATTTGTGTATTTTAAATTCAGGTTTGGAATAATAAATAATTAATAACAAATGCTAAATAATATCGTAAGTCATACTAATAATATTTATTGTAATTATGCGTATTTAAAATTCAGGTTTATCCAAATTTTAGGATAATCACGAAGTGGATTTTTAGACTTGTAATGATGTTTATTGTAATTTAAGTTAGAGTTTTATTTATATTTAGATAATTTTTTGATATTTATCATTGATTTAATTAAGGATTATCTTTATTTAGTTCATATTAGTTTGACTCTAAAAAGTCAAAATCAAAGTTTTAGAATTAAATGAATTAACGGCTAAGATTAAATCTTTTGTTAAATGAAGGGTTTAGATCATCTAATAATTCTTTTCAAATTAGTCTTTTATGTATATTAGAAGATTATCTTACTTATCTCATATTTAAATTTAATGTAAATAATTCTTATTCATTTCAAGTCAGCTATAACTTTCAAGCGTGACTAATTAAAATCAAATTGAGTTTTAATTTAGATCAAATTAATGATTATGATTTAATTTTTATAGCTTTCAAGTTTGACTAATTAAAGTTAAAATTGAATTTTAATTTTGATTAAATTAATGGTTATGATTTAATTTTAATTAAATTAGTAGTTAGGATTTTCTAATTGTTATGCTTTTATATATATTTTAATAAAAGATATATAGACGCAAGAAGATGGATCGAGTGAAACCATTGTAAGGGATAAAAAAAAGTACATAATACATGTACGAACTAATTATCAATAAACCAATTAATTAGTGAAGGGATTTAATTACGTACCTTAAGTCGTAGTCAATTTCCCAACTTATGCGGTAGTGGTAGTATTCACATGCCCTTCCATTCCATTCCATTCCTTTCCATGTGGAGTGGATTCCCATGTGATTTTAATCATACGTTTAATTAATTTAATTGCAACTTCTACATCTTTCTCTACTTACTTGATTGCGTGCTAAATCATTCTTCATTGTTCATTCGATTGATCTGCATTTCGTATTTTATATGTACTGTATTTATTTAATACTCTAATAATACATATTAGTGTGGATTTTTCTGATGATATTTTTAAACACGTACAACTCAATGAATATTAGTTTACTAGATTAAATAAATATATACGAGTTGGTTTAGAAAATAATAAAGATTAAACATTAATAAAAGATAATATATAATTATTAAACGCGAAATACATGAGAGTTTAAAATGACGAAAGACGGCTTTAGTATCAAGACCCGTGGTGGAGCGTCGCGCAAGAAGATAGTAGTCGTAATTGCAACTCTTTTTCTATTTGGCTTATACCTGAGAGGAGGTGAACAGAGTGAGTGCAGGCCCTCGTCCAAAGACGTGTATTGTTTTGTGTTAGGACATGTATAACAATTGTATTAAGGGACACATTGAGAGGGCTTTTAAGGGGCCTAAATCACTGTGCTAAACACCCTCTAATAGGGTCCCACATAAAGGTTGAGAAAGGCCATTCCGTATGAGATCAAGATGGTCATATAATTGGTTTATTGTTTTGAAAGGGCAACCCTTATCTTATTTCTTTCCCTTCGAAAATGCAAGTTTGTTTAAGCTACGATTGTTGTTAGCTACCATTGTTTTGAAGTGGTAATAACAGCCATATTAAAGCAAGAATATGTAAGGTATCTGTGATGATTGTATTTCTCATACAAGTCATTGATTATTATAGTTACAATTATAAGTAATAAAGTTAAATCTTTATTGGTTATGATTAAAAAAACTAAAATGATTGTAAATAATATTAGAATGATAAATCTAAGAATTCATTTAAGTATGGTATTTTAAAATGTTATAAAGGATAAATTGATAAATATATTTATAAATTAGGATGAACAAATACAATATTTTAATGTTTAACAACGGCATAAATGAAATTATTTATAATTATTATGATTCAAGTTAAAATAATTTTGATTTTTAAAAGTCAAAATTAAATTATTTTTTAGCTTAAATTAATGGTTGAGATTTAATTTTACTAAAATTAATGGTTAGAATTATTTAATAGAGACAATTCAAATTAGTCTTTTATTTATTTATAGATATATATATATATATATAGGGTTTAGTTCATAAAAGTGTATCCAACTTTACACCTTTTGTTATTGTATGTACTGGACTTTCAAACTTACCATTTGATGTATTGAACTTTCAAAACTTTACTATTTAGTGTATTGGACCTGCTATAGCAAGTTAACTGCTGACATGGCTCCGGTTATGCTGACATGGCAATGACTTGGCAATGATGTGGCTAATGATGTGGTTTTTCTTATTTAAAAATAATCCAAAATTAAAATATATAAAGAAAATATTAATTAATAGCAAAATATCCAAAATCTTCATCATCTTTTTCCAAGATCTTCTCACATCATCATCTTTTCACCTACCACACATCATCATCTGATACTCCTTTTAGATTTTAATTTCTTTTCTTTTTTTGAAATGCAAAAATTAATTAATACACACTTTAAAGCCATGTTTTACATCTCATAACGTAGCACCTCCCTACAATAGATATTCTCCATTTAACATAATAAACACCATATTTAATAACTCAGCAAACTGCAATCTTTTGGGATGAGTAGCAGCCAAGTGAACAACAGCTATGGCAGCGATCCTTAGATTTTAATTCTTATTTCTCAGCTACCACACATAATCATCTTTTTCCAGAATCTTCATCTTTTTTTCATGTTTAAATTTCTTTGGGTTAAAATTTATTTTACTTTAGTTCTTCATCTTGCGATTTAGGTTAGAGTTTATTTCAAATTTTGATGTGGGTTTTTGGTAAAATCAATTATTCATGGTATGTAAGTGATACATCATCTTCATCGGTTCAAAGTGGTTCAAGATCTGTAAATGGTTCAAAATCTGTAAGTGACTCATCTGTAAGATCTGTAAGTGGTTCCAGATCTGTAAGTGGTTCAAGATTTGGTTTTTTCATCTTTTTCTTTATCTGGGTTTTTCTTCGAGGGTTCCATCTATATATATAGGCAAAAGTTCAAACGAGAACTGGTTTTCGTACAAGTACTACGAGAACCAATCTGAGTCGTCCAATTCCCGCTCGTTCAATGTCATTGTCCACTCATGAATTCCTCACATGCAACCTGCCACACTTGATTCACTCACGCTATACATCAATGAGTTCCACTTTATCATATATATATATATATATATATATATATATATATATATATATATATATATATATAGGGTAGAGATCTAGTAAAAAAAGTTATGGTACTAAATGTAAGGAGAAATCTAGACCACAGGATCTCTCCAAAAGTCAAACAAAAAAAGTCATAAATTTAACAAGATTTTCGGAATTAAAAAAATAAAAAAGGGTAATATGGTAAATTTAAAAAACTAGCCAGATCAACTACTACCTCTCACATCTGTTTCCCGTCACTGGCCTGATGCACAGGTACACCATTTAATGCACAAAATACAACTATTTAATGCACAAAAATCCATCTTTTTGATTCACAATACACCTTTTTGATTCACAAGTTACTCTTTTGATTCACAATTTACACCTTTTGATTCACAAATTACATTTAATGAGTTAAGCAAATTATATCGATGCACAATCCTTACACCACTGATCGAACAAAAACTGAAACAGGATTTAAGCATTTTTTGCTAAATATTACAGATGTGCATCTTGAGCCATCATAAAAAACAGATCACTATTTGCTAAGAAATAAAATGATGAACAAAAGCCATCATCAAAAACATTATTATTAAAAACACACTGACAGATATAGAAGACTTGATGAAACTGATGAAGAAGTTTCTCCACCGCGTCGGCAGTGGTGGTGGACCGGTTTCCCTTCTGATAAAGAAGCAAATAGGCGGCGACTGGTGAAGGAGCGGTGGTCGGCGGAAACCACAAGCAAATCGGCGGCGACTGGCGAGAAGCAAGCGGCGGCGACTGGAATGATGTAAACCGGAAGCAATCGATGGTGCAGAGAAGCAAATCGGCGGCGACTGGAATGATGTAAACCTGAAGCAATCGACGGCGTAGAGAAGCAAATCGGCGGCGCAAGGCGGTGACTGGAATGAAACAAACCGGAATCAATCGACGGCGCAAGATGGTGACTGGAATGAAGCAAAACGTGGATAATATTAGGGTTTCGTGAGGGGGACGCACAGAGATGTCGGAGGCTGCACAGGTTTTTTGTTAGGGCTTGGGGAAGGAGGCGGATGAATGAGACGTGAACGTGGATAATATTAGGGTTTCGTGAGGGGGACGCACAGAGACGTCGGAGGCTGCACAGGTTTTTCGTTAGGGCTTGGGGAAGGAGGCGGATGAATGAGACGCGAGTATTGAGTGGGCATCGATTATAAGGGAGGAGAGAGAAAATGAGGGGTACAATGTCGAAATTACCCTTGAAGCAGGGGGGACACGTGTCATTCATACAACTCTTCTTACATTTAGTACTTTAAGATTTTTTTTACTTGAACCTAATTATATATATAAGTTCATTTGAGAACCATTACTAGTGCGAGAACCGCGAGAACCAATCTGAGTCGTCCAATCCCCCCTCCCACCCATGAATTCCTCACATGTAACCAGCTTTCCATCCATGAACTTCTTATATCCAAGGAACGGCTGAGATCGGTTCTCGCGCTAACAACGATTCTCGAATGAACCCTCCTATATATATATATTAATAGCAGTAAAACATCAAAGAACAGTGTTCATACTTCCTAATAAATAAACCGTATTTCTGGTCTGGTAGAGTGGATGAATGTTCAGGTTTTGGACATGACCGAATAACTCGTTTAAGATCACTACAACAAAGTGGCTGATTATACACACTTATTATGTCATATTTACGCACTTAAAAGCGCGTAAAATTATAAAGATTTGTTCACGCTTTTAGGTGTGAAAATATTAAACTATTTCTTCACGCTTTTAAACGTGAGGATTTTATGTTATTTATTTCACGCTTCTAAATGTGTGGTTTTTAAGCTATTTCTTTACAAATGAAGCTTAAAATACATTGGATACCTGTAAATATTTTAATATACTCGTCAGATCCTATTTTGATGGTAATATACAGGGTAATAATTTTAAATAGCTTATACATACACATCCCTACTTGAACAAATTTCCAGAATATAAACTTAAGTTCAAGTGCAACTTTGAACACCAAAATTTGTTTTACTTATGTCAAGCTTTATACATCTCTAAATATCAAAATATATTACATAGAGTTCATTATACCAAGTCGTCATCTATACTAAAATGGAGTCATAAAGATCTAATAGGCCGTCCCAACCTAATTGAACATTATATGGCCCAAACATATTTGACCCGCTTCTCTATCCGGCCCTGATTCATTTTGACCCGTATCTAGCATTCTTGAGTTTACCTAAGAGATGATGAAATTTCAAATTAGAAGCACATAATATTGATCACATTTTAAGGATGAAAAAATGTAAGCACAAAGATTGGTGGAAAAACACATTGTTTTTCCCTACCAATTAAAATAATGTATATACTATGGAACCTCACCTGTATATCTCCGAATGACTTTTTGTATCTAGGGCAAGTATAGTAGGAGTAAGTGTATTTCTGACAGCAGAATCAAGATTGAGAAGTTGTAAGTTTGACCTCGAAGTCAAATTGCATTTGTTTTTTTTTTGGGACAAGTTATGGAGATTACATAGACCTACAAGGATTAAAAGAATCTTCCCTTTATAATATTATCTACAACAAAAACAATAACACACTTTCAAGGTATGTGGGAGGTAAGCGCGTCTCTTTATTTTAGGGGATAATATGTTGAGAAAAACAGTTTTGCAAAGCATATATTTATATAAAATATAAATAAACATAAACGAAAGGATAACCGAACGTTCACGAACATAAATGAACGAACGAGAGCTCTGTTCGTGTTCGTTCGTTTAACTAAACGAACAGAAAACATTGTTCATGTTCGTTCGTTTATTAAACAAACAAACATAAACGAACTTCCCGCCGAACAATTTCACGAACGCTCTGTTCATTTACAACCCTATATATAAGTAGGGGAAAGTTAAAATGAGAATGAGAAATTAATTGAGAATGGGAGACTAAATCTCAGCCGTTCATTTTGTAAGTGGAATTCATGGATGAAAAGCGTGGGGGAATCGGCAGGGTGTATGTGATGAATTCATGGGTGGACAATGACATTGAAGGAGGGAAAATTGGACGGCTGAAATTGAGTATCCCATTCTCAAAAATATTTAAGTTCTCATTTGAACCTCCTACTATATAAGTACATATAAATAGATCATTTAAAAATAAAAATTAAAAGACTTGTATATACTAAGCATCATCATAAAGTTCCGGGCAGAATCATGTAGAATATTGTTGTAATTTGGGTAAATTTTAAATACTTTTAGTTAAAATTCTATATATATGAAAAAAATAGCTGAGTACAATTCTTATTGTGGGTAACACGATAACCAATCCAAGTCGTCTAATCTTTCCCCCGGACGGTTCAAGTACATCACTCTAAGGACCCGAAGTTTGGACATTTATTGTGTCACCTTATAATTAAAGGGATGTATTTGTGGATATTAATTCGTCTATTTTGAAGTAATAGTATATTTATTTGGTCGAATATATAAGTGGTTTTGTGTTTATTTTTATAAATTGGAAAGTAAGAGGTGGATATGAGAAAAGATAGACTTTGAGGATTTGGTTGTTAAATTAATTAAATGTGATTAATTGGTGATTAAAACTCTAGGAGTTACAAAATTCTTAGTTTTGAACGTGTGTGCAAGTGTGTGTTTAGTGTGTGTGTGTGCATGCCGAGAGAGAAAGCAAGCAAGAAGGTGATTTTTGGAAGGAGTTTCGGAAGGATTGTGAAGCTAAATGACTCCAAGTAAGTATCTTAACTTTATTTGAATGTCGAATGATGAGGATTAACGATTGAATTGTTGACTGTTTTTTGCGTGCCTCGTAATCGAAAGCATATAGGTTGAATGGATTGATCCAATGATGATAAAAGATTAAATTGTTGATTTGGGTGTGTTAGTAACATGTTCAGGATGACTATGGAATAAAAAACATGAATTAAAACCAAGTTTAAGATTAATTAGTGATCTAAGAATGTTAGAACATGGTTGTTGTGATTTGCGATTCACACTAAGTAATTGAAATTCATGATTTGTGATTCAGGGATGATTTTCGATTCAGTTTTGTGGTTTTTGATTCAAGGTTTGATTCACCGAATGGTTTGATTCCCTTAGTGTGGTTCTCAATTGATGAATCATGATTTGGAACTTTTGGTTGTGATTTTCGATTCCGAAATTTTGATTCACGATTGTAATTTTCAATTATGATTAGCGATGGTTCTCGATTAAACGATTTGCGATTGGCAGAATCATATACTTGAGAGGTTTTCAATTTGTACTTTTTGATCGGAGGTTTTTTATTCTTGGGAGGGATTTACGGTTGTGTGTTTTGCGATCCCACGATTTACGATCCCACCTTTTGTCAATTGCTTTTGCTGGACTTGAAGTGGGTTAAGTATTTTTTTTTAAACCGAGTACGAAGACACAATCGTTTTCGAAAGACCTAACAATTTAAGATAACTGTTAAGACGTTTAACGAAGGGCTTAACCAAATGATTGATAACGATGTGTAAAATTTAATGATGTCATATAATTGCAACTTATGATGTAACGACAATGCCTAGTAAGAAAAATGTGTCTTGTAGGATTTGCTAGCATAAAATAGTTAGTTAGCGGATTTTCTAGACAACCTTGGCAACACATGGTATACTTGTACTTTAAGTACTTGTACACTTGAGTGGTTTTCAACCGAAGATGACGAGGTCAACGCGCATAACACCACAAAGTTGAAAGGAGGAACTCGCGATGGGGGCACCGGTTGTAATTTCACCTGAACGACTTATGTCAAAGTAGCAATAGCGGTGGGACCACAAGAGTTTGAGTACGAGTGGGAGTCATGCCCCGCTTAGAACCAGACTTGTCGGGCACGCATATTGAACCTATGCTGGTACGGATGGACTACTGGACTTAGCAGTCGCCGGGCACGCATGTGGTACCGGTGCGGACGGACCTCATGACCTTAGTGGTTGTCGGGCACGCATATAGTGTATGGGGTTGCGATGGTAAGTGATGTATGATGATAGACCCTAACTAAGAATGATTAACCATAATAGCGATGAAATGATGAATAAGATGTTATCGATGTAAAAAGATGTTAACGTTGTAAAAAGATGTTCACCATGTTTTATGATGCTAACGATGTATGATGATCTGCTAAAAAATGTTATATGATCATACTTGACCAAACGGGGTTATTATGATGCTATACGGGTGGATCAAGTTTTTGGTTGTGATTTATTATACTAAACCTAAACCTATTTTGCGATTAATTTAAAGCATGATTTTGTTGTATCTATTGCTGAATCAAGAGGCGTAAGCTGACACTTGTTTCATGAAATGTGTCTCGTACTTGTGTAGCTAGCATGGAGCGTGAGGCCCGGTGAGTATGTCTTCCGCTGGGTAGATGATAGTTTATGATGTTATTTATTACTTATCTTACCAACTTGTTGTTAACCGGTTAAACGATGGTTTGAATTTACAAATGATTGTTTGACTACATGGTAACACAGCGGTTTCTTTTATGATGCCGACTTATCGGTTTTAACTATTTAGCTTTTGATGATGCTAATGAATGTTGCTTCGCTACGATGTTTAAAAAAAATTGTGAAATTTCGAAACCCCGGGGTTACAATCACACACCCATGAATTAATGTCATGCACCTTGTCACACCTTATTCCTTCACGTTGTCAATCCATGAATTCCACTTAATGAACGCCTAAAATTGGTTCTCATGGTAGTCGCAATAAGGATGATTCTCAAACAAACCTTCCCGTGTATATGTATATGGAAAAGTTTTATCGAGATTTGTTTTCCATATGAGAACTGTGGAACTGTCGGTAACACCCTTAATGACTCATTAATAGGGTTATGTTGGTCGTTTATATATTTACCCAACCGTGAGTTGCGTCATGGTGACTCGTCATTAATTTTCGGGCTTGATTTTTTGCAAAATACCCCTCATTAATGCATTATTAATAAGCCACCAAAAATTCTTAGCCATTTATTAGTTTTAACCAAGGGTTAAGATTGGTTATCGCAGTCTCATACGAAAAAACAGTTCTCATTTGAACCCTCAAAGATATATATATATATATATATATATATATATATATATATATATATATATATATGCAAAAATTCAAAAGAGAAATGTTTCTTGTACGAAAACTACGAGAATTATTATTAACGTAATTAATGACTCATGAAAACTGTAGAGGTGTTCAATCGCTCGGTTGTCAATTTTATGGATTTAATCAGTTCAGTATATAGGATTTTATGAAAAAAAAATTAACGGGCCATAATACAAACAAGAAGTTTACTAAACCAAACCAATCCAATCGAATAACTATCAGGTTAATTGGTTCAGGACCTGTAAAACCAAGTAAGAAATTTGAAAAAAGAAAAAAAAAACACATACAAGACTTACCATTAGTCACACATTTGACACTTTGAGCTCACCACAAGACCATCAAATTTATATAACTCATCTTATTATATTAGGTACAAAATAATCAAGCAATCTATTAATAATATATATCATTATAATTCTCAAAAACATAGATATTTGAATTTTATTTACCCATAAAAGCTCTTAAAGAAGTACTATCAGTTTTTATAATTCATAAAGAAACTCAAACAAAATAAATTATTTCAAGGAAATTATATGATAATATATATATACATATATAGGCAAAAGTTCAAACGAGAACTACGATAACCAATCTGAGTCGTCCAATTCTCTCTCCTTTAATGTCATTGCCCACCCATGAATTCCTCACATGCACCCTACCACACTTGATCCCCTCCACACTCTCCATCCATGAACTTCCCATATCCAAGGAACGGCTGAGATTGGTTCTTGCAGTTCTCGTACGAAAAACAGTTCTCGTTTGAACCTTCCCCTATATATATATATATATATCTTAAAAATCAGAATGCAATATCTTTATTTATTCGGGTATTCGGTTGGCCCCAAAAGGAAAACTTAAAATATATAAATCCAAACCATACTCCGATCAAATATTGGAATGCATCCAAATAATCGATCCAAATCCAATAAAGTCATAACCAATTAACCCAAACTTATACGGATCGGTTGAAACCAATTATTTAACACCCTTAATTAAAAGGGTATTTTGGTTATTTATATATTTACCAACCGTGAATTATGTAATGAGTCTTGATTTTTCCAAGAAACCCTTCATTAACAAGACACCAAAATTTATGAGCTACTGATATATTTTAAACAAGGGCTAACATTGGTTCTCATAGTTCTCGTACGGAAAACTGTTATCATTTGTACCTCCCCTTATATATACGTGTGTGTGTGTGTGTATATATATATATATATATATATGAAAATGTTCAATCAAGAAATGTTTTTCATAAGAGAACTACGTAAATTGTTTATAACGTCATTAATGACTCATTATTGGGGTTATTTTGGTTATTTATATATTTACCAAACCATGATTATGCCCGAGTGAGACGTCATTAATTTGCAATGCTTGATTTTTTCAAAATACCATTGTTAATGCATTATGAATGAGACATTAATGAATCATTAATAAGTCACAAAATATTCTTAGTCATAATCAAGGGCTAAGATTGGTTCCCGCAGTTCTCATACGAAAAACAATTCTCATTTGAACCCTCCTCTATACACACACATATATAGGGGAAAGTTCAAACGATAATTGTTTTTCATGTGAGAACCATTTCCAACATCATTAGTGATTCATTAACAAGGGTATTTTGACCATCTATATATTAACCAACCTTGACTCAATAACCCTCATTAATGGGTCCACCAAAAATTATAATGGATCTATTTATTTTTAATCAAGGGTTAAGATTGTTTCTCTCGGTTCTTATACAAAAAACAGTTCTCTTTTGAATCTTCCGCTATACACACACACTACTATAAAAATCTTTTAACATTCTTTCTTCTCGTTAATGTAACTCCTTGAATTTCAGTACAAATCTAAACTTTTCGAAACTCATTTTCTGAACATAATATTAAATAATATCTTTACTCTAAGCGGAAGCACTATAAGCTGTTATAAATTAAATATTTTTAAATAACATAGTAATTTTAAATACATTACACAATCACTTGTTTATAAACAAACGTCTTTACAATCCAACTTTTGGTATGACCACTAGTCTAAAGGGTAGGAAATCCAGAAATTACCATAAGGATAAGCAAGCCCCAAAGTTTCTACCCACCTCACAAAGAACACTAATATATCTGTGGATACAAAACATCTTATACACCGAATTAGCTATATAAATATAGCTAGTGAGTATCACCAAAACACTTTCTTTAAAGAAACCAAGTCATCGTCTTTTAAAAATACAAGTTTAGCAATGAACATAACATATTTAATGTTGGTGAGATAGCAATATCAAACCTTAATCAAACCTATCTATTAAGTAAAATAGGATTTGATGTTAACAAAACCATATATTCAGTTTTGGACTTAGATTGATGAAAAACATGTGTTATTTTTCTATCTGAGACTTAAAGAATTTCTAAGTAAGAAATGTCAGCTGACGAATCATAGTGTCAGCTGAACACTGAGTATCAGCCAAAGGACCAGCTTCAGAAAGATCAGCTGAGAAGAAAAGATCAGTCAAAGAGCATCAGCTAAGGAATTACACTGGATCAGCTGATGGCCTAGAACCATCAACTGATGAAGATTTCAAGGTCAGCTAAGCAGTCAAGGATCAGCTGACACAATCACAAGTTATCAGCTGATGCCTTCCATCTGTCAGATAAGGTATTTACTACTTATCCAATCTTCTCTTTATGAGCTGACTATACTCAAATGATTAGCTGAGCCCTTGGGAACAACTGACAGTTGAGTTAATCAGTTTATTAGCTGCTGCTACGATTTGTATTATCAGCTGAGCAATTTGATCAGCTGAGCAAGTCTAGACAGCTGAGTCTTTCACACTTACCCTTAGTTGAGCAAAATTATATTTGTAGTTCAGTGTCTGTTAACTGAGTCTTTATTGTATATCTCAGTTAATAGCTTTTCTATGTAATATTTTCTTAAAGTCAAAGGCAGAACATGTGTTGTTCTTATTATGCCTTAGATCTTTCTTTTGTAAAAGTACTTAGCACTTTTTGGATCTACAATGATACAAAAAGGATAGATCTTATCCTCTGGAAAAGGAGAAAGATACTTTAGAAAAGAAGATCTTGAAGATACGCTTCAAAGTATGGCTGGCAACTCTATACTTGGTAAAGTCAAATCTTCAGAAAGCATGGTGTCGATTAAAGCACAAGCATGGAAGGATAAGGTTACTTTCTCAAGACATAAAGGTAGTAATTTAATAATATAATAATAGATAGTGGATATACTCATTACTGAAAAGTATGTTCACTTTACACACTTTGTGTATAAAGTTAACTTACCTTTTCACCCACTAATTTTATCTATTATAATATTATTAAACCAAGTACCTTTGTCTCCTTCTCTCTTCATCAACCCGGACACACTTTGCTTATATATACTCATGCATGGAAACATGCAAAAGAAAGCAAATGCGTTGAAAAGCACTGAAATCTCATAAGTTGAGAATTAGAAGAGTTAGCATTTTACTTTCGGTGTAACAAACTTGTTCATGTGTTGAACGTCTTAGACATTAGTTGTTTAAGATTAGCATTGTCTATGTGTTAGACAAAATTAGTTGCCACCTTTTATTGAACTTAGATTTTCCGCATCTAGTTCATGTAATTCTTGATTAACGTCAATAAGAATTATATAAAAGTAAACCGTGTGTCTCTTAAATTTTAATTTGCTAAAGTTTGTATTCAACCCCCCTTCTACAAACATTTGTTGTTGTAGTATCCATTCGGGACCAACATTTAAAATGTAACGCCACCTCTAACGAGCTTAAAATTAGAGTTAATTTAAACTTTTTAACAACAATTATCACAAGCGTGCAGCGGAAATAAACGCCATTTACAAAAGCAACGTTAATTGACTCGGCTATTTAATTACATCAAAAGATTAAGCCAAGTTCGTAATCTACAAGCGTTACCTACTAGTTTCCGACCACCTGATCCATATATATAACAACGTGTTCCCCAAAAGGTATTAACAACAAAAGACTACCACCAGTACCCGCCTCACCAGGCCTCTAGCATCAACCTGCGAAAAAGGGAAATCTTGCACCGTTAGCTACAACTAGCTAGTGAGCACCAATTAATCATAAGCATCAATAAGCAGGCTATCACGTATAAGAACAACACACAAGGCTATCCTATCATATTGCGGCGCGCCAATCATGTCAGCAGGAGTCGTATCTTGCAGGGGAGCCAGCCCCGCTCAACAACCCAAGCCGGGGAATCAGCAGCAACCAATTGCACCAGTGGGGGAGCGAAAAGCAGTCCACGTGGTACACTCTGTCTATCATGTTGGTTCCAGCCTAAGCAAGGAACCTAGTTCCATAAAGGAACTACGGCCTGCAGAGCCATACCCCGAGTGTATACTCCCGAGTACCGTTAGTTCCCCAATTCATAGACCCTAAGGACCCTGGGAACCCAGCCATATATTAACACCCGTCTACTTGACTGACCTCTGTAGTTCTTTCGTTCAATGTCCGGACATCATATCATAAACAGATAGCTGATCCAGTAAGGATCCAGTTCATTCGCGCATATAATCACAATTATATCTTTCATATCAATAACAGGCATGCATATATAACTCTATCATAGCATACCTCGTATCTCACGTATCAATACACCAATCACGTGTCAACATGTACAACAGATATCTTACCTACTGAGACTCATGGAAAACCGGTACTCACCTTGAGATTATAGGAGGCAGATATGAATGCGGGAATCCCAAGAGCACACAGAATCGTCCGAATCACCTAACACCAATAGACATAGATAAATACTACTTAGTATATACACTACATTTGACTGTACTAACAACTGTCTCATCAAAAGGTCAACATGGCTTCTGACAGCCTCCTACGGCCGTAGGAACATGTTCCTACGCCCGCAGGATATCTTTCCAACACCTCCTACGGCCGAAGGAAATACATCCTACGCCCGTAGAAAATCTTGCCAAAGAACCATGACCTACGACCGTAGGAACCACTCCCTACGCCCGTAGTAGGTATCCTTTGGGTAACTACGGCCGTAGGTTATGTACCCACGCCCGTAGTCTTGTTTCCTTCACCCGTATGTGGTAACTCTCTTAGACACACTCCTACGGCCGTAGCAACCATTTCCTACGACCGCAGTAACATTGACAAGCTTCTACGGCCGTAGAAACATTCTACTACGCCCGTAGGAACTATATTTATAGTAAGATCTCGCTCTGTTAGAGCACAGTAGTTGTTTTACGGGTTTTTGACACAAAATCAGACTTGAATCCATATTCAAGCGTTTATACAACATCTTAAATCAACATACAAACTTACTAACATGTATCTAACATAAAACCAACACCAAAACCCATATGAATCTATCAAATCTGGTCATCTTCAACCTAAAACTCAAAAACTAGGTTTGTACAAGAAACTTACAAGGAGAAGAAGAACCAACTCAACAAGAACAGATTAATCACTCGAATCCAGCTTCTAATCTTGATCTAACTTGATTTCCTTCTTCAATTTGACAAGAGTTTGTGTGTGTTTGTGTTTGCACGTACTTAGTATGTGTTGTGTGTGTTTTTTAGCTTATCCAGGGGATAAGAAAGAGACAATTAGGCCGACTTAAGGTCTAATACCCCCTCTCGGGTATTTTGTTCTCCTATTCAACTTAAAACACAACTTAGGGTTATCCGTTTCAACTAACGGAGATATTTTTAGAACCACTATCTCAAACCATTTAACTATTTATCAACTTGGTCAACTTATGACACTTTTCATAATACCACATTTTTATCCACACTTAGCACCAATTAGCACCTATTAACACCAATGCACGTTTAAAACACCTATTAACATATTAAGCACCATTTAACAACATGTATACTACATTTAACAACAAAACACCAATTAAAGTCAACGTACAACAATTAAAGCTAAATGTACCACATTTTACAACTAGGCCCCACTTTGGGGTGTTACATAAAATACACATAAATCACATAAGGATGTGGGTTTGTCCATTGAGTCATAATATATCCACATGGTAGCTAGCTACAGTCAACACGTGCCCATTTGGGGGATAACCACATCTTCTCGTTAAGGTGGGGGAAGCACGAAGCATTCCACCAAAACACACAGCATTCCACCATACAACGTTTGTTAGGAGTGAATGATTTTTTTCCCAAGTCCACTCGTGTATACTTTGGTTTGTTGGCTCGTCGACCCATTGAACCACACGGTCATAATGTCTACTCAACTCCTCATTCCAATTCCATACCACCCGTGTATCAAGTCCCAATTGCCGAAGCTATATGACCCATACACGTCACTCAATGGCTCGTCGACCAAAACTCACTCACAAGGTTCACATAAATTCACATGCCATAAAAGGCCAAGTAATCTCAAGCATTTAAGCTTATCAACAAGCAAATGATAGTCACATAAATCTTAACTCATAACACTTAAGCATAAATGGTTAATAATTCATAACATACATTTGGCATCACAATGCCCATATCATAATACAAGTGTAAGCACTTCTTATCAACTCAATCCATATGAGTATCACTATATCAAAGCTCACTCCCACATGTAGTATCATGTTTTAAGAATTAAACAAATACAATCATGTTAACATTATGAACCTTCTCCTAAGTGGAGTATTGGTCTCACTTGATTTCCATACCGGCAATCCAAAAATTCATAGAGAGGTATTGTTTATATATTATTAATTAACAATTGAATTTATTTTATATAAACATAAATGTATTCAAGTGATTATATCTTATTAAATTCATTATTTGTAACGTCAAGGTAAGTGAAAAGGACTCATCATACTTAGACTTACTTCAGTTGTTGAGCAACACCGTAATCACAAATCGAGAAAACTTTTGGTTAAGTTGGGAATTCAAGCAAAGTTGATGAGTTGTTAGATATATTTAAAGTATGTTAGTTTATCATTATTTAAACCTTTTTTAAGTTTTTTATTGACCGGTAAATGGGGACACTTCCCCGCCTCTCTAGTATGGGTTCGGATTGCCTGGTGACGGAGTTTCAACCGCCCCTCGTTATTTGGCTTTAACCTCTAAGGGAAAACCCTCAACTCGCTGCATGCAGCATGATTTGATCCCCCAACCTCTTGCGAGGAAGGGGGCGCCTTACCAACTGGGCTAAACCCAATTGACCCTTTTTTAAGTAATTCGTATATTTCTAGAATAAAAATGATTCAATCAGGTATAAAATTTCAACTCAAGTTTCAACAAAGACAAAAAAAAAAAAATGGTTCGAACCCCATACATTCACTCAATGGAGAAAACCGCTGGTCGAGATACCCGTGGGAGGAGAAGACCAGCAGCAACCAGCCCATAGACGATGGTGTGCTGGCGCTGGTCGAGCGAAAGAGGTCCCGATACACATGGTCTAATACCTAACGGCTAACCTTGTTACGAACAAGTATTGGGCCGAATTAAAGAAATCAAAATACAAGTCCAGACCAGCCCAGCGTATAAATATCCCTAATTGCAATGCCTTTCTATTCTATTTCTAACCCTCTCAGCATCCTCCGTTCCTACTCGAGCAGAAACCAAAAACCTTGTTCTGTAAACGAAACCTCAAGCAGGCTGCTACAATGGTGAAAATTCTGAGACCTGCTTCAAACAATGATAATAATAAGAAGAAGAAGAAGAATAAGAAGAAGATCAATCCTAACGCCATAGCCATGAAAGTCAAAGCTCCAGCAACAAAACCTAACCCCTTTGAAACCATTTGGTCTCGTCGCAAATTCGATATTCTCGGCAAGAAACGCAAAGGAGAGGAACGCCGTATTGGCCTCGCACGCTCCCTCGCCATTGAGAAGGCAATAATCTCTCCCTAGTTTATCGACGTTTATGTTTTCTTATTATTGTTAAGGAAAAAAAATCATAAGATGGAATTGTTCGTATCGAATTGAACATTTGAAACTTGCAGGCGACAGTGCTTCGGAAAATCATATTGGGTTATAATTTGATAAAATAACTTCAAATTTACCATCCTCATTTCCATCTTATAATTTGTGCTGTGGAAAGTGGATACTAATAATGATAAGGATTATACAGATATGAACCTTTTGCAACTTGCAAGATCGCTTGATACTTAATACATGCCACATGTTTAAGCAATCCATATCATTTTTTTATGTGCTAATGTAAAGCGTCGTACTCTTTGGTTAGATTTATAAGTTCAGAATGTAATTATTTATATGTTTTTGATGTGGCGAAAAGTGCAGAGGAAGAAAACTTTGTTGAAAGACTACGAACGGAGTGGTAAATCATCTGTGTTCGTGGATAAGCGAATTGGAGAGCACAATGACGAGCTCGGTGAGTTCGATAAGGCCATTCTCAGATCTCAACGAGAAATGCGGGTAATTGTTCTCCTAAGCGAAAATTCAGCTTTCTTTTCTTTTGTTTGTCTAGATAAGTTCTTATGCAGGTAATTGTTTTCGTTGGGGAGAGTCCATATTTTCTTTCCTTTTGCTTGGTTATATAGGAGTTCTTTAACATAGATATCGAAATCCCTTGTTACATGGCTATATACTGAATATCACACTTTAGATGCCTTTTACTTGGTTCTTTAATTTAATATGATTGTCGATTTTCATTAAGAAATTGTTCTTTTCTCTCTATATATTTTATCTTTTATCTTTTTATTATGATTAATTTGTCAATATTGATTGCTAATGTCTCTACCATAATGCTTATAGGCAAAACTTGGCAAGAAAAGCAGGTATAATCTATCTGATGGGGAAGAAGACGAGTTTGATAATGAAGAGGGAAGCATGTATCCTGAAAGGGATGATTTTGAGGATGATGTACCTTTTTATGAGGAGGAAGATGCGGAGGCAACTGAAGCTGAGAGTAGTTTCACATTCGTTTACTTAAATTATATGAATTAATTAGCAGTTTGAAGCTCTATGTTCACTCTTTATGTTAAAAAATAGAAATTGCAACTTAAGATATAAATTTGTCTATTTGAAGCTACCATATTTCATATTTTAAGTGGTGTACTGTGGGGATTTGAAGCACATTTTTCACTTCGATTTAAGTCTTGAGAGTAACAGCTTCTAATAGAAGTCTTGACCTATTTAAAGCTACCAAATTTCATATTTTAAGTGGTGTACTGTGGGATTTGGGACACATTTTTCAGTTTGATTAAAGTCTTGAGTGTCTTGATACTCTTTTGGTGGTTTTCAGTTTGCTTAAAGTCTTGTGAGTAAAAGCAAATAATAGAAATCTTGATATATTTCTATGGTGGTTTTACATATATGTCTGGGACTTAATATTCTGTTTCTTTTAACACAATTTTCATTTTCTTTTAATTTTCTTACAGAGAGTTCTGTCATCTTTAAACAGCTTAGTGCTAGTGGCACCGCTGGTGGTCATGCAAGTGGACTCGAAGGAGGAAATGTGAGAGGAGTTGGGTTTTTTGAATGCCGATGTGCATATCATTTTCTTTTGTTTTTCGGTTAATGTGCGATCTTCCTTGTTGCAGACGCAGAAAACTGAAAAGGAGAGATACGACGAGATAATATCCAAGAGCAAATTTTTCAAGGTGGGGATCATATAATTACTTTTGTTAATTGTGGAACATCTATATGATGTTTATTACAAATTTATATGCATAACTGTGGTTTCTGTGCTTAATGCTGACATGTTTTAGGCAGAGAAAGCTAGGGACAAGGAAGAAAATGACCAGTTGATTAAAAAGTTGGACGAACAGTTTATGACTTTGCAGTCCTCTTTGGCTCAACCTAATAACATGAATGCTGTGAAAGATGTTATGAGCAAGGACATTAAAAATGATATTTCTAGTAAAGTTGAACCAGTTCAGGTATGGTTTGTTTTTGTAAATAAGAATAAAAACAAGTATAAGCTTTTAAACAGTTGCGATTTTGTGGATTGTATTTTTCGGAGGATTTGGAGTTTAATTGAAGATTTGTAGGAGAAAGCTGATGCTTATGATAAATTACTCAATGAAATGGTGCTCGATATGCGTGCCCGTCCATCAAGTAGGACAAAAACTCCTGAAGAACTTGCACAAGAGGAAAAAGAGCGACTAGAACAGATGGAGGTATTTTTTTTAAACGTTTGGACGTTTAGATTAAAATTGCACAGTATAACTGTCATGCCTGGATGTTGTTACATCTTAGTCTAGTATTTATCTTTGTTCTATTATAAAATCATAATATGTCGTGATTTCAGGAAGAGAGGCTCAGAAGGATGCATGTTGCTGATGATACAAGTGACGATGATAATGAGGATGGTGGTGACGAGCAGGGAAATTTTATCTCTAAGCTAACTTCTGTTTCTGGGGATGATCTTGGAGATTCCTTTGCCAATAATGAACCAGAAACCAAGTTGGCATGGATACGACAGATGCTGAGAAAAGAAAATGAAATAGATATTGATGATGAACATGGTGGTGGTGGTGATGATGATGACGACGAAGAAGAAGATGATGAAGAAGAAGAAGAAGAAGAAGAAGAAGATGCTGAAGAGAGTGATGACTTAGCAAGTGAAATGGCACAATCTCTAAAAGACTGGGAACAAAGTGACAGTGGTGATGATGCCATAGACTTGGAAGAACAAGCAGAACGAGAGGATGATGTTGTAAACTTGAATCTAAAGTCAAGGGACCTTAAAAAGGCTGCAAATACTAATGAAGACCTGGGTAATTTAGATTCTGAAAAAAGGGATTCAAAAGTCCAACTTGACCTTTCATATACAATTGAAGCCCCGAAAACGATGGACGACTTGTTATCATTATTGGATAATCGGTCTGATGATGAAATCATTGAAGCAATCAGGCGAATTCGTGCATTCAATGCAATCAAAATTGCTGCAGAAAATCGAAAGAAAATCCAAGTATGCTTATAAATGCTTTTAAGTTGTAATATCTGTAAATTTGTTTCAAATCAATTTCATATTCCTTTTCTTAAATTTTTATCTCAGGTATTCTATGGCCTATTGCTGCAGTATTTTTCTGTTACTGCAATTAAAATGCCACTGAACTTTAGGTTGTTAAATTTGCTTGTCAAGCCACTGATGGAAATGAGTATAGAAATCCCATACTTCGCCGCCATATGTGCTCGTCAGCGACTACTTCGAACTCGATCACTTTTCGCAGAAGATATCAAGAATCCAGGTTTGTTTCATTCACGACTGCAAATTTTTTCTGCAATACTATATTATTCATTTATTCCTATATTTTTTTCGTGCAGAGAAAAGCTGCTGGCCTTCTATCAAGACATTGTTTCTCTTGAGGCTGTGGTCCATGATATTTCCTTGCTCAGATTTTCGTCATGTTGTTATGACCCCTGCAACTTTATTGATGTGTGAATATCTGACACGCTGTCCAATTATATCTGGCCGTGATGTGGCAATTGGGTCCTTTTTGTGTGCTATGCTTCTTTCTGTAAGTGCATTTCAAACTTTCCTTCTGAACAGTGTTAAACGGAACCTTACTGAGTTTCATATAGCAGATTGCTTTAAACACTTCAACGCACCTACATATTGCATTTTCTTGGATAAGTTTAGGAAGTTCATTTGTAGACCCCCTAAATGGTAAAAAGGACACTGCAGGGGCCAGAAAGGACTAACATGGCCTGGCCAAAAAATTGGTGCAAGTGACAAAGAATATCACTCTTTCTATACTTTTGTCAGGAATATCTAGAAGTGTAAGTGAGATCTATTAACAAAAGGATACCCTGTTGGGCTTTGCTATCTGTTTTTCGATTTATTTGGCAAAAAGAACACACCCTTTTCAGTATTTGTTCCGTAGAACATTTAGTTAATAGCAGACAGACTAGGTGAAATAGCTGCGCACACTCTTGCAGTGGTTACTGCAAACATAGTATGTCTCACTGATGACTCAGCAATAGCGGCTCTTTACATTCTCTTGTTTCAGAAGGAAGTCTTGTTGACTTTTGAATATGAAATGAGTTGCTTCGTTAACTTCAAGTTTCTAAGGTGGATTGCGGGTTAGAAAGTAATTATTACATTAAGTTATAGTAACTTATAAATTTATTTCAGGAGTGTGAATATACTGATGCTAAGTGTACAAAGTAGGATGTTATGAATCTCCTAGCCTGACTCTTTGACAGATGTATTATTTACAAAGGGAATAGCTAAAGCTATTTATAAATTTTGTAATGCCCTTTTCTTTTTGTCTTGAAAATAAATTGCTTTCGTCTTTTGTTGTTATCATTTTATTTTTTTTATCGTTAAAATCCAATTGAGACATATAATACTATAGTAGCTTATCCAACGGTTCTTGCCCTAGCCATTTTGGTGTATGACATATCGTAGCTTTCTGGTTTTGTTTATTTGTTTAATTAAAATAAGTGATTGCCGCCTTTTGGGTGTCTAACATATTATATTAAGAGTACAAATTAATATCATAATAATAATATTAAAATAACAATAGTAATAATAAGAATTATTAGAATAACAATATAATTTCAGTAAATAATTTTTGATTGTGCCACAAGAGTATAGAAGATTAGGATACTCTAGAAGTAAGCAGATAATATATATATATATATATATATATATATATATATATATATATATATATATATATATATATATAAATAAAATAAAATAAATAAATAAATAAAATATACACACACACACACACATATATATATATACATATAAATATATATATATATATATATACATATAAATATATATATATATATATATACATATAAATATATATATATATATATATATATATATATATATTTATATAGGATTTAGGGTTTAGGGTTTAGGGTACAAAATAAGTAATAATAAGTACCAGTGGTGATAAACCTAATTAAATTTTTTTTTAATAATAATAATAGTAAAATAAGAAATAATATTGAGAATTAATTACCCTCATATATTAATGCTTTAGTAATAACAAATTAATATTAATATTAATATATATAATAATAAGCAGTAAAAAAGAAGGAAAAATAAAGGATAAGAATAAGAAAAGGAAAAGATATAATCTATTTTAAGTCGAATAATAAAAAATTCTAGGCCCTCAAGTTTATAATATAGCTCAATAGATCTAATGGATGGTGATGGTTGAGATCATGTCCTCCGCGTCAGGAAACGAGGGACGCTAGGGTTTCTAGGAGGCGTGGTACAAAGGGGAATGGACATAGTCTTAGAATTGGTAGTTGGAATGTTGGCACTTTAAGATGCTAAGTTCTTGGAGTTAGTGGATTCCTTAAGAAGGTATATGGTGGATCTAGCGTGTTTTCAAGAGACTAAGTGGAAGGGAAATTACTTTAGAGAAGGTAATGAGGATAAGTTGTGGTGCTTAGGATCAGGTAGCGCTAGGAATGGAGTAGGAATAATCCTTACAACCAGGTTTAAGGACAATGTAGTAGAGGTCAAAAGGTGTAATGATAGGATTATGGCGATTAAAGTAGTTCTAGGAGTAGTAGTTAATGTAGTAAGTGCTTATGCACCTCAAGTGGGTTTGGGGGATGTAGAAAATATTAGTTTTTGGGAGACATTAGATGAGCTTGTGAGGGAATTCCCAGAAGATCAACTGTATAACGGGGGAGACTTTAATGGGCATATAGGAGTAAGTGAAGAGGGTGTTCTTTACTTGAGTTCGCTTTCGCCTACGAGTTGGCCATCACAAACTCTTTTTTCAAGAAAAGGAAAGCTTACTTGATCACTTTCCGTAGCGGAGGGCGTAGCACACAAATCGACTATCTCCTTGTGCGTAAAAGGGATCTTAGGAATTGCAAAGACTGTAAAGTCATCTCACGAGAATCTTGCTTCTCACAACATCTTTTATTAGTGTTTGACATCATTTGTAGGAAAGGAGTTCTAAGTGCCAAGAAGGTGGGTAAACCTAGAATTTTATGGAGAAATCTTAGGGGTGAGGTTAGAAGGTATTTAGATAGAGAATAGCGGTAGAAATAAGCAGAACCCTGCCAGGGGATGCGGATTTGGCTTGGAACCGGTTGACGGCAGATAGCCAAATATACCCTAGGTTCTACTTTAGGCTCATCGCGGGTTCAAAGGGAATCGTGGTGGTTTAGCGACGAGGTACATGATTAGGTTAAAAGAAGCAAACTTGCTTTAAGGAGTTAGTCTTAGCTAGGGAATGTGGATGAGAAGATAGGGCTAGTGCTATGAATAAGTACAACGAGGCTAAAAGAGAAGCAAAGAAAGGGGTATCCCAGGCTAAAGACAAAGCTTATGAAGACTTGTACAATAGAATACATTCTAAAGAAGGGCAAAAAGAAATCTTCAAATTAGCTAAAGCCAGGGAGAGGAGAAAAAGACATTTAGGAACTGTTGAGTTCATCAAAGATGATAGAGGGAGAGTCCTAACTAAGGATATGGAAACTAGGCATAGACGAGGTAATTATCTTCTCCATTTATTACTAGGAGACATGTACTGAAATGAGGGGTAGTATAGAGAGCTTTGAGGTGGACCCTTGTGTTTGTAACAACCGCTATTGTACTAGGATATCCCAAGGGGAGGTTAGAAGTGCCCCAATGTTGCAGAACTTGCTAGGCGGGTGCGAGGCGGTAGGCGGGGAGTAGCGAGTACTCGGCCTACGCGGGGAGTACTTGGATTGGAACTTTTTATATAAATAAAAATTATATGAACTACATGTTAATAAAAACTCAAACATAAACATAATTGTTCATAGACCCAAAACATGTGTGTAGAAACATTAATAAAATTGTCCAAGACTTAAAATACTAGTTCAAACATAAATTTCATCTACGTCCTTGTAACGCATCGTCTTGGCCGTATTGTTCAATGATTTGAACTCCATCGGACTCATATTCAACGTCCATTTCCACTTCCTCATCTTCATCTTCCGACTCGAATTCTTCATCAAAGAGTTCTCTCGATCTGGCGCTTCTTCGAGGTGCTAAATATTCCGCTTCAGCAACCGTCTCCCAAGCTAGTCCAGGCTCAACTTCATCTACATCTTCAAGAATCCAATCTTGAGCCTCATTCGCATCATTCGCTAGATGTACCTCGATACCTGCCGCCTTTCTTTTTATGTTCTTCTCCTTCAAATTTGTATTAAATTGAACAAAGACAAGATTGTTCAATTTTGTTGCCTCTAATGTATCTCTTTTTTGTGTGCACCTACAAAGTTATAATTAAGCAAAAACAAGTTCAAGTAAATATATTATATCATTTTATGTATTTATTATTTAATTAGTTACTTATTATTTCAAGTGAAAAAATACTAGCTCCTTCAAAAGTGCTCCAATTTCTTTCACATCCCGACGAACTTGTGGTTAAAGAAAGTATTCTTATGGCAACCTTTATCAAGTTAGGGGTTGAGCTACCCCAAGCACTCCACCAATTTGCTACAATTTAGAAACAAATATATAATGAAATTGGTGAAGTTGAAAATGTAGAAAATAAAGAAATGAAATATTAAATGACTCAATGTATTACCCGGATCATATTTCTCATCATTCACCTCACATCCTTTGATTGCGGCTATTCGACCAAATTTTTCTAGTTTTCCCTTGTATATCGACATTTCAACCGTCATGATTTGGTTTTGGATGTTATAATCTTCCGGATATAAAATCTCAATAACATTGGCAACCGCATCATTGGCATCAAGATCATGGTGGACCTCCAAATTGTTGTAAAGATTTTATGGGTTTAAAAGGTAGGCTGCCATATGTAGGCATGTTTCAAGCCTTCCTTTCATCTTTGTTTCAATGATTGCAATAATGGGTTCATACGCTTTGTTATTATTGCCCAAAGCATCCTTGATATACAAAACCCATAGAAGGCTTCCAATCCGCATCAACCATTCTCAAAACTTTGACTAACGATGCAAAAACCATTGTCATACCGGCCCAAAATGTGGGACTTAGTTCAAACCATTGTCATAGCGGATTTCCCTTTCACCGTCTTGTAGAACATACACTTCTCCCACTCACCACTAGCAAACATAAGCCTAACTTGAACTTTTTTCTTGGCCAAACTTTGTAAAGTAAGAAAGGCGGAAGCAAATCTAGTAACCCCCGGTCTCACAATATCTCGTTTCTTTGTAAATTGTCTCATCTGTGATGAGCATAAATGAATATTGTGAGTTTCATTGCTTGATCAAGAATTTTTCTATACCTTGGTAGCCCACCAATGGCTTGAAGAATAGATAAATATGTTAATAAAATAACTAATAATAAATATTAAATAAGAAACGAAAAAACAAACACCATTAAACTTAATACCTTCAAGCATGAGATTAATGGTATGTGTAGCACATGACGTCCAAAATATTGTTGGCCTCTTCAACTTCGCCGCACCCATAGTGTTAGAGGGCATCATCGGTCACAACTTGAACTACATTCTCCGAACCAACTTCTTCGATGCAACTATCAACATATTGAAAAATATGCTCGCTTGTGTGAGCTTCATCGGAACATTCATTGGATGACAAGAAAACAGTCCCTAACTTTGAATTCACACATAAGTTCATGATGCTTCTTCTTTTTCTATCGGACCATGCATTCGTCATAATAGAGCATCCATTCAGCTTTCAATCGACTTGGTATCGTTTCAACAAGTCTTTTGTCCGCTCAACCTCCTTTTTAAGATAAGTATCTCCCATCTCGTATCTAGTTGGAGGTTGACATCTAGGTCCTTATTGCCCAATTGCTTCTAGTACCATCTTGAAACTATCTCTTTCAAATGCATGAAATGGAATCACACATTCATAAGCCCATCTACAAATGTACTCTTTCATGCGAATCAATTTTCTCTTTTCACAACTTGAGAAATGTCTTCTTGTTTGCCTTTTCCTTTATTCGAAATATCTTGAGGGTTGCTTATATTTGCAAACCTATCCATTGGACCGAAGGAACGAGGAGGATTCAAGCTTCCTCCCATTTCATCAAGGTTAATTGTTGTTTCATCAGCACTAATCTTCACACCCGCTCATAAAGCGTCGTTGTCATCTTGCTTACTCTTCGTTTTGCATTTGCTTTCATTAATTGAATTTCGACACTTGATTTGATCTTCCTTTGTAGATTTTGGACAACGAGTAACATTTCCCAGGATTTGAGCAATATGATGTTTCATTCTATTAATGCCTCCCGACATCACTTTGTCACATAATATACATTTTACTTTGTCTAGTTTGCTAGGATCGACCAACACCGCATATTCCTCCCATCTAACATCTTGTGAGTTTCGTTTAGTACTTTTTTTTACTAGCCGTAGATTTTATAGATGGGATTGTTGATGATTCCATGTATTATCTTGCACAAAATGACAATGGTATAAAAATGAATACAACAATAAAGATCAAATGAAAATTGACCACACATGAACAAATATTCACAATTGTAAAATGTAAATTAATATGATCAAATTACTAACTTGCAATATGTTTAAGAAATCAGTAATCAAAATCAAATCAAATAACAATGAAAGCCAATCGATCAAATTCCTCTTCAAATTCATATCAAAATAAAGTATCATTAATGTCAATATGTTAAGAAATAGTAATACAAACTTGCAATTTGTTAATTTTTAACTAACAGTAATCGAGAAGACACTAGGGCAGAAATCAAACTTGCAATAACTCAAAATAAGGAATTGGTATCGTATTTTCTAATTGATAGTTCTGAGAGATTACAACCAAATATAAAGAAAAGAATAATTACAGTATTACACTTTGATACCCTAATGAATAATAATAATAACAATGATAACCTAAATCTAAACAGACTTAGGTTAATATTCCCCCGCAAGTTCAGGGCGGTTAGCAATCTGCAACTTGGAACGCAAAAACTCAAATTCTGAGAAGACAAGGGCTTTGTAAAGATATCAGCAATTTGGTCGTCTATAGAAATGAACGTGACCTTTAATTTTCCCTGAGTTACTTGTTCACGAACAAAATGATAGTCAACTTCAACATGTTTAGTTAGGGGTGAGCATGGTACCGGACCGGTACCGGTACCGATTTTACCGAATACCGAATTTGATTTAAAGATGGTACCGAATACCGTACCGAATTATTCATATACGGTACCGGTACCGGTACCGAGTACCTATTTTAACTAGTTAGTTCGGTACTAGTCCCGAATACCGAAAATACCGAGTCCCGAATACCGATTTAGCAATATTTCAAGTACCGAATACCGGACCGAAAATTCTAATTCGGTACCGGTTCCGGTACGGTGCCGGTACGGTTCGGTATTTCCGGTACTCATGCTCACCCCTATGTTTAGTGGTATGATTGTCTACATTTTACCTCCCCCAAGGAAGCAGTCTCTCTACTTACGGGTAGTGGTATGATTGTCTACATTTTACCTCCCCCATACCCCAACTTAAAGGGATTGGGTATTGTTGTTGTTTGTAACTTCAACATGTTTAGTACGAGCATGAATAACTGGATTAGCAATGAGAAAAGTTGCACCAAGATTCCGTGCTAATGTGCTATCCAAACCATGTTCTTGAAGCAAGGACTTCAACCAAATCAATTCAGCAATAGTATTTGCAATAGCCTTATACTCTGATTATGTGGAAGATCGAGATACAATTTTTTGCTTGCGAGCAGACCAAGAGATAAGATTCGATTCTAAATAGATAGCAAATCCCCCCCGTGGATCGGCGATCGACTAATGCCTGAAGATTGTAGTGCCAATTAGAATCCGAAAAAGCCTGAAGCTGATACCACGTATTGTGTCGAATCCATAATCCCAAATCGATGGTGCCCTTAAGATAATGGAGGATGCGTTTTACACCGGCCCAATGGTTCTCAGTTGGAGCATGCATGAATTGACAAACTTTATTAACTGCAAAAGAAATATCAGGGCGAGAAAGAGTAGCATATTGAAGAGCTCCAACTGTCTGCCTGTAGCGAGAGGGATTATCTAGTAAGGGGCTGTCATCGGGTAATAGCACGTGAGAGGTGCTCATAGGGGTGGATATTGACTTGCACTCAGCAAGACCAGCATGGTGTAAAATCTCACGAACATATTTCTGTTAGGAAAGAACCAAGTCAGAACCCTTGTGAACAACTTCAACCCCCAAAAAATAGTGTAGTTAACCCATATCCTTAAGTGCAAAAAGAGAATCGAGTTTCTAAATGATTGAGGCTACAGCAGTGGAGTTATTACTGGTGATGATGATATCATCCACATAAACCAGAAGATAGACAAGGGACCCCGATGAGTTCAGACGTTGAGTATAAAAAGTGATGGATTGGTTTTGGACCCTGAAAATCCCAACTGATGAAGAGCAGTAGACAACTTTGTAAACCAGGCTCGAGGAGCTTGTTTGAGGCCATACAAGGACTTATAACAAGCAGATGTGATCAGGTTTGTTTTGATCAATAAAGCCCAGAGGTTGGCGCATGTACATCGTTTCCTCAAGATCTCCATGAAGAAAGGCAGTTTGAATGTTTATTTTGCCACGTGAGTTGCCAAAAGAAGAGCCATGAGATCCACGACCGCCTCGGTTATTATTGAAGGACCGAGAGCCAAAATAAGCTTGAGGCCGTGGAGATTGAATGGGGTTTAGTTAATAACCCAACTGAGTTGCCATTAGTTAAATGTTTTGTAGTTGTTGAAGATGATCAATGGGTGGTTGTTGAACAGAAGAAGCAGCAGTAGCCGATGATGATTGTGGAACCGAAGAAGTATTTGCCAAGAAAGCTTGGGGAGTGGCAGTCATCATTTTTGTGAAGACATAATCATGATCACACAAAAGGCCATGTACTTCATGAAAGGAGACAGGTGGCACACGAGCCAATAAGTTGGCCTTAAGACCATTGTATTCCTCTCAAAGTCCTGTAAGAGTGAGCATTATCAAATCTTTGTCCTTTACTGGTTCACCAATGTTAGCAAGAGCAGTAGCATATTCTTGAGCTCTACTGAGATATTCAGCTGGTTTTTCATCACCTTTCATGGTGATTCTTAGAAGTCGACTTTTAAGAGTAAATTCATGAGATGAAGTAACAAGAGCATAAGCCCGTTCAAGTGATAACCATACCTCTCGTGATGTTTTTCCCTGAATGTGCTGATAGGAGTCTTCAGAAACTGTTGAGATGATAAGCATACGGATGTGGGCATCATTAAAAATCCACGGAATGTAGCTTGGATTATCAGTAGTTGCAGATTCATTGGTAACCTTTTGTTCAGGGCAGGGAATAGTTCCATCAACATAACCAAAAAGATTATGAGAGGTGAGGAAGGATTCAATCATTGATCTCCAATAACCATAGTTGGTAGGTTTGAGAGAGAAGGAGAACTTGTGAGAGTTGTGAATGGTTTTCTCCTGATGTGAGAATTGAATTATTGCTGCCATGAGTTTGCAATCTGTGACAGAATTGAATTATCGGCAGATCAGGGGCTAAAAAAAATCGTACTTGTTGATCGGCACAATAATATGTGTTGTTTTTGCAATCGGAAGAGCAGCAGGGGCTGATTGCTTTTAATCAATAGTATATAGACTGTAATTGTAGTCAGAAGAGCAGCAGGGGCTGATTGTTTTTAATCGACAGTACATAGACTGCAATTGTAGTCGGAATATGTGTTTATCGTAAATTGCTGTTGCCGCTGGAATTAGGGTTGGAGAGAGTCAGCTCAGAGACCAACTCAAAATAAGGAATTGGTATCGTATCTTCTAATTGATAATTTTGAGAGATTACAACCAAATATAAAGAAAAGAATAATTACACTTTGATACTCTAATGAATAATAATTATAACAATGATAACCTAAATCTAAACCGACTTAGGTTAATACAATATGTTAACTTTTAATAAATGTTTAGTAGTAAGAAAAAACAAACTTGCTATATATTTGAGAGTCAATTACTTAATAAGAAATCAAAAGTAAGAAACAACAGTAAGAAGATGAGAATGATACAAGCCACAAGGACCTGTAATCGACGGGGAAGAAGCAAAGATAAGAAACAACAGTAAGAACTCGAGTTTGGTGAAGAACTCGAGTCTCGAGCAGTAGTGAGTTTGGTGAAGAACTCGAGTCTCGAACTGTAGTTGAACATAGCAGCAGGGCAACAAAAGTACGATCTTGAGAGGAAGAAAGCTTACTTTCGAGGCTTCGAATGGAGAAAAAATCAGTCGAGTAGCAGCAGTACGCACCCCACACAGCCTTCGAACGGCTTCTATGGTTCTTGCGTGCGAGTAAGAAACGGCGCTTAAATTAAAGCACATGTGGGCTAAACGGTTAAAAGAAAAGAAAAAAAGGATGTTTGATTTTGACCGAGTTCAATGGAGTTTGACCAAGTTACACCGAGTTTGACCTAGTCCGAGTTTGTTGACCGAGTAGGCATTATTCCCCAAGGTAGACCACCGCCTAGCGAGTCCTTCCCGAGTACTCGGCCGAGTAGGCCGAGTTTTACAACACTGAAGTGCCCTACGCAAGATGGGGGGGTGGCAAAGCAGCAGGACCTGACCAAATCCCTATTGAGGTGTGGAGATGTCTTGGAGAACCGGGCATTAAGTGGCTAACGAACCTTTTTAATCTGATCTTTATAATAACTAGGATGCCAGAGGAATGGAGGCGTAGTGTGGTTTAGGGGTGTTATTCGGTTTATTTATTCGGGTTTCGGGTAGTTTGGGTCGGGTTATTCGGTTAATTTTGTTTTGAAAATATACCCGTTAACCGAACCGAATAAGAATTCGGGTATTCGGTTTTCGGGTAATTCGGATATCGGGTTATTCAGGTATATTGAGTAAAACCCAAATTTAGATATAAATCATGATATGAGCTTTGGTTTATGTGCATTAACAAAAAAATAAACCTTGGCTTACAAATTGAGGGCTTCAAGTGATTTTCTACCATTCAGAGCTGTAGTTTGAAGCCATCAAAAGTTTAATATGATCAATAAATCAAAGTCAAATATTCAAATGAAAAGGCCGACATTATGATCTAAATATGAAGTTTAATATCATCATATCCAACAAAATCAAGTAACCAATGTGTATTCTTTATTGTAATGAAAGAAAGAAAATTTTATAATATGAGGAACACTAACTGCATGTGAAGAATTGTCAGGTGAAAGTTTACGATTTTAAATATAACACTTAATATAAAACATCCAATTTCTTTAAAAAAAATATAAAGAAAAAAAACTCAAGCTTACGGTTTTAAGTTTAAAACCCAATTGATTAAAAGCTCCCATTGATGATTCACCTTAAAGGCACTACGTGGGTTGAATACGAATGTGAATGGAACTAATAAAGATAATATGATTAGTATAAACTAAACAAGCTAAAAAATTATTCGGGTTATTCGGTTATAACCGAATTAATCTTGGCTTATCCGATAACCGATTCATATAAAATACGGGTAAACCGAACTACCCGAATAACTTATCCGAATAACCCGAATTACCCGAATAAGCTATCCAAATAACCCAAATTCAATTCGGGTCGGTCGGGTTAAACGAGTTTAAGTTATTTTCGAGACCCCTAGTGTGGTTATCCTAATTTATAAGAACAAGGGAGACGCACAAATTTGCGGGAACTATCGTGGTATTAAACTTCTTAGCCATACTATGAAGTTATGGGAGAGGGTGATAGAACACAGAATGCGAAGTGAAACAAAGCTACGGAAAATCAGTTCGGGTTTATGCCAGGGAGATCTTCGACCGAGGCATTTCATTTGATTAGAAGTCTGATGGAGAAGCATAAGGAAAGACAATGGGATCTACATATGGTGTTCCTAGACTTAGAGAAAGCCTATGATAGTGTTCCTATAGAGCTTATTTGGAGGACTTTAAACAACAGAACGATCCCATGGAGATATATTAGGGTTTTTAAAGACATGTATGATGGAGACAAGGCTGCGTGAGAACACTGGTAGGAGACGACTACTTCCCGGTACTACGAGACCTCCACCAAGGGTTGGCACTTAGCACATTCATTTTTGCAGAGGTTCTTGACGAGCTATCAAGAGGGATTTAGGGAGGTGTCCCATGGTGTATTCTATTCAATGACGACATTGTCTTGGTTTCATATTCGGAAGAGAAGCTGAATAGAAGATTACATCAGTGGAGAGCAGCGTTCGAAGACTCAAGGCTACAAATTAGTAGAAATAAGACGGAGTATCTCTTCTGCAATTTCAGCAAGTCCGAAAACTATGACAACCAAGTTAGCTGCATAGGGGAGGATACATGAGGATGTTACTAACCGTATTCAAGTGGGATAGCAAAAGTGGAGGGCGGCGAAAGGATTTCTATTTGACAAGAAAGTTCCGCTAAAGCTAAAGGAAAATTCTACACCACCGGCTGTTAGGTTTGGTATGTTATATGGATTTCAGTGTTGGCCCTTGAAAAAGTCGCAAGCGGGGAAGATGGAAGTAGCCGAGATGATGATGCTGAGATGGACCTGTGGAAAGACTTTGTTAGACAAAATCTCGATTGGTGTTTTCAGAACCGAATTAGGAGTGTTATCTATATAAGCAAGTTGAGAGAGGGGATATTGCGCTGGTTCGGGCATGTTAAAAGGAGGCAACCAACCGAGCCATTTAGGAGTGTGGAATCGATTCTAGTTGATGGTACTAGGAGACGTGGTCGCCTTCTTTGAAATGGAAGGATAGAGTTAGAGGGGATCTATAGGAGCTTTCTCTCTCCGATAACATGATCTCAGATAGGGCCTCTTGGAGAATGAGGATTAGGATACTAGGATAGGTAGGCTTAGGATTAGAAAGTATGCCTAACTAAAAAATATTATGAAATTAAACCTAACACGGTGTATCCATAGAATATTAATGACACATACATTTCTTCTTATTTCACATATTGTGCTATTACATCCTGTTTTACTTTTTTTATTTTATTTTTATCTTTTTTTAATATTTTTTTTTCTGATTCTTTATTCTTTTTTCATTCTATTTTAACCTTTTTATGTATCTATTTAATAATTTTTTTCTATTTATTTATTTTATGTATCCATTTATTTTTATTTTATTTAGTTATTTTTTTTCTTTCTTTTTCCTTTTTCTGCTTTGCCTGAGGTCTATCTCAGGAAGCAATCTCTCTACCTACGGATAGAGGTATGATCCCCGCGGTAGCGGGATTGGGTATTGTTGTTGTGTTGTGATAAAAATCCAATCGTGAAGGACAATGGCAATAATATCCTTCAAGTTGCGCAATCAGTCTCTCCGAAGTAAGGCTATTTGGATGAAATGGGTGCTTTAGCTCACAACTTCTATATTACAAAATTTGATACATAGCCTAATTCCGTTGCTCAAAAACAAGAATTTAATGATTTGCAATCTTTCACCTAGTCATGCTCATAGTAACTAAAAATGTTTTTCCACAAAAGGTTAACTAACAAAATTGTAAATGTGAACGGTCAAACTTTCTGCTTTGTGGATATTGCTTGTTGCACATGACCTTGTAATTCTCTCAGCCATATATTTTTGTTGTTCCTTTTGTTGCTTCTGTTTGTCCTACAGAATGTCTATTCGGGTCATATAATGTATTCTCTTTTTGCTTTCTTATTTGTACCCTAGTTTATAACAGATGTGTATCTTGCTTCTCATAGGTCTGCAAGCAGTCAAAAAAGTTCTGTCCTGAGGCATTAGTGTTTATTCGTACCTTGTTGATGACTGCTTCAGAGAAAAAACTTGAACCAGCTCAAGACTCTGAGGTATGTTCCAACATTATCAAAATTTTAAAACAAATATCTGTATATGTTGTGTTAATAAAGATGCTTGTGTCATAACCTACCAACAACCCTGTTCCAGTTATATCAGCTAATGGAACTAAAAGCCCGAAAGCCTCTCCTGTGTATACGTGGGCCTGTAGATGATTTGAAGCCTCTGGATTTTCTTATTTTAATGGGCTTGCAAGATGACTCGCCTTATTTCAGCTCTGATGATTTCAGGTTTGTAGGTGCTGGCACATGTGTGTTCTTGACATTACAGTCTTTGATGAACATTTGCTTTTATGCAGGGCGAGCATGCTTGTTGCAGTAGTTAATACATTACAAGGGTACGCCAACATTTATGAAGAACTCAAATCATTTCCGGAGCTATTCTTGCCATTTTCTGGTTTTCTGGTGGAACTCACAAGACATGATCACATGCCCATCATGTTAAAAGATAAAATAAAAGCTACTGTGCAGCTGATAGACAAGAAAGCCGGTGAACACCACATGTCGCGCCAGCCATTACATATGCGGAAGCAAAAGCCTGTTCCTATAAAGTTACTTAATCCAAAGTTTGAGGAAAAGTAATTCTCATTTCTGACTATTCTTTTGATAACATTTCATTTCTACTCTCAATTTTCTCTTTCAGTTGAAGTGGCGATCTGAACCCATTTACATGTGAAGGGGTTGTCATTGACTGATTTTTTTTCAAACTGGTTAACTGGGTCAAATTAAAATTTTAGCTAAAGGGTGATGGATTAAATGGGTTGAAAAGAGGTTGAAAGTCTCTATGGTCTGTTTTTAACGCAAACAACCTTCAAGCTGTTGTATTCGAAGATAGGAGATTGTTATGCAAATTATACAATAATCATAATTCTAAAATACTCGCTCTCTAGGGTCCTTTTGGTCGATACTAAAATTGACCTTTTTCAACCCAGCCCATCGATTTTGCCCTGACCATTAACACAACAATACCTCATAGACTGACTGGCTGGCTGGACTTGTTTATGGTTTATTTATGCAGTTTTGTAAGCAATAGAGATTATGATCCTGATCGTCAACGGGCTGATGATAGAAAGTTAAAGAAACTTGTGAAGCATGAAACCAAGGGGGCGGCTCGAGAATTAAGAAAGGACAATTACTTCTTGGCTGAGGCGAAGGCTAGGGATAAGGCTCGGCTTGAACAAGAAAAGGCTGAGGAGCGAGGGAGAGCTAGAGCTTTTCTTCAGGAACAAGAACATGCATTCAAATCTGGGCAACTTGGCAAGAGCAGAAAAAGGAGAAAATAATCACACTATATATATTCCTTGTAAGCAGTTCTGTTATGGGTGCAGAGCTTGATTAAATTATCATCATTTTTAGTTTTGAGATAGCTCAATTGGACATATTGACAGATCTTTTAAGATTGTTTTATTTTCCAATCTTGTTATTGCTGGCACCTTTTGAACCCTGAGACTGCACTTCTTTAAAGAAGCGCTTCTGTTCTGTGGATCAAGCCTGATCTCCGGTGGGGTAAGTTCTGCTGCATTTTCTGCAATCTAATGTAAAATAGTGTACTTGGGATGAATTTTGGGCACTAATGCACATCCCTAAGGTTTTGACATTTGCAGATGTGATATTATTGAGGGTAGTGTCAAATGTGATGTTATTTTTAATCTCTTTTGTGGGAATGCGCTTGCTTTTGTTTGTGAATCTGAGAACAATTAAACTCTAAGTGATACAAGTGATATAAGTGATGAAACATTGATAATTTGATTATGTCTACTTTTAGTAGTTTCAAAATGCCGAAGAAGCTAAAGGATAAGATAAAAGCCCAATAGCCAAATAGAAAACATGAAAATACAAGGATAAATATTAAATATATGTATATATGGGTTGGCAGGTCAGCCCATGAACCCGCAAGCCAATCTGAACACAACCTGTTGTCAACCCGAAATGACCCAAATTCGCTTATCCTCAACTCAAACCTGTTTTTTTGCATGTCGGGTTTATATGACACCCCTAGCTTCAAACATCTGTTTATGATAACATTAATTAATGACTTGAGTGTATTTTTTATTTTAGACAAATTTTTCAGAGATGTATTCGACTATATATGTTCTACTATCTTATGAATTTAATTTTCAAACTTACATTTTGATGTATTAAACTTTTAAAATATTCTATGTATCCAAAACTTATTCAACAGGTTGAATAATTTTCTTTTTTTTACCAGAACATATGATTATCGTTATTTGTACGATTTTAATTTAATTAAGATCTGTGGAGAATCAAGTGGCAAAGGTTCAAAATTTTAAACATATCCGAAAAACACTTTCAACACCACCAATTAACCCAACTTGATAAACTCCGTCAGAAAGTGAAATTGCTCGAGGAAACCTGTTGATATTAAGAAGAAAAGAAACCTGTCTAGATATGTAACCTGCTATACCAAGTTGTAATATACAAAATAGTGACTTTTTGAATTATACACTAAAAGATAAGTTCGAAAGGTGAATATATTGTAAAACGTGTGAAGTGTAATACATTTTGAAGAAGTTTGTCGTTTTGGAGCAAGGGCTGCATAATGAAAAACTACAAGCAATCAAAACAACTAGAAACCTGAAGTTTTTCAATAACAAGCATTTCAGTCACCACTAAAGGGTTTCTTTTTCTTTTTATAGGTTAAGAACAAGCTATAATATTGGTAACAGCAGCAGCGTTAAAATTTTCAAATGTACTATACTTCCTTTCCACATTTGAGATTTTAATTTACACGTTTTGTTATATTTTCTTTTATCCACATGTGATTGCCAACCAATCCTCCCGAAAAGCATCCACATGTCGCCACAGATACCCGGCATTGGGATAATACTTGCCTTAGTGCAAAGAAGGTTCTTTGCTTTCATGACGCTTTGTCAACTTACTTAACACATATGCCATGGCTACCTTTGCACTGAAGTTGGTGTGCCCACGAGTCAGACAGATCACCCCACCAGCGATGATCAACCCGTTCGCTATCAGTTTCTTTGAAGGCTTTCTTGACAGTTTTCTTGTGTTGCCCTCTTGAGAAACTTCTGGATGAACTATGCCAGCAATACTGCCGGTGGAATCCAATGCTAGTGGTACCTAAAACAATAAAGAAACATCAATTTACTGAGATTCCTACGGCTTGCAATGGTGACACAAGACCTAGCGGGTGTTGGAGTCTTGGAGATGGTGTTTTGAAAGTACCATGTGATACAAATAATCAATACAGGCAGCAAAAAATTTTGTAGGAAAATTCTGTATATCAAAAGCTGATTACTAGGTACAAGAACCAGATAATAAGGATCATATTGCGTGCAAGTGTGCAACCAACTACTCAAAATGATTATCAGCAAACTGAAAACACTACATTAAGAAAATAGATTTGTTAATGCAATCCTAATCACCCATCCTAGCAAAATTTCACAAATGAGAACTCACTTTCTGAACAAGAGTGATTGCACCAAGACTTGAAGTCAGCTGAAGACGTTTGATGGCAGAATACTTCCGAAGAGCATTATCCATCTTACACACATAACTCCATATGCCTTTGGCGAAGAACACCTTTGCCATTTCAACATTTAAACCAGCATCTTCTTGGTGAACCATTTTGATCTGACATGAATTTCTACCAGGTACTTCAACAGAATAAAGAAAAGAAAAAAAAGGGGAGAAATATTAGACCAAGTCTTGTGTAAAAGCAAGGAAAGCAATTTAAACACAAGGCTAAATGGTTAAGTATCCCATTTGGCATTTAGGTAAATACAACACAGTGGATAAGAAAGCACGCTCCCAGTAGTTGTATAAACATGTATTAGGATCCCCTTTCAAAGTTCTAAGTTCTAACATTAGGTGACTAATTTCACTGCAATAAACTTAATATCATATTATTCCTTTGTCAGTCAAGAGTGGAGAACTAGCGCAATAACTTTTTCAGAGGAACCATCAGCGTGGTGCAGAAGAAAATATATTTTTGCGCATCTCTCCTATCATCTCTATGAGGTTCAGAAGAGATATTGAATGATGGTTCAAAGGTATACAAAGATACAAGGAATATACAAACACAACAATCTACTCATAATCAAATCCAATGAGATCACTACACAAGATTGTGCTAGCCGTAGTTGAATCAGAAGGTTGTTTATTAAATAATTGTGCGGTTACAATGATAACTATATATAGACTAAGCTACCTATCGCTAACAAATCCAATAACAAGAGGACCCTATTAGAATGTTATAAATAAAGTACTATCTAATAATGTATAGTCTAATATGCCCCATGAAGCTAGGGACGGGGAACGACCTATAGCTTGGATCATTAAAAAGAGAATGTAGAAGTTGGTAGGGGCTTTGTGAATGTCAGCTATTTACTCATTTGTAAAAGAAAAGGAAAACTGGCCCTTGTTAGTTCTGAAAAAGATCAATGACGTCTATGTGGTTGACCTGGCATTCTGGCAATGGACTTGGCGTTCTCCAATGCATGCAATATTTCATATTTGGTTTGACTAATATTTTCCTAATCCGAACTTGGGGTCTAGTTTTTTCAAGCAGGGGAGAATGATGGTGTACATACTACAGGAGGATCTGGACTAGGGCAGCAAATAAATCGAATTCAATTATTTTGATTATAAACTTATCTATATTTTGGGATATTAGGGATTAATATTTAAATCTTAATTATAACAAGGTATCCCCTATCCACGTGTTGCGCGGGATTTTAAATATATGCGAGACATGTAAAAACAGTACAACTTTTCATTTATATAAGATAATTCCACATGTTCCATCAAAAAAGGAACATAGAATCCTTTTTGTCATTTAATATTAAAACTTTTTCACCAAACAGCAATAAAATCAAACTTTAAAATTAAAATGTTTATTAGAACAAGAAAGGAAAAGAAAAACTCTCGAGTACTTCAATTTTTCATACAAACATAATTAAACTTTAAAGTAAAGATATCCATAAAAATATTTATTAAAAGCGAAAAAGAGCAAACAGGATAAACATTTTGGATTGTTAAAAATGTCCAAATAGGAACAAAATCTCCTGGGACCAATTTCCTGAATTATTGATTCAATTTGGGGGAACTAAATATCACATTGAAGAGTACATCAAAAATTTTGAAGCCCTATCAGTGTGAGGAACAAAATCTTTGGGTATGTTCCTCCGTGGCCTTCAAAAGGTAATGTCAAAAATTGGGTCCGAGCATTACGATCTACTACATGTGAAAAAGCAATGGAACTTGCTCTTCATGTAGAAATGGCCACCTCAATTGAAGCAGAATAGTCAATTCCTAATGCTAGGACATCATATAACAAAGGGTTTCACATTAGGCCAATCCTGGAAATACAACCCTGTTATTTCATCCCAACAGAGTAGTAAGCCCACTCTTCCATATGGATTTACTAGTCACTCTAATCTCCAATCGGCCCAAGCAAAGTCTTCCGATTCTTCGAAATCGACCACAACCTCATACAAAACCCCTGAAACAAGGCACCTTATTAAGCAAAAGTGGGAAGATCGACGGAAAAGGGGTTGTGTTTCAACTGTGGGCAGAAGTTTTCCCCTCAACACATGTGCAGTGAAAGTGAATTTCGAGTGCTCTTACTTGATGATGGTGAGGAGATAGATGGAGATGGGGAAATCCGGCAATTGGATGCTCCTTTTAATGTTGATGAGCAAGTGATTGATGGTGAATGTCATGCCCTCGATTCTAACGGGTTTTCTTCCGATTCTTCTACAGCCATCAAAACCGTGAAATTAGCTGGAATACAACTTTGAGTCTGATAGATAATGGCGCCGCCTACAATTTCCTTTCCAAAAAACTTGCTATTGCAATGGGTTTCGAAATTTCTCCCACCCATTCTCTTGCAAGCAGTTTGAGTGATGGTTCTAAGGTCTGTATTTCTGAAATGGGCAAAGAAATTTCATGTACTTTGGTGTCTACTCTTGTACTGTGGATGCTCTCGTAGTATATGATTTGGGTTCCATGGACATGACCCTCGGTATTGCGTGGCTTCGCACATTGGATGATGTCATTTTCAATTGGCAAACTCATGACATGCGTTTGGATTGGCTTCGCACATTGGGTGGTGTTTCTGCTCTGCAAGCCCAACTCTATCTTAATTCGTTGTTAGAGGAACACCTTTGTTCCCTCCCGGAAGATGCCAAGAATACGCCAGCTCACGGAGCTCAACTAGTGGTTGTTTTGCTTCAATTTGAATCCTTATTTCAATCTCCACATGGATTGCCACCTCCTAGAGCAGCTGAGCATAAATCTTTGCGAAGGCCAAAATCCAATCTGGGTTCGACCCTATTAATATTCCGACTTACATAACGATGAGATCCAAAAGCCAAAGTGCATTTTCGATTCGGATTATACTTGTTAAGAAAAAAGATTCTAGTTGGCGTTTAAGTATCGATTATCGGGCCCTTAATTGGGTTATGCTCGCGGACAAATATCCTATTCCCATAGTGGAGACGGTGAATAGCTGGATGAGCTCCATGCTTCACACTATTTATCGTAGATAGACTTGAAATCGGGGTTCTATCAGGTCCGGATTTTGTAATTTCCTTTCGAGGTTTCAGTCAAATCAATCATCCAATTTCCCTTATTGTTATCTTCAACAATATTGTTGTTATGTGTTCCAGGTTTACAAATCAGCATTGCAATCTCTAATATTTCCTAACGACCGTCAAGAATAAAATTGACGTTGCTACTTCAAGCTTCATTGTCGCATGTAAGCTTAAACCCTAAACCCCAAACCCAAATGAGTCACAAGAGAATTCAGAAACAAGCTTACTTGCAATCTAATTGGTCAGCATCTTCGAGATATCTAAGGGATACTTATGTTAGGTACAATGTGTTAAATGCCTCCCTCGGTGCGTGTCATCCAAATTCTTAAGCCACACAAATTGATCTACCAAAAACAAGCTTTAGGAGACGACATAAGATTATAAACATTTTTCAAGAATCTTCACGACCACTTAATCTAGATGGTTGTTGTACATATACCTCTTATTGCAATTTTCCTATCCCGTTGTCAACACTATCTCCATCCAAAATATCCTAGTGCATCTCTTTAAATCTTGTTCTCGAACCTTCCAAGTTTGTGTCTTCTGGGTCAATGTCCTAACTTTTGTTTCAGAAAAATGTGAGACAAAACGAATGTTTAAATGAATAAACAAGAATTTGCCCGTCCTCTTGCAATTTGACGGTTCCTCTTTAAATTGTGAATGTACGAGTAAGTGCTCACATTTCTAATTGCTGAAGAGCTGCATAGTGGTTGTGAGAGTACCTTTTTAGCAACCTCTGCAAGTTCGGGGTTTCGAAACCATAAGTAGACATTGGATCCATCGTCACCGCATCCATTTGTGTCGCTACCATAAAGTCCTTTTTCCATATGAAAAGTAGCAAACTCTTATCGCAAAACACATTCTTTCTCTTCGTTTTCAGCTATTTTTTCAAATGCGTGCATTACACCCATCATAACTCCTTTATTGAGATTTGGAGCTTCTCTCACAATTTACAGTGCTAACTTCTCAAGATAGTGTTTATCATAGAATCGTGGAGTCAATGCAAACCCAAAAAATGCAAGTGAATGGTCATCTTTTCCCATCTTTGCTAACACGATACTCATATAGTTTACCTATTTTAATCCCCTCACCATCACATAACTTAATTATAAAAAATGGTTTTGTTATAGCAATAATGCATTCAACGTCTTCCCAAAAATCATCACTCATTGTAATTTCGGCGACAATTTGTCCAATTCTCCTAGTGTTCTCATCCCCTTGTTTATTTCTACTGATTATCCTTCATCACATCTTTAATCTCCCTTGACATGTTGTCCATTTACTTATATATTTCACCTATTTTATCCCCCTCACCATCACATAACTTAATTATAAAAAATTGGTTTTGTTATAGCAATAATGCTTTCAACATCTTCCCAAAAATAATTACTCATTGTAGTTTCGGTGACAATTTGCCAATTCTCCTAGTGTTCTCATCCCCTTGTTTATTTCTACTGGTTATCCTTCACCACATCTTTAATCTCTCTTGACATGTTGTCCATTTTCTTATATATTTCACCTATTATATTCCCCTCACCATCACATAACTTAATTATAAAAAATTGGTTCTGTTATAGCAATAATGCTTTCAACATCTTCCCAAAAATCATCACTCATTGTAGTTTCAGAGACAATCTATCCGATTCTCCTAGTGTTCTTATCCCCTTGATTAACACACTCTCTCTGTGAACTAAGATCAATAGTTATGGTAGTAGCTAGAGCCTTTCTACACTCCACAAATCTTTTTACCAAAATATAATGTGAAGCAAATCGGATCTTTGCTACTTCTAACAACACTAAATTGAAGTTTTCTAGAAAGATAGCCAAGACTTGAGAGTGATTAAGAAAATACTACTTTTTCCTTTTCTGTACGTATCCATCGACCAATTAAATTCTTCTGTGAGATCTTTAAATATTAAGTTTAAAGTGTATACACAACAAGGAGGCCAGAAAATACGCTTATACCTTTCCAATTTCTCTCCCCGCAGCTTTACAATTTGCGGCATTATCGGTGACAACTTGAAGAACATTGCTTACTTGAACAAAGTTTACAATTGCCACTCTCGTTTTTTCCACCCAAGAACAGACATGGGCATACATAAACATTGCACCCCCAACTATTTACCGCAACAACATTAATGAGCGGATTATGCTTAACATTTGACCAGCCATAAAAAACAATTGAGAGTCCTTGCAACAACATTAACCCAGATTTTTGCACCACTAGCAATCTTACTATTTCCTGCACCAACAAATGTTACTTCTTGTAGCAGCAGTTTGGTTGCATCCTTCTCTTTGGTAGTTGATCGACTTTGTTGGGTTTGTGGTTCAAAAAATCCTTTGTGTCGCTATACCAATTTCAATGAAGGAAAAAACAAAAGCTAATTGAGTTAAATTTAATCGGAAGGGAAGAGTGAAATGCTAGTCGGGGGAGAGTAGAAGATGATAGAAAATTGAGCATTCTAAACAATTATATAGTAGTTAGAATGAGAAAATGAATCATTAGGTTATTGTTGAGAAGTGAGAAATTGGTTCAAACTACACAAATCAGTCAATGAGGAGTCAGGGTTGACCAAAGTCTTTTTGTCCGCCTATGAAACTACTAGACAAATTCATGTACCGGTTCGTGTTTTTTACTTTGGATCGTTCCTAGCATTCCATAGCCGAATTGAAGGACCGTCGACTTGGATCAATTTGACCATCGTTTTGGATCGATGTAAGCAACGTTCCAATAAGCAATCCAACTAGTGATGGGATCGATTTCATATCACGATCGGAAAAGAAGCAGATCGTGGCACTTTCGCGAACCATGTGACTATGGTTCAAATGGTCATTATATGAGACAAGGATTAGTCATAGATCGTTAGCTTTTCATTGAGTAATAAGAAGATCGTCATGGGAGCGAAAGGATCCACTCTCACACAAATGATATAAGTAGGTGTGATAGGTAAATCTGCGATAGAAGTCTTGTGAGATTTGGAGGCAATTGTAGTGATGTACAAAAATTTTACCAATTCATCTCATAAATATTGAAGCACTTTATAAGTTCAAAGTTGTGGGCCACCAATACCTTCCACCATGGTTTTATAAGTTGATTTCGAAGTTATTAGGCTAACCCATGACTTTTGACTTTGTGGTGTTATATATGGGATCAACCCCTCAAGTTGTGGATCAGCCCCATGATTTTTGACTCATGCAGCTCACGGAGTTTGGATTCTGGGGACGTCATGCTTAAGTAGGAAAGTCTGCAACAACTTATCACACATGGATCAACAAAGGCAAGTTAAAGCACCTTATAAGTTCAAAGTTGTGGGTTAACAACTTCCACCACAGCCCACATGACTTTGGAGTGCGGGATGTTACGCGTAAAGCAAATAAAAATAAAACTAAAACTAATTAAAGATGCTATAGCACACCAAAGAAAACATAGCAAATTACTATCAAGGGTTAAACCTAAGTGGCCTATTGTGTTGGTTGCATTTCATCTAATTTATGTATAGTACTATTTACTTTGAGAATGCCAAGGGAAAAAAACTTACATGCACAAAATGAGAAGGAAATCACATAGAAAGTTGAAGCACATATGTAATGATTCATCATATTGCAACAGAAGTGGTTCATGGTTCGAATAGATGGAACAATGAGCCACTTAAGAAGAAAATGTCCAAACTTACAGTTGAAGGGAAAAAAAGACAAAAAAAAGTGGATGATAAGCAGCTGGTTATGATACAGAAAAAAGAAAGGATAACCTAAATACTTGCCTTCCATGATTCTCCAACCAGATCTAAATACCCCAACCCGTACATACTTCTTCTGTCTTGGAGCTAAAGGATGGTCACATTCCTACCATCATAATTTAAGTTAAATATATAAACAGGAAAATTGCATTTAAGATAAACAGAATAGGGAGTTAATACAAGTCAATCCATGTTTTTGTGAAACCTTTATGATAATCTTTTATGTAAAAATGTCGGTCACAGATATTGTTTCCTAATATTTTGAATTCTAAATTACGAATAAATATTCTTTCCTAAGAACCTAACAAAAGGAATAAAATGCTAAGTTGTTCAAGGAAGTTAATTTCACGTATATACAGAAATTTGAAGCATGCTAACTTATAATAATGTGTTAGGGAAAGCTTTAGCTCAACACGTGGGAGATTATCTTTAGTCCACCAATGAATACCTGTATGTTTAATAGCATACCTTTTTACATATGAACAACATTTGAAAGATTAAGGTTAGGATTTAAATTTATAGAAACTCTCACCTCCTATAGGTATTACTAGTAAAACCGTATTATATTTCCACTCATGTCACCTTTCTTAAATCTAGTTCCTGGTTCTCGATCGACCTTAAACCCCTTCGCCGTAGATCAGGAAACGTATATGACCAGTCCCTCCTGTCGCTTTCTCTGTTCTATCTCGCTACCATTGCCCTGTACTATCTGCGACAATCCAAAATGGAGCGGTGATGGCTACCTAACCGACCTATTTCCGCGACGATTGTTAACTAATCGAGCTCTGAAATCTCTTTACTAGATTAGACGGCGAAGATAGGGACTGTCGAAAACAATGAGATCTGTCAAAGAAGCTCCGACGCTGATGAGATCTATGGAAGAAGATCAAATTGTTGAAGAAGCTGCGACGATGATGGTAATAAGTAATAACATCGTTTTTAAGACGATGATGGTGTTTCTAAGTTTAAATCTTCAACTGAGATGAAATCTGCCAAAGAAGATGAGATCCCGTAAAGTTCTAAGGGTTTAAATGTTGATTTCAATAGGTGTTTAAATCTTCAACTGAAGCTCCAGAATGGTGAGTTTAGTAATTTTTGGTTTTTTCTGGAGTTTTTGAATTGTTTCCTTCAGTAAGAATTTTGAAAGTTGATTTCGATGGGTGTGCAGTGAGTTAACAAAAAGTGCGGGAATTATGTATTGTTTCTTGAATTGCACAAAGAAAAAAAATTAGAAGTAATGTAATTTTAGTGTTTTACCTTTTCATATGGAAAGCTTGTTACAATTAATCTTGATTAAACATTAGTATTAGTATTGTATTTATTAATAGAAATATGTAAAATAGGATGTTATGTAGAAACCACCACCGCCACCACCGGAGTAACCGCAGGAAAACCGCTGGCCACCCTCTATATATATGTATTGAATGTACCAAAGATAATGTAATCGAAATCACATAAATAAGATCGAAACTTTGGTTAAATTACTGTGTATTCTAAGATGCGGTCCTAACATTTGGTATCAGAGCTTTGGTTTGGTTGTGTACCGAAGTCTCATCATCTACCGGAAACAGAAACGAAACCAACATCAAGAAATCATTTAAGGGTTTCGTTAAATCTAAAGAGGATGCGCAGAGGCGGCCGTTAAACAGAAAACTACCGCCATTCAGCACCCTAAATCGGAGAAGGGGACTTATCTCATCGTATGAAGCAACCTGGAAAATGAAGATAGCATTCGGTTGGAACTTGGAACACACCTTCGAACAAAGCCGCGATCGACTAGACTTAAACCGAAGCCATCGACGACCATTGCCACCCACTGCGCACCAAAAACCGCAAAATCGAAAAAGCCATTTTCGTCGACAACAAAGAGGCGCCACAAGGGTCGTATTTAAGAAGGGAAAAGAAAACCCTAAATCTTTTCTCATTCCTCTCTCTTTCCTTTTAACACTTTAAAAAAAATCTTTTAAATATAAATAAATCTTTTTAAAAAAAAGGGAAACAAGTTTTATTTTTAAAGAACTTTTACGAAACTTTTTTAATCATTATAAAAAAGGATTTTATATTTATAATTATTAAACTTTTTTGATTAATTTAATTAATTTTTTTTCAAAAGTTCTTATAAATTATGTCAGGGGAAGCAGACAGTGGAAAATGAGAAATGCCCACAAAAAGACCAAGAGAAAGGACAATCAAATCTTATTGAAGATGATTTAGAGCCAACGCTGCCTATGGCAACATTTGAAGAACACCAGATTGTCTCTTAAATGAGAAGAATCATGAATTAAACAAGATGACTACATATGATGAAACTCTTTGGTACTTAGACAACGGTGCGAGCAATCACATGACAGGTGTCAAAGATCATTTCAAGGAGTTTGAAAAAAAGATCACACGAAACATTCGATTTGGAGATGGATCATGTGTAGAAATCAAAGGAAAGGGATCAATACTATCGGAATGCAAAAATTGAGAACAAAGGGTCATCTATCAGGTATATTAAATCCCTAATTGAAGAAGTAATATACTCAGTCTTGGACAATTGACAGAAAATGGTCGCCAATTAGTTATGGAAGAAGATCTGTTACTACTATACTATTTTCACGCAACATTTTACTAATAGTCAATCGATCAAAGAACCGTCTATACAAGGCAAATGTGAACATAGGCAAACTTGTATGCCTACTAGCCAATCAAGCATAACAAGTCATGCTTATGGCATGCAAGATTAGGACATCTGAACTTCAATACTATGAAGAAAATATTCTCAAGAAATTTGGTTCGGGGTATACCACCCATCAATCATACTGCAAATATCTGTGATATCTGCTTGATAGGAAAACAACACAGAGCACCTTTCCCACAATAGACACAGTCAAGATCTGAAACACCCGAAACACCCTTGGAGTTGGTATTTGGAGATTTGTGTGGTCCACTATCACCTACTACACCAACAAGGCAAAAGGTATATATTTTTGTTAGTAGATGACTACTAAGATATATGTTGGAATTAGGGGTGAGATCGGTTCAAAAACCGGACCGGACCAAAAAAGACCGGACTGGACCAAAACTCGAAATGTAGAGAAAACTAGAACCGAAGACCAGACCGAAGCTATTCCAACATTCGGTCCGGACCGGTCTAGGTCCGGTTCGGTTCGTCGGTTTTTCGGTCTTTTAGTTGTTTTATACATTGTATCAACAAAACCGGCCCGGACCGGACCGGACCGGACCGAAACCCGAAATCTATAAAAAACAAGGACCAAAGAGCGGACCGACCAGGCCCGTTCCTGACAGGTCTTGGTCCGGTGAGGTCCGGTTCGTGTGTTTTTTCTGGTCTACCGGGTCCCATGCTCACCCCTAGTTAGAATACTTTCTCGAATCAAAAGACGAGGCTTTTAAAATCTTCAAGGAATTCAAACAAAGGGTAGAGTATGAACTTGGAGTCGAATTGAAAATATCGATTGATAATTCACATCAAATGAATTCTTACAATACTGCAAAGATAATGGCATTAAAAGACAGTTTACTGCACCTTACCACAACAAAACAGGGTCGTGGAACGAAGGAATAGAACAATACTTTCAACAACAAGACGCTTCATAAAAGCAACGAACATGCCTCGGAATTTTTAGGCAGAAGCAGTTAGACATGCCATACTAATAATGAATTGCACTCTAACAAAATCACTTTATGACATCACTCTATATGAAGCATTGAAAGGAAGAAAACCAACTCTTCATCATCTCAGAATTTTCGAACGCATTGCATACGCAAAGGTATGGTTCATCGAAAGCATATAGCTTATTCAATCCAATAGAGAAGAAGATTCAAGTCAGTAAGGACGTAAGAATCAAGGAAGATGAAACATGAAATTGGGAAGAATATACCAAAGATTATGATTTAGACAGACCGGGATGGACTGATTTCTCTACAGAAAACCGGTACATCTCACAAGAAGATATTGTTACACCTGAAAACAACACAAATAAAGAAATTCTCAATACCCGATTCACCGGATTCGGCACGTGAGACAATTGATCATACACCAACAACAGGTTATAGGCCTTCAAATGATATCTACAAGACAAGATATTAGATGATATCTACAACAAAACAGACGAGTTATTACTGGTAGAAGATGAACCAAGGAATTTCAGAGAAGTGGTAGTAAATGAGAAATGGATTCAAGCGATGGAAGCAGAAATAGACTCCATCAACAAATATAATACGTGGAAACTTACCATACTGCCAAAGGAGCACAAAGCAATTGGTTAGAAATGGGTATTCTAGATAAAAATAGATGCTGATGGAGAGATATTGAAATACAAGGCACGACTAGTAGCCAAAGGATACATTCAAGAGCATGGCATAGATTTCGATGAAGTCTTTGCACCAGTAGCTCGAATTGAAACAATTCGGTAAATTTTGGCTCTTACATGGAGAATTGAAAGAAGTGCATAACCTTGATGTAAAATTAGCCTTCCTACATGGAGAATTAAAAGAAGTTTTTGTCTCTCAACCATAAGGATTCGTAAAAGGAGACGAAGGAAAAGTATACAAACCGATAAAAGCACCGTATGGTTTAAAGCAAGCACCACGAGCATGGTACACCAAGCTAGACAAGACACTAAAGACACTTGGTTTCAAGATTTGCGCCTTGGAATACGTCGTCTACAAAAGAAGTAACAAGGGTTCAACTCTGTGTTAAAAGTTGCAGGCTTCTGGCCGATTGGATTAAATTAAATAGGAACAGCCAGCAGAGGTGTTTGATTGGGATTAGGAAAGCTCCTAAAGTTTAGGGATAATCCAGATTTATCTAAATCCTTATCTTATCTCAAGTGGCAGATTTGAATATATTTAATTTAAATTAGCAGATAAGGATAGAGTTTATCTAAACTCAGATTTTATCTTAACAGCTAATTAGAGTTGTGATAAGATTACAATTGCTGAAGCTTATCTTTCCAGCAGATTAGTTGTAGATCAGCTGAAGCTCTAGAAATAGGACCCTAATGTACTTGTAAATTCTTGTAGCACCTAAATAAAAATTCTCCTAGTTAGCCCGTGGATGTCTAATCAGCTGAACCACGTAAATCTCTGTTTCTTACTGTTTTTATTGCATTATACAACCTGCGATTTGCTGCTGTACCTGTGCTTGTGTGCTATTGAACATAACAAGTGGTATCAGAGCACACAGGCTCTTGATCCAAATCGCATCAGCATCTGTTTTTTCGATTAACAGAAGAAAAACACCCTGTTTTTTTTTTGTTGACTGCCGATTTGAAGAAAAAACAAACAGTTGGAATGGGAGGTCTTTTTTTGCTGCTAAGGTTGCGCAGTGAAGAAACCGGCAGAAAACCATTCTGTTTTTTGTTCCTTTTTTTCGAGACAATGGCTGAAGACGGGAAAGTGAAGATCGAGAAGTTTGATGGGCAGGATTTTGGTTGGTGGAAGATGCAAGTCGAGGACTTGCCGTGTCAGAAAGATTTAGACGCAGCATTGACCGGTGAAAAACCCGAGAAGATGGAAGATGATGAATGGGCTGCCCTTGACCGGAAAGCCTTGGCTGTTATCAGATGTACTCTAGCAAAGAATGTGGCGTTCAATATTTCGAAAGAGACTTTCGAAAGAGACTACTGCTTGCGGGCTGATGAAGGCATTATCAAACATGTATGAGAACAGCTAGTTAACACCAGGCTGAAGGAAGGTGCGTCGGTTACCTCGCATGTTAATGATTTTAACTCGATTATCTCTCGATTGCTATCAGTTGATATCAAGTTCGATGATGAAGTTCAAGCACTACTATTATTATCCTCGTAACCGGAAAGTTGGTCAGGAACCGTCACGGCTATTAGTGGTTCATCTGGAACCACCAAACTCACTTTCGAGGGCATTCGTGACTTTATCCTAGGAGAGGATATAAGGAGACGTAATACTAAAGAATCATCGAGTTCCCTGCTTAATACCGAGGGGAGAGGTAGAAAGAAAGAAAGAGGTAATGGCAGATGCAAATCTAAGTCAAGGAAAAGAAGCCAGTCAAGGCCAAGGAAAGATATTCAATGCTGGAACTGCAAGGAGATGGGGCACTTCAGAAATAAATGCCCTAAGCCATCCGAGAAAAAGGAGGTGAATGCAGCAACTGACGATTCAGACGAGGCCCCCTTATCTGCTGTGTTGAAAATTCAGTGGAGTCATGGATTATGGATTCAGGTGCATCGTTTCATGCCACTCACAGCACGAAGTCGATGAAGAATCTACGAACAGGTAACTTTGGTAAAGTTCGTTTGGCTAATAATCACTCTTTGGATATTACAGGGATGGGTGACATTGACTTAAAGACTTCATTAGGCTCTACTTGGACACTAAAGAACGTACGGGTCATTCCTAGCCTGGGGAAGATGCTAATTTCCATCGGGCAGTTGGACGACGAGGGTTTTGATGTCAATTTTGGTGGAGGACAGTGGAGAGTTGTCAAAGGGAATCTTGTAATCGCCAGAGGCAGAAAGCGAGGTACTTTATACATGGTTGAAGTACCTGATACAGGGTTGAATGCAGTGACCGGCACGGTAAAACCATCCATATTATGGCATCAACGCCTTGGCCACATGAATGAGAAAGGGATGAAAATGCTCGTTGCAAAAGGAAAGCTTCCAGACTTAAAGAAGGTAGATTCGGAGTTCTGTGAACCCTGTATTCTTGGCAAGAAAAAGAAGGTATCTTTTGTGAAGACGGGTCAGACACCGAAAGCTCAGAAATTTGAGCTTGTTCACACGGACATGTACGGACCAACACCTGTCCCTTCTCTAGGAGGTTCTAAATACTATGTAACCTTCATTGATGATTCAACACGCAAGGTATGGGTTTACTTTCTTAAAAATGAATTTGATGTCTTTAATACTTTTAAGAAATGGAAAACTGTTGTTGAATTGGAAACTGATTTGAAGGTAAAGTGCTTGAAGTCGGATAATGGTGGAGAATATATTAGCACAGAGTTTATTGATTATTGTGCTGAACATGGCATTCGGATGATAAAGACTCCAGGCACCCCTCAGCAAAAATGAGTTGCAGAAAGAATGAACAGAACACTGAATGAGAGAGTGAGACTAAATGCCGGGCTCCCAAAAACATTCTGGGCTGATGCAGTTAACACTGCTGCCTATCTTATCAACCGGGGTTTATGAGCACCATTGGGTTTCAAGACACTAGAGGAAGAATGGAAAGAGGAAGCTGTGAAATATGAGCATTTGAAGGTATTCGGGTGCAATGCCTATGATCTAAATAAAGACGGTGACAAATTGGATCCCAAAGCCAAGAAATACATTTTCATCGGTTATGGATCAGACAATATGGGCTATAGGCTTTAGGACTTTAATAGCAGAAAGGTGGTTAGAAGTAAGCACGCAACTTTCAATGAGGCAGAGCTTTATAAAGATTGGAGCACAGAAAAAGTACAGAAAGAATATGATGAGTTTGAAGATGACGTCATTAGAACCAAGAAATCAGTAAGTACTCAGGATAGTGAGAGTACTGAAGACCTTCAACATGATATATCAGAGACTGACGAGTCTAAAGATGATCAAGACAGTGCAATCAGTGAAAGCTCAGAGGATGAAGAAGATCAATCTTCTCCAGAACAGCCACAACCAGTTGTATCTCAATGGGTCAGGAGATCCACTAGAGCCTCTAAACCACCAGAAAAGTACAACCCATCAGTCAATTATCTTCTTTTGACTGAAAATGGCGAACCTGAAAGTTATCTTGAAGCAGTTAAGCAGAAATATTTGCGCCAGTGGGAGCATGCTATGAAAGATGAGATGAGCTCTTTAAACAAAAATCAAACATGGGTCTTAACTAAGCTTCCGCATAACAAAAGAGCTGTTCAGAACAAATGGGTATTCAGAATCAAGGAAGAACATGATGGGTCTAAACGGTACAAAGCTCGTTTAGTTGTCAAGGGGTTTCAGCAGAAAAAGGGGATTGATTACAATGAGATTTTTTCTCCTGTGATGAAAATGACTACCATCAGATTGGTCTTAAGTATTGTAGCAGCAGAGGGCTTACATCTAGAGCAATTAGATGTTAAGACGGCTTTTCTACACGGTGATCTTGATGGGGATATCTATATGGAGCAGCATGAGGGATTTAAGGTTGCTGGAAAGGAAAATTGGGTCTGCAAATTGAAAAGGAGCTTGTATGGTCTAAAACAAGCACCCAGGCAGTGGTACTTGAAGTTTGATAGCTTCATGGAGAGGACTGGGTACAAGAGATGTGAAATGGATCATTATTGCTATATGAAGAAAGTCAAAAGCTCCTATATCATTCTATTGCTTTATGTAGATGATATGTTGATTGCCGGTGCAGACATGAAAGAAATCAGCAAGTTAAAGAAGCAAATGTCTGAAAAATTTGAGATGAAAGACTTGGGTCCAGCCAAACAGATACTTGGGATGAATATTGTAAGAAACAAGGATGGTTCTTTGATGCTATCTCAAGAGAAATACATCAGTAAAGTATTAGAGAAGTTCAAGATGAACGATGAGAAGACTAAGCCGAGAAACACGCCTCTGGGATCTCACTTTAAGCTTACCAAAGATCAATCTCCTAAGTCAGAAGAAGTGAAAGCAGATATGGCTAAATTTCCTTATGCATTTGCTGTTGGAAGTCTCATGTATGCTATGGTTTGCACGAGGCCTGACATCGCACATGCCGTTGGGGTTGTTAGTCGCTTTATGTCAAAACCAGGGAGAGAGCATTGGGATGCAGTTAAATGGGTGCTGAGGTATTTGAAAGGTACTTCAAAGATGGGTTTATGTTTCAAAGGTAAAGATGCTCTTCTCAGAGGTTACTCGGATGCTGATTTGGGTGGACGCAAAAAGACATTTAAAAGCACAACCGGGTACATCTTTACAGTGGGAGGCACTGCGGTTAGTTGGATGTCGAGACTTCAGAAAAGTGTTGCTTTGTCTACTACAGAAGCTGAATACATGGCAGTTGCTGAAGCCAGTAAAGAGCTAGTGTGGTTAAGAACTTTTCTTGAAAAGCTTGGAAGAGAACAAGCTGATTACTCATTATATTGTGATAACGAGAGTGCAGTGAAACTTGCTAAAAACCCGGTATATCATAGCAAGACTAAGCATATTGGGATGAGGTATCATTTCGTCAAAGGTTTGATCAGTGATGGCACGATGAATTTGATGAACATCTCGGGTGCAAAGAATCCAGCGGATATGTTTACCAAGTCTGTGACGTTGGATAAGCTGAAGTTTTGTGTAACTTCAGCTGGCCTTCAGGTATAGTGGTGAGAAGGCATGGCTACTAGGAGAAAGCTTAAGGAATTGAGTTTACAGAAGTACATGGAGTACAGGTGTTCGAGTTTGAAGCCTCCAAGTGGGAGATTGTTAAAGGTTGTAGGCTTCTAGCCGATTGGATTAAATTAAATAGAAACAGACAGCAGAGGTGTTTGACTGGGATTAGGAAAGCTCCTAAAGTTTAGGGATAATCCAGATTTATTTAAATCCTTATTTTATCTCAAGTGGCATATTTGAATCTATTTTAATTTAAATTAGCAGATAAGAATAGAGTTTATCTGAACTCAGATTTTATCTTAAAAGCTAATTAGAGTTGTGATAAGATTACAATTGCTGAAGCTTATCTTTCCAGCAGATTAGTTGTAGATCAGCTGAAGCTCTATAAATAGGACCCTAATGTACTTGTAAATTCTTGTAGCACCTAAATAAAAATTCTCCTAGTTAGCCCGTGGATATAGGCTGGTAGTCTAATCACAAGTAATCAGCTGAACCACGTAAATCTCTGTTTCATCTCTGTTTCTTACCGTTTTTATTGCATTATACAACCTGCGATTTGCTGTTGTACATGTCCTTGTGTGCGATTGAACATAACACTCTGTTAGTAGGAGTATACGTTAATGATCTAATAATCACAAGTACATCAAAGAAAGAGATTGATACCTTCAACGACGAGATGAAGAACATTACAAATGTGAAATGAGTGACCTTGGTTTACTCGCTTACTATCTCGGTATTGAGGTTACTATCTCAGAGATGCAGAGATGCTAGACTGCAACGAAGTTGACACAAGAAAAATATGTTGACGCCACTGAATATTGAAGCATAATAGGACGCTTACGGTATTTACTACATTCAAGACCAGATCTAAGTTATCCAGTTGGATTACTTGGTCGTTTTATGCAGAAACCTCAAGAACGACACATGAAAGCCATCCGACAAATACTGCGTTACATCAAAGAAACAAAGAACTACGGTATAACCTACAGACACGACGGAGAAAACAAGATACAAGGCTACAGTGACGGCAGTTATGGTGTCAATACACGAGAACAAAAAGGCACAACAAGAATAATCTTTAACTTCTGAAACTCACCTATAAGCAAGGAACAGTAGCATTATCCTCATGCGAATCAGAGTTTATTGCAGCAACAGCAGTAGCAACACAAGCACTTTGGTTAAAAAGATTACTTAGCAAGATTACAGAAACTGAAGAAAAGAAAGTCACAATGTAAGTGGATAACATGTCAGCAATAGTACTCATGAAGAATCCGGTCTTTCATGAACAAAGCAAACACATAGATACGAAATATCATTTCATTCGAGAATGAGTCGAAAGAGATGGCATAGCAGTTGAATACGTCAGTGGAGATTTACAATGAGCTGACATACTGACGAAACCATTGGCAAGAACAAGAAGAATCATCATGAGACAACTACTCGGAGTTAGAGATCTACTTCAGCATGATCAACATTAAGCATGATCAACATTAAGAAGGAGAATGTTAAAATTAATCTTAATTAGTATTAGTATTAGTATTTACTAGTAGAAATATGTAAAATAAGATGTTATGTAGAAACCACCACCGCCGGCGGTTACTCCGGCGCCGGAACTCTATATATATGTTATTGAATGTACCAAAGATAATGTAATCGAAATCACAAAAATAACATCAAAATTTTGGTTAATTTACTATGTTTTTTAAGATTCAATCCAACAACACTACTTTAATTTCGTCCATAAGATTAAAAGCATATAGTAGGTGGGTATGTAAACAAGGATTGATTGTTTTGAAGTTCTATTTTTGTTAAAACTTTTGGTTATAAGATTAGAGTTGGATTAGTAATTAGTTGAATTATTAGATTCTAAGTCATGGAATTGAAGTCCCCAAATCAAATTTATTTTTTTCTTAGTTTGATCTTTTTGTTTCGTTTCATAACTTTGATTGTTCCAATGTTAAAAATGTCATATTTTCATGTTAAGATGTCATTTTTTGATCTTTGAAAGTCATTGATTGGTTTTATGTGTTGAAGTATGAAGATAAGGTTTCAAAATTTTGTAATGTTGACAAATCTACGTCTTTTGAATAATTATTTTTTCTTATTTGACTCGATTAACTTTGAGTTGCAGTCATGCACGTATCTGATGTTGTTTTGAGAAAAAATAACAAGGTGTCAAATTAAGAAATTGGGGGTAAACGTCAAAAGGTCCAAATTGCCCTTTTCCTATTTACAAACAGTACACCTAACTATTGTTTTGTTCAAATATCCCTCTTATCATCTTAAACCGTTTTTGTTCAAGATCAACGGCCGTAATCGGTTCTCGCAGTTCTCGCACCAAGAACAATTCTCATTTGAATCCTCCCCTGTGTATCTCTGGTTTTTAAAACCTGTTAAACAGGTCCAAAAAATTGAACCAATATGATGACGGTTCAATGTCCAATCCAGTTTTCAACACATTGAAACACAGTGTACTGCATTGACAATTGTATATGCTTGATTTAAGTTCTGCTTATGTTTGACAAGTTGTATTAATGTTTCGAAGCATATTTCTTGGGTCCTATGATCATTTATGTTTATGTTTGAGTATTTATGAACATGGCTACATATAATTTCGAAATTTATACATAAATAATTCCAATCCAGATACTCCCCCCTAGGCAGATTTCTTGCTACTCCTTAGCCGGCTGCTTATGTACCACCTAGCGAGTTTTACAACTTTCGGATTTGTCAATCGAAAAGGTAATGCAAGCAGTGACCTCGGACGTGCTTGATGAATGATACAATAACAACTCTAGAGAGAAGAGTGAGTCTTAAAAGCGGTTACAGTCCAAATGGTAGCAAGTTATGTTGAGAGTTTTAATAGCTAAGATGAGGGATGTCCATCAAAACGCCTACAGGTCCAATGGGTAATAGATGCCAAAGAAATTCAAGAAAAGAACTCAAATTATTGGGGTCTAATACCATATGAATATCAGAGGGAAAAATGTATTTGAATTATGTAATTAATGACACATGATATAGCATTTTTAAAGACGTAGCAACTTAATGTTACTAAAGCCCTAGAGCGTTGGGGCTAAAGCTAATACAACAAGTAATTAGGTATTTTCTAACAATGACTAAAAGGAATCTAGTCTTTAATAGGTTATGTTATCTTTTTAACTACTATGAGTAATGTAGCCTTTATTAAGTTGTTGCAACTTTGCAATTTATTCAAACCTGCAATTTTGCAATAGAATTACCTAGTCAATCCCATAATATCAAAAAAATCCCAAAAAAATAAAAAAAATCTGGTCCGATAACACATACACTAAAATTAAGAGAAAGCCCAAGTATAATACCTTGCTATAACAATAATAAGTTCTATCTCTTCCTTCCCAAAGTCGCCATGCTATAATGTATTCTCTTGGTGTCAAGAAAGGGAACTTTTTCACCGTGCGTCCAATTTCAATTCCATTACTCTCATCCACCTGCAACTGCTCGTGGTCAATCAAGGTCTTGTCCCACTCCTTCCTATATAAATTATCCATGTAGAAGTCTCTCAACGTCTCAGAAGAGCAATAATTGAATATTGTTGTACTCAAATACTTCAGCGGACCACCATCCTGTAAGAAACATAAAACTTCCCAAATTCACTGATAGGGGAAAAAAAGCTAGAATCTCATTTTAAACATGATTACACATTTACACCATGGTTAACAAAAAGATCCAACAAGAAGCAACAACCTGAAACATTTAACATGATCACATATACAGTTTGTTATACAAGCTCATGCCTCCAAGTGACAGAAAACTGAATTACCACTATGGCCAACTAATGCGATAATAATATTCAGGTTGTCTTGTCACTTTCTGCTATAAGACCAGTGGTATGAATCAAAATGAGTTTTCATGTTCAATTGTTCATAAGAAGCAAGGTTGTGCGGTTATAAATCTATGCTGCTAAAATATGAACATTAAGTTTCAAAACCTATGCCATCATGACTTGAACAGAATTAATAAAAGTGAACTTTCTGATATGAAACAAGAAACTTAAATGGGACCATCATTAAACAATCATATCAACAATAACCTTGGGTTTGCAACACTTGACAGAGTAGAAGAGCGAATTATTTCTTCTATCAACAACACTCTCCCACTGCTCATTCTCATGCCCAGTCTGATCGAAGTTGTCCATTAGAACCTTAAGATCCAAATCAGTAATGACATCTGAGATTCTGCAGAAACAGACAGAAATCTCACATCAACATAGCTCCAAAGGGTACTCAGATAAAAAAACGAATCAAATCACAAGCAATTAGCAATGGAAGTATTACATGATCCTTATTATGTGTCTATGGCACTCAACAATTCAGGAGGATTCTACTTTCAAATTTACCAGCAAGGATGACTTACCAAATTAAGTATTCAACTTTATAGTGAGGTATATTTTTCTCGTATGCTTCTCCAAGATTTATTATGTTATTGCTAAAATCTAAAGATTTAGTTTGTAGTTTTATCTTCAAATATAGGATTGTTACTTAATTCTGAATTTGCATACATTTAAGAATGAAGGCATGCTATTAGTTTCCTCGTTAGTAGGTCAAATCCCCAAACTGACCCAAATTTGATGAGTTCCGAGGATGCACTTTCCTTAATGTAGTTTGTGCCCCCATGACCTAAAATCCTGGATCTTCCGCTGTTAGAAGGGTTGTAAATAAACCAGATATTGGGTGAACGACTGAACAATTCGTGAAACATTTGGCTGAAAGTCCAATAGTCCATTTATGTTAACTTATTTAACAAATAAACGAACATGAACAAGATTTTTTGTTTGTTAAGTCAAATGAACGAGGTTCGATATTTTAGTTCATTTACGTTTGTTCATAAAAGCACGTTAATGTACATATGTATGTATGTACGTATATATGAATATGAATGAGTATTTGTGCTTGAAGAAGTTGAATATTTGAACATGTTTATTTTTTATTTCTATTTTGCTATGAACTTATAATATTTGGCTATTTCTCATACATTTAACTTCGGGTTTTCCCCAAAAATAACCCAATCCAAGTACTCCTCGCCTACAATGGTTAGGCGATACACCCCAGTTGACTAGTTGAGTAGCGCCTAGCAAGTTTTAAAACATTGACTAACCAAGAATAGAACCTAATCATTTTTATGATCCGTCCATAATAAGAAGTTGGGTTCATGATCAACGAGATTTGTAAAAGCCTAAAGGAATATAAGAAAATTAATAATATTGTCGAGACCATGAGGCCGGCCATTTTCATCCTTTAATATCAATCAAGTCACGGACTTTCATATCCAAATTATAGCCTTCTTGAAAAATAGCTCGTTTTAAAATAAAGTGATTGAAAGGACCATCTTGACACCACTTATTAAACCATTGCCTAGTTTATACGCTATATGCTCATGAAGTCCGACTTGCAAACTCAATAATTTTCGCCATCCAAAGCTTGTAACATTTTTTACAAGAAAATCTCAAAAACTTCTTTCTTGTAATCACTAAGAATGGACCTATCTTACCCAATGTTAGTCTTTCTGAGTGAGAATATTCCAGATATGTGTTGTCATCAACACCGCCTTCCATTTAGCAAGACTTTTCATGCCCAGACCACCTTGTGATTTTAAAGGCAAACAATAATTTTCGCCATCCAAAGCTTGTAACATTTTTTACAAGGAAATCTCAAAAACTTCTTTCTTGTAATCACTAAGAATGGACCTATCTTGCCCAACGTTAGTCTTTCTGAGTGAGAATATTCCAGATATGTGTTGTCATCAACACCGCATTCCATTTAGCAATACTTTTCATGCCCAGACCACCTTGTGATTTTAAAGGCAAACAACATCCGTGAAACCTTGGCTTTACCTCCTCATTTCTCTATTGGCAACAAAAGGTAAAGAAAACCAGAACAAATTCAATTGTAAACTCCTACCTAAAACTCAAGATAAACAACTAAAAGTCCACGACCCAAGTATCATTTGTCCTAGGTCACACATCTCCTCATAGACACCTATGTAGGTAGCTGAAGTGCCAATGCACTAGGGGTGGGCAAAATATGATCTTAATCATCCAAATCAGTGGTTAAGGACCTGAACCAAGCGTGTTTCTGATTCTCGATTCCTAATTTCCAGAAAGTTTGTTCTAAGTTGTGTTCCAAAATCAGACCCATCCAGATCTTTTTCTTTTCACCTTATCAAACCAACAGTGCTCTTTCCTCTGCAGTGTTCTTGATTAGGTACTCCTTTTTCTATCTTCCACGCACATTAAACATTTGGGCCTCGAAAATTGTTAAAATAACATCTTCTGTTGAGTAACTGTGAAACGACATTTCTACTCAGCACCCATTTCAGTTATTAGAGCAATCAGATTCATCTAAACTACAAATATTAGAAGAGAAAGGGGAATGGGGTATAAATGGGCAACTGGGTTTCACTTTTAGTGAGTGAGCTTAATTAAAATGCAGAATTCTCCTTGGAATTTGATTTTGCATAGTAGAAAGTAAGAAGGATAATTTAGGGTATGTTTAAAAGATTTTGGGTGAGCATGGATAAACCCAATACCTTGATTTTATACACACACATATATAGGGATAGAGAGAAAGCTAGTTTCATAGTGGCATAACATCTAATGGTTACAGTCCAGGCTTCATTTGAGAAGCAGACTGATTCTCAACCATAACTGAACCTGGTCGTTCAGGTTCTTGATTCTGAACTCTTGCTTTCACTTTGACCTAGCTTTAGAGCATTGCAATAACTGATGGTTGGAGAGGAAGCACATGAAGTAAGGTTCCATTTGTAAAGGAACTATTGGTTTGGGCAGGATTTCGATTTTAAGTATACTGGTGAGCACTTTTTGTCAAGGCTATGTATATGTAAGCAATGAGAAGAGGGACACTAACAGAGGTATCACGCTAGGTTTTTTCTTAGACAGGTAATTTCAAAAAGTGATACCGAATCTGAGAACCTTCTAACACCAAAGCACGCACATCCAGTCGGTCTTGCGGGTGGGTTTTCTAGTGTAAAACTAACTAGTCCAAACAATAACAACATGCAATACGTGACAAGTGTAGGGGTTAACAAAACTTATGAATGAAATACCTAAACACTTGAACAGTTCTCGGAAAGACCAGATAAATTAGGTTAAGATAACGAGTGTGTCCAGTTTTGTTTGAACAAATTGCAACGAGAGCAACTTAGGTTAAGATATGTCCAGTTTTGTTCAAAGAAATTGCAACGAGAGCAACTTAGGTTAAGATAACGAGTGTGTTCCCAGGTTAACCTGAAATGGTAGGTAATTGTTGCAAAAAACACAATAAATGACTGAATAAAGATACTCGTACTCAAATTCAATGAAAACAAATTGAAACGAGCACCGAACTACGAACCTATGATGTAGGGACGACGGTGGAAAAGAAAAGGTGGAATTGTTCGCATGTCGTGCGGATGAGTTCCTGAATCTGGGGATGATCTGAATTCTTGCGAATTGCCATACGAATACTAGGGTTACGACAGCAAGGGTGTATGTAACCCATCCACTCCCAATTTCTCTCCGAAACACTTCTCTCGTCGGCGATGATAATAAAAACTCTCTGCTCCACATATTCTCCATAGCACTAAACCTACATGGACTTGCTCATCTGGAGCGTCTGAGCGCCACAAACCCACACTTAAGTGTTCCGTTGTTCACGTACCGCCTTTGGTCTTATCGTGGAGAAGGGTCCATATTACCCATTGCATACGGTGCCATGCGGCCGTAAGGGTTACGCGACGCGTAAGGTTTAGGATTACGCGGCGTAACTTAACTTTTTGGTTATTGCTTAGCTAAGTATTTGACTTATGGGAAATCTAGGAGTGACTTGCACGACTTGGTTGTCTGGCATAACAGCTGTAGAGGGTGATAAAAGTCTTTGTATGTTTCTCACATGTCTATAAGTGGAATAATTGATCAAGTATCAAAAGAAAATGCTCTTTCTTTCTCTCTTGGACTTGCATACTCTCTTCATGAGAGTTCTTGAGTATTCTTGAGTGAGTCCAGAAATCATAAGTGTTCTTGATGAATTTCTGGAAGTTGTGAGTTGTACCAAGGATTGGTTTCAAGTCTTGAAGATCATAACTTGGCTTACTAGCATTTGGGGATCGAACAAACTTGGTGTGGACTATCAATAGAGAGTTGCTCTCTTGTGACTTAGAGTTCATCCCAACATGAAGAACTCAGAAGCTGGAGCATGGTATATTTCATATCACATCTCTTTTATTATGGTTGCATTATCTTTATGTAGAGTTCCACCATTAGTGCGTCTTGATGGCATCTTGTTTTTATACCCGGAAAATTGTTTTTCACGTTTCCGCCGCGTGGGTAAGATGGCCAGCGAAACCCAACAGTGGTATCACCCACATATCTTCTCATCCTCACCACCCGCATATCTCTCATCCTCCGGCCACCACCTAACCTCCGGCCACCACCTAACCGCCGCCACCACCAAACCGCCGCCACATTCTGCGAGATCTACCACATCTCGCCGCCGCCACCCTATGCAAACAAAAACCACCACCGAACCACCTCCACCACCTGAAGAAACCCTAGGGTTTTCGTAACCTCCGGCCACCACCAAACCGCCGCCACCCTTCGCAGATCTGTTCGTCTAGGGTTTGACGACGGGTCTAGAAACCACCACCGATCTGTTCGTCTAGGGTTTGACGACGGGTTTAGAAACCACCACCGATTTGTTCGTCTAAGGTTTCTGCTAGGGTTTTCTGACGCAAGGGAGAACGACGAACGGCGGTGGTTGATAGGGACGACGAACAGACGACGGTGGTTGACGAAGGGAGAACGAACGGTGTTTGACGAACAGACGACGACGGCGGTGGTGGTTGACGAAGACGACTACGACGGCGATGGTGGTTGACGAAAACGACGACGACGGTGGTTTCTGTCACAGTAGCAAACAAGGTTGAGGTATTGTTGTTCTCCGGAATTGTTGCCGGAGAGTCGCCGGATCAAATACCTCAGTTGAGAGATTTCAAAATATCAAGGGTGGTGGAGGGATTGAAAAATACCTCATATGTGGGATTCTTAAGAATCCTGGGAATTTGAATCCCATGTTCATTTTGCAAACCAAACACATGATTTGGAGGGATTTCAAATCCCATTCCCTTGAAATCCTACGAAATCCCACGAACCTAACGCCCCCTTATTATAGTCATCCACTTATCATTTTATACAACCCTTTCTTGAGTTCTTTTAATGGAAGAAAAATGAGTTTTTTCAAATGACATGTCTAGTAGTCCTCAGAACCCAAAAAGATGTCAAAGCAGTTAAAACAATTAAAACAAGCAAAAACAACAAACTGTGGTACAAAGGGCCCTTGCGGCCGTAGGGATTTTTCCTAGAGGCCGTAAAGGGGGACCCTGCTTTTGGCCGCAAGGATTTCTCCTTTTGGCCGTAAAGACAGGTCCGACAGTACAATTCATTTTTCATGAAGATATTTAATTACATTAATCAATCTAGACTTTCATCTAAGATCATAAACACATACAAATGGTACAATAAAGTAAGAAACTCATCAAAACTCAAACCACACAATGGGATTCAAGATTAAGTCACATGATTTCTAAAGATATGAACATGTTTAACCTACCATTTCTAGCAAAGTCAACACTTTAAAACAGGAATCATGTGAATATGCACAATGAACACTCAGATCATATTATCAATGGCATACATGTGAGTTCATTTCAATACCTAACATACCCAAAAACATTTTGTGAAGCATTCATTCATTTATGTAGCATATTTGACCAATGAATACACCAATATGAATAACATAACCAACATGGACAGACCTGGAGTGATCTAAAAAATGTCCCAACAATGATTTCTAATGACAACCAGCAAGATGTATCATTTCTAATAACAAAATAACATGATATTTATAAAATCCACATATCATTCTTGAATATCCACATACTTTGACATGTAGGAGTTATCGTAACACATCATCATATATGAACATGGTCAACTTAAACACACAAACATGATTAAACACACTTGTATTCAAGATCAAACATGCTTATATGAATCAAGTCAACATAAAAGTCAAACTAAAGATTATATTGCCATAACTAACTAAGAATCATCTTAGCCCATGTGAAATGAGTTTAGCTAAGCAAAGATGGAAAGATTATACCAAGCTAAGCAAAGTTAAACTTGTAAAATCAAGCTCCAAATGTTGTTCCAAGCCTTTAATCCAGGCTCTCCCTCCTTAGAAATCACGAAGTTGAGTTCCTGGAGTCTTAGGGGTCAGGGGAGAGTTTTTTGGGGTGTTAAATCCGAATTGGTTAAAAAGTGGTGTAACTTTTGCAAATGAAAAGATTCTGATATTTAATCTGCTGCTGTAACAAGGGTCCTTACGGCCGCAAACAACTCCTTTAGGGCCGAAAGTTGGGCGGCAACTCTGACATACGAGCGGCAAGTTACAGAATGGCGGTGTGTGGATAAAATTCCCTTACAACCGCAAGGGAATACCTTTGCGGGCACAAGGAGGGTTTCTTCAATGCAAAGTAACTCTGAAATCGGTTAACTGTGAAGTCTTTTCTAGATAGCCCTTGCAGCCGCAAGGGGATTCCATTGCGGTCGTAAAGGGTTGTTTATCATCAATTCCTCATTTTCTTCATTTCTTCACTTGTTTTGCCCATATCACTTTGAGCTCTTGTTAGTCTGCATGGTGAATATTGAACACAGAAGATCAATTATTAGACTAATCACCTTGGAATTGGGCTAAGAATGGGGTATTTCGGCATGTAAAATATGCATAAAAACACATATATCACCACCGCTGTGATTAGGGTTACGACCTTCGTTCGTCGTCGTCGCCGCTGCGATTAGGGTTATGACCTTCGTCGTTGTCGCAGACAGCTACGATTAGGGTTACGACCTTACTTGGCATGGTGGTGGTGGTGGAGGTTGGGATGGTGGTGGTGGTTATAGATGATAGTGGTAGATCTGATTAGTTGTGGTGTGGAAGATGTGAATATCAATTCCTAAAGTGTAGGTAACCAAACACAATGAGCCAAGATTTAGATTCCAAATCCAAATCCTTCAAATTTCAATTCCTTTCTACAATCCAATTCCTTCAAAAAAACAATACGTAAACCAAACGCCTCCTTAGGGTTTGTAGGTTGCTAGCTTTTCCGGTTTTGCTTCTTACTTGACTTTAGTCCATTTTGTTGCACCGATGTATCATGCATGTATGGGTCTTGACTACAATAGTGATTATGGTTTAAGTTTGATAAGAATTGCATGATTTGTATGTATTTATTTTTATTGATTATATGTCTACTGCTCATGGTATAATAGGAAAACTATAATTAAGTCTTTTGTATTGTTTTGGAAAATTTATGGAATAAGGTGTTAAATTAGTATGTTGTATAATTTTTTTTGTCATGTATAATATAATAAAATTAATAAAATAATATATAAATCATAGGTGTGTCTATGGGTCTGTTATTCTAATCTTTAAGATTATACGTTGTTTCCTCGTTTAAATAACGAGGTAAAAGAAACAAATTGGAAGGATTTAGAAAAGGAAAGAAAATACTAATAATGTTTTCTAAATTTAATGGAAGGAAGAGAAAAGGTTTAGGAAGAAAATTATCTCCAAATTTCTTTCTAATTGTCCTTTCAAACTATATTTGGAGAGAATGTATGTCTAAGGTATCTTTTCATCTCATATTAACATTCATACCTTGCCCTAATATCATCTATTTATATCAAGAATTCACATAGTCTCATGCTAGTTTACTATCTACCGCATTACCTTTCTTCAAAGTTTCGCTATTTTATATTATGAATGAAATCTCTTTTGACTTGGTATTGATTTAAGTATAAAATGTATGCAATCACTTCTTTTAAAAAATTTCATTATACAAACACTTTATGCAAACATGATTCTTTCGTATTGTTGCAAACGAGATTTTTATTTAACCCGCACACAGCGGGACGTAATTACTATTTAAGCTATTATTTTAATTTTGATTAAAAAGTTTAAAACATTAGAAATTAAAATCTAAGTGACATTATAATTTTAATATTTACTTCCATTACTAATTTAGTATTCATAACTATTTTATAATTAAGCTAATGTCGTTTTATAAAGAAGGTAAAAAGGTTATTGTTTGTTAATCTTTTATATCCGAATAATATATTGTTATTTCTCTCTGTGTAATCTTTTTATTGTGAGATTTGGGTTCGGATTCAAATGAAACTAATATGAGATTTTTAATTGTCTTAATAATAAATAACAAAATTTTATAAAAAAAACTAAAACTTTAATTAGTTGTTAATTGCGTTTAAGCCCCTAAAGGGAAAACAATAACCAAAAATGCTACAACCATTACTTAAACATGGAATTTGTCACTTAATTGTAATAGTCCTTACCATCCTATCAACCACAACTTTGTTATCTTCAACATCCAAGCTTATATACACACACACACGCATATATATATATATATAGTTAAATATTTAATTAAAAAAGGTTTAGTTAAAGGGTTATTAATTAATTAGTGAATTAATTAATATTAATCAAACTATGAGTGTTAGTTTTGACAAAGGCTTAAACTTTAAACTTGGATCGGGTTTAAAAGCCTAATCCATCTTAAAAGCTATTTAAGGAGTTTACACTTGAGGATCAAGGCATAAGATAATCTTAAGCCACAAGTCACAATACTCTCCCTCTCGCTACCTTCGGCCGAAGCCACCCTACCGCCAGCGGCGATGGTTCTCGCGACGTGACGACAGCCCGGCGCCCGGGCCCTTGTGGCAGCGACAACTAGTTCTCGTGACACCCACCCTCGGCTGAACCCCTCAAGGTGGTTCTCCACCTCGGCAACCCTTAGAGGACAGTTCTAGGCGGTCTAGCAGCCAGGTTCATAGGTGCAGTAGTTGTGTATCCCTCAATAGTAGTCCGAGGGTATATTTTCTAACCCTTAACTTTATAGTCTTATATATATTTGTTTGATATGCATATATCTATTTGTTGTTCCCCTAGTTGATCCAGTTGAGATCTATGGGATTGGGATTTGGTTTTATTCCGCTATGCATATTGTACCCCACAAATCCCCATATGCTACGGTAGTATTCTGTGTGATATCATGAGATTGCAGTTACGTGTTAATTATTATCATTTGAGTACTTTGTGGAAATATTCACCGGGCTTTCTAGCTCATTTCTATTGTTGTTTATTCTTTTCGACGACTTACTTTTCCACCTCTTATACTTCTTGCTTGAGTAATGGAGCTCTAATCTCATACATACTTGGTGGTTTCATTCTAGGACTAAGTTATCATATAGCTTCAATCACGACCTTAAAGCTATCATGATTTGACACATTAAAAGGAATGCCCGCATCATAATGTTGGGTATTGGTGGTTTAAAATGGCTATTACAGCACTGGGCACGTCCGTGCCAGCCCAAGAGGGCATACCCCAAGTCACGCCAGACTTAGGCTCATGCCTCAGCACAAGGCATGGTCATACCTCCAAGAGGCACGCCCGTGCCGGCCCAAATGGTATGCCCCAAGGCACGCCGGCCTTGGGCTCGTGCCTAGCCATGGGGCACGGCCGTACCTATTGATATATGCGTTTTTATGCATGTTTTACATGCTGGAATCCCCCATTCTCACTCCAATTCCAAGGTGATTCGTCCAATAATTGATCTAATATGTTTAACATTCACCATGCAGGTTTACAAGATCTTTGAGTGAGAGATTTGGGAAAAACAAGAGAAGCTTAAAAGATAAATAAAGTTCAAAGAAAAATACCCCCTTACGCCCGCAATGGTATTCCCTTGCGACCGTAAGGGCCATCCAGAACAGAAGTCAAAGTTGACCAAACCAAGTTTGAAATTACCTTGTCATGAAGAAACCTCCCTTATGCCCGCAAGGGTATTTCCTTGCGGCCGTAAGGGTACCTTATCCACAACCACTCATTTTGCAAGTTGCATCTGGCATGTTTCCGCCCATCTTGCGGCCTTAAAGGAGGTACTTGCGGTCGTAAGTATCCCTGTTACAGCAGTTTAAAGACACATTCTGCACATTTTGCCAAGGGTTCCACCTTTCACCATAATTCGGACCAACGCTCCCAAACATTCTCCCAGCCCCCTAACACTCCAAGAAGCATATCTTGGTGATCTTAAGGTGGGAGAGCTTGATTTGAAGGCTTGGAACAACACATGGAGCATTGGATTCATTAGTTTTACCTTGATTAGATTGGGTATAATCTTTCCATCACTGATTTTGATCATGTACCCTTGTGTTCTAGATGTTGTTGTACTTATATTGATGTATATGGATAGCTAAACTCATTTCACTTGGGCCAAGATGATTCTTTGCTAGTTATGGCAATATAATCTTTAGTTTGACTTTTATGTTGACTTGATTCATATATGCATGTTTGATCTTGGATACAAGTGTGTTTAATCATGTTTGTGTGTTTAATCTAACCATGTTCATGTGTAATGATGTGTTAGGATAACTCCTACATGTCAAAGTATTTGGATATTGAAGAATGATTGTTGATTTTATAAAATGTCATGTTTAGTTTGTTATTAGAAATGATACATCTTGCATGATTGTCATTAGAAATCAATGTTGGGACATGTTTTGAATTATTTCCAGGTCCATCCATGTTGGTTATTTTATTCACATGTTGGTTTTATGCATGCCTTATGATCTTAAATGAAAATCTAGTTTATTTGGTGTATTTATGTGTCAACTATCCTACAAGTTGTATGAAGGATTCACAAAATGGTTTTGGGCATGTTAGGTGTTGAAATGAACTCACATGTATGCCTATGATAATCTGGTCTTGGTATTTATTGTGCATATTCACATAATTCATGTTTTAAAATTGTTGACTTTAATAGAAATGATAGGTTTAACATGTTTATATATTGGAAATCATGTGGCTTAATCTTGAATCCCATTGTGTGATTTGGACTTTAGAGAGTTTGTGACTTCATTGTACGTGCTTATGATCTTAGATGAAAGTCTAGATTGTTAATTTGTTGTTGAATTCCTTTATGAAAAATGAGCTAAAAATTCACGGCACTGTTGGACCTGCCCTTACGGCCAAAAAGAGAAATCCTTACGGCCAAAAGGAAGGATCCCCCTTATGGCCGCAAGGCCCCTTTTTACCACAGTTTGCTATTTTTTTTTTCTTTTAACTGTTTTAACTGGTTTGACACCTTTTTGGGTTCTGAGGACTACTGAACATGTCATTTGAAAATATGTGTGTTTATGTAGTCTGATTTGGACGCGATCTGGTGGATCTGTAGTTAAATTCTGATACGTCGTTGCTTGCCTGATCATGTTTGATTGTTGATTCTAAGTCTTGATAACTCGAGTGATGATTCCTGCATGATAATGTGGTTTTGTGAGTATTAGAACAGCATGCTTCACGCTTAATCTTATCAAGTCTTCATAGTCTGTTTATATAATATTACCGTGACTAGTTAGAATGATTCAAAAGCCTGAGTGAATCTTTATCCTGTTTGTGCCTTCGGTGTTTATCTGATTGGTTGCCTAGCTTAATTAGTTAATCCTGTTACTTGTTTGCTTATTGTTAATTCTGCTGATCAAACAACAATGATGGTTAAGTATTGGTAGTTTCCTGTCCTTGTGGTATGATATCCGGTCTTACCAAGTCTATACTGCTATTGACTAGGTTATACTTGCCTGAGTCGTGTGTAGTATCTGCTTAGGATTATCGTTTTTATAAATTTAAAATGAGGTTGTGGCAAAAGATTTACTCCGAATAAACACGTAGTTCTGAGCACACCACCTATGCAAGGCACGGTCGTGCCTGGACCAGAAGCATTTTCTGGTTTCTCTCTCTCTTTTGACCAGTGCTGATACCGGAACCAATACCTGGCGTGTGACCCACTAGGTCTATGCTTCATCGGCAATGACACTAACTTGTGTGTGTCAGTGGACATACTTGAACATACTCCCAATTGCACATGACACACCCACGAAAGGTGTCACCGATAGCAAGGCATCTATGCCCCCAAGGCGGCAAAGAGTATGTCTTCCAAGACACATTTCAATCCAAAAGAATGGTCATATAGATTAGTAACTATCTATCCGTTCGTTCGCGATACCCGGCGTGAATGCGAGGCATGGAACGCCGTCAACCTCCAACACATCCACAATTATGTTTCTCGATCAAGACTAATTATGATAAACAAACAAGTTACAAGATTGATTCATTATCAATCCAACTTGAGCATGGCCATGTATTTAAGTGTCATCAATTTAGTCAACGAGGGGCCAGGGATATCTCTCCTTAGAGGAACGAATACCTTTGACTGCATCGTTCCCTTGTAATAGCAAGACTTTGCTTGAAAACTCTCCTTATAACGGCCAATTACGAACCGCGTTAAAAAGCAATATAAACAAAACCAAACTAGTACTCAAGAAGCGAATGTATCTCATGTAGAAGGATAAATAATATTATCGTCCTGATTTACTCGTAATGAAGTCAATGAAGTAAACTCAGGTGCGGGTCATCTAGTCACTTGTTCCATTATCAAGTACAGGCTAGTGATGCGTAACTTTGTATTTAATTCATTATGAATACTCTACCAACCACTTGCCTCGATCTTAATTCACTTCTTCCTTCCATGAAGAATGACCGATCATGGATAATTTAGAATAAACAAATTTATTCAAAGAAGTATTAAACATGCAAAGATAGAACACAATAAGATTCCATAAAAGTAATCGCACCATGCGTATATTAAAATATCTATTTAATAATCATTACAATTAGAAATGCACTATTGTTAAACACTCTCAAATACATCAATTACAACAAAAATAATCAAACCAAGTCACTTGCAAATCTAATGCCTATAGACCTAGAATGAGAATCATGGTTGGTATGCGACAACGGTTTGGTGAGCGCGTCCGCCAAATTCCCCTCGCTTGGTATTCTACTGACCACAATCTCACCATCGATGATATCACGTATAAAGTGGTATTTCTGAGTGATGTGTCTTGTGCATCGATGGGCTCTCGGTTCCTTAGCTAGAGCTACTACACCCTCATTGTCACAAAAGATATCAATAGGGTCAGCGATGCTAGGAACGACTCCAAGGTCTTGGATAAATTTCTTCATCCAAACAGCCTCCTTAGTAACCTCGCTTGCATCAATGTACTCAGACTCCGTGGTTGAATCAGCCACGGTATCTTGCTTGGAACTCCTCCAACTAATAGCACCACCGTTCAATAAGAACATAAACCCCGATTGAGACTGGCAGTCATCCTTGTCCGTCTGGAAGCTAGCATCAGAATATCCGGTAACCCTAAGCTCCTCTGATCCACCGAACACTAAAAACATGTCCCGAGTTCTCCGAAGATACTTGAGAATGTTTTTAACCGCAACCCAATGAATTTGACCAGGGTTAGCCTGATATCTACTCGTCATGCTCAAGGCATACCAAACATCAGGCCGAGTACAAAGCATAGCGTACATGATCGATCCCACCGGGGAAGCATATGGGATTCGAATCATCTCGTTTAGTTCCTTTTGAGAACTAGGACATTAAGACTTTCTCAATGACACGCCGTACACCATAGGCAAATTCCCTTTCTTGGAATCTTGCATCTTGAATCTCTTCAAGACTTTATCTATGTATGTACTGATGTGTGAAATCTAGTTATATAATTTATGTCCAATATTCACCTATTCTAGCATGCACACACACTAGGCAAGTATACCTAATCGTGTAATAGCAGAGAGACAGACAAGTAATGGGTTTCGAATCCACAAGGAGCAGTGCAAACACAAGAAATAAAGCAGACTAATAATTAACCTAAAATAGGGTGTTTTCACTTTTAAGAAAGATGCCAAATAACTAATTAAAAACAAATAGACAAAGCAATAAAATGAACTTTTGCAAACAACCAATTAAGAACAAGTATTCACCTTAATCTCTCCTCCCTGTTGTGATATATTTCAAGATCAGTTTAATTGATTACCTGGATTGACTTAGCTATACTCCACTTCCTATTTCATACAGCTATTTTGAGACGGATAAAGAATAACAACTTCCTATTGATCATCTAAATCCACACAACCTTGTTCATAATTCATCAAGCATATTAAAACAAGTTTAATATAAACCAACCGTTTCCTCGATTGCAAAGCCCTAGAAAATTAGGTTTAGGTTATGGAATCTGGATTCTCATTACTTTTTCTAGTAAACCCTTAAACGATTTATAGACAAATCATTTAAAGAGGAACATACATCATATAAACTTCCTATTTATAATCAATATAAACCATGAATCCAGAAACGAAGATTAAAACCATAAAGATCGAAGCTTTGATTAAATAAACATGAAAACTAGAATCAATCCATACATTAATCAAGGAAATCAAGCCATAATCACTAGGGTTTGATCATAAGATGAATACATAAGAAGATCAGCCCATAAATGGGGTTAGAACAAACAATAATCCCAAGAAACACATGATTAATCTAAAAATAAACATAGATCTAAACAATAATCCCAAGAAACACATGATTCAATCCTTGACCTCCAATGGTGTTATGATGCTCCAAAAGTGTTTAAAAGTCGTGCCTTCTTGTTCTAGGGCCAGCCAATGATGATTTATATTGAAAAACAATTCAAAATTTAAATTTAATTGTAGATAAGGTCTGACCGACATAGTCTTGCGGCGCGAAGAACATTGGTTCGCGGCGCGAGAATGCGTTTTATAGAGATTGACATCAAACTAAAGTTGTAGCCCTCTGAGTCTAGTTTCTGTGTCCGCTTGAATCACCTCAATCCGAGTTCGTATGAGCAAGATATGATCAAAACAGTGGAGGTGTGTCGGAGTTGACAGCATTTCTCATTTTCTTCATTTTTAGCTCTTTTTCCGCCCTTTCTTCGAGTATTCCACCATATTTACCTGTAAACATCCCAAAACATATATTAGTGTATTATATGTTCATTTATGTATAAAAGAAACTGTAAAACTTATAATATTTACGAATGAAAACATAGTTAAAATCGGAAATATCATGTACTATGGATCAAACCAATAAGTCTCTTAGATCTATCTTTATAGATCTTTATCCCCAAAATATATGCAGCCTCTCTCAATCCTTTCATAGAAAAACAACTCCCAAGCCAGGTTTTAACCTCCTATAAGGTAGTCACGTCGTTTCCCATGAGAAGTATGTCATCAACATACAAGACGAGGAATACTAAAACCCTCCCACTAGCCCTGACATACACACAAGGTTCATCTTTGATCTTAGAAAAGCCACTCTTTGACTTTCTTATCAAAGCAAAGATTCCAACTTCGAGATGCTTGCTTAAGACCATAAATTGATCTCTTAAGCTTGCAGACCTTATCGGGATACTTAAGGTGCACGAAAGCCTCAGGTTTTGCCATATACACCTCCTCTACCAACTTACCATTATGGAAGGCAGTCTTGACATTCATTTGTCATATCTCGTAATCGTGATATGCAACAATATCCATAAGTATCCTAATAGACTTCAACATAGTCATCGGGGAAAAGGTTTCACCCAACCAATAGCTCGTCGCCCTCGGATATGAGAAACTCGTATCTTTGCGGCTCGTTACGAACTCTACCAGATCTATGGAGCACAAATGGTTATGTGCCAGGTACCTCAACATCTATTTGTTGAGGCTCTACTTCCTCCGGTTCGCCGACCTCAGAAGTGGTACTAGTGCCAACATCATGCCTTTCATCCGTGTCATCTTGAATTTCTTATAGATCGACTTGCCTCCTACTGGCCTCTTCGAATTTCAGCTCCCTCTCAAGGAAGACCGTCATTCGAGCAACAAATATCTTGTTCTCAGAAGGTTTGTAAAACAAATATCCCATAGAACCAGTTGGGTAACCGATGAATATACACCTCTCAGCTCTGGGTTCGAGTATATCTTGAGCCTCACGTCTCACGTAGGCCTCGTAACCCCAGACTTTGAGATAAGCAAGCGAAGGAGCTCTTCCATGCCACATCTTAAAATGCGTACTTGTAACCTTCTTTGTTGCTACAAGGTTCAAGGTCCTGGAAACGGTTTCCAAAATGTATCCCTAAAAACTAATAGGTAGCTTTGTCCGACTCATCATAGGCCGAACCATATCTAATAATGTTCGGTTCCTCCTCTCAGCGACCCCATTTAATTGTGGTGTCCTGGGTGGAGTAAATTGTGAGATAGTCCTAGAATCCTTAAGATGATTGAGAAACTCGGAACTAAGATACTCACCACCCCTATCGGATATGAGAATCTTAATCCGCTTTCCTAATGATTCTACACTTCATTTTAGTACATCTTGAACACCTCAAAGGTTTCATACTGATGCTTAAATAAATAAACATAACCATATCTACTAAACTCATCGGTAAATGTAACGAAGTACTTGCAGTTGTTTCTCGTGACGGACTTGAACGGACCACACACATTCATGTGAATGATATCCAACAAGTCCTTGCCCCTCTCACTAATGCCAGTGAAGGGTGCTTTAGTCATCTTGCATAATAGACAAGAATCACATACGTTGCTTGACCCGTGGTCAAACAATTCCAAAATCCCATCCGCTTGGAGTTTGGCGATACGTTTCTTGTTTATATGACCAAGACGACAATGCCACAATGACGACTTGTCCAAACCATTTTTGGACTTTGAATCAATATTCATGATTGAGTTATTACTTATTACCATTCAAGTATACACTTGTTCTATAATACCACGATATGGAAAAGCTTTAAAATAATGAACATCACCTCTAAAACAAGAAATAATACCATTATCGAAATTATAACCAAATCCATCATAGTATAATGCAAGAAAAGATAAAATGTTTCTTGCCACGCAGGGCGAAAAGCAAACATTATTCAAGGTAATAACTTGGTCTGAAGGAAAGGCAAGATCCTCACTCCCTATCCGTTCCACAGGGACCACCTCCTTGTTCCTCATGATCAGGTCCATCTCTCCAGCACCCAAAACCTTACTTCTTTTTAGCACCTGTAAAATGTTACAAATGTGAGTGCCACAACTGGTGTCCAAGACCCAGCCGTTAGAAGTAGCGGTGTTGTGGAGTTCAATCATGAGCATACCTGAGGTACCAGCTCCCTTAGCCTTAACGCGCTTGAGCTCCTCAAGGTACTTTGGGCAAGAACGCCGCCAATGCCCCTTTTCCTTGTAGAAGAAGCACTCGGCTTCCGTAGGGTCCTCGGCGTGTAGGACTAGGCTCTTCCCCTTACCCTTCGGGTTTTGTTTAGGGTTAGGCTTGGGATCACCAACCTTTCCATTTTCCTTGCCCTTAGAAGGGGTCGCATCTTTCCGTTTCTTGGTCCCGCCCTCCCGGATAGCTAGGACGGAAGTGGACGGCTTCTTGGCCATGTTAGACTCTACCGTCTTCAGCATGCCATAAGCTCCATAAGGGTTTTGTCCATACTATGCATATGGTAGTTCCATATGAATTGAGAGTATGAACCGGGCAGGGTTTGGAGGATAATATCTGTCGCCAACTCCCTCCCAATAGGAAAACTCATCCTCTCTAAGCGGTCCACGTATGCTTTCATCTTAAGCACATGGACGCTTACGTTTCCGCCCTCCTACATGCGGCAAATCGAAGAGGGATTTACGCACTCGAAGCGCTCTTGCCTGTCCTGCTACTGGAACATTTCCTTAAGCTGACCAATCATATCATGCGCCCCCAAATGCTCCATTTGCTTTTGAACCTCAGGAGTCATCGAGGAAAGCATGATGCAAGCCATCTCGTTCGTGTCCTTGACGCGCTTATCATACGCGTCACGGACGGCCCTAGTCGCATTTGCCACAGGGGCTTTCGGAAGAGGCTCCTTAATAGCCCACATCTTTTGTTCATACCTAAGGTGTAACATCCTAAATTCGGGCCTAATCGTTTGGTGAGTTTCCATATAATTACTTATATGTTTATTTTGAAAGCATGCTGTTGGTCAAATGATCTCATCAGTTGAAATTTGATGAGACAAAGTTAAGTTTGTAAAATATGTTCTGATTATAACTTAAATAGAATTATGAAGCTTGATCAGACTGAGCACTTGTAGTGTTTCAGACTGAGCATAAGCTGAGTACAAGCTGAGCATATAGTTGATCAGCTTAGACTATAGGAACATGATTATAAATACTTATCTCCTGTTAATTTTAGTGGTACCGAGCCAGACTCAAATCACCTCAACCTATTGATTGTATGTGTTACGAATCTTGATACACAGTTTGTAAGTTCAACGTGATCAAGAAATTCACAAATTGCCAATTGTTCGTGTGTTCGAATCTTCACATCTGTTGTGAAGTTGGTAAGTATTCAATCTGTGAATAAATCCTGTTTAGAGAGTCAGTTCGTATCTATAATCATAAGTTAATTATAGATAGCAAAGTTTGAGATATTGAGAGATTTGATTAACATTAGGTGTTTACATATCAAGTGTTGCTTACTTGGTTGTTCATGTAATCATCTTCTTATTAATGAAAGCAAAGCATTCGATTGTTTGTGGTTTGATGTGTGTTAACACTTTTTATTTATTTGTTCAATTTTCAGCAGAAAGTGTATTCAACCCCCCTTCTACACATTACTTACTTGTTGATCTTCTCACAAAGGGACCAACACATGCTTATATGGTATTGTTAAATTCGTTTTTAAACGAGGATTCCAAATATTATTTTATTAGTAATTTATTATTCAAGATTGGTCGGTTATGTGACAAACTGTATATTCTAACGTAGTGTTTTAAATACGAAGAATAAATTTGTGTGGAGGTGGCCGAATTTTTAGACTTCAAATATGCCTTCAAGACTAAATCTTGTGTTTTAAGTGTGTGTATTTCTAAGTGTTTTTGAGAGAAAAAGCTACTACTTGCTACTTGATCTTTGCAACTTGTGATTTTGTGTTGTTGAATCTTGATTAAAGGTAGAAACTTATAATCTTTGTTACTAATAACATGAATTAGAAAGGTTACCATGCCCAAATTTTCTAAGAAAAACATGATAGAAGTTGATGGTGACTATGAAAGTATTTATTTGATTTGTGATTGTTAAATGAGTTCTGCGTGTTCTTAATAATTAAAAAGCATGTTTAGTGAAGAATATCATGAGCTAAAGTGTATATATAAAAAAATCGAGATCATGAGTTTAAGGTGTTTGTTCATATGAGTTTTGAATATGTTCTTGAAGATCTTATGAATTATGGTAGCTTGAAGATGATAGAAATGGAGATAAGAGATTTAATTTAATAAGATATTAAAAGAATTTAATATTAAAGTGATGATGAGTAATATGGAAAGGATCAATCTATCTTGACTTCTTGGACATGGTTGCTTGCTTGAAATGAATAAATATGATATTATATGTTTAGAGTTGATGGAAGAAAGAAGCATGAAAATCGGATTTTGTATGAAGTATATATGAGCCTATAGATCTTGATTTATGTGTGGAAGTAGGCTATAGATCTTGGTTTTAAATAGTGTATGGATAGACCTTGTTCCTATTGATCTTGTTGGATAGACCTTGTTCCTATAGATCTTGTTGGATATACCTTGTTCCTATAGATCTTGTTGGATAGACCTTGTGTTAGATAGATCTTGTTGATAGATCATGTTGGATAGATTTTGTATCTTGTGTGTTAGTATATATATTATTTGATTAAGTTGGTGGGTGATAGTATTATATATATATAATTAAGATCGATGAGGTGTGCTTAGTTATATATATAACTTTGATCGACCGTATGTGTACTTATATATATTTGAGATCGATGGAGATTGTTTAGTATTTATATACAAAATCGATGGTTACTTATTATATCAAGATCGATTGAGGTTGTTCATTTAATTATGTGCAAGATCGATAATGGAACTATTTATTTATATATATGAGATCGATCAATAATATAATTTATATGTGAATTGAGAATCGATTATGCATGATAGTGTATGTATGTATGGGGATCGATTCTAATACTTGCTATATGAGCATGCTTGAATCGATTTTATGAGAGTATGTTAGTATGCATGACGCTTGATTTTGTGAATATAAATGAGATCGATTATGCGATTATATTATGATGATAATATAACTATAGATATAAATATATTTATGAATATATTTATGAGCTGAGAACTGATTCGATTGATTTTATGTTCTTAGGAGTTTCAAAGGCTCAGTAATATTAGTGACTGAGTAGTTGCGGTTGGATACGACGTGAGTGGACTTTGACTCACTGGTGGTTGTTAGTTGTAACTGTTTTGGTTACTTGAATTTGTGTACGATTGAGCATGCGATAGACTGTTTTGTCTGATGTGATTGTTTGACCGATGATATCTGTGTTTTTATGTATGTTTTACATGCTAGAATACCCCGTACTTAGCCCAAATCCAAGGTGATTCTTGTTATAATTGATCGATATTGCTTAACATTCACCATGCAGGTTAAAAAGAGCTTTAAGTAAGATAAATGGGCAAAACAAAGGAAGAATAGAAGAAAAATGAAGATTGGTGAAAAATACTCCCTACGGCCGTAGGTATGTCCTACGGCCGTAGGAGTTATTCTTCTAGAAGGTTTAACCAGACACCCTACGGCCGCTGAAAGAAGTTGCTACGGCCGTAAAAACACCTAATCCGCGATCATCATTTCCTGGCAGATTTATTGCGTGTGTCGGATGAATGATAGAATCTTGCGTGTGGAGAAACACTGTTGCATGATTAGCTACGGCCGTAGAGGATACTTCCTACGACCGTAGGAAGTTCTGTTTCAGCATGTTAAATGACAGAATCTGCCATTTGCACAAGAGTGCTAATTTTTTACCACATTTCGGACCAACACCCCCAAACACTCTCCCCAAAACACCCTAACACTCCAGGAACATTTCTTGGTGATTCTAAGGTGGAGAGATTGGATTTGAAGGCTTGGAACAACAACGTGGAGCTTAGATTCATTAGTTTTATCATTGCTTAGCTTGGGTATACTCTTTCCATTTCTGATTTCAGTCATGTACCCATGTGTTCCAGATGTTGTAGTACTAATCTTGATGTATATGGATAACTAAACTCATTCACATGAAAATATTGTCATTTAGTTATCCATATACATCAAGATTAGTACTACAACATCTGGAACACATGGGTACATGATTGAAATCAGAAATGGAAAGAGTATACCCAAGCTAAGCAATGATAAAACTAATGAATCCAAGCTTCAAGATGTTGTTCTAAGAATTCAAATCCAATCTCTCCATCTTAGAATCACCAAGAAATGTTCATGGAGTGTTAGGGTGTTTTGGGGAGAGTGTTTGGGGGTGTTGGTTCGAAATGTGGTAAAAAATTGGCACTCTTGTGCAAATGGCAGATTCTGTCATTTAATCTGCTGAAACAGAACTTCCTACGGCCGTAGAAAGTATCCTCTACGGCCGTAGCTAATCATGCAACAGTGTTTCTCCACACGCAAGATTCTGTCATTCATCCGACACACGCAAGAAATCTGCCAGGAAATGATGATCGCGGATTAGGTGTTTCTACGGCCGTAGCAACTTCTTTCTGCGGCCGTAGGGTGTCTGGTTAAACCTTCTAGAAGAATAACTCCTACGGCCGTAGGACATACCTACTACGGTCGTAGGGAGTATTTTTCACCAATCTTCATTTTTCTTCTATTCTTCTTTTGTTTTGCCCATTTATCTTACTTAAACCTCTTTTTAACCTGCATGGTGAATGTTAAGCAATATCGATCAATTATAACAAGAATCACCTTGGATTTGGGCTAAGTACGGGGTATTCTAGCATGTAAAATATGCATAAAAACGCAGATATCAAACTCCCCACACTTAAGCTTTGCTTGTCCTCAAGCAAACTCTAATGCAATAGCTAGACCAAAGAATTTCTAAAGGCAGCAAATCAGTGCAAATATGTATCATTCCGACATAGAAGAGATCTAAAAGCATAACAGACACCCAAACACAGCAACGAAAACAAACTTCAATGAAAAGCAAATTTAACCATGAATAGATGAATTATGACAAGTATCTGACTTCATACCTCACCGGAGATCACTCTAGCACTCAATGTGTATTAGGGTTAAGTGTATAAGTGCATGTGTGCTAGATTGAAGCAAAGATTAGCATAAGCTTGATCACAAATCACATCTCCACCAATTAACATAAACATATGCAATTATCAAGAAGACTTTGTTCAGGTTGTAATGTGGCTAGGGCTAAGGGTAGGAATGGGAATATATAAAAGTGGCTAAAATAGAATCCAAAAATCATGTTCAAAACCGTCAATGCTGCTATTATTGAAGGAGTACAGGAATATCACAATATTTTTGGCGAGAAAACAGCTCATCAAGCTAAAGTGGAATCAGAATCATCTGAATGATGGCTAACACCTAGGTAATACCGACAAAGAACTACTACTCAATGTATGACAGACTCAAAAATAGCCAATGAAAGCATGCCAATAACTGAATCTCTCATTTTTTTCTCATTTTCTAATTTTTTTTAATTTTCTCAGATAACTCAGCTGTATGCAGCATGAACAGAACAAACGAAGGGACATATGTATTTATCATGTCCCACTAATTGGAGCATGAACAACTTACGAACAGAATACAACAGGACTAAGCAGCATAAAACGGGTCAAACTGACTCTGGAAACTTAAAAATAAAATAGACTAAAACAGGATAAACATGGGTAATGAAATGAAAGGCTTAGGATCAAATTGGTTAACTAGGGGAAATATATAGAAATTGGCTAAAACAAAAGTATATAGGCTGAATTGGGGTTTCCTAGTGCTTCTATCACTTAACTGCAACAGTTTAGTTCATGATCTCGACATGCATACTAGTAAGCAAGTTCTATAATCAAAGCAACAATCATCATAAAAGTGGGCAATTCCATGAGCTAATCATGTAAGAAATGAAGTGTAGTGGCTCAAATGCTCAGGAATGCATATCAGGTGTGGCTTGTGCAATTGAAGTCAAACAATTGTTTAAACTCAAGTATTTGTGCAAAATCTACTTCATAAAAGCTGAAATGTCACTTGTTTAAAGTCTATCATGCGAGAAGATCTAAACATGTCCAAAATGATATAATTTTGCAAAAAATTTACGCCTAAATTCAATTCTAAGGTTTAAAGCATAGTTAGCATACAAGAGTTTGCAACAAGACATAGAATAGCAGGCATGTTATATTAATCCCCTCCCCACACTTAAAAGTGTACATTGTCCCCAATGTACTAATAGTAAGCGATAAAGTGCGAGAAAAGAGCTTTAAGAACTCTCTGAACAACAAGTGTGTCTGCGATTATTAAACTTTGAAGGCGTTGGCTTCCTCCCCACACTTAAGCTGAGCTGCCAAGATATCACGAATATTCTTGCAAAACAACAACTCAACCAAAAGTGAAACATAGAGAGGGACAAAAACATCACAAGTTATGGCAAGCATAAGGAACTGAACTACAATAAATATCCGAATATGTACAAGTGTTTTGATGTCATACAGATAGACAAAATAAGTACAAGAACATCAAACACATCAAAATGTGGCATGTACTGCTAACAACTAAAATTGTACAGCCAAACTAATCTAGAAATACATAAAAAGATAACCACTAAACTATCCCAGAATAAAAACTACGGCGGAGGCGGCTGCGAAGGTCCGGCTTCATCAGTGAAGTCCCGGAGCCTCTGCGGATAAACTGGCGGCCGTGGCAACTGCTGTGAAGAATTCAAAGTGTCGGCCACAATAAGCTGCATCATGCTAATCATGTACTGGCGGTGAGCCTCGGCATGTGCAAGCTCAGTCTCTCGCCTCACGCTGCATGTCAACGAGGTGAGAAACTGATCTCTCCAACCTCCCTAGCCTAGCCCGATAATCTCTCGTGTAAACCTGGGCTGGCTGATGCTGATGTGGAGGTGGCGTCGTCCCAAATAGATCCTCAATGGTGAACTTAGGAGGACCCTGCTCTGGGGCACCTCCAGCACCTCCTCCCTCTGCTGCTCCTGCTCCTGCCTCTCCACCACCTGCTGCCTCCTCCTCAGCCACCCTCGGTTGCTCCCATAATGAACCATCCGGATTTGTCAGACGCATCCGGTTCTCGATCCTAGCAGCGACCTTGATGCGCTGTAGGACTGCCAAGTCAATCGGAGCAGCACGGGCAGAGCAGGCGAGATCATCAGTAATCTCCCCAGTAAGGAGGCCCATAGCCTCGGCCAAAATAGTCACGTACCCCCCACCATAGATAGCCTGAGAAACACGGGTGGTACGGATGTGGAACAGAAAAATGGGCCAGGCAAAGAGCAAGCTGGCAGGGCTGCTGGTGAACCATGGTATATGGATAGAATAAGTCGGTAAAAGTGACCGAACCAGATGAAGCGCTACGAGCAGTGATGCTGTGAACGATGGCTCTGTGCAGAATACGATGCAATGGGTCCCTGAGCTTCGTGCTCTTCGGCACGCTGGCGGTGTTGTAGGCACCAGTTCCCACCTCCTGCCAGAAAGAAATACCAGTGACACCCTCGGGCCAGTCAGTAATGCCCTCAGTAAACGCCGGAGTATCCAACTCCTCATGTGTATATAAGCCCATGTAGACGGCAAACTGCAGCAAAGAAAGTTGCCTCTCTGCCCCCAGTAGGCGAAAGGTCAGGGCATCCTCCCGCTCAAAGTCCGTGAGCGAGGTAACCAGGTGGATGGTAGAGAAAAACTCCAGGGCAAGCTCGTGGTACACAACCTCCTGCAGACTAAATAACCGCCGCCAATGTATACCACAGGCGGTCTGCGCTCGGGCTCTGATACGTAGGGTAGCCAAGTCGTCCCATACAATGTATCTGATAGGCTCATACCCGTAACCGTCAGCTCGGGCCCTCAGGATGTCCTTGTCTATACGATCCTCCTCACGGTCAAAGCGGAGAAAAGGAAGAAGTGCGGCGTCAGCTGGATGCTCGACCGGAACTCGGTCTGGATCAACTAGCCGTGGGAAGTGGCGTGGGTCAATGCGGGGCTCAGGCGAAGCCTGTATACGAGGACGTTGATGCATCCTGAAAAGAATACGAGTCTAAGTAAGACGCATGCAAGATGGTGACATCCTATCGATCGATACGGGTTTTTCTTTGGTGTGCTATAGGCCCCCAATGTAGAAAATGTCCAAAAGATGAACAAGTTTGAAAAAACAGTTGGAAAATGGGGTCCTACGGCCGTAGGATATAGTTACTACGGTCGCAGGAAGCAAAACCAAACAAAACCCTAAAATGAAGTCCTACGGCCGTAGAAAGCAGATAATGAAAAACCCTAGTTGGATCTACTATGGCCGCAGAAAATATATACTACGGCCGTAGTATATTACGAATCAGAAAACGTGTAACGGCTAGGGTTTCGTTCGATCGAGAGTTATATGGGCATCTAGAATGAAATTAATGTGATACATTATGAACGCATGAGTGTAAGGAGTGTTTTAATACCTTCTTTGTCGAAAATGGCCGGAGATTGAATGAGATGTGAACGGAAAACCCTCGGTGGCCGCCGGTTCGAGTTTTTAGAGAGAGAGCGTAGAAGAGAGAGAGAGAGACGTGCGTATGAAATCTGATCGATGGCTATATATATAGAAAAGTTCCTACGGCCGTAGCAGTTATTACCTACGGCCACAGAGTGCTCAGAAAGGTCCTACGGTCGCAGTAGTATTGTCCTGCGGCCGTAGGGGCTATATTTTGAACATACCCATTTTGTATCAGATTTTTAATTCAAACAACGGTTTGGCACACACTACTCTTTATAGGCCTCCGGAAAATGTACGGGATAAAAGTAAGCAGTGCGGAATTGAAAGCACACATCTAGATTAGCGGAAATACGAACGGAAAGGGGAAACGGAAACCCGGAAAGTGGGCATCCGACAAACAGACAATATGTACAAGTAACACACTATTAGTACGGTGTGTAAGCGAACACTTTAACGCGTTGAAATGCGGAGTATTTTCCTGTCTCTCCAGACCGAATGAGAATTGAAATGAGAAAACACGAGGAGCTATACGGCATGAACATAGGCATGATCTAGGGATTCTAACGGGGCTTAGGCTCGAGTTTGCTTAGTCAGAGACTCACCAACTCCTCAATCATGGCACCAGCGTTACTTTTAGGACGCAAGACCCCCTCGGCATTTAGCTTAACGGGATCTTCTCGAAGAGCACTGACACACTCTGACTGAGATATCGTCGGAAAATTCCTACAAGCGCCCTCATGCAACAGAGCACCGCATTTCCAACATTTCCCTACGTATTTGGCACGCCTCTTAGCCGCATAAATAGAAGTGCCTCGATGAAATTTGGCAAAGTTTTGATTTCTCCTCACATGTTTCTCAAGTCTCATGACTATATCGAGCTGAATATCAGAAGGAAGTTGAGTACACAGAAAGAGACAAGAAAGGAGAGCACGAGATTCGGAAGAAAGCCTATCCAGTTCTTTTAGGTCTGCTGGTAAAAGACCCAACTCACCCCGCTAAGGTGCAGCGGGATGAAGCACAAAACTTCGCATTGCTCCTCTTGAATCGAGAGACCAATATACTTCTTAAGTCGGTGACCGTTAACCTTGAAAGTTACTCCCTCGGAGTTTGTGATGTCAACAACACCGTGTGGGTAAACAGTGTGCACAGTATATGGACCCGTCCATCTGGACTTCAACTTACCTGGGAAAAGATGAAGACGAGAATTATATAGAAACACACGATCTCCAGCCTGGAATTGTTTATCCTTCAGGCGGGAGTCATGGAAAGCTTTCGTATTTTCCTTGTACATGATGGAATTATCGTAAGCTTGAAACCGTAGTTTATCAAGCTCACTTAGCTGAAACAAACGCTTTTCTGTTGAACTTTTCGGGTCAAAATTAGCGGCTTTCAAAGCCCAGTAAGCTTTGTGCTCAAGTTCAATAGGTAGACGACACGCTTTTCCGTAAACCAACCTATACGGTGTAGTACCGATAGGTGTCTTGAAAGTAGTGCGGAACGCCCAAAGTGCGTCGTCTAATTTCTCTGCCCAATCTTTTGGGCTGTTACCAACGGTTCTTTCCAGAATTCGTTTAAGACCACGGTTGGTAACTTCGACTTGTCCGCTGGTTTGCGGATGATACGCAGTAGAGAATCAATGAGTAACACCATATCGTTTAAGAACTTTCTCTAACTTTGCGTTGCAGAAAGGAGTACCCCTATCGCTTATCAGTGCTCTGGGGGTACCAAATCGTGAAAATAATCTTTTCAGAAATTTACAAACTACCCTTACGTCATTTGTAGGCAAGGCCTGCGCCTCAGCCCATTTTGACAGATAATCGACTGCTACAAGGATATATTTGTTTCCGTGTGAACCAGTAAAAGGACCCATAAAATCTATTCCCCAAATGTAAAATATTTCACAGACTTGAATTGGATTTTGGGACATCTCGGTTCGGGATGAGATGTTTCCAGATTTCTGGCATGAGTCGCATGATTTTACGAAAAGATGAGCATCCTTGAACAGGGTAGGCCAGAAAAAACCTGCATCAAAGACCTTTTTAGCTGTGTAGCTAGGTCCGTGATGGCCTCCTGTTGGGCCTGTATGGCAGTGCTGAAGGATGTCAACAGCTTCAGAATCACTCACACATCTACGGAAGACTTGGTCGGCTACTACCCGAAACAGATACGGATCCTCCCAGAAGTAGTATTTAAGCTCGGAGATAAATTTTCTCCTCTGTTGGTGTGTAAGACCTTTGATCATCACCCCTACTACTAAATAGTTTGCTATGTCAGCGTACTAGGGGATCTCTTCAGTGCTAGGTACGGCGAATAAAAATTCATCAGGGAAGTTATCTTTTATGCCGGACTCAATTAGCACCTCAAGATTTGGATTTTCAAGACGAGAGAGATGGTCAGCAGCCAGATTTTCTGCTCCCTTTTTGTCTTTGATCTCAATGTCAAATTCCTGCAAGAGCAAAATCCACCGAATGAGACGGGGCTTCGCATCTTGCTATGCGAAGAGATAACGAAGAGCAGAGTGGTCAATGTAGACCACGGTTTTCGATAACACCAAATAAGATCTGAATTTGTCGAACGCAAAGACCACTGCTAACAATTCCTTCTCAGTGACTGTATAGTTTTCTTGAGCGTCAGTCAGTGTCTTGCTAGCGTAATAAATCGGCTGAAAATGATTATTTATCCGTTGGCCCAAGACAGCACCAACAGCGAAATCATTGGCATTACACATAAGCTCAAATGGTTGCGACCAATCTGGGCTCGTCAGGATGGGAGCATTTGTCAATTTCTCCTTCAAGACTTTAAATGCGTGATCGCACTCAGGAGAAAAGATGAAAGGAGCGTCTTTCTGTTAGTGCATGAATGTAAATCCCTAGTTCTGGTCAATCAGATATGTAATTACTTACTTAGAATGATAATACAAAGGAGTTTTGACTTATGGTCTACATGTTTATTCATTCTAAGTGTTTACTTATGTTTATTTTATGCCTACAAGTATATAATCATGTGTTGATTTGTGTTTGGAAGGTTAAATATAAATTAAAGTCATCACGTGCGTGATGAAGCTCACTACGTACGTAGTGGTGCTCATTACGTGCGTAGTGAGGCTGGTTAATTATAATTAACTAATTACTATTAATATTGTCTAGTACGTACGTAAATACATACACTACGTGCGCAGTGCACTGCATCACGTGCGTAGTGGAAGTTAATTACGGCAGAGGCGTGTTTAACTTAAATACCACATTTTTGTACGTATAAATAGCTTTAACCGCATAAGTTCGCGGAAGAAGCCTTCATAATCATTCTGTAAACCTACGAAAACGTCGACTAAGTGTTGATTTCGCATCCAAGGGCAGTCATTAAGCATTCTGTGTGAGTTCTTAGTGATTTTCTTAGCAATCTTTGTGTGTTCTTCGTGATCTCTGTGTGCCGGACACCTAATCAGATCTTTGAATCGTTAGGAGGTTTGGGAAATAGATATTCCGCACTATTTCTCATCCTAGATCAGTCCTAGCATTAGGGTGTTAGTTTAGAACCCCCCACGGTCCTACAAAGTGGTAACAGAGCCTTGTGCTTTGATTGGTCATTTTTTCTTAGGTTTCGTGATCTAGGTGTCGTTTTGGTCTTTCAGGATTTTTAGTTTTGTCGTTTTCTCGGTATTTTATCATACGTTTAGTCGAAATAAGGTTGTTTTTGCGTTAAAAGATTTGTGTTTTTACGTAAATTAGTTCCTAATCGTTGAAGTTTACACGTGCGCAGTGTCTCGGATTACGTACGTATATCTCAGCAGTCCGTGCGTAGTCTGTCCTTCGTGTTCTAGAATTTTCCATAACCCGTGTTCTGTCCGTGTGTGGTGCGTATTCATCACGTGCGTAGTGACCTACACTCCGCACGTATTGATTCTTAGTGTTGACTCGTTTCTTGAAAAATAAGTTACTCATTACGTACGTAGTAAATCAATTTCGTGCGTACTAGGTATTCATTCCGTACGTACCTGAGTCTGTGTGAAAGTTTTTCATTCCGTGCGTAGTACATGCCACTACGTGCGTAGTGCGTTCACTCCATACGTGTTATCCTCACTTCGTGCATAGTGCTTGAGTTTGTTTTAGGTCTTATTCATAATGTCTGACATGAGTGCAATGGCTGCCAAACAAACCATAACTGCTTTAAGTAACCTAATAATGGATAATGAACAAGGAGGAATTAACAAAGTACCTCGACTTTTAACCATGGAAGACTACCCATTCTGGAAACCACGTTTTGAGATTTTTATTGATGGAATTGATCCGCGACTGCACGAGGCTATATCTGCTGATTATTTAATTTCTAAGGGTGAAGGGAATATCGAAGTTCCTTATGACATGATGAGTGATGTTCAGAGGAAAGCATACGATGCTGAAAAGAAAGCTTATTCTTACCTGATTCAAGCCATTCCAAATGAGATCTTTCATCAGTTCAGACGGTATAGAACTTCACATTCTTTGTGGAATGCGCTGCAAAAGAGGAACTAAGGGAATGCATCTCTGAAGGAGCTCAAAGCCTCTCAACTGAGAAAAGAGTTTGATCACTTCACAACATACGTAAATGAAAAGCTTCCCGATCTGATCAACAGATACAACCACCTTCTTAGTGAATTGGACAGTCTGGGTGTGCAGGTTTTTGAAAGACAACAAGTAGAGACTTTATCCAAGGCATTACCCAAGAGCTGGAGGCCATTTATTATGATTCTGAAGAATGGTGAAGGCTTTGAGGGCATGGATCTGAATGATTTCATAAATAAGTTGAAAGAGCATGAACAGGAGGAGCAAAACCTAGACAGATTGAGCAGCTATGTTCAAAATCCCTCGTTATACTGTACTGGACCCATTGCTTCTCCAGCCACTTCATCAAATGCTCCATTGCAGACAGCTTTTACCTCTAATGTCAGTGCCTCAAACAAGTCTGCTCCTGAAACCTCAAATGGACCACCATACTCTGCTCCTTCAAGCAAAAAGTCTGTGCCAGCTTTAAACACTGAACATTTCAAACATGGCAGCACTGAAGAAGTAAAGGAGCATATGGGGATACTTAGTGCTTTGGTCTCTTCCTACGATGATCTGCTGAAGGGTAAAATTGGAAATGCATATCTGACCCAGGAAGATTATGACCAGATAGACAATGATGAGATGGAAAGGCAGGACATTCTATGGTCCTATGCTAATCTGGTAAGGAGAGCCAAGACACTGGTGAAGAGAACCGGGATAGAGCTGACAGCAACCAAAGATACCAAGTTGGGTTTTGATAAATCAGCTGTCACGTGCTACAACTGTGGTAAAAAGGGTCATTTTGCTAGAGAGAGTGACAAACCAAAGAACTCAGGACCTAAGTACCCTTTCCGTACATCCCATAAGAAAACAGAAGCATCTCCTGAAAGTTCAACCAAGGCAATGGCGGTTGTCCAAAAGGATGAGGGGATTGATTGGTCTGTGCATTTTAAAGATGATGATGCTTTTGAGGTTGCAGAGACCAACTTGGCCAGTGTTCAAGAACTGAATGATGAGTCACAATCTGAAGCAGATAGTGTGCAGGAAGCTGATGATGAATTTGTTGCCAGTAAGGAAGAATCAGTGATGCCTACTGATAAGTACAATGTCAAACCAGTTTCAGTGCCAGCTGCCGAACCAACGCCAGTGACTGTTCAATCTCAATCTGAAGATCCTAAGGCGTGCATGACTGGACAAGCTGACTCAAAGGTAAGTAACATTTCTGGCCTTCCCTGTGCTTCGTGCAATGATTATGTACAAAACATAGTATCTCTGAAATCTCAAGTTGCTGAGCTTACCTCTAAATTGCATGAGAACACACTTATTAAAGGAAGAGAAAAGACTTTAAAAGACAAAATTGAAAGTCAAAATAGGCAGATTAGAGAACTAGAGGCAGCTTTGTTAAATAAGCAGGATGCTATAGTTTTTTACATCAATCAAATAGACACTCTGAAACGGGATCTTGCTAGCTCTAAGGTAGATTATGAAACTCTAAACCAGAAACTTAAAAGTTATTCAACTTCATCTTACCTATTTGAGCACATAATCGACCGAATACCTCAAGGTTCCGATTTAGAAAAGGACAAAAAGCAGTATACCAAATGTCCACCACCAGTGTTAAATCAACTGGTAAAAACAGATGTCTTCTCTGAAGCTGACTCACTTCCTCCTAAGGTTGATGAATCTTCTGCTTCAACCTCAAAACCTGATTTAAAAATGAAGGGAGTAGTTAGTTTTTTGTATTTATTTTTTGCAACCTCAAGACCTCAAGGGTATAGATATGCTGGTACTGATTCCATCTTGGAACCTTCTCACAAAAAGATTTAATTTCTGCAATTTAATTTTTTTGCAAGGTTTCTTTTCAGTTATTTTTTTTATTTATTTTTTTCATTTCTTTCTTTTAGTTTTAGAGTTTAATTCGTTGAATCTAGATCTCCCTGAAATTAGTTTGTGAATAGTCTGCTTTCTGTTTCTTTTATTCAGAAAAATACAAAAAGATTTTTGGTGTGGTCTAACTTCTTTCGGTATGTTTTGTTTTATATTTAAAGGTTCTTGCTGTTTTGATGTGCTTAAATGTTTATTAGTTGCCTTGAAGTTACTGATCTTTTATTGCTGAGTGCAGTACGAAAAGTAACAAGTTTCACATTTGAGGATTTCATCGCGTGCGTAATGGAGCCACTACGCACGGTTTACAGCGTGCGTAGTGCAGGTATGATTTTGAGCATTTTATTGACAGAACTAGGTCTTAGGGGGAGTTTGTTAGTGCATGAATGTAAATCCCTAGTTCTGGTCAATCAGATATCTAATTACTTACTTAGAATGATAATACAAAGGAGTTTTGACTTATGGTCTACATGTTTATTCATTCTAAGTGTTTACTTATGTTTATTTTAAGCCTACAAGTATATAATCATGTGTTGATTTGTGTTTGGAAGGTTAAATATAAATTAAAGTCATCACGTACGTGATGAAGCTCACTACGTGCGTAGTGAGGCTGGTTAATTATAATTAACTAATTACTATTAATATTGTCTAGTACGTACGTAAATACATACACTACGTGCACAGTGCACTGCATCACGTGCGTAGTGGAAGTTAATTACGGCAGAGGCGTGTTTAACTTAAATACCACATTTTTGTACGTATAAATAGCTTTAACCGCATAAGTTCGCGGAAGAAGCCTTCATAATCATTCGGTAAATCTACGAAAACGTCGACTAAGTGTTGATTTCGCATCCAAGGGCGATCATTAAGCATTCTGTGTGAGTTCTTAGTGATTTTCTTAGCAATCTTTGTGTGTTCTTCGTGATCTCTGTGTGCCGGACACCTAAGCAGATCTTTGAATCCTTAGGAGGTTTGGGAAATAGATATTCCGCACTATTTCTCATCCTAGATCAGTCCTAGCATTAGGGTGTTAGTTTAGAACCCCCCACGGTCCTACACTTTCTCAAGAAGATGGGTTAACGGTCTAGTGATTTTCGAAAAATCCTTTATGAAGCGCCGGTAAAACCCTGCGTGTACAAGAAAGCTCCTAATGCCTTTGACATTGGAGGGTGGACGTAGCTGTAACACCCCAAAATGGGCTTTAACAGTTGTACGTTGACTTTAATTGGTGTTTTGTTGCTAACTGTAGTATAAATGTTGCTAAATGGTGTATTAAATGTTAATTGGTGTTTTAAACATGAATTGGTGCTAATTGGTGTTAAATGGTGTTAACTGGTGTTAAATGTGGATAAAAATGTAGTATTATGAAAAGTGTCATAAGTTGACCATGTTGACAAATAGTTGAACGGTTTTGGATAATGGTTCCAAAAATATCTCCGTTAGTTGAAACGGATAACCCTAAGTTGAGTTTTAAGTTGAATAGGAGAACGAAATACCCGAGAGGGGGTATTAGGCACTTAAGTCGGCCTATAGACTCTTTCTTCTTTACTGGATAAGCTTAAAACACACATACACACACTACAAACACATACATGCATACGTACAACCATCCACACCCATTTGTTTGATCATTTGAGAAGGAAATCAAGTAAAGAATCAAAGTTAGATTCGGATTAGAAGTTGGACTTGGGTGCTAAATCTGCTCTTGAGCCTCATCTTCATCATCCTAGTAAGTGTTCTTGAAGCTAAAAACCTAGTTCTTCATGTCCTTGTGTGTGTGGTGTCAAAGTGAAGATTTAGAAGTGTTTTGATGTTGTTCTTGTGTCCAAATCATGTTAGTAAGTTAGTATATATGTTAGAAATGTTGTATAAACACTTGAATATGGATTCAAGTTGGATTTTGAGTCAAAAACTCGTAAAACAGCGTCTGTTTACGAACAGAGCAAGAACACGCTGTGATTATGGTTCCTACGGGCGTAGTATGATGTTACTACGGCCGTAGGGTGTTGTTTATGTTACTGCGGTCGTAGGAAATGGTTGCTACGGCCGTAGGATTGAAATTATGAGGATTACCACCTACGGGTGATGGAAACAAGACTACGGGCGTAGGATAGGGTTGCTACGGCCGTAGTTGCCCAAATGGTACCTACTACGGGCGTAGGATATGGTTACTACGGCCGTAGGTCCTGAAAGTTTCTCCTTGGAAAGGCGTAATTCGTTTTGGTAGAAAAGGTAAGTTGAGTCCACGTTACATTGGTCCATTTCGGATCATTCGCGTGGTTAATGATCAGACAGTTACGCTAGAGTTGCCTCCAGAGTTATCTGGAATTCACAACACATTCAACGTGTGTTATCTGCGTAAGTGTAAGGTGGAGGAGAACCAGATTCTGCCTCTACAAGAATTGAAGGTTGACGCTTCAAAGCGCCTAGTTGAAGAGCCTGTAGAGATACTTGATTCTAAAACCAAAAAGTTGCGTCGAAAGTTGATTAAACTGGTGTTAGTTAAGTGGAAGCATAACCTGGGTTCGAATATGACCTGGGAGACGGAAGATGACATGAAAGCTAGATACCCTCACTTGTTTGTTGATGATCAGATTCCGAGGACGGAATCTTCTTAAGGGGGGTAGATTTGTAACACCCCAAAATGGGGCCTAGTTGTAAACTGTAGTACATGTAGCTTTAACAGTTGTACGTTGACTTTAATTGGTGTTTTGTTGCTAACTGTAGTATAAATGTTGCTAAATGGTGTATTAAATGTTAATTGGTGTTTTAAACATGAATTGGTGCTAATTGGTGTTAAATGGTGTTAACTGGTGTTAAATGTGGATAAAAATGTAGTATTATGAAAAGTGTCATAACTTGACCATGTTGACAAATAGTTGAACGGTTTTGGATAATGGTTCCAAAAATATCTCCGTTAGTTGAAACGGATAACCCTAAGTTGAGTTTTAAGTTGAATAGGAGAACGAAATACCCGAGAGGGGGTATTAGGCACTTAAGTCGGCCTATAGACTCTTTCTTCTTTACTGGATAAGCTTAAAACACACATACACACACTACAAACACATACATGCATACGTACAACCATCCACACCCATTTGTTTGATCATTTGAGAAGGAAATCAAGTAAAGAATCAAAGTTAGATTCGGATTAGAAGTTGGACTTGGGTGCTAAATCTGCTCTTGAGCCTCATCTTCATCATCCTAGTAAGTGTTCTTGAAGCTAAAAACCTAGTTCTTCATGTCCTTGTGTGTGTGGTGTCAAAGTGAAGATTTAGAAGTGTTTTGATGTTGTTCTTGTGTCCAAATCATGTTAGTAAGTTAGTATATATGTTAGAAATGTTGTATAAACACTTGAATATGGATTCAAGTTGGATTTTGAGTCAAAAACTCGTAAAACAGCGTCTGTTTACGAACAGAGCAAGAACACGCTGTGATTATGGTTCCTACGGGCGTAGTATGATGTTACTACGGCCGTAGGGTGTTGTTTATGTTACTGCGGTCGTAGGAAATGGTTGCTACGGCCGTAGGATTGAAATTATGAGGATTACCACCTACGGGTGATGGAAACAAGACTACGGGCGTAGGATAGGGTTGCTACGGCCGTAGTTGCCCAAATGGTACCTACTACGGGCGTAGGATATGGTTACTACGGCCGTAGGTCCTGAAAGTTTCTCCTTGGAAAGGCGTAATTCGTTTTGGTAGAAAAGGTAAGTTGAGTCCACGTTACATTGGTCCATTTCGGATCATTCGCGTGGTTAATGATCAGACAGTTACGCTAGAGTTGCCTCCAGAGTTATCTGGAATTCACAACACATTCAACGTGTGTTATCTGCGTAAGTGTAAGGTGGAGGAGAACCAGATTCTGCCTCTACAAGAATTGAAGGTTGACGCTTCAAAGCGCCTAGTTGAAGAGCCTGTAGAGATACTTGATTCTAAAACCAAAAAGTTGCGTCGAAAGTTGATTAAACTGGTGTTAGTTAAGTGGAAGCATAACCTGGGTTCGAATATGACCTGGGAGACGGAAGATGACATGAAAGCTAGATACCCTCACTTGTTTGTTGATGATCAGATTCCGAGGACGGAATCTTCTTAAGGGGGGTAGATTTGTAACACCACAAAATGGGGCCTAGTTGTAAACTGTAGTACATGTAGCTTTAACAGTTGTACGTTGACTTTAATTGGTGTTTTGTTGCTAACTGTAGTATAAATGTTGCTAAATGGTGTATTAAATGTTAATTGGTGTTTTAAACATGAATTGGTGCTAATTGGTGTTAAATGGTGTTAACTGGTGTTAAATGTGGATAAAAATGTAGTATTATGAAAAGTGTCATAAGTTGACCATGTTGACAAATAGTTGAACGGTTTTGGATAATGGTTCCAAAAATATCTCCGTTAGTTGAAACGGATAACCCTAAGTTGAGTTTTAAGTTGAATAGGAGAACGAAATACCCGAGAGGGGGTATTAGGCACTTAAGTCGGCCTATAGACTCTTTCTTCTTTACTGGATAAGCTTAAAACACACATACACACACTACAAACACATACATGCATACGTACAACCATCCACACCCATTTGTTTGATCATTTGAGAAGGAAATCAAGTAAAGAATCAAAGTTAGATTCGGATTAGAAGTTGGACTTGGGTGCTAAATCTGCTCTTGAGCCTCATCTTCATCATCCTAGTAAGTGTTCTTGAAGCTAAAAACCTAGTTCTTCATGTCCTTGTGTGTGTGGTGTCAAAGTGAAGATTTAGAAGTGTTTTGATGTTGTTCTTGTGTCCAAATCATGTTAGTAAGTTAGTATATATGTTAGAAATGTTGTATAAACACTTGAATATGGATTCAAGTTGGATTTTGAGTCAAAAACTCGTAAAACAGCGTCTGTTTACGAACAGAGCAAGAACACGCTGTGATTATGGTTCCTACGGGCGTAGTATGATGTTACTACGGCCGTAGGGTGTTGTTTATGTTACTGCGGTCGTAGGAAATGGTTGCTACGGCCGTAGGATTGAAATTATGAGGATTACCACCTACGGGTGATGGAAACAAGACTACGGGCGTAGGATAGGGTTGCTACGGCCGTAGTTGCCCAAATGGTACCTACTACGGGCGTAGGATATGGTTACTACGGCCGTAGGTCCTGAAAGTTTCTCCTTGGAAAGGCGTAATTCGTTTTGGTAGAAAAGGTAAGTTGAGTCCACGTTACATTGGTCCATTTCGGATCATTCGCGTGGTTAATGATCAGACAGTTACGCTAGAGTTGCCTCCAGAGTTATCTGGAATTCACAACACATTCAACGTGTGTTATCTGCGTAAGTGTAAGGTGGAGGAGAACCAGATTCTGCCTCTACAAGAATTGAAGGTTGACGCTTCAAAGCGCCTAGTTGAAGAGCCTGTAGAGATACTTGATTCTAAAACCAAAAAGTTGCGTCGAAAGTTGATTAAACTGGTGTTAGTTAAGTGGAAGCATAACCTGGGTTCGAATATGACCTGGGAGACGGAAGATGACATGAAAGCTAGATACCCTCACTTGTTTGTTGATGATCAGATTCCGAGGACGGAATCTTCTTAAGGGGGGTAGATTTGTAACACCCCAAAATGGGGCCTAGTTGTAAACTGTAGTACATGTAGCTTTAACAGTTGTACGTTGACTTTAATTGGTGTTTTGTTGCTAACTGTAGTATAAATGTTGCTAAATGGTGTATTAAATGTTAATTGGTGTTTTAAACATGAATTGGTGCTAATTGGTGTTAAATGGTGTTAACTGGTGTTAAATGTGGATAAAAATGTAGTATTATGAAAAGTGTCATAAGTTGACCATGTTGACAAATAGTTGAACGGTTTTGGATAATGGTTCCAAAAATATCTCCGTTAGTTGAAACGGATAACCCTAAGTTGAGTTTTAAGTTGAATAGGAGAACGAAATACCCGAGAGGGGGTATTAGGCACTTAAGTCGGCCTATAGACTCTTTCTTCTTTACTGGATAAGCTTAAAACACACATACACACACTACAAACACATACATGCATACGTACAACCATCCACACCCATTTGTTTGATCATTTGAGAAGGAAATCAAGTAAAGAATCAAAGTTAGATTCGGATTAGAAGTTGGACTTGGGTGCTAAATCTGCTCTTGAGCCTCATCTTCATCATCCTAGTAAGTGTTCTTGAAGCTAAAAACCTAGTTCTTCATGTCCTTGTGTGTGTGGTGTCAAAGTGAAGATTTAGAAGTGTTTTGATGTTGTTCTTGTGTCCAAATCATGTTAGTAAGTTAGTATATATGTTAGAAATGTTGTATAAACACTTGAATATGGATTCAAGTTGGATTTTGAGTCAAAAACTCGTAAAACAGCGTCTGTTTACGAACAGAGCAAGAACACGCTGTGATTATGGTTCCTACGGGCGTAGTATGATGTTACTACGGCCGTACGGTGTTGTTTATGTTACTGCGGTCGTAGGAAATGGTTGCTACGGCCGTAGGATTGAAATTATGAGGATTACCACCTACGGGTGATGGAAACAAGACTACGGGCGTAGGATAGGGTTGCTACGGCCGTAGTTGCCCAAATGGTACCTACTACGGGCGTAGGATATGGTTACTACGGCCGTAGGTCCTGAAAGTTTCTCCTTGGAAAGGCGTAATTCGTTTTGGTAGAAAAGGTAAGTTGAGTCCACGTTACATTGGTCCATTTCGGATCATTCGCGTGGTTAATGATCAGACAGTTACGCTAGAGTTGCCTCCAGAGTTATCTGGAATTCACAACACATTCAACGTGTGTTATCTGCGTAAGTGTAAGGTGGAGGAGAACCAGATTCTGCCTCTACAAGAATTGAAGGTTGACGCTTCAAAGCGCATAGTTGAAGAGCCTGTAGAGATACTTGATTCTAAAACCAAAAAGTTGCGTCGAAAGTTGATTAAACTGGTGTTAGTTAAGTGGAAGCATAACCTGGGTTCGAATATGACCTGGGAGACGGAAGATGACATGAAAGCTAGATACCCTCACTTGTTTGTTGATGATCAGATTCCGAGGACGGAATCTTCTTAAGGGGGTAGATTTGTAACACCCCAAAATGGGGCCTAGTTGTAAACTGTAGTACATGTAGCTTTAACAGTTGTACGTTGACTTTAATTGGTGTTTTGTTGCTAACTGTAGTATAAATGTTGCTAAATGGTGTATTAAATGTTAATTGGTGTTTTAAACATGAATTGGTGCTAATTGGTGTTAAATGGTGTTAACTGGTGTTAAATGTGGATAAAAATGTAGTATTATGAAAAGTGTCATAACTTGACCATGTTGACAAATAGTTGAACGGTTTTGGATAATGGTTCCAAAAATATCTCCGTTAGTTGAAACGGATAACCCTAAGTTGAGTTTTAAGTTGAATAGGAGAACGAAATACCCGAGAGGGGGTATTAGGCACTTAAGTCGGCCTATAGACTCTTTCTTCTTTACTGGATAAGCTTAAAACACACATACACACACTACAAACACATACATGCATACGTACAACCATCCACACCCATTTGTTTGATCATTTGAGAAGGAAATCAAGTAAAGAATCAAAGTTAGATTCGGATTAGAAGTTGGACTTGGGTGCTAAATCTGCTCTTGAGCCTCATCTTCATCATCCTAGTAAGTGTTCTTGAAGCTAAAAACCTAGTTCTTCATGTCCTTGTGTGTGTGGTGTCAAAGTGAAGATTTAGAAGTGTTTTGATGTTGTTCTTGTGTCCAAATCATGTTAGTAAGTTAGTATATATGTTAGAAATGTTGTATAAACACTTGAATATGGATTCAAGTTGGATTTTGAGTCAAAAACTCGTAAAACAGCGTCTGTTTACGAACAGAGCAAGAACACGCTGTGATTATGGTTCCTACGGGCGTAGTATGATGTTACTACGGCCGTAGGGTGTTGTTTATGTTACTGCGGTCGTAGGAAATGGTTGCTACGGCCGTAGGATTGAAATTATGAGGATTACCACCTACGGGTGATGGAAACAAGACTACGGGCGTAGGATAGGGTTGCTACGGCCGTAGTTGCCCAAATGGTACCTACTACGGGCGTAGGATATGGTTACTACGGCCGTAGGTCCTGAAAGTTTCTCCTTGGAAAGGCGTAATTCGTTTTGGTAGAAAAGGTAAGTTGAGTCCACGTTACATTGGTCCATTTCGGATCATTCGCGTGGTTAATGATCAGACAGTTACGCTAGAGTTGCCTCCAGAGTTATCTGGAATTCACAACACATTCAACGTGTGTTATCTGCGTAAGTGTAAGGTGGAGGAGAACCAGATTCTGCCTCTACAAGAATTGAAGGTTGACGCTTCAAAGCGCCTAGTTGAAGAGCCTGTAGAGATACTTGATTCTAAAACCAAAAAGTTGCGTCGAAAGTTGATTAAACTGGTGTTAGTTAAGTGGAAGCATAACCTGGGTTCGAATATGACCTGGGAGACGGAAGATGACATGAAAGCTAGATACCCTCACTTGTTTGTTGATGATCAGATTCCGAGGACGGAATCTTCTTAAGGGGGGTAGATTTGTAACACCCCAAAATGGGGCCTAGTTGTAAACTGTAGTACATGTAGCTTTAACAGTTGTACGTTGACTTTAATTGGTGTTTTGTTGCTAACTGTAGTATAAATGTTGCTAAATGGTGTATTAAATGTTAATTGGTGTTTTAAACATGAATTGGTGCTAATTGGTGTTAAATGGTGTTAACTGGTGTTAAATGTGGATAAAAATGTAGTATTATGAAAAGTGTCATAAGTTGACCATGTTGACAAATAGTTGAACGGTTTTGGATAATGGTTCCAAAAATATCTCCGTTAGTTGAAACGGATAACCCTAAGTTGAGTTTTAAGTTGAATAGGAGAACGAAATACCCGAGAGGGGGTATTAGGCACTTAAGTCGGCCTATAGACTCTTTCTTCTTTACTGGATAAGCTTAAAACACACATACACACACTACAAACACATACATGCATACGTACAACCATCCACACCCATTTGTTTGATCATTTGAGAAGGAAATCAAGTAAAGAATCAAAGTTAGATTCGGATTAGAAGTTGGACTTGGGTGCTAAATCTGCTCTTGAGCCTCATCTTCATCATCCTAGTAAGTGTTCTTGAAGCTAAAAACCTAGTTCTTCATGTCCTTGTGTGTGTGGTGTCAAAGTGAAGATTTAGAAGTGTTTTGATGTTGTTCTTGTGTCCAAATCATGTTAGTAAGTTAGTATATATGTTAGAAATGTTGTATAAACACTTGAATATGGATTCAAGTTGGATTTTGAGTCAAAAACTCGTAAAACAGCGTCTGTTTACGAACAGAGCAAGAACACGCTGTGATTATGGTTCCTACGGGCGTAGTATGATGTTACTACGGCCGTAGGGTGTTGTTTATGTTACTGCGGTCGTAGGAAATGGTTGCTACGGCCGTAGGATTGAAATTATGAGGATTACCACCTACGGGTGATGGAAACAAGACTACGGGCGTAGGATAGGGTTGCTACGGCCGTAGTTGCCCAAATGGTACCTACTACGGGCGTAGGATATGGTTACTACGGCCGTAGGTCCTGAAAGTTTCTCCTTGGAAAGGCGTAATTCGTTTTGGTAGAAAAGGTAAGTTGAGTCCACGTTACATTGGTCCATTTCGGATCATTCGCGTGGTTAATGATCAGACAGTTACGCTAGAGTTGCCTCCAGAGTTATCTGGAATTCACAACACATTCAACGTGTGTTATCTGCGTAAGTGTAAGGTGGAGGAGAACCAGATTCTGCCTCTACAAGAATTGAAGGTTGACGCTTCAAAGCGCATAGTTGAAGAGCCTGTAGAGATACTTGATTCTAAAACCAAAAAGTTGCGTCGAAAGTTGATTAAACTGGTGTTAGTTAAGTGGAAGCATAACCTGGGTTCGAATATGACCTGGGAGACGGAAGATGACATGAAAGCTAGATACCCTCACTTGTTTGTTGATGATCAGATTCCGAGGACGGAATCTTCTTAAGGTGGTAGATTTGTAACACCCCAAAATGGGGCCTAGTTGTAAACTGTAGTACATGTAGCTTTAACAGTTGTACGTTGACTTTAATTGGTGTTTTGTTGCTAACTGTAGTATAAATGTTGCTAAATGGTGTATTAAATGTTAATTGGTGTTTTAAACATGAATTGGTGCTAATTGGTGTTAAATGGTGTTAACTGGTGTTAAATGTGGATAAAAATGTAGTATTATGAAAAGTGTCATAACTTGACCATGTTGACAAATAGTTGAACGGTTTTGGATAATGGTTCCAAAAATATCTCCGTTAGTTGAAACGGATAACCCTAAGTTGAGTTTTAAGTTGAATAGGAGAACGAAATACCCGAGAGGGGGTATTAGGCACTTAAGTCGGCCTATAGACTCTTTCTTCTTTACTGGATAAGCTTAAAACACACATACACACACTACAAACACATACATGCATACGTACAACCATCCACACCCATTTGTTTGATCATTTGAGAAGGAAATCAAGTAAAGAATCAAAGTTAGATTCGGATTAGAAGTTGGACTTGGGTGCTAAATCTGCTCTTGAGCCTCATCTTCATCATCCTAGTAAGTGTTCTTGAAGCTAAAAACCTAGTTCTTCATGTCCTTGTGTGTGTGGTGTCAAAGTGAAGATTTAGAAGTGTTTTGATGTTGTTCTTGTGTCCAAATCATGTTAGTAAGTTAGTATATATGTTAGAAATGTTGTATAAACACTTGAATATGGATTCAAGTTGGATTTTGAGTCAAAAACTCGTAAAACAGCGTCTGTTTACGAACAGAGCAAGAACACGCTGTGATTATGGTTCCTACGGGCGTAGTATGATGTTACTACGGCCGTAGGGTGTTGTTTATGTTACTGCGGTCGTAGGAAATGGTTGCTACGGCCGTAGGATTGAAATTATGAGGATTACCACCTACGGGTGATGGAAACAAGACTACGGGCGTAGGATAGGGTTGCTACGGCCGTAGTTGCCCAAATGGTACCTACTACGGGCGTAGGATATGGTTACTACGGCCGTAGGTCCTGAAAGTTTCTCCTTGGAAAGGCGTAATTCGTTTTGGTAGAAAAGGTAAGTTGAGTCCACGTTACATTGGTCCATTTCGGATCATTCGCGTGGTTAATGATCAGACAGTTACGCTAGAGTTGCCTCCAGAGTTATCTGGAATTCACAACACATTCAACGTGTGTTATCTGCGTAAGTGTAAGGTGGAGGAGAACCAGATTCTGCCTCTACAAGAATTGAAGGTTGACGCTTCAAAGCGCCTAGTTGAAGAGCCTGTAGAGATACTTGATTCTAAAACCAAAAAGTTGCGTCGAAAGTTGATTAAACTGGTGTTAGTTAAGTGGAAGCATAACCTGGGTTCGAATATGACCTGGGAGACGGAAGATGACATGAAAGCTAGATACCCTCACTTGTTTGTTGATGATCAGATTCCGAGGACGGAATCTTCTTAAGGGGGGTAGATTTGTAACACCCCAAAATGGGGCCTAGTTGTAAACTGTAGTACATGTAGCTTTAACAGTTGTACGTTGACTTTAATTGGTGTTTTGTTGCTAACTGTAGTATAAATGTTGCTAAATGGTGTATTAAATGTTAATTGGTGTTTTAAACATGAATTGGTGCTAATTGGTGTTAAATGGTGTTAACTGGTGTTAAATGTGGATAAAAATGTAGTATTATGAAAAGTGTCATAAGTTGACCATGTTGACAAATAGTTGAACGGTTTTGGATAATGGTTCCAAAAATATCTCCGTTAGTTGAAACGGATAACCCTAAGTTGAGTTTTAAGTTGAATAGGAGAACGAAATACCCGAGAGGGGGTATTAGGCACTTAAGTCGGCCTATAGACTCTTTCTTCTTTACTGGATAAGCTTAAAACACACATACACACACTACAAACACATACATGCATACGTACAACCATCCACACCCATTTGTTTGATCATTTGAGAAGGAAATCAAGTAAAGAATCAAAGTTAGATTCGGATTAGAAGTTGGACTTGGGTGCTAAATCTGCTCTTGAGCCTCATCTTCATCATCCTAGTAAGTGTTCTTGAAGCTAAAAACCTAGTTCTTCATGTCCTTGTGTGTGTGGTGTCAAAGTGAAGATTTAGAAGTGTTTTGATGTTGTTCTTGTGTCCAAATCATGTTAGTAAGTTAGTATATATGTTAGAAATGTTGTATAAACACTTGAATATGGATTCAAGTTGGATTTTGAGTCAAAAACTCGTAAAACAGCGTCTGTTTACGAACAGAGCAAGAACACGCTGTGATTATGGTTCCTACGGGCGTAGTATGATGTTACTACGGCCGTAGGGTGTTGTTTATGTTACTGCGGTCGTAGGAAATGGTTGCTACGGCCGTAGGATTGAAATTATGAGGATTACCACCTACGGGTGATGGAAACAAGACTACGGGCGTAGGATAGGGTTGCTACGGCCGTAGTTGCCCAAATGGTACCTACTACGGGCGTAGGATATGGTTACTACGGCCGTAGGTCATGTTTCTTTGGCAAGAGATCCTACGGGCGTAGTGCATATGTACTACGGCCGTAGTACATGTTGGAATGTTGTCCTGCGGGCGTAGGAACATGTTCCTGCGGCCGTAGGAGTCTGTCAGAAGCCATGTTGACCTTTTGTTAAGACTGTTGTTAGTGCAGTCTGTTGTAGTATATACTAAGGGGTGTTTATCTGTGTTTATTGGTGTTAGGTGACTCAGACGATTCTGTGTGCTCTTGGGATTCTCGATTGCATATCTGCCTCTTGTAGTTTCGAGGTGAGTACCGGTTTCCCATGAGTCTCAGTAGGTAAGTTATCTGTAGTACATGTTGACACATGATTGGTGTATTGATACGTGGAAATGGAGGTATGTTATGATAAAGTTGTACAAGCATGCTTAGTATTATTATTGTTGATATGAAAGATATTGTTGTGATTATATGCGCGCATGAACTGGATCCTTATTGGATCAACTAGTTGTTTATGAAGTTTTGTCCGGACACTGAATTGGAGAACACGGAGGTCAGTCAGGTAGACGGGTGTCAATACTTGGCTGGGTTCTCGGGTAGACGGGAGTTAGTACCCGGGCATTAACGGTACTCAAGTAGTATACGCTTGGGTGATGGTCCTGCAGGCCGCCGTTCCTCTAAGGAGTAAGGTTCCTTGATAGATGGGAACCAACATGATAGATAATTGGCGTACTATGTGGACTGCTTTTGGGTTGTTGAGCGGGGTTAGCTCCCCTGCAACATACGACTACTGCTGACACGTTTGTCACGTCACAATATGATAGGATAGCCTTGTGTGCTGTTCTGATACGTGATAGCCTGCTTATTGTTGCTTATGTGTAATTGGTGCTCACTAGCTAGTTGTAGCTAACGATGCAAGATTTACCTTTTTCGCAGGTTGATGCTAGAGGCCTGGTGAGGCGGGTACCGATTGTAGCTTTTGTTGTATATACCTTTCGGGGAACACGTTGTAGTTTGTATGGATCCGGTGGTCGGAACTAGTTGGTAACGCTTGTAGCTTTGAACTTGGCTAACCTTTTTGTTGTAATTAATTAGCCGAGTCAAACTTGTTGTTTTTGTAAATTGTGTTTAATTCCGCTGCAACACTTTTGATAATCGATGTTTAAAAAGTTTAAAATTAACTCTAAAAATAAGCTCGTTAGGGGTGGCGTTACAGTAGCTTTGCAATAATATCGATTTTAGCTTTGTCAACCTCGATTCCCTCATTGGAAATTTTATGACCCAAAAATATACCTTCGCGTACCATAAAATGGCATTTTTCCCAGTTAAGCACAAGGTTAGTTTCTTCACAGCGAGACAGCATCTTGTCTAAATTCTGAAGACATGTATCAAAGGAGTTACCAAAGACTGAAAAGTCATCCATGTACACCTCGACACAATCCTCAATCATGTCATGAAATATAGCCGTCATGCATTGCTGAAATGTTGCAGGAGCGTTACATAACCCAAAAGGCATACGCCGGTAGGCGAAAGTACCGAAGGGGCATGTGAAAGTTGTCTTCTCTTGGTCCTCCGGTTGGATAGGAATCTGAAAGTATCCAGAGAATCCATCAAGGAAGCAATAAAATGCATTTCCAGCCAAACGCTCCAACATTTGATCGATGAAAGGAAGGGGGAAGTGATCCTTACGTGTGGCATCATTGAGTTTGAGATCATCAATGCACACACGCCACCCCATGACCGTACGAGTTGGGACTAACTCATTTTTATCATTCAAAATGACGGTCATTCCTCCCTTTTTGGGAACAACCTGGACTGGACTGACCCACGGACTATCGGAGATAGGGTAGATCAAGCCGGCATCCAGCAGCTTTATAACCTCTTTCTTAACTACCTCTTGCATGTTGGGATTTAAACGTCTCTGATGCTGCACACACGGCTTATAATTTTCCTCCATGAGAATCTTATGTGTGCAGAAGGATGGACTAATCCCCTTGATGTCAGAAATTTTCCATGCAAGGGCAGTTTTGTGATTTTTAAGAACCTGTAATAGCTTACTTTTCTCATCAACAGTAAGGTTAGAAGCTATTATCACAGGCAGCTTAGAATCTTCCTCCAAGAATGCATATTCAAGATGGGAAGGAAGTTCTTTGAGTTCAAGAGAAGGTGAGTCCACAATAGATGGTCGAGAGGCTGAGCTCTCGGATTTTTCAAGGACCTCGAAAACATCTGAGATAGGTGTCGTATCAGGTGGAGTAGTGCTGATTTGCTCATCAGAGACAAGCTTTACCTGCTCTACATCAAAGACAACCTCATTTAGGATTTGCGTGTCAAACGCATCCTTCTCTAGAGTTGGAACAATGTGATCCACGGGTAGGGCTGTAAACGAACCGAACGTTCATGAACCGTTCGTGAAATTGTTCGGTGGGAAGTTCGTTTATGTTCGTTTGTTTATTAAACGAACGAACATGAACAAAATTTTCCGTTCGTTTAGTTAAACGAACAAACATGAACAAAGCTCTCGTTCGTTCATTTATGTTCGTGAACTGTTCGTTTATGTTCGTTCGTTTATGTTCGTATGTTTATGTTCGTTTGTATATTTATATAATACATATATTTATGATTTGTAATTAAGTAATTTAAATTTAATTTAGTTGCATTTATAAAAAACTAAATAAGTAAATATAAGTAATAAAAAGTTAGAAACAACAGGTTTGAATTAGAAACCCTAGCCCTTGCCTCTCTCTCTCTTTATCGCGTCGTCGTCCAGCCCTTCAGCCGCCATTTACCTGCTTCGTCGAGCTCCAGACCGTCACACCACAACCGCCATTTACCTGCTCCGATCTCTACCCTTAAGTCGAGCTTCAGCCGCAAATCTTCATCGCCATTTACCTGCTCCGATTTCTTAAGAATCTTTCTCCATCAGGTTCGTTTATGTTCGTTCATGTTCGTTTGTGTTCGTTTATGTTCGTTTATGTTCGTTTAGCATTTAAATGAACGAACACAAACGAACATGAACATCCTCATCTCTTAAACGAACGGACACGAACATGAATTCTCGTTTGGTTAACCGTTCGTGTTCGGTTAAAATTAAACGAACGAACATGAACATGGCTCGTTCGTGTTCGTTCGGTTCGTTTACAGGCCTATCCACGGGATAACGATGAAAGATATCAACGAAATAAAGAGTGTCATCCTGGCTAGCTGAGTGTTTCATTGACTTTTGGATGTCAAAAGTCACTTCATCCTTATCTTCTTGAAGTGTAAGCTTTCCGTTGCAAACGTCAATTAATGCTCGAGCAGTGGCTAGGAATGGGCGACCAAGAATGAGTGGGACGTTTTTGTCCTCGTCCACATCTAGGATGACAAAATCTACAGGAAACACAAATTTGTCAACCTTGACCAAGATGTTTTCGACTATCCCACGTGGATATTTGACAGAACGATCAGCTAGCTGAAGTGACATACGAGTCTGTTTTGGTTCTCCTAGGCCCAGTCGAAAAAATACAGAGTATGTCATCAAGTTGATGCTGGCACCTAGATCAGCTAGAGCGTTGTTTACAGTGAGATTACCAATCAGACATGGGATCGTAAAGCTCCCAGGATCGGTTTTCTTTGCTGGCAACTTATTTTGAAGAACGGCTGAGCACTCCTCATTTAAAGTCACCAACGACAGGTCCTCCAATTTCTTCTTGTTGCTGAGCAAATCCTTAAGAAATTTGGCATATTTAGGCATCTGTGCGAGTGCCTCAACAAATGGAATGTTCACATGGATCTGTTTGAATAGCTCCAGGAACTTACCATACTGTTCCTCCGTTTTCTCTTTCCTCAATCTCTGGGAGAAAGGAATGGTAGGCTGAAATATTTTGACCGGAGGTTTGACTTGCGTGGTACTTGCTGGGTCTAGCCTGTTATGCGCCTCGTCAGAATCCTCCGATTGGACCTGTTTTTCAGTTTCTTTGGATTGAGAGGGAAACGGTGGTGGTACCATGTCGTCCCACTACGCAAAGTGATTGCCTTCACGTGTACTCTCGGATTGGTATCCGTGTTGCTCGGGAGACCTCCCTGTGGTCGCTCTGTCAAGAGCTTAGATATCTGGCCAACTTGATTTTCGAGATTTTGAAGTGAAGCTTGTTGATTTCTCAGAGTTGCTTCCGTTTGATTGAGTCTAACATCTGTTTGGTTGAAACGCAACTCGGATTATGCCAGATATTGCTTCACAAGATCCTCCAGATTGGAAGATACTGAAGAAGATGATGATGATGCAGATTGATTGGGAAGCGGTGGTTGAGTGTTATACTGACATGGTTGCTCATATGGTTGTTGTTGACGATCAAATTGCTGAGGTTGATGATCGTACTGCTGAGGCTGACGTGGTCTCTGTGGGTACGGAATCCCTGGAGGGGGTTTAATGGTTTGGTTATGATAACTGAAGTTTGCGTGATCCCTCCATGCATGATTATAGTTTGTTGCATTGGGATTATACTGAGACCTCGGCTGATTAGTAATGAAATCGACTTCCTCGTGAGCAGGAGTTTCCTCCTGGCATTGGTCACTAGGATGTGGCCCTGAGCAGAAATTACAAGTAACCTGTTTAGGAGGAGCACCCATCTGATCCATTTTCTTCGTCAACTTCTCTACCTGTGCAGAAAGATCAGATAAAGCATCCACATTGAAAACTCCACCGTTCTTTGGCAGTTTTAGTCTCGTAGAGGGGTTTCATTGGTAGTTGTTGGTTGCCATATCTTCGATAAGATCATAGCACGCTTGTGGGTCTTTGCTACCCAATGTACCTCTTGCGGCAGCATCTATCATCTGCCGAGTGACAACGGATAAGCCATTATAAAATATGAAAATTTGATTCCATAGCTCGTATCCTTGTGAAGGACATCTCCTCATGAGATCCTTGTATCTCTCCCAGGCATCATAAAGACATTCCCCGTCAGTCTGCTGAAACGATGAGATATCATTACGTAGCTTGGCCGTTTTGGCTGGCGGGTAGTATTTAGCTAGAAATTTGGCAACAAGATCATTCCATGTAGCAACGGAATTCACCTGGAGATAATTAAGCCACAACTTGGCTTTGTCTTTGAGAGAAAACGGGAATAAACGCAAGTGAATGGCGTCATCAGTAACATCATTGATTTTGAAAATATCGCAGATTTCGAGAAAACTGCGGATGTGAGCGTTAGGATCCTCGTCGAGTAATCCATGAAATTGAATTGAACATAATTTTGAACCATCTGAATTACGTTTGGTTTGATTTCAAAATTGTTCGCTGCCACCCTAGGTCGAATGATTCTGTTCTGGATGTTGATGATATCCGGACGAACATAGTCATTGAGTATCCTAACAGGTAGTGGTTGTCCTTCTTCCGCCATGTTTAGTAAACGTTCTCATTGGCGTTGGCGTTGACGGCGTCGGCGTCGTCGAAACTCACGCTCCGGTTCTTGAAAAGGCTCAATTTGCTCATAATAGAACAAACTGACGGAGGGTGCGAGAAAGAGGTAGAAAAAACAAGTGACTACCTAATCAGGCACACCTAACTTAAGTAACAAGTAACAAGATCGAATCAACAATTAAACTATTTCTTAGTATTGTCTGTCCCCGGCAGCGGCGCCAAAAACTTGGTGTGCTCTAGACTGCGGGTTTTTCTTGTTATAAAATCTTGTGTCACAACCTCGTTTTAAATTTATAAAAACGATGTTACTAAGCAGATACTACACACGACTCAGGCAAGTATAACCTGGTCAGTAGCAGTATAGACTCGGTAAGACCGGATATCGTTCCACCAGGACAGGAAGCTACCAATACTTTAGTCTCATTGTTGTTTGATCAGCATAATTAATTAAAGCAAGTAACAGAATGAACTAAATTAATCAAGAACTACAGTAACTAACACAGACTAACACCGAAGGCAAACAGCAAGATAACAAATCACTTAGGCTTTCGAATCATCGAGACTAATCATGGCAATAACACAATACAAAACATAATATGAAGACTTGAATAGATTGAGCGCATAGCATGCTGTTCTAATACTCAACAAAACCATATTATCATGCACAAATCATCACTCGAGTTATCAAGACTCAGATTCAACAATCAAACATGATCAGGCAAGCAACGACATATCAGAATTCAACTACAAATCCACCAGATCGCGTCCTAATCAGACTACAAAGACAAAATTCTTTTCAAATGACATGTCCAGTAGTCCTCAGAACCCAAAAAGGTGTCAAAACAGTTAAAATGGTTAAAACAAGCAAAAACAGCACACTGTGGTAAAAATGCCTCCTACGGCCGTAGTAGTTTCTTCCTGCGGCCGTAGAAGGTTGTACAGTCCTACGACTGTAGGAATTTCTTCCTGCGGCCATAGGAACCAGTACGACAAAACAGTCAGATCTAACATAAAGGCATTCAACAAAAAATTACAATCTAGACTTTAATCTCAGATCATAAACACATGCAAATTGGTACAATGGGGTCACAAACTCCTCTAAACTCAAACCTCACAATTAAGGGATTTTAATATTTAGCCACATGATTACTAAAGATATGAACATGTTAAACATACCATTTCTAGTATAGCCAACACTTCTTAAAACATGAATCATGTGATATGCACATTGAACACCAAGACCAGCATATCAAAGACATACATGTGAGTTCATTTCACCATCTAAACATACCAACAAACATCTTTGTGAATCCTTTAATCATTAGTATCATGTTTGACCTATAAATACACCAAATGACAAGATTTTCATCTACAATCATAAGGCATGCATAAAACCAACATATGAATAAAATGACCAATAATGGATGAACCTAAAATGATTCAAAACATATCCCAACAATGATATCTAATGACAACCATGCAAGATGTATCATATCTAATAACAAACTTAACATGGAATTAATAAAATCAACCATCATTCTTGAAAATCCACATGCTTAAACATGAAGGAGTTATCCTACCATACTTTCACACATGAACATGGTAAGATTAGACATACTAAGTTGATAAAAACACAATTGTATTCAAGATCAAACATGCATATTTGAGTCAAGTCAACATAAAAGTCAAATATATTGCCATAAAAGTTATGTTAAGATCGGGGGTACCATGATATTCAGATGATTGATAATCCAAAAATGGCCTATACTCGCAAGGTTGTGTAAACCTCATGTATGGATAAGGATATACTCCCTGAGGTGCAAACGGATAGTGAAATTGTTGTTGTGTCCATTGTGATGCAGAAGTAGACGGAAAAGTAACCGGAGGAATAACAGTCAAAGAAGTCTTAACTTGTTCATTCAGTTTAAGTATTTGTTGTTCTAAACTACGAATAGTATCTCGAAGTTCTTGTATCTCATTTTCTAGTTTAAAGATATACTCACACTGATCCGGTTTAGTTTCAGTACCTGCATCCTTGACATGAGTAGGTGTTTCCATATTACTCATTGATGAAGTTCCAATCTTTGCTAGGGTCACAGGAGTCTCAGTCGGGGTCTCTTTATCCGTCATATCTGTAATACTCACAACATCTCAACACTTATTAGATAAACCGTTAGTAGACACATGCTAACCACAACACACAACAAACTCGAATCACTCTAATTCCCCCGCAGGGAATGTTTGACCAACCTCGAGCCAAGATTTGGGAATTGAACACTTTAGCCGTGCTCGCATGCCAAACCAGGGCTCTGATACCAAACTTGTAACACCGTAAAATACAAGCCATTTTTTTTTTAAATTCACAGGGGAAGTATTGCAATTGAAAATAGTAAAGATAACAACACCCACAAACTTAAAACCAATACTGTTCAACAACACAGTATATCGTTTAGTGTTACAAAAGAGTTCACAAAGATGGCTCATCTTATCTAAAACATAATATCAGAGCGACGGTCAAACTTCCCCTGTACAAACAACCACCTACCGAAGCTCACCAAAACCTGCAACAGAGAGTTAAGGTGGGGAATTAGCACAAAGCTAAGTGAATGGAATTTAAGCCACAGGTAACAATAGCATAATCACAACAATTAACATAGAAACAAGACCCACAAGGACTACTCAAGAGCGGGCACCATGTATCATCAGAGGCATGGCGGCTCTGCAGAGCCTGCAACCCATATGCCGGCCAAGCATAGGTTTACCGAGACTGCTTGCTAACTGGTACAGTTAAACCCCCTCTGCTGCAACAAATGTAACAGGGGTTGAACAACCGTACAACCAGAAGCAAACGAGCCTAGCCCACACAAACCGGCTAACCTCCCACAAAGACAGCATGCACACAGTAATCTTCACTGCGCACATATCTTGGACTCGATTGCAATCAATTAACATTCCAATTAAACAATCACATTAAGTTCCAATCATCGCACAATCATAGTGCCAACCATCAAACAATCACAATCTCAATCTCTGTCCCATCATCATACCAATCTCCGAACCATCATATCAGATTAAACAATCTATCGCATGATTAAATAAACGAATCCAGATAATCCTCATAATCATAACTAATACCACCAGTGAGTTAAAGTCCACTCACTTGCGTCCTCAACCAATCCAAAATCCACACTCAGTTGTCTTATATCACTGAGTCTTTGAGTCCCCTGAGAATACAATATAAACAAGTCAATAACTCAAATCATAATTAACTCCAAAAGTCCAATCAATTCGCAAACAGATCAAAGCTTAACCGTTTCACCTAACATGCATAACCAACAAGAAATACACTCTAAACCATTTGAAATATCATTATATATGATACTAAACACGTAGCAATCAACAAGGCATTCATAAACTTCATCTATCTCCAATTAATCCGTAAACGGTCAAAAAACCCAACCCGTTAGACTTCATAATACCAAACCAGCTTGAAACATTTCAAATACCATTTAGGAGTGCTTCATAAATCATATGAGACATATAGAAATCAACGGATCATAAACTCAGGCTATCTAACATCATTTCACTAATTAAGCATGCAATTAGCATATAGAATCCAATCTTGAAGCATCATTAGTAAACCCTCTCATATATACCATATAATCAGAACTTAACTCATTTAAGTTAATCACACAGATCATAAGCAACATACAATTCTTAACAGAACATGTTTCATCATCTAAATCATTCATATATATATCCTAAATCATGCATGAATATCTCAACATCATACAACAACAAACTGAATTAACATCCGAGGCACTACGCACGAGGTGGATTAACTGCGCACGTGCTGAACGCACTACGCACGGGCTGGACAAACTACGCACGTAGAGAACTCAAATACACTTAACATGTTTCACACACTACGCACGCAAAGGACACTGGTACGCACGGAGTGGACCACACTACGTGCGACCAAAACTTATCAACTTCATCTTCTTCAACATGCACTTCGTACGAAGTGGAGCCACTACGCACGGAATGAACTTCACTTCGCACGGCTAAAACTCAACTTTTCAAGAACTTCTTAACCAAAACTCGACATACACAACACATAACTCATCATGCTAAGTAACTCGAAATCAGTATATAACTTCAATAGAACATGATATAATAAAAACACAATTCGGATTAAACAAAACCCACATGAATCTTGAACCCTAAAAATAATAAATGGGTTTTTTGCAAGAACACCCCATAAGCTTCAAGAATCAACTCAAATATACATAAACTTACTTGTATAAGGCAGCAAATCAGCAACAAACACAATAATCAAGAGCTGGAACAAGCTTTATTTGAAGAGAAAAAAAACACATACACACACAACACATACTTCACATTGAAGTAAATAAGAGAAATTGACTTATAAAAGTCAAATATAAAGTCTAAGGTCGGCTAGGAATTTAATCAAATAACACACAGTATCAAATACAGATATCTAACATACAAGAACCTAATTAAAGCGGTCCTATTCAATTAATAAACACACAACGAGGTATTATTCGGAACCCTCGTGTAAAATTGAATCATATGGTCCACTAACATATAAAAATATTAAAACTAATATTTTCACCTCATACCTTGCGGTCCAATTAACATCATCATATAATCATAAAAAAAATAACAAATAAATAACAAACAAATAATCAATTACACAAACAATTAAATATAATTAATAAACAAATAGTTTACCATCTCACGTAACCTACCAGGCCCATTGGGAGGATGTTACAAATCTCCTCCTCTTAAGAGGATTCCGTCCTCGGAATCTCACCACGTTACTAACCCAATGGTTCTTCCATTAATCACTTTTTAAGTTGACCTTCAGTTCATATATCGAGAGAATCTGACTTTCATATTCTTCTTTACCCTTATGCAAATAACAGACATTGAGTGTATCATAAACACCTACCCACTCAGTATAAAGATTAAATACAAACATCTGATCACTTATTACTTATCGTATGCAAACTGATCAAATATATAATGAAGAAGTAACTTCCATCGTTCCCTAATTCAAGTTATTCCCTTTCAAAGTAGTGGATCAGCGTACAGTTTCTGTCTCTCACACCATAGCAACCTTCTCAGCTGTTACTTAATCAATATTGGAAACCGCATACTGTTTTCTCGTCTGTCTCTAATCAACACATTGGAGTATGACAGTGATGATCGCATAACATTTCATAAAGTGTCATATCAATACCCGAGTAATAAGAATTTCAAACGCAAAATCAATCAATGGTAGATACAAATCCCAAAGTCTATCAGACTCTACACACATGCATGTAACATATCCTAGAGTTTTTTTTTTGAATGGTTCGTTCAGTCTGACTATCCGTCTGAGGATGACAAGCTATACTCAAATTAACATGCGTTCCCAATTCCCGCTGTAAGCTCTTCTAGAAGTTCGGAACGAATCTAGAATCTCTGTTAGAAACAATGAATACTGTAATATCATGTCAAGATGCAATCTCACAGCCAAGCTAATCTGTTGAGAAAATTGTCTCATTGGCAGCAAGAAAATACACTTTATCCATCAATCAGTCAACAATCACCCAAATCATATCATGACTCTACTGAGTACGTGTGAGTTTGGTTACAAAATCCATCATGATAAGCTCCCATTTCCATTCTAATATCTATAGCTGTTTCAAAATTCACAAAATTTCTGGCGTTCTTCTATAACATGTGCATAAATATATCAAAATTCTATGTACTATGCAACATTTGTCTTCATCGTGGACCACCAATTCAGCAAATTAAGATCATTATTCAATTTAGTGCTATTTGATAAAACATACAATCTAGACTTGTCAATCTCTGATAAAATCAAGTCACAAAACTCTCCAAGCAAAGGCACTTAAACACTAGACCCGTAAATCTTTAATCCTCAAAATTCATCAACCAAATCCTCTTTTCTTTTTAATATAACTTTTGACTTCAAATTTCCTTCATTCAACAATTTCATTTGAACAATTTCAGTCTATTCAATAAGTCAAAACAATCCCAATTTGCATAAAACAAATATTATCATTGACTCCATCGCATTTTCAAGCATAGACTATTGTATTAGCTTTCCAAGGTTGAAAATGAATTTCGCAATCATAGAATTAAATCAATTCTAAATACTGTCTTTATCTCATATCAACTCTTTTGATAGAAAACACATATCGCAAGCTCAAATAATCAGCACAAATTACACATTTTATATCATTTCAATAATATCTCCACAGTGTTTAAGGCAAACAACTGCAAACTCCAAGTCATGCAAAGGAAATATTACTACGCACTAAAATTATCAGATCCATCGAGTAGTACAAAAATAGGTGTCTGACAAGATAACCATTTCCAAATCTGAAATACTGCTTCTATTCATCATTCCTTCAAATCAAATCTCCTTACAGGTTAGCCAGGTCAAATGTCTCGCAATCTAAAATCCATTTTCATTAAAACATTTCTGGGTAATCCAAAGCCCTCAATTATCAGACATCATCTGCTATTTCATTTCAGCCCAATCTCAAATACACTCATACACAAAATGAGAAGGTAAATCTTCATAACAAAGCAAGGAAGAAATCGGTTGTGTTTTAACAAATAACTAAACACAATACATCATATAGCATGCAATTCAACTAATCAGAAAACAACTTCTTATGGCATTTAATAATTGCTCTATACTTGTTCAAACAATACTTACTATTAGTATATCATACCCATATATAGGCATCAATAGGAATGAACTAGAAAACATTTATCATCAATTACCTCTACTTCTAGTAGAACAATAACATCAGAAGCAGGCATATTCAATTATCACATACTTAACAAGATATCAATTTTTTAATATAAGCATCACTAACATGAACTAGCAAACAGTTATCATCAGTTATCTCTACTTCTAGTGAAAAAGTCACATCAGAAGTAGTCATGCTCAAAACATCACATACCGCCACATAAACACTAAAACAATAAGCTTCATAATCAAATAATTATGCGTACAATTATAAAGCTTAACAAAACATACCTGTAATATCATCTTCAGTAATGGTAGTATCATCTACCGACATCTAAGTTGCTCTACCCTCTGGCGAAGAAGGGTTCTTTCTTTTCCGTCCAACTGCTGACGAACATTCCCCGACATCTGCCGCTCCTGACCCTGACCAAATTTTCTTGTCAACTATACAGTCATTCCACCTATGACCTTCTTTCTGACAATTCCAGCAAACACTGTGACGGAATGTACAATTCTTAAGTTCATGACCAAACATTCCACATCGAACGCAATGTACCGTTTGGTGTGTGCAAGGCTCAGTATGAAAGGATTTGCACTTGCGACACCATTGTGATTCTTGATTTCCATGGTCCTGGCTGCTTTGCCCCATCTGTCCCTGTTGACTATTATAATATTTAAAACTTGACTCCCGTGAAGGAGTCTCATCTCGGTTTCTCTTATCTTTAATCTTAATTTCATGCTCTAGCATTTGGATCGCATATTGTATTCTCAATTTATTCTCAGGGTTACATGCTTCCAAAACTTTTACCATTTCTCGCAAGTAGTTCAAAGTTATGTTAAGATCGGGGGTACCATGATATTCAGATGATTGATAATCCAAAAATGGCCTATACTCGCAAGGTTGTGTAAACCTCATGTATGGATAAGGATATACTCCCTGAGGTGCAAACGGATAGTGAAATTGTTGTTGTGTCCATTGTGATGCAGAAGTAGACGGAAAAGTAACCGGAGGAATAACAGTCGAAGAAGTCTTAACTTGTTCATTCAGTTTAAGTATTTGTTGTTCTAAACTACGAATAGTATCTCGAAGTTCTTGTATCTCATTTTCTAGTTTAAAGATATACTCACACTGATCCGGTTTAGTTTCAGTACCTGCATCCTTGACATGAGTAGGTGTTTCCATATTACTCATTGATGAAGTTCCAATCTTTGCTAGGGTCACAGGAGTCTCAGTCGGGGTCTCTTTATCCGTCATATCTGTAATACTCACAACATCTCAACACTTATTAGATAAACCGTTAGTACACACATGCTAACCACAACACACAACAAACTCGAATCACTCTAATTCCCCCGCAGGGAATGTTTGACCAACCTCGAGCCAAGATTTGGTAATTGAACACTTTAGCCGTGCTCGCATGCCAAACCAGGGCTCTGATACCAAACTTGTAACACCGTAAAATACAAGCCATTTTTTTTAAAATTCACAGGGGAAGTATTGCAATTGAAAATAGTAAAGATAACAACACCCACAAACTTAAAACCAATACTGTTCAACAACACAGTATATCGTTTAGTGTTACAAAAGAGTTCACAAAGATGGCTCATCTTATCTAAAACATAATATCAGAGCGACGGTCAAACTTCCCCTGTACAAACAACCACCTACCGAAGCTCACCAAAACCTGCAACAGAGAGTTAAGGTGGGGAATTAGCACAAAGCTAAGTGAATGGAATTTAAGCCACAGGTAACAATAGCATAATCACAACAATTAACATAGAAACAAGACCCACAAGGACTACTCAAGAGCGGGCACCATGTATCATCAGAGGCACGGCGGCTCTGCAGAGCCTGCAACCCATATGCCGGCCAAGCATAGGTTTACCGAGACTACTTGCTAACTGGTACAGTTAAACCCCCTCTGCTGCAACAAATGTAACAGGGGTTGAACAACCGTACAACCAGAAGCAAACGAGCCTAGCCCACACAAACCGACTAACCTCCCACAAAGACAGCATGCACACAGTAATCTTCACTGCGCACATATCTTGGACTCGATTGCAATCAATTAACATTCCAATTAAACAATCACATTAAGTTCCAATCATCGCACAATCATAGTGCCAACCATCAAACAATCACAATCTCAATCTCTGTCCCATCATCATACCAATCTCCGAACCATCATATCAGATTAAACAATCTATCGCATGATTAAATAAACGAATCCAGATAATCCTCATAATCATAACTAATACCACCAGTGAGTTAAAGTCCACTCACTTGCGTCCTCAACCAATCCAAAATCCACACTCAGTTGTCTTATATCACTGAGTCTTTGAGTCCCCTGAGAATACAATATAAACAAGTCAATAACTCAAATCATAATTAACTCCAAAAGTCCAATCAATTCGCAAACAGATCAAAGCATAACCGTTTCACCTAACATGCATAACCAATAAGAAATACACTCTAAACCATTTGAAATATCATTATATATGATACTAAACACGTAGCAATCAACAAGGCATTCATAAACTTCATCTATCTCCAATTAATCCGTAAACGGTCAAAAAAACCGAACCCGTTAGACTTCATAATACCAAACCAGCTTGAAACATTTCAAATACCATTTAGGAGTGCTTCATAAATCATATGAGACATATAGAAATCAACGGATCATAAACTCAGGCTATCTAACATCATTTCACTAATTAAGCATGCAATTAGCATATAGAATCCAATCTTGAAGCATCATTAGTAAACCCTCTCATATATACCATATAATCAGAACTTAACTCATTTAAGTTAATCACACAGATCATAAGCAACATACAATTCTTAACAGAACATGTTTCATCATCTAAATCATTCATATATATATCCTAAATCATGCATGAATATCTCAACATCATACAACAACAAACTGAATTAACATCCGAGGCACTACGCACGAGGTGGATTAACTGCGCACGTGCTGAACGCACTACGCACGGGCTGGACAAACTACGCACGTAGAGAACTCAAATACACTTAACATGTTTCACACACTACGCACGCAAAGGACACTGGTACGCACGGAGTGGACCACACTACGTGCGACCAAAACTCATCGACTTCATCTTCTTCAACATGCACTTCGTACGAAGTGGAGCCACTACGCACGGAATGAACTTCACTTCGCACGGCTAAAACTCAACTTTTCAAGAACTTCTTAACCAAAACTCGACATACACAACACATAACTCATCATGCTAAGTAACTCGAAATCAGTATATAACTTCAATAGAACATGATATAATAAAAACACAATTCGGATTAAACAAAACCCACATGAATCTTGAACCCTAAAAATAATAAATTGGTTTTTTGCAAGAACACCCCATAAGCTTCAAGAATCAACTCAAATATACATAAACTTACTTGTATAAGGCAGCAAATCAGCAACAAACACAATAATCAAGAGCTGGAACAAGCTTTATTTGAAGAGAAAAAAACACATACACACACAACACATACTTCACATTGAAGTAAATAAGAGAAATTGACTTCTAAAAGTCAAATATAAAGTCTAAGGTCGGCTGGGAATTTAATCAAATAACACACAGTATCAAATACAGATATCTAACATACAAGAACCTAATTAAAGCGGTCCTATTCAATTAATAAACACACAACGAGGTATTATTCGGAACCCTCGTGTAAAATCGAATCATATGGTCCACTAACATATAAAAATATTAAAACTAATATTTTCACCTCATATCTTGCGGTCCAATTAACATCATCATATAATCATAAAAAAATAACAAATAAATAACAAACAAATAATCAATTACACAAACAATTAAATATAATTAATAAACAAATAGTTTACCATCTCACGTAACCTACCAGGCCCATTGGGAGGATGTTACAATATCTACTACGGCCGTAGGGAGTATTTTTCACCAATCTTCATTTTTCTTCTATTCTTTCTTTGTTTTGCCCATTTATCTTACTTAAATCTCTTTTTAACCTGCATGGTGAATGTTAAGCAATATCGATCAATTATAACAAGAATCACCTTGGATTTGGGCTAAGTACGGGGTATTCTAGCATGTAAAACATGCATAAAAACGCAGATATCACTAACTAAAATGGCTGTTATAGCACTTGGCACGCTCGTGTCAGCCCAAGAGGGCACACCCCAAGTCACGCCAGACTTGGGCTCGTGCCTCAGCATAAGGCACGGTTGTACCTCCGAGAGGCATGCTCGTGCCAGCGTAAATGGTACTCCCCAAGGCACACCGGCCTTGGGTTCGTGCCTAGCCATGGGGCACGGCCGTACCTATGCAAGGCATGGTCATGCCTGACCCACTAGAACCATTTTCTGGTTTAACTCTCTCCTTTGACGAGTGGTGATACTGGAACCAATACTTGGCGTGTGACCCAATAGGCCCATGCTTCATCGGCAATGACACCAACTCGTGTGTGTCAGTGGGCATACTCCAACATATAAAACCACCTTGCTATATATGTACATGCTTATCCCTTAACTGTTTTTGAACCGTGTCATTGATAGTTTGTTGCTTCCCTCCATTTCTATCTTTTCCTCTTTTAACAACATCTTCGGTATTAGGAGTGAAGAACCTATCTAAGGGACCTTTTTGTCTTGGCTTTTTTCTTTGAGACATCTTGCTACTTCCCCCTTGCACTTCAACACAGTCATCATCTTCATCAAGATCATAGTCACCATAGTCGAATCTTCTTGAGTTCATCTTTTTTGTATGGATTCCATTTCATTTTTTCCACGAAAGACTTCACCTCTTCCTTTACATGCCCTGGACAATTTAGGCAACTAGTAACATCCGACAAACCACCAATGAAATGTCATTTCATTCGATACACACCACCCCTCCACTACTTTACCACAAAATTGGCAACGAAAATAGTTTATATTGTTAGGCTCTTGCGTAGAATATTTCCTAGATGGATCAATTGATTTGATGAATGTATTTGAACCAGTTGCATTTACATTAGAGTTGGTTCCAAATGATAATCCAAATATCATAAAAAACAACTTCTAAAAGTATAAAAGACATAAATGCTTAAACAAAATGTATATATATAGGGGAGGGTTCCATTGAGAACCGATTTTAATGCGAGAACCGCGAGAACCAATCTTAGCCGTTGATTTGATAAGTGGAAATCATGGATGGAGAGCGTGGGGGGATCAAGTGTGGCAGGGTGTATGTGAGGAATTCATGGGTGGGCAATGACATTGAAAGAGGGGGAATTGGACGGCTCAGATTGGTTCTCGCGGTTCTCGCACTAAAAATGGTTCTCGATGGAACTTCTTCCTATATATATATATATATATATATATATATATATATATATTAGTAGCATGAAATCAGAAACATAATGTATATATATAAACATATAGGTTTTAAAAGAACAATCTACTGTTCATTGTTGTAAAGAAATTTTTGTCAAAATTTTGTTTAAAAATCTATCTAACCTAACCAATTTCTCTAAACACATTTATATCAAGTAGCAAGTAGAAACATCACCATAACGCGAGTAGTGAGGCAGTGACCTGGTGTTAAATATAAACTCTTCAAAACTCAGACCACACATTTACGATTCAAGATTAAGCCACATGTATTTCCAAAAATATAATCATGTTCAACTTACCATTTCTAGTAAAGTCAACACATTTCAAGCATAACACATGTGAATATGTATGATGGACACATACAACATAATCTACATGGCATATATATGAGTTCATGGCATATACATTTTTATAGCATATTTGACCCGTTAATACACCAAACCACATAGACTTTCGTCTAGAATGCTTAGGCATGCATAAAATCACAATATGAATAACATAATCAACATGGATAGACCTAGAATGAACAAACATGGACAGACCTGGAGTGATCTAAAACATGTCCCAAAAATGCTTTTCAAATATCAACCATGCAAGATGTATCATTTCTAATAACAAAATAACATGGTATTTCATATGTTTAACACAACATTCTTAAATATCCACATGATTTGACATGTAGGAGTTATCCTAACACATCATCCCATGTGTACATGGTCATATTAAACATAAAAACGTAATTAGACACACTAGTATTAAAGATCAACACACTAATTACATCAAGTCAACATAAAAGTCAAACTAAATATTATATTGGCATAACTAGCCAAGAATCATCTTGGCCTAAGTGAAATAAGTCAAGCTACATCAAATTAAGTAGAAAAACATCCGGAATACATGATATATGATTAATAACAGAAAATAGAATGACTGTACCAAACAATTCCAAGATTATGTGCACTTTGATTTTAAAGTCTAAGCTTCCAAGTGTTATTCCAAGCATCCTAGCAAGCTCTCCTCCTTTAGATATCACCAGGATATGGTGTTGGAATGTTTAGGGACATGCAAGAGTGTTTAGGTGGTGAGAAATCTGGGACTAAGCCAAGGGCAAGCCCAACCAAACCATGGCAGCCTCCTTTTATTTGTTTCAGAATTCTGCTTATATAAGCAGCTGTACGGGGATCCTTGCGGCCGTAAGCAAATCCCTTGCAGCCGCAAGGAACCACAAAGTCAAAGATTCTCTGCCGAATTTGTATATCAAAGCCTGACAACGTGAAAAATGAAGATTCGGTGCAATTATTGGTGCAGGGGCTCTTGCGGCCGCAAGGCTTTATTTTTACCAACCTTTTGTTTTTGCTCGATTTTGCTCGGGTTTTGTCAATGCTTCTCACTTTAAGTTCTTTTAAGCTTGCATGGTGAATTATTAACATATTAGATCATTAAATGGACAATCCACCATGGAAATGGGTTAAGAATAGGGCGTTTCGGTAGGTAAAACATGTATAAAAACGCAAATATCAAACCCCTAAATTGAACTTAAGCCCACTCAATACATGAATTCGCCAAATTTATTTAAGAGTAAGAATGGAAACAAAATATTTAATTGAAACAAATGAAGAATCAGATGAATGAAACCTATTTCAATGAAGAACTCCATAGAAATAGAAGAATCAACCCATATCTGACGAAGAACACTGCTCAACAACTTAAACACATGCAACTTAAACGAAAACAGATGAATGGAACCCGGTTGATGGAAGTCGATTGTAACACAGAGCAAATCGAATAATAGAAATAAAATTGTGTTTAAGTCGAATCTTTCACATACCTCCGTAATTGATTGATTATGATGAAACCAAGAAACTAAACTCGATGAACTAACGAACTCATGAAATCATGTGTAAGATTCAGATCCTCAAATCAGCGGATTGTAACACCGATTGTAATACAAATCGTAGGTAACCGCAATTTGGCGGAGAACTGCAAATCGATTGTGTAACCTTTGTGCGAAACACAATGCAAAATCGATTGTAAAACAGATCGCGTGTAACCTTCGTGCGTAACAATCGTGTGTAATACAGAGCAAATCGATTAATAGAAACAAAAGCGTGTGTAAGATTTGTAAACCAATTGTAACACATAAACATGTTTAACTTTCGTTCGAAACCTTCAAGATTGTTTAGTCGGAGAACCCTAGGCCGGAGAAAATGGAACCAACACCCAATTTTTATTGTTGTTGTTGTTACTATTATTTTAAACAAAGAAACAACATGTCAGCACCCAAGTCAGATGTCAGTCATCAAAACCGATGCTACTTTAACGGGTGACCAGATATACTAGATTGAAAATAATAGCAAAACATGGCAATTTGATACGCTTTCATAAACTAAACCTTTTTAGTACTTATAAACTATAATTAATTAATAATTAGTATTCATCTATTATTTAATTGTTTAATATTAATATCTAAACAATACTAAACATTTTTAATGAATAAAAGCTAAAATAAAAGAATAATAAATATGAAAATAAGGGCATTTTGTTTTTTATTTATAAAAATCAAATATGAAATTTGAAAATATAATTAACTTTAATTTTGAAGTAGACGCAGTGAAGTGGAGCACCTCTACGTGGCAAATTGTTGCGCCACACTCCACCAAAGGCTATTTCAAGTTTCATCTTCCTCATTATTATGTGGCTGGAGTTTCTGAGCTGACCTGGCTGATGAGCTCTTTCAAATAAGGGGCACCATCCATTCGTTACTGTTACAAAATGACAACTGCAACTGCTGCCCTGACCTCTACAACAACCGCCGGATTTGGCCGTGGTAAACTTTGCTCCCAGAAGAGGTTTAGCAATGATTTCACGGCGGTGAGCAGCTCAAGCGGTTTCAGTTGCAGGAATGCTGCTGCTTCCAATAATCATCGCACACGCTTGGCGTTCGTCAGGGCTTCTTCTTCTTCATCTCCTACCCCTCCTCCGGAGACTGGCAATGATAAGAAGAAACAGGATCAGGGTGATGACAAGAATGACGATATTAATGATGAGGTTCAGAAGGGTTCCTCCGTCTCTGTGATGAAGAGGCTGGTCGACGCGAACCCGGTTGGATTAGGTAGACGGTCCAGGCAAATATTTGATGAGGCGTGGCGCAAGTTCTCAGAATTGGGACAGATCTCTAGGACCACCCGCACCAACGACGAGAGTAGCCTTCTTATTCAGGAGGGTGGCCCTATGTGCGAATTCGCAATCCCGGGAGCTCAGAACACCACTGTTCTCGTAATTGGTGCTACCAGCCGTGTTGGTCGTATAGTTGTCCGCAAGCTCATGCTCAGGGGCTACTCCGTCAAGGTAAGTTTGTTAAATTATAATAGATTCTCCAGTGCCAATATGACGGTTGCTATTCTCTAGCTACCAGCGGAAAATTCTATCTTCCGTGGTTTTGGCTGAGAGCGAGGAGGCAATGGGTAGTTATATTGATTTGAACTGTGTGAGATGTATCAATCTGACTCACATTCCAATTTCCAACTTGCAAATTTGATTTCATAATTCCCGTGCAGATTAGGAACCTTATCTTATGTTTTGGTTGTAACATTTCCAATGTCAATCTCATCACTCTTCCAACTAGGCTCTAGTAAGGAACGCAGATCAAGAAGTTGTGGATATGCTGCCAACTTCTGTTAAGATTGTGATTGGGGACGTTGGGAATCCTGCCACTCTCAGGGTTGCTGTAGAAGGTTGCAACAAGATTATCTATTGTGCCACAGCTCGATCCTCTATAACTGTGGATCTCAACAGAGTTGATCATCAGGGTGTATACAACCTCAGCAAAGCATTTCAGGTTTTCCTTTTTTCTTCACACAGTTTGAAAATTATGTCAGCACACATGTCAAATGCATATAATTGTTTGGTTTTGCAATATTGAAATAGGTACACATTAGTGAGTATATGTATTTGCACATATGCATGTATGTGAATGTTGTAAGTTTGTGGGGTTCCAATTCAAAACCAATTGGCTATAAGTAGAGTAGCCCAAGACCCTTATAAGCACATTACAAAGTCACTTTTTGCGTGATGTGAGACAATAATCAACATTGCCCCCTCACGTGTGGCATTCTTTTTTCTTCGCGCCTAACACATGGATACTTATGGGCTACGTGGAGTCCATGTGCCCTTGACCAATCACGGGTGAACATGACTCTCATACCGTTCCAACTCAAAACTAATTGGCTATAAATGGAGTAGCCTAGGACCCTTATTAAGCACGTTACAAAGTCTTCGTCCGATATTGGGACATCACTCAACAAATGTATGCAGAATGATATATGTTTATGCCTTTATGGGCCCTTTATGCCATTTAAAAGATCTAGCTTTGATGCTGAGTGCATATCAATCCCATCCATCATTTCCATTCTCTTATAAGCTCATGTGAAGGATTATTAGTTAAGTACTTAATTTGATTGTTAGTCATTAGATATTTCACAAAAGCAGACTATTGAGTTCAAATGATTATCAAGTTTGATTGGAAACTTAGTTGGAACCAAGGGAACCAAATGCGAGATATACCAGGGCCACTAATACATTCTTCCACTTAATCTGTCATTATACTACTAAGGTACATAAGATACAGATACCCAAAAAGAATTGTGTCTACAACTCATTTGTAGGTCTGACTTATTCCCTGCCAAATTAGCCAAGCATGTCAAGATCAAGCAAAACAATGAAGCCACAACTTAATAAACGAGCAGGAGACATGAAGACACCAAAGTACAGCCCATTTTCTTATAAAAGTAAATTGAAACTTAAATGAGCTATAACCTCAAAAATAAAACTCAAATCAACTATGTATTAGGAGTGTTATATATATATATATATATATATATATATAGTGGGAGGTTTAAATGAGAACCTAAATATTTTTGAGAATGGGAGACTCAATCCCAGCGGTCCAATTCCCCCTCCTTCAATGTCATTGCCCACCCATGAATTCCTCACATGCACCTTGCCACACTCGATTCCTCCATGCTTTCCATCCATGAATTCCACTTACAAAATGAACGGTTGAGATTGAGTCTCCCATTCTCATTTAATTTCTCATTTTCATTTAAACCTTCCCCTATATATATATATACACACACACACACACACACTAGCATGATACCCGCACATTGCGGCGGCAACGAATAATTTCTACTCCTTAGCATGTCCATTTTTAAGACGTAAGGAGTATAATATTTATGTAATACGGTGATGGCGAACAATTTTCGTTTGGTGACATGTCTATTTTCTTTATCTTTTTTCCACTTCCTTTACTTTTCAATTCTCCATAATTAAAAAAAAAGGTTATGAAAATATTTTTTAATAATTAGGTTAATTTGTATTGGCTTTGACTTTCAAAAAAAATATATTGACTTTGATTTTCTTAAATATGTAAAGTTTAGTTACTTAAATGGAATATAAGAATCTTTAACTATATCTAATAGTTACTCAATTTAGTTTATATAAGGGACAATTTAGTAATTTCAAAAGAGTTAAAATTTAAGAGTTTAAGCAAAAGGCTTAAATGCTTTATAATATATATATATATATATATATATATATATATATATATATATATATATATATATATATATATATATATGGGTTCCATTGAGAACCGATTTTAGTGCGAGAACCGTGAGAACCAATCTTAGCCGTTGATTTGATAAGTGGAATTCATGGATGGAGAGCGTAGGGGGATCAAGTGTGGCAGGGTGTATGTGAGGAATTCATGGGTGGGCAATGACATTAAAAGAGGGGGAATTGGACGGCTCAGATTGGTTCTCGCGGTTATATATATATATAGGGGACAGTTCAAACGAGAACTGTTTTTCGTACGAGAACTGCGAGAACCAATCTTAGCCGTTGATTTGATAAAGTTGAATTCATGGATGTGGAGTGTGGGGGAATCAAGTGTGGCATGGTGCATGTGATGAATTCATGGGTGGGCAATGACATTGAAAGAGGGGGAATTGGACGGCTTAGATTGGTTCTCGCGGTTCTTGTACGAAAAACAGTTCTCGTTTAAACTTTTGCCTATATATATGCAGACCAGGTGTAGGCCTTTGGGTTAAAATACTAGAGAAAAGAAATATGTCCAATGTTAGTCCAGAATGTTTTTGTCAATGTTGCAAAATTCGCTTAGCGGGGAGTAGGGGGGATATTTGGATCGGAATTTTAATAATATAAATAAGACATGCTCAAAATACTAAAATATAAATATAAATGTTCTTGGGACCCAAAAAGATGTTTAGAGGGTAGACGACTTGGCGGCACGTCCGGCATCCAATTCCATCGTTTTCAGTGAGCGGTCGATTGTTCGAGTTGGTTTTCGTTTGTGAAGAATGGACTTGTAGTGACTTTGGCTAGAGGGCAGACGACTTGACGTCTCAGGTTTATTGTAGCAAGTGTGTTTGCTAGGTTTTAGGTACAACTTGGCTCAGATACCAAGGCATACCAAGTTAGACATGAATGATTTTGTATTGTATCTGTGTGTATACAAAAGTTACAATGGGGCTCTATGTATAGAGCAAGATATTACTCATAGATACCCCTCTAGACTATGCTAATCACAATAAGTTATCTGAAGTAATGAGTATGAGCATTGCTTACAGGGTCTAATTGAATGTCTGGACTCTAGTTTTTCCTTCAGTTATCAGAGAGACCTATGTTTGTGGTGCTAATTCTTAATATACCGTATGTTTTCCTAGCGAAGGTTGAGAATTCCAAATGTAGATGATTGTTATACTGTAGTTATTTTTCTTCAAGTTACTTTTCTTTTGCAAAATGCAAACTACCTATATTTTTTGTTTTACGACTTGTTTCAGGATTACAACAATAAGCTAGCTCAGTTGCGAGCTGGGAAAAGCAGCAAAAGCAAGCTATTAATTGCAAAGTTCAAGTCTGCAGATTCCTTGAATGGATGGGAAGTCCGCAAGGGAACTTATTTCCAGGATGAAGTTGCTGCTAAATATGATGGAGGAATGGATGCTAAATTTGAGTTCAGCGAGAGTGGAGATGCGATTTTTTCAGGTAAATACTCTACTGGCGAAAGAAGGGAACAGTTATTAAGCCCATAACATTTTAATATTAAGACTATGTTTCTGCATATAATTAACATAAATAATAGGTAGATGATTTATGTTGAAGAGTTCAATGGACAGTTGCCTAACATTTTGCTATGTAAACAGGTTATGTTTTTACACGAGGAGGATATGTTGAACTGTCGACTAGGCTATCACTTCCTCTCGGTAGCACGTTGGACAGGTACTAGTTGATGGTCTCACTAGTTTGTGCTTGCAGAAATATTGACATTCCAAGATTTGTACTCTCGCATCTGTTAAGTCTAGTCTTCCAACTTCAGGTATGAAGGTCTCATACTTTCTGTAGGGGGGAATGGACGGTCATATGTTTTAATTCTTGAATGCGGTTCTTCAACAGACACACGTCAGAGCAATCTCTACTTTTCTAGAATTAGCACAAAAGTAGGGTTTTGCAGGGTGAGAGGTCTTAATCCTTCAATTACTAGATGCCTGTTTAATGGTTATGTGCCATTTAACCATCTTATTTAATTTTCTGCTTTGACAGGTGGAAATCTTACCTCCACGTTTTCTCATATTTGTGTTGCTAGGTAAGAGTACCATTTACTTCTTTTCGGCCGGTGAATCCTGCTGACCCGCCATTGGATCCATTCCTTGTACACACCTTGACCATACGTTTCGAACCCAGAAGACAGGTTTGTTTTCCGTACTAACTATTCAGTTCCATGTTACTCATAGATAAACTTGGTGATAGAATTGTATTGGTAATTTTGTATTGTGTGAAAAACACGATTACAAGGCAACATATATAGAAAAAACATTTACACTTTGAACCCTCTAATATAATAATATATATAAAATACACTTAATTGTCTAATACTCCCTCGCAAGCTAAGGCCGGGGAACGACCTGTAGCTTGGAACATAAAAGAAGAAATCATTGTGAGGGCAGCGGCTTGGTGAACACATTTGCGATCTGGTCATCAGTTGATATGAATTGAACCGAGAGTTTTCGTTGGGCTACCTTTTTCTCGAACGAAATGAAAATCAACTTCTACATGCTTTGTACATGCATGAAAGACAGGATTGGTTGAAAGATGCGTAGTACCGAGATTGTCACACCACAAAGTAGGAGCCGGCTTAACAAGAACACAAAGCTCACGCAGTAAATCTTGAAGCCACGTAAGTTCGGCAACAGTATCAGCAAGGGCTTTATATTCAGACTCTGTTGACAACCGAGAGACAGTCTTTTGTTTTCGTTCAGACCACGATACAAGATTTGAGCCCAAGTAGATAGCATAACCCCCGTTGGACCGACGGTCGTCGGGGCAACCAGCCCAATCAGCATCAGAGAAGCCCATAAGTGAGTTGTAAGTCGAGTCTGTGTAAGCATGGAGAACGGTGTCAGAGACATGCGTAAGTCGTAAACCATAATTAGCTGTGCCCTGCAGGTAACGAAGAATGCGTTTGACTGCCGGCCAATGATTGTGTGTGGGAGAGTGGATGAACTGACAAACTTTGTTGACGGCAAATGTGATGTCAGGACGAGACAAAGTAACATACTGAAGAGCACCAACAATCTGGCGATACTTCACTGGGTTATCAAACTGGGCATTATCATCAAGAGCAAGATTTGCAGTGGTGGTCATAGGAGATGACACTGGCTTAGCATTGAACAAGCATGCACGTTGTAGAAGTTCAAGTATGTATTTTCGTTGCAATAGAACTAAACCAGAACTCATGCGAGAGACCTCAACACCGAGAAAGTAGGAGAGAGGACCCATATCTTTGACAGCAAATGATTGAGTCAAACTTCACACCACTTTTTTAGCATGTGGGTTGTTCCCTGTCAAAATAATGTCATCAACGTAGACAAACATATACAAAAGTGTACCTCTATTGGAGTAAATAAAAAGAGAGGGATCTGTTTTGGATCCCTGAAAACCGAGAGAAGCAAGTGCCGTAGAGAGTCGTTGAAACCATGCCTGTGGGGCCTGTTTTAACCCATATAAGGATTTATGAAGAAGACAGTCGTGTTCAGGTTTTGCTGGGTCAACAATGCCAGGTGGTTGTTGTAGATAAACCGTCTCGGCAAGGTCACCATGCAAGAATGCATTTTGTACATCAAGCTGTCTCAGAGGCCATTTCTGTGTTACTGCTAGAGAAAGAACAACACGAATAGTGTTCGATTTAACAACGGGGCTAAATGTCTCTTGATAGTCAATACCTGGTTGTTGGTGAAAGCCTTTGGCAACTAAACGTACCTTGTGACGTGTAACGGCCCCGGTTTGATCCCCTTTTAACTTGTATACCCACTTGCAATCAACTACATTAGAATTCGGAACACGTGGAACTAGCGACCAAGTACCATTCTGCATCAGCGCTGAATACTCTTCAGCCATGGCATTACGCCACTAAGGGTCCTTGTTAGCAATGGTAAAAGATGTTGGTTCAATGTCAGGAGAAGAGTGTTGGGTATGGAATGTGGCGTCATAAAAAGGCTTGGTTTGTTTGGGATTAGGATGAAGGTTGGCTGGTTGAGGACGAGAGGTTTGTGCTGTAGTAGAGGTTTGTGCTGCAGTAGTAGGCTGAGAGGATGATGGGTTAATTTTTGAGCAACGGTGGTATGTGTGAAGTAAAGGAGGTGGGACCGAGGTTTGGTCAGATGGTGAGGTAGTAGAGACCGGCTCTTGCGAGACGGAGGGTGTGGTGGTAGAGGTCGGTTCTGTTGATGCAGAAGGTGTGGTGGTAGGTGGTGATTCTTGGGACACGAATTGTGGAGCAGGAGTAGGATAGGTAGAGTGGTAAGGAGGTGCATTGTTAGAAGGTGTCGGAGGAGAAGTGGGTGTGGAAGATTGTTTGAAAGGAAAGGATTGTTCATTAAAACGGACATAACGGGCAATATATAGACGATCGGATTATGGGTCAAAGCACCTATAGCCATGATGGGTGGTGCTATAACCAAGAAACACACACGGGGTAGAGCGGAAGTCCATTTTATGTTTATTGTAAGACCGGAGATGAGGATAGCATTGACAACCAAAGACCCGAAGAAAGGAAAAATCAGGCGGATGTTGGATCACATGTTCAAATGGAGAGGTGTGGGAGTTTGTTCGGGATGGCATCCGATTGATAAGATAAACAGCTGTACCAAAGGCAAAATGCCAAAACCGTCACAGGACATGAGATTGAGCAAGTAAAGTAAGACCGGTTTCAACAACGTGTCGATGCCGTCTCTCCACAAAACCATTCTGTTCACTGGTATGAGGGCAAGAGAGACGGTGAGTGATGCCAAGAGGAGAGAAAAAATTGGAGAGATTACGGAACTCACCTCCCTAGTCGGTTTGAACAGATTTGAGTTTGGTTTGAAATTGTCGTTCAGCACATGCCAGAAATTGTTTAAATGTGGCATAAACATCGGATTTTTGTTTTAAAGGGAAAAACCACATAAATCTAGAGTAATGATCAACACACAACAGAAAATAACGATGGCCATCAAAGGAAGTAACAGGCGCAGGGCCCATACATCACAAAACACTAAATCCAAAATGTGCGAACTTTTATAAGTAGATGGTAATAAATGTAACTTAGATGATTTTCCAACATAACAAGAGTCACAAAAGGTAGTAGAACATTTATTTTGTAAAGGTAAATTATATTTAGATAACATAGACTTCAAGAGTTGTGGATGTGGATGTCCCAGTCTTTGATGCCATGTGGAGGACGATTCACGGGCTGTTGAAAAAGCGACTTTGTGAACAGGCTGAGACTGAGGAAGACGGAAGGAGTAGAGGCCGCCATTACTTGGACCCATAAGGAGGATAGTGTGTGTAGACTTGTCCTTCACAGCGAAGAAATTTGAGTGAAATTCAAAGTACACATGATTATCAAGACAATATTTTTGGACAAAAAGTAAGTTTTGTTTTATTTCTGGTACATGAAGTATGTTTTTAAGGGAAAAGGTTTTGGTCGGTGAGTAGAGTTGGGAAGAGCCAATGTGTAAGATGGGTAAACCCTTACCATTGCCAACATGAAGATTGTCCTCACCATAGTAGGCTTCAGAGTTGTCAAAGCTGGATAGCTCTGGTGCAACATGATGACTAGAGCCAGTGTCCGGAAGCCAAGAGTTTGATGCTTGTGAGCGATAGTTTGTGAAGTTGGCGGAGGGTGGCCGTCTTGATCTTATAGTAGCAGGATCACGGTTAGGGCAATGAGACGGGATATGACCAATCCCACACCTGTTACAAATACCAAAAACAATGTTTTGATTAGAAGCCCAACTAAATTGATTACGGTTACCTTCTCCTGAATTGTGGTTGGTGTAAGTTCCTTGTCCACGGCCACGATTGTTTCCACGGCCACGAGTGTTGCTGGATCGGTTGGTGTAAAAGGCTTGCATAGGTTGTGAAGTAGCGGGCTTAACTTGAAGACCAAGTTGTGACAGAGCCGCTGAATAGCTTGAAGTTGATCTGGTTGGGGTGTTGATGAGCTAGAGTCAGCACAGGCTGAATTGTTGGTGCTTGTGGCAGCAGTGAAAGCTTGAGCAGTAGATATGTCCGGTGTGGATTTCTTGATCATATAGTCATGATCAGATAACAAGCCATGTAGCTCAGCAAAGGCAGTAGGGAATTGACGAGCAAGAAGAGTGGATTTCAGCCCGTTATATTCCTCTCTAAGACCGGAGAGAACCAGCATTACCAAATTTGTTCTTTCACAGATTCACCTATGTTGGCGAGAGCATTAGAATACTCACGAGCTCGAGTCATGTACGCGGAGGAGGATTCATCGGCTTTCATCTCCAGTTTAAGAAGTTGTGTTTTCAGTGTGTATTCACTGGAGGACGTGTGAGGAGCATAAGCACGCTCAAGGGACAACCATAGGTCACGAGAAGTAAGACCTTGAACGTGTTGGAATGTTGCTTCAGAAATAGTAGACATAAGTAGCATTCTGACATGAGCATCATTAGAGATCCATGCTGAATAATTAGGATTCGGTTGTGGTGGCTGCACTGTAATGCCATCACTAGTCTGTTCTTTTCCCGAAGCCGGAAGAGTCATCGAGGGACAAGGGATTGTACCATCAATGTAGCCAAAAAGATTGTTGGTGACAAGGAAAGGCTGAATCATAGCCTTCCAGTAGCCATAGTTAGTTGGAGACGATGTAAAACCAAACTTGTGAAAATTGTGTGTGCTTTTCTCAGTGGAAGTGAAAGCTGCCAGAAGAGCCATTGATAGAAAAACAGGAGAAGAAACAAACAAATGTGGGTGATTGAAATACTTAGCTCAGGAGCAATCGTAGATGAAGCAGAAGTGCAGAACAATCGCTGGTCAAGTGTTTTTTTTGCGTGGCGTGTATCCAGTCGACAGAGGCAGGGGCAATTTGGTTTGTATCCAATCGACAGAATATTAGGCTTGTATGCAGGCTTGTATTCAGCGATAGCGACAAAAGCAGGGGCAACCCTTGCGTTGCCAAAATTCAGCGACAGAGGCAGAATCAGGGGCCGATACAAGTGCGTGACTTGTATTCAGCGAGAGAAGCAGGGGGTGACACTTGCGTTGCCAAAAAATCAGCGACAGAGGCAGGGGCGATACATGTTACGTACTGCTTGTATACGCAGGTCAAAGTTTTTTTTTTCGTGGATTGTGGATTGTATACGTACTGCTTGTATATGTACGACTGGCAGGGTTAGGGCTTTCTTTATCTTGGCGGCTCTGATACCAAGATAAATTTGGTGATAGAATTGTATAGGTAATTTTGTATTGTGTGAAAAACATGATTACAAGGGCAACATATATAGAAAAAACATTTACACTTTGAACCCTCTAATATAATAATATATATAAAATACACTTAATTGTCTAATACTCATAAAAGGCACAATTTATAGCCTTAAATAGGGAAAGGGATAGGAGCGTTTCGAGCCTTATCCATTCCTTGTAGACACCAGTCACATCCAGGTCATCTGGCCATGTTTACCTCCTTCAAAGCTTTCATGTCAAGATGGCTCCTTATGCCTGGTTTCATCGCCCCTCTGGCCCAGGTCCCCCTTGGTTTTGTCGACTCTGAAAGCGATACATCTTTAGAGGCATTCACGACTGCGCCTGGTCCCCTGCCCTCTTTAAACAACTTGAGGTGTTTATAAATGCTGATTGGGGATCTGACAAATGGTCCACGGATGCATAAGACATTCTCTTGCTCCTGTACAAAGTCTGAGTACAAGGCTCTATCAACAACAACAACAACAACAACAATACCCAATCCCACTACAGCGGGGTATGGGGGAGGTAAAAGTAGACAATCATACCTCCACTTGTAGGTAGAGAGATTGCTTCTTGTAATAGACCTCCGGCAGGACGAGAAAAAGGATAATGAAAAAGCCAAAAATAGTAAAACGCTAAATAAAGCAAAATAAATACATAAATAGCTAATTAAAAAGACGCATAAGAAAGTAAAATACACTAAAAACACCAAAGAAGAAAAGAAAAGAAAAAAAATAAAAATAAAAGAATAAAGGACGAATAAAATAAAAGATAGGTTAAAAATAAAAGTAAAAGTTCAAAAAATGACAAAAAAAATAAAAATAAAAATAAATGGACTGTAAAAGCACAAAATGTGAAAAAAGAAGAGAAGAAGAGAAGTTAATAATCTATGAAAACACCGATAAGATCTAATAGGATTATCTGATGTTATGTCGAGTATATATAAAAAGTTAGGGTTAATTTCAAATCCATTAATCATGTTAAGCTTAAATTCTAATCCTAAGCCCAAGGCTGTCAATCTGTCGTCTACCTAGCCCTGTATCCTAACCCTCCTCCTCCAAGAGACCCTATCTGAGATCATGTCCTCGGAGAGAGAAAGCTCCTGCAGGTCTCTTCTAATTCTATCCTCCCATCTTAGCGTAGGACGACCGCGCCTCCTACTCCCATCAACTAGGATCGATTCCACCCTCCTAACTGGCGCTGTTAAATAGATAAACTAATCCCATCAACTAGTATGACCACGCCTCCTACTCCCATCAACTAGGATCGATTCCACCCTCCTAACTCAATAAACCGGGAAACTAGATAATTACTAATTAAATTCAAATACCTAGCCTAATTAAATAGATAAACTAATTAAATTAAAATATCCCACCAAATGGTGTCATTATATATGCATATACCCTGATAATTATTCATTTAACTATATTCATTGAGAAGAGTTTCCTAAAACCTAATTGAACTAACATTATGCCTATGAATTCTGATGGTTGATTTATTTTTACTTTGATAGAGACCCACTGAAGGACCTCTTGGAATAAACCAGGACTTGAGAAGCTTCAAAATGATACTGGAATATATAAAAGCATTGCCAGTAAGTATTTTTGAAGTTTTTGCGTTGCAAGAGCTAGTGCGTGCCTTTTCCTGTTATCCTTTACATACATTCTTCTTCCTTTTTTTCCTTCTTTCTGGTTTCCGGTGGCATGATTTATTGGAAATATGATGATTTTAAATCAGAGCATACTTTTTCTCTTCATGTATTTACAAAGCTACGCAAATAGACAAATGTTGAGGTTGGTGCCTTTGGCATGGAAATGATATTAAGCAAGTAATTATGAGACAAGTCCAGTGCAACTCCTAGAACCTTTGGCTCTTGTATCCTAGCTTCTAGTGGAAGCACCTTTGTAAAAAAGCACTACTCTGGTAGATTAAAACTAAGCCCTGCTGGATATGTATGGTGATAACAAACACGCAATCAATAATTGAGTTGCACTTACTTAAAGCTTGTACTTGGTTTTGCTAAAAACAAAAATTTCTCCTAAGGTATTGGTTGAGTTGCTTTCTGTTGTTAGAATAAACCTAAACAAGATCTTGCTAATAGCTATTCTACCATCACTTGTATATCTAGAATTAGATAAAGAGTAACACATGAAGGAATCGGTAATGCAGCTTCATGCTCGCACAACATTTTTCATAAAAAAATTTAGTTTTATCATGCATTCACACTTCAAATTAGTGTCAACTAATAGGACATAGGCATGATTGACATCTATGATCCAACTTAAGGCATGATACCGGTCTCCGATATGTTCCCACTACATAGGTATTTTTTTCCTTATTACATTTTTTTTCGAGGTTTATCTGCCTATCTTGTACAATCCAGGTTTTTCCTTCATAATAACCATCACATGTAACCCTAGATGTGGTAGTCTCGTGACTTGTTTTGTATTTCAGGAGGGAGTACATAACTTGTAATATCAGCTTTCTTCTAGAATTTGAATAAACACCTGTTTTGCAGACTGGACAAGAAACAGACTTCATCTTGGTATCATGTACAGGTTCTGGAATTGAAGGTAGCAGAAGGGAGCAGGTTTTGAGAGCCAAGAAGGTATGTTCTTTCTTGGTAAATTTTTACATTATATTGTACAACTAACTTGTCTGTTTGTTGAGATACCTATAGGCCGGAGAGGATTCCTTGAGAAGATCAGGCCTTGGGTACACAATAATTCGCCCTGGTCCATTAATGGTGAGTTCATCACAGCTAGCTTATGAGGGTTTATGAAATAAGTCACAATCAAGTGACATAGTTTCATTAAGATTTGAGTGTTGCATGTGTGGATTAGAGTTTTTCTTGTGTTTTGTCAGTTCTTGACTTACCAAATGGCACATGGAATTTTAATTTATTTCCTCAAATCAGGGCACACAATAGAAGGAAGCTTTTCTTTTCTTGAGTCATTTTATATATGTGAAATCAGAGAACCATCGTAAGTTTCATTCTCATTCCTTAAAAGGATCAGGGTACAAAGGACAAAAAAAAAATATATATATATATACTAAACAACTATGATCTATTTACATAATAAGTCCCTATACTTTACAAAGGTATTAATTCACAACTTTATCCCCCTCAAGCTAGAACGTATAGATCATAAGGACCAAGCTTGCCATATATATCCTCAACCCGTGGGCCTCTTAGGGCTTTTGTAAACCTATCTGCCAATTGATTATTTGAGTTAAGGAAGTCCGTCACAATGACACCCTGAAGAAGTTTGATAAAATGACAATCAATCTCAATGTGTTTAGTTCTCTCATGGAACACTGGATTGGAAGCGATATGTAGGACAACTTGATTATTGTAAATAAGTTTTATCTAAGGCATTGGACAGAACCGAAGCTCTTCAAGGAGTTGTTTGATCCAGAAGAGTTCACAAGTTGCATTCGCCATGGCGCGATACTCTACTTTTGTACTTGAGCTTGCAACTACTGTTTGTTTCTTACTCTTCTAGGAAACTAGGTTACCACCAAATAGAACATAGTATCCAAAAGTTGAACGTCTGCTAAATGGACATCCTCCATAATATGCATTTCTATAGCAGTCTGTGTTTCCTTTTTTCTCATATAGTATGCCTTTCCCTAGAGCTACGTTGATATACTTCAAGATCCGAAGAGCTGTTCCCAGTGGGTATCACACAGAGCATTTAAAAATTGACTCACTATACTTACGGCAAACCTCAACTTCTGCTAAATGGACATCCTCCATAATATGCATTTGTATAGCAGGTTACCTCTGTGTTTCCTTTTTCTCATATAGTATGCCTTTCCCTGGAGCTACGTTGATATACTTCAAGATCCGAAGAGCCGCTTCCCAATGGGTATCACACATAGTATTTAAAAATTGACTCACTATACTTACGACAAACGAAATGTCTGGTCGTGTTACAGTAAGATAGTTAAGTCGACCAACTAGTATCTGATACTCCCTTGATCAACTAATAGCTCCCCCTGACCGGGAAGAAGTTTAACATTAGGATCCATTGGAGTAACTACCGGTTTGCAATCAGTTAGATGATCTTCCTCTAAGATGTCCACAGCATACTTCCTCTGAGATATGAAAATTCCTTCTTTAGATTTGCAACATCAATACCCAGAAAGTATCTAAGTTGGCCCATATCTTTTGTCTAGAAGTTTCTGAACAAGTGGTCTTTTAGTTGTTGAATTCCTTCATGATCATATCATGTGATTACACTGTCATCAACATATACAACTAAATAGATATATCTTGCCCCTGTAATGCGATAAAACATGGAGTGATCAGCCTCACTTTGCTGCATTCCAAATTCTTTCACCATAGCACTGAATCTTCCAAACCAAGCCTTGGGAGATTGTTTCAGCCATTAAATTGACTTTCTCAATTTACAAACGAGTCCAGACTCCCTCTGAGCAACAAACCCACGTGGTTGCTTCATATAGACTTTCTCTTATAAATCACCATAGAGATAGACATTCTTAATATCAAGCTGATGAAGAGACCAGGAGCGCATAGCAGCAATGGAAAGGAGAAGGCGAATCATGGTTATTTTAGCAACTGGGGAGAAAGTACGAGTGTACTCCAGGCCAAACTTTTGTGTATAACCCTTAGCAACTAGTCGAGCTTTAAGCCGATCAAGTTTCCCATCAGGGCCTACCTTTGGTGTAAATATCCATCGACAACCAACTCTAGTTTTACCTGGGGGTAAAGGAACTAGTTCCCATGTTCCCCGTTTGTATGTAAAGCAGACATTTCATCCATCATTGCCTCCTCGATGGCTGGATGAGATAAAGCCTCGTCGACCGTTTTAGGGATAGATACAAAATCAAGGCTTGCAACACAGGCGGAGAAAGTAGATGATAACCAATCATAGGTAACATAGTTGTATATAGGATAAGGGTTAACAATAGAGCATTTACCTTTCCGATGGGCAATTGGTGGAGTATCCTGAACAGAACCATGAGTGGGTGAATGAGTCGAGGAAGGAGCTGGGCCAGAGGGAACTGCTGCATGAGTGGTCCGATCACCCAATGTGTCTTTGAGTGGTGGAAGGAACGACCGGTTGCGACGCTAATATGTTTTTAGAGGAGTTAGGTTAGTAGGAGAAGGATCGGTGTTGTGTAGGGTAGGGTCATGTGGGAATTCAGGAGGGATGACGGCGCCAGGAACCGGGAGGACCTTATTGACAGTAGTAGAAGGATGAGAATCCTAAGAATAATAGAGATCATGGTCAAAGAATGTAACATCAGCGACCATAAAGTATTTTCGGAGCGTAGGAGAATAACACTTGTAACCTTTTTGGAGACGAGAGTACCCTAAGAAGACACGTTTGATAGCCTTAGGGGAGAGTTTATAGCCTAATAGGTGAACAAAACATACAGAGCCAAAGGGATGCAAAGGCAGGTGATATTAGGTTTGTTTGGGATACAAAACAGAAAAAGGAGTTTTGTTGTGTAGAATTGATGACAGCTGTCATGATCGTATCATCCCAGAAAGTGTGTGGAAGATTACTGTGTAATAACAACGTACGGGTGGTTTCAATGAGGTGACAATTTTTCCTCTCGGCTAAGCCATTTTGTCGTGGGGTATGAGGACATGAGGATTCATGTAACATGCCGTTAGAGGCCATAAATTTCTGAAATGGTCGAGAGAAATATTGAAGAGCATTGTCACTTCGGAGAACACGAATAGTTTTGCCAAATTGGGTGTGTATCTCATTACAAAATTGTTTAAGTATAGCAAATGGTCAGTACGACTTTTCATTAAAAAAAACCATGTAGAACGAGAATTAATATCAATAAAAGTAACAAAATACTTGAAACCTAAGTTTAAACAAACTCGAGTAGGACCCCACACATCAGTGTGAACAAGAGAGAAAGTAGACTCACAACCCTATTATTAATACGTTTAGGAAAAACAGTAAGAGTATGTTTTCCCAACTGACAAGACTGCAATGTAAGGACTCCAAAGATGACAGACTCGGCACAATCTTCTCGAGCTTGGATAGAGAAGGATGACCATAGAGATGGTACGGATACTGAGGTGAGATTGTACTGACAGAAGTGGAGTGATGAGAACCACCTAAGTATGAGTGTCCTTGTGACTCATGCCCTCTCCAATCATCGGTCCCGTCCCCACGTCTTGTATGAAAACAGAAGTAGGGGTGAATATCACAGAACATGGGTTTTAGTAAGACGACTGACATAATGCAAGTTAAATGGGCTTTTTGGAACAAAAAGAAAACCATAATCCAACGACAACGAGGTGCTTGGATTTGTTATACCTGTACCCTCAACAATCGTTTTATTTCCATCAGCCACAGTAATGGGTGGTAAAACAGTAGAACAATTCAACCGAGGGAACAAATATTTGTTACCACATAAATGATCAGTTGCACCAATTTCCCATATAATGGGCTATAAATGCAGAAGAAGTACCCATATGGCTAGTAGCTGTGGGAGAAGGCATAGTCAGAGACAGATGTGCTAATGTTTTGTGTAAAATCAGTAACATTCACAGAACTAGCAGGTGGAGTAGATGGAGATGAGGGAGTTGCTGGAGGACCATGTTTCTTGTAACATTTGTCTTTGGTGTGACCTAGTCGTTTGCAGAAGTCACAAGAAGGATGCTTGTTGTTGCCCTTCTTTGAGACAACTGCAATGACAGTGGGATTGGCAGCAAATGCAGATGGATCGGAAGATGGACCCGTCGTATTCCCTGCCATGTTAAGTAGACGGCGAAGACCAAATAAAGCAACAACCATAAAGCAACAACCATAAAAAGACGTTCCTATTGGGCAGTTTGCTCCGTCTTTGAACTTACAAACGGCATTAGTGCCACAAATTCTCGCATAAGTGCGTGGACCTGACCCAAATTAGATTCCATATTGTCTGTCTGTTTCAAGTTTTGGATATTGTGAACAACAATGTACAACCGTTGAATATCATTAGTGTAACATTCCAGATGCCTCGGTCCAGACATCATAACACGATTCAAACGGATGAAACAACTGAAAAATAGAGGAATCAATGGATTGCCATAATAAGTTGCAAAGTTGAGCATCAACTTGTTCCCATTTAGGACGGTCTTTTTCTGCACTATCAGTCACACGTTTGGTTAAATGATCACTACGTCCTTGACCTTTAAACCACATGTAATCGGAGGCAGCCCATGACACATAGTTGGCTGAGCCAGTGAGTTTATTTGGAGTAATTGACTGATTTCCAATCACAAATGATTGTGTAGTAATAAACTGATCACCCATATTGCGCACCCGAAAAAAAAAAAACAGTTGTTAATTCTTACAAAATGAGTCATATGTTCTAAGATTGCTCAGGGAGCTGCTGTGCGCAGATTGTGTTGGTGCAGAGAAGTTTGTGCGAAGAGAAGGCTGTGCACAAAATTGAGAATGCCGTAACAATCCCACTCGACTGGTAAAGCGATTAACAATCCCGATGGTAATAGTTGAATCGATTAATAATGAATCAATCGATTAACAATTGAACCAATCTATTAACAATCGTGATGGCAGCGATCCATTATAATGAATCGATTATAATGAATCAATCGATTAATCCACTGATTGGCAGCCGACTAGAAGACATGAGATGTGATGTAGATGATGAAGAAGGAAGCGGAAGAAAAAATAAAAGGATTAGGGTACAAATGACAAAAATATATATACTAAACAACTATGACCTATTTACATAATAAGTCCCTATACTATACAAAGGTATTAATTCACAACTCTAACAATATCAAATGATTTGTACTATTAACCTGATTCATTGGAATGTTACTGTTTTGATGTTAAGTTGTTAACAAAAAGGCATCATGGCATTGGTCCTTTTACCCTAACAAGCGTTCTCTCGCTAGTACATGTTACCATCTCTGTACTATTATCAAATGATAATACCATCTTTGTTGGTTCTGTTGTGGCTGTTATATTCCTTAACTGTCTAGTTTGCTCGTCATAAGTGAGTTTATCTTATCAGGAAGAACCTGGGGGACAACGAGCTCTTATTTTTGACCAAGGAAACAGGATATCTCAGGTGGGAATACTAATAGTCATAGCTAATAAATAAATAGTTCATTATTAATGACATGCTGCCCAAGCTTAGCATCAGGTCTACTTGTAGGGGATCAGTTGTGCTGACGTGGCCGATATCTGTGTAAAGGCATTGCATGACTCAACTGCAAGGAACAAGAGCTTTGATGTCGGTAACATATTATTATTATTTTATTTTATTGTAAATGACTTGTTGGAGTTGAACATGATCAGGTTATGAACAGGTATGCTATGAATATGTCGCTGAGCCAGGAAAGGAGTTGTATGAGCTGGTAAGTGGGTGTATTACTCAAGTTCGGGTCAATGTGGGTATTATTTTCAAACTTATGGATCACTTTGGACCGGGTGTTTTTTAATAACGGGTCAGATTGGGCCAAAATTAAAACAGGGTATACAACTCACAGGTCTGTTTTGGTAAGAGAAAAATGGACGGGTCATTTGGGCGGATAATCAAAAACAGAGGTCAGAGCAGTTCTTTAATTTCTCTTTCTTCAGACTTGCGTCTTCGTCTCCGACACAGCCTTCGAAGGCCTTCTATTTGTTATTTGAATCATTCTTCAGTTTTCGTTCATATGTTCCTACTTCCCACATAGGCTTTGACTTTCATCTATACTTCATTCTAGTCATTCTATTGTTCATCCAGTTGGATTTCTGATACAGCCTTCAACCCTTCGTCTTTGAATCAACTATTCGTTGTCTGCTCGTCTTTGGTTTCTGGTTTTAATTCCCGTCTTCTTCAATCTTTGTCGTTAATTCCCCGCTTGTTCCTTCGTTGACGTTGATTTAGGGCAGGTAAAATGTTGTTGCTTTTACTTTTCGATTGTATATATTAACGGGTATTAAACTTCGTTGCCTTTGATTCTTGCACTGGTTTTTTTTTGTGAATTGAATTTTGGCTTTCGTGACTCAATGTCTGTAGATTTCATATTTGTATATGATTAAATATGCATTTGTGAAGTTTTGGTAGTCCCTATTTGGTTGTGTTTGGCAAGTTTTGGTAGTGATTCGTTGTCTGCAAGTTTAGAAACATCCGTACACCAAGTATGTTGAAACAGCCCGTTTGACCTGTACCCATTTGATACCTATTTCAAAGAGACACAATTTAACCCAAACCATTTTCAACTTGCTGCCCAATCCAACCTGACCCGCCAGTTTATTCAAGACAATAGATGATGGAGAACAACTAGGTGTAATTTATTTTAAATTCCATGCTGCATCAGAGAATTCTAAATATGGATTGCTCTCTCTACCTATTTGTCCACAATTTTAACACTGCGTGTTTTCACACTTTTTTGGAAGAAAGCTTATACTTATTGCACTTGTTTCCCTCCCTAGGTGGCGCATCTACCTGACAAAGCAAATAACTACCTAACGCCAGCATTATCAGCTTTGGAAAAGAACACATGAATCAGCTGATGAAGTAATATATCTTGTTTGGCCAGGGATGATGTTCGTGGAATTACATACCTGTTTGACTAGTAAAACTTGGACTTAAACCATGAAAGAAACATAGAAATTAAACCTGTGATGATCTTTGCTGTTATTATATCTTGTCTGGCCTGGATGATATACATGAAACTGTATATTTTGAGCATGAAAGAAATAGATAAACTTAAAGCAACCCTGACTTGTTAATGGCAATAATATTGTTGTATGTATGTGTAATGAAAGCAGTTACTTGTTTCCAAATTTTTCGCATAGGCAGATTCAAATGAATACCTACAGTTTTGGCCTTTGGGTATGGTATATTTTAATTGATATTATGTTTAAAAAAAAATAGAAAAAGGGTATATAATTAGATAACCTTAGTGCGCCCATGGTTTAACTTGTTAATCGTATATGATGACCAACATTTATATTTTAGCATATACTAGCTTAAGAACTCGTATAGGGATAGTTAAAATAAATTTTAAAACTTTATAGTATTAAAAAACAATATATATATATATATATATATATATATATATATATATATATATATATATATATATTAAAATAATTGTAAAACATATATATAGAGATATAAAATCCATTAAAAAGTGATAAATCTATTAGAAATCATAAATTCATACATAATCCTATTTTTTGTAGAACTTTTTTATAAACAACAACATTCATCTTTTTTTATTTGTAGGGTTGACTTCTAATTGCAAATTAGAAATTTTAAACTATTATTATTCTTTACTTGAGAAATCGCAAAATAATTGACAATGAGTGAAAACAAAACATCTTATAACAATCAAATATTATTTAACGATTGACAAAAAACATAAATAAGTGTTATAAAATTACTTAGTTTTGCATATACACACACACACACACACACACACACATACACACACTATGTCATGATTATTTAAGATAACCTTTAACTGTGTAGTACGAGGATAGTTAATGTAAATTTTACATATTACAAGAAATTATAACTGTCTCAATTATGTTATTGTTATTATTGTGTTGTGATAGTTACATATTAAAGAAACATTTAGTTATGTAAATTTATCTTTTGTATTGTGGGTGTAATTAATATAGTTAGACTTTCCCACTTTTTTTCTTAATTTAATTATAGTTAGACCTTGATGGAACAATTTTCAAACTTTGTTACTATTCTATAAATATTCTCTGTTCTTTTAGGGTTTATTTCACAGAATAGTAACCAAGTTTGAACACTGTTATACCAAAGTCACTCATGGGTAATTTCACAATGTGAAATAAAGGGGGGGGGGGATTGACCTTGATGGAACCGTTTTCAAAGTTGGTTACTATTCTATGAATATTTCCCATTCTTTTAATATATTTTAACGATAAAACTTTTAAATAGAAGTTTTATAAAGTCATATATTTTGATAGGTGGAGTTTCAATCTCTCTATCCTGCTCAAAATCGAGAGAGAACCAATACTAGTGAGAGTGTGTATTTTGAGCTTGCTATGCCCCTCTACCTAACGGTTCGGTTCGATCCCGCCCCATTATTTACATTTTCCTCTCCACTGCAATCTCTCGAGTCTCGACTCTCTCCAGTTCGAGTCTCGACTCTCTCCGGTGCATTCTCTCGAATCTTTGAAGGAGGAAAATCACGATTGATTGAAGCAAGAAGAAGCTCGAAGATCTCGAGTTTCTCTAGTAATTTGTAGATGAATTATCCCTCCGAGAAAAGTATCACCATGAGCATTCAGATGATGATTGGTAAAAAGATATCTTGGAATTTAATTTTTAAAGATAACTAGACATCAAACTTGTTACTTTGTTTTTGTGTTAAACATAGTTTTATAATGTGTTTGTAACACCGGTTTCACGAGCTTAAAATTAGAGTAAATTAAAACTTTATTTACACCAAAAGTTTGCAGCGGAATAAACCACTGATTACATATTAAGTATTGCTTATCAACTTGGCGATCACAAACAACGAATCAAGCCAAGTACCAAAATTAAGCCAGTGTTACCACTACGCACCGACCATCGTTATATAGTATCAGAGTTAATAAACTACTAGTGTTCCAAAAGATATATACAATAACACTACCCACAGCAACCCGCCTCGCCAGGCCAGGCCATCTGACCACTAACCTGCGAAAAGGGAAATATCACGAAACATTAGCTACACTAGCTAGTGAGTACAAGTATCACATAAGCACCAATAAGCATGCTATCATGTCACAATAAAACACACAATGCTAAGTTATCACGTAGCGGTGTGCCAACCTGTCAGCAGGATCATATCTTGCGGGGTTGCAAATCCCGCTCAACGAATCCAACTGAGAAAATCAGCAACACCAATCCATGCTGGAGGGGAAACGAAAAGCAACCTCCCGAGCACGTTGCGGAGCCACATGGACTCAATTAGGCCTTAGTTACAAACCAAGACCCCCCTGTTTTTTGTCGAGGAACGGCGGCCTGCAGAACCTTTACCCCAGAAAATCACTCGTGGGAACCGCTAATCCCTGAATAACACTCAAGGGACCCAGCCGCATCGGCGACTGACCTCAACCCCTGCGTCTGTCCGGACAGGAGATCATAAACACATTTGACCCATAGGGTCCACAGTACGCATGCGTATCACATATCACAATTTATACCACATGGTATCACTTATAACACTGTATCACTATATCACGTAGCACACAACACAGGCACACAATAGCCCTACCTACTGAGTCTTATGGGAAACCGGTACTCACCTCGATATCACAAGAGGCAGATATGAATCCGAGAATCCCAAGAACACACTGAGTCGTCCGAATCACCTAACACATAAGGTTCAGGCTTGGTTATCACTTACACGTAACACATACAGGTTAGAACACAAGTTACACAAGCTGTCCATCCAAGACAACCCTCTACGGCCGCAGAGGATATATCCTACGGCCGTAGGACACATGAAAACCCTCCCTACGGCCGTAGTATCCAGCCACTACGCCCGCAGAGGTTCCTTCCAACAAACAATGTACTACAGCCGTAGAAACTCTCTTCTACACCCGTAGTAGTTGTTCCTTGGTGAACTACGACCGTAGGTTATGTACCTACGCTCGTAATCCTTGTTTCATCGTCCGTAGACGGTAATTCACACAAAAACACATCCTACGGCCGCAGTAACCCTGCCTACGGCCGCAGTAAACACAAAAGGCTTCCTACGGCCGTAGGGTTCATTACCTACGCCCGTAGGGAGTGCCTGCACAGCAGGTCTTCGTCCCTGTTTTCGCACAGCTTCTGCAACTCACGATTTTGACACAAAAACCCGATTGAAACCATATCCAATCGTTTATATACATTCCTTACCACCATGGGGAAGTCTAGAAACACCTTTTGACACAAAAACAACCATATGAACAACATTAACACCATTAAATGGTGTAATTTCACCAAGAACACCAAACTAGGGCTATTGAAGAATAATCACTTACAAATCAGACGAAGAACAGCAGCTAGATCACGAATTTGACACTGAAATCTCTTACTCAAGCTTACTCCTTGATTGATTCAGCAAATCCCATGAAAAAAACGAAGCATATGTGTGTGTACGTATGTAGTAATGTGTAGTGTGTATGCTTTTGTCTTTGACCCAGGGGATAAGGCTCAAAGAAGCCGACCTTGGGTTTTACTATTAAAACACGGGGTATTTTATTCCCCTTTTCAACTTACAACTTAACACACGCTATCCCGTTTTAACCAACGAGGATATTTACGGAATCATTTCGCGAAACCGTATTACACGACATCACTTCTAGACACGTTTGGCACTTTTCACACAATCACATTAATTAATTTCACTTAAAGTCACAGTACAAGCTCTAAAGCACAAGGTACAACCCTACACTGCTAGGCCCATTTACAGGGTGTTACAGTGTTGCTTATTATTATAATGTTTGATAGGTTAAATCCACCGCATATTGGACACATTATTATGTTTCAGTGTTTTCAATAAGTATTTTATATATAGCATTCCATATTGTGATGAAAATGTTTGGTTAATATAAGTTGCTAAAAGCATATTCGATATCGTGTCTTAATTTATATTGTTGGTATGAGAGCGCATATGTGTGTTGAGGTTTTCAAAGGCACATAATAGAAGCATAACAACAAAAATTTAAGATAAACCTGAGATAAAAAGAACCAAAATGCCATAAAACCAAGTCATGGACCAAACTCTACATATAAGAGATGCAACTTGAAAATAAAAAAGGAAATAGATATAACCTTCTAGTAGGAGCTAAAGAAAATCGAATATGGTGGGTGATTTAGAAAGCTAAGCCAAGCCTTCCTCTATTGCAAGTCCACCCCGAGTTTGTGTGATCTCCATATAATAGCAAGCCTTGGTGATCTTCAAAGACTTGAAATTACCTCTGGAACCGCAACCACAAAGAATCCGTTGCAAAGTCTCTCAATAACACTTTAGAATACTCTCTTTGCACTTACAATAATGCCTTAGTGTATATGTGTGTTAGAATGAGCAAAAGAGAGTTAGGAGCTGATGCATGATCCATATATAATCCCAAACATGCCCCGTTAGTGCCCCAAGGCCGGACAAATTCTAACGATTAAGATGGATATGCATTAGTTGAAGTGGGAGGCAAAAAGCAAAAAGCCGTGTGCTGTTTGACACAAGTGCACCCCATGAACTTCCTCCTTGCCCACTTAAATTGGAACTCAAGTACAATTGATTCCTTTTATCCCCTCTACTTTGGTTGCTGTCGTGATCAATCCCCGATGTGTGACAAGGTCAGACCTACGCTTCATCGGTAATGATATTGGCGTACGTGTGTCAGTAGGCATACTTCAAAAGACTCCCATTTGCACATGACACACCATCCCATAATGTCACAGACAAGAGTGGCCTCTAGTAAGACATCTTTGCCCCCAAGCCAGCATAGGTTTTGTCATGGTCAAATCTCAAACAAAGGTATGAAATGGCCCTATAGATAATTGATCAAACATCTCTTAGTTCGCGGTATCCGTGTGAACAAGAGACATGGTTTAATGTCAATATCCAGATCGTTCATGATTATGTTTCTCGATCAAAGATTAATGGTGACCAAAATCTGGTTGCAATTGATCAAACATCATTACAACCCAAGCACGACCATGCATTTTGATGTTAGTACTTAATCATGGAGGGGCCCATGAATATCTCTCTCTATAATAGAGGTAAAAATCCCTTTGACTATATTGCTCCACCACATACACCATACTTTACCCAAAAACTCACTTATAACAGCTAGTTACGAATTACGTTTGAAAGAAATCAAAGCAAAATAGGTCCATCCTTTGGAACACATGTATCTCCGGTCTAAGGACAAAATGATATTATCATATCGAGTTACTCATGAGAGAAACCATGAAGTAAGCTCAGGTGTGGGTCATCCGGTCACTTGAGATACTCAAGCACATGCGAAGTGTTGCATCATTTATACCCAATCCATTATTGGATAGCGACCAACTCCTTCCCTCAGTCTTGTAAAGTTGGTGGTGACCCACAACTTTTATTAGTGGTGGGTCCCACACTTATCTTCCACCCAACCTTTTGCTTTCTTCTTTTTCTTGATTCCTTCCGTAAATTGATGAGAGAATTGAGGGAAAGTGGAGACTATGATATATATATATATATATATATATATATATATATATATATATATATATATATATATATATATATTTATATATATATCATCTGCGAAGGGAGGAAGCAGAGAGCGAAGAAGATAAGTAGAGAGCAGCAGAGATGTAGCAAGCACAGAGCACAACAAGCAGTTAGCTTGCAGAGTGTAGTGAAGTGCAAACATCTAGCAGAGCAGAAAAGAACACAGAGAGTAGAAGCAGAGTACAGTTATAGTACGAGCTGAGCTCAGAGAAAGATAAAAGAGAGAAATACCAGATAAGAAAAACAGGTTCTTGTGAACCAACTGTGAGGTAGTATCTTTTGTGCAGAGCCTTTTGTTTGGCAATCAAAAGTGAGTGATACCTACAGTGAGTGATCAGATTTCAAGTGCAGTCCTAGCCTTGAATGATTGTATTTTTCTTTGGTGATAATAAAACTCTCTCTCTCTCATTTGCCGGTGGACGTAGGTCAGATTGACCGAACCACGTTAAATATTGTGCTTAGATATTACAGTTTCTGGTTTGCAGAATATCCGTTTTTATTCCGCGTATTTTACCGAAACAGTTTTATCGTTTTTGTTTGAAGTTCTTAACTGGTTGTTGATACCCCAACAAGTCTTAATTCAAACTTCCTCCCCATGAAGAATGTATGAATGTGGACTTTAAAATGAAAAGCATTCTGGGAAGTGACTAAACATGCTAGGATGAAACACATTAAGTGTCATAAAAATACCAGCCCTCGGCGCATCATTTGATCTCCATTTAATAATCGATATAGTATGAAATACAACATTGTTTTGGTTTTTGGGTTTCATCCGGAACAAGTGAGCGCTAAAGTTCTCACCTTCTCCGAAATTGCAACCAAGGATGGACTTGAGACACTTGTACCTTTTCTGCCACGCCGGCCGTTGGAACATATCTTTCAGCTACACGATCAGGTCGTGGGCACTCCAGTGCTCAATTTGCTTTTTCAAATTGGAGCTCATGGTGCTCAACATTAGGTACATGATCTTCTTAGTATCCTTGAGGCGTTTTTCATACGCCTCTCGAACAGCCTTTGTTCAGTAAGGGTTAGGGTTTAGGGTTATGGTTTAGGTTTTTTTTGGGTAAAGGGTACTCCTACCTTTCCTGCCTCGCCTACTGATGGAACATAGCTTTCAGCTACACGATCAGTTCCTGAGCACTCAAGTACTCCATTTTCTTTTGCAAATTGAAGATCATGGTGCTCAGCATTAGATACGTGATCTTCTTAGTATCCTTGAGGCGTTATTCAAACGCCTCTCAGACGAACTTTGTTCCGTTAGAGTTTAGGGTTTATGGGTAGGATTAGGTTAGGATTTAGGAATTAGGGTTAGGATTTAAAGTTAGCGTTTTAGGTTTTGGGTTTCATCCGCGACACGTGAGCGCTAACGTTCTCACCTTCTTCGAGTTTCCCAACAAGGACGTTTTTGAGGCACTTGTACCTTTCCTGCCTCGCCTACTGTTGAAACATATCTTTCAGCTACACGATCAGGTGGTGGGCACTCAAGTGATCCATTTGCCTTTTCAAATCGGAGCTCATGGTGCTCAAATAAGGTACATGATCTTCTTAGTATCATTGAGGCAATTTTCATACGCCTCTCAGGCGGCCCTTGTTTCATTAGGGTTTAAGGGTTAGGGTTTAATGGTTAGAGTCTAAGGTTAGGGTTTAGGATTTAAGGTTAGGTGATATTTGCGTTTTTATGCATGTTTTACATGCTAGAATACCCCGTACTTAGCCCAAATACAAGGTGATTACTCCTATTATTGATCTAATATGCTTAACACTCACCATGCAGGTTGCAAAGAGCTTTAAGTAAGATAAATGGGCAAAACAAGGGAAGAATAGAAGAAAATTGAAGAATAGTGAAAAAAGTAATCCCTACGGCCGTAGAAGATAATTGCTACGGCCGTAGGAGTCTGTCTTCTAGAAACCATCATTGCCTGCCACTCTTTGCGTGTCCCGGTTGATTGGTTTAACATTGCGTGTGGATAATATCTGTCCCAGCCACCCTACGGCCGTAGAGGCTTCTTCCTACGGCCGTAGGAAGTCCACTTACAACAGATTAAATTCAGAATTCTGCCATTTTGCAAAGGGTTACCATTTTCAACTCCACTCCGGAAAAACACATCCATATACCCTCTCTAAACACTCTAACACTCCAGGGGACTTCTCTTGGTGATTCAAAGGAGTAGGGATTGGATTAGAAGGCTTGAAACAACATCTTGGAGCTTGGATTCACTAGTTTTATCATTGATTAGCTTGGGTATACTCTTTCCATTTCTAAATTTCATCATGTACCCATGTGTTCCAGATGTTGTAGTGCTACTATTATTGTATATGGATAACTAAACTTATTTCACTTGGGCCAAGATGATTCTTGGCTAGTTATGGCAATATATTTGACTTTTATGTTGACTTGATTCATATATGCATGTTTGATCTTGGATACAAGTGTGTTTTATCAACTTAGTATGTTTAATCTTACCATGTTCATGTGTGATAATATGTATAGGATAACTCCTTCATGTTTAAGCATGTGGATATTCAAGAATGATGGTTGATTTTACTAATTCCATGTTGAGTTTGTTATTAGAAATGATACATCTTGCATGGTTGTCTTTAGATATCATTATTGGAATATGTTTTGAATCCTTGTAGGTTCATCCATTATTGGTTATTTTTATCATATGTTGGTTTTATGCATTGGTCTAACATGCTACAAATAATTAAAGGGTTCACAAAGATGTTTGTTGGTATGTTTAGATGGTGAAATGAACTCACATGTATGCCCTTGTTATGCTTGTCTTAGTGTTTAATGTGCATATCACATGATTCATGTTTCAAGAAGTGTTGGCTATACTAGAAATGGTAGGTTTAACATGTTCATATCTTTAGTAATCATGTGGCTAATCATTAAAACCCCTTAATTGTGTGGTTTGAGTTTAGAGGAGTTTGTGACCCCATTAAACTAGTTTACATGTATTTATGATATGAGATTAAAGTCTAGATTGTAATTTGTTGTTGAATGCCTTTATGTTAGATTTGACTATTCTGTCGTATTGGTTTCTACGGCCGCAGTGAGAAATCCATACGGCCGTAGGGACTGTACAATATGCTACGGCCGTAGTGAGAAATCCGTACGGCCGTAGCAGGTTATTTTCACAACAGTTTGCTGTTTTTGCTTGTTTTAACTTATTTAACCACTTTAACACCTTTTTGGGTTCTGAGGACTACTGGATATGTCATTTGAAAAGATGTATGTCTTTGTAGTCTGATTTGGACGTGATCTGGTGGATCTGTAGTTAAATCCTTATATGCGGTTGCTTGCCTGATTATGTTTAATTGCTAAGTCTGAGTCTTGATAACTCGAGTGATGATTTATGTATGATAATGTAGTCTTGTGAGTATTAGAACAGCATGCTATGCGCTTAATCTATTCAAGTCTTCATATTATGTTTTGTATTGTGTCATTGCCATGACTAGTCTCGATGATTCGAAAGCCTGAGTGAATCTGTTATCCTACCTGTTTGCCTTCAGTGTTAATCTGTTTTAGTTGCTATATTTCCTGTTTAATTTAGTTCATTCTGTTACTTGCTTTAATATTTTTTTCGGATGATCGAACAACAATGAAGCTTAAGTATCGGTAGCTCCCTGTCCTGGTGGAACGATATCCTGTCTTACCGAGTCTATACTACTATTGACCAGGTTAAACTTGCCCGAGTCATGTGTAGTATCTGCTTAGTAACATCGTTTTTATAAATTTAAAACGAGGTTGTGTCAAGATTTTATAAGAAAAAACCAGCAGTCTGGGCTCACACCATTAGGGTTTAGGGTTCTATCCGTTACACGTGAGTGATAGATTGTGTGCAGGGATAATGTACACGTGTCATCACATCCATGGACACTATGAGTCACTAAAGGGTCACACAACTGCACACCCAACTCATGAATCAGGAATAATTCAATGTGTATAAAATAGATAAATAATAGTTAATTAATTATCAGTAAAGAGAGAAATAATAAATGGATATTTATTAAAGAGAAAGGTTATTAAATATTAGTTAAATATTTAATAAGTAAAGTTTGGTTGGGAATTATTAATTAACAGCTGTTTAATTAATAATAACTGAACTTGGAGGGCTTGTTTTGTAAGAAGGTCAAAGTTATTGATCTTGGACCGGGTTTTAAGGTCTAAAGGGCTTAGGCTCAAGAGATAATTATATAAGGGTTTTAAACCTAATAATTATCTAATCCTAATCACAATTTACAAACAAAACACACAAGTCTCTCCTCTCTCTCTCTCTCTACGTTCGGCCGACCACCACCACACTAGGTGGTCTCGGCGGTTTCCGGCGGCGCACCGGCGGACTAAGGCGGTGGCTCACGGAGGCCCTGCGGCGGCGCCCTGCGGTCTAGCGGCGCTAACCTCGAAGCCGACCCCTTTGCGGCGGGTTTTTACGGCGGCGGCGGTTTAGGGAAAAACCGAGATCGGTGTTTGTCGGGTATCGTTTATATACACGAGTTAATCAGTCTTGGCGGTCTAGCAGCCAGTTCTAGGGTGCAGTAGCTGTGTATCCCCCTTCAGCAGTTTCAGGGTATAATTTCTATCACTTAGAAATAACTGATATTAGACTCATATATATTGCATGATATATTTGGTTTTATGATTTTAGTTCTGTTTCCCTACCTGATCCAGTTGGGATCCTGGGAATGGGATTTGCAAGTAATTTATCCGCTGTGCATGTTTGTACCCTGTAAGTCCCTACAGTGGTATCAGAGCCAGGTTCTAGGATAGATGGGGAACAAGTTGATCATAATTATACATTGTGTATATATGTTTTGCGAAAATTAGTATTGTGGTTAAGATCAAGTTTCTGATCTGTTACCTGATTAATTTTCCAGATCTGCTGTTTAAATATATTGTTATATATATTTGTGTGAAACTTGTTGGTCCCTTGGTGAGAAGATCAACAAGCAAGTAATGTGTAGAAGGTGGGTTGAATACACTTTCTGCGGAAAATTGAACAAATCAATAAAAAGTGTTAACACACATCAAACCACAAATCAATCGAATGCTTTGCTTTCATTTATAAGAAGATGATTACAGTAACAACCAATTAAGCAACACTTGATATGTAAACACCTAATGTAAATCAAATCTCTCAATTTCTCAAACTTTGCTATCTATAATCAACTTATGATTATAGATACAAACTGACTCTCTAAACATGATTTATTCACTGATTGAATACTTACTAACTTCACAACAGACGTGAAGATTCGAACACACGAACAATTGGCAATCTTTGAATTTCTTGATCACGTTGAACTTACAAACTGTGTATCAAGATTCGTAACACATACGATCAATAGGTTGAGGTGAATTGAGTTTGGATCTGTAACTCGTACCTCTAAACTTATCAGGAGATAAGTATTTATAATCCTGTTCCTACGGATCCTAACAAACTAGAACTTATCCTAATATGCTAACAAACTAACGGATAACCCGGAATCTTGAATCTTGAATCTTCTTATCTTGAGTCTTCAATCTTCAATCTTGATTCTGGAATCTTCTTATCCTTGCCTTAGATGTAGAGAGATAAAAAGGAATTTAAAACAAATTTAAATTCTCTTAAACTGACTTCTTTAGTCGGACTGAGTTACTTAGCTTGAAACTCATCAAGCTGAGTTCTTCGAGAACATAACCGAAATCAAACATGTACTAACACGTATAATGACTAACTCATCCTTAGAAGTCATAAGAGTTAGCTAGAACTTATTTAGCAACTCTGTTGAGCTGACTCAGTCTATAAGCTGAGTAACTCAGCTCGAAACACATCAAGCTGAATACTCAACCTATATCTTAAGTTACACACACAGCTTATCAACCACATTTATAATCTTACTAAGATATAGTCTAAGCTGATCGAATATATGCTCAGCTTATATTCAGCGTATGATCAGTTTGAAACACTATAAATGCTCAGTCTGATCAAGCGTCATAATTCTATTTAAGAACATATCTTACAAACTTAACTTTGTCTCATCAAATTTCAACTTATGAGATTATTTGACCAACAAACTCCCCCTATTTGATGATGACAAAACCATCAAACAGTTCTTAAGTTTGTTTAACAGAATTATGTTTTAAATATTAAACTTACTAAGATTTTAATTTTTGAACTTATCAAATAACTTATCAATTATTAATTGAACTTATCAATTATAAGTTGCACAAACCAACCAATCATGTTAATGAACATGAACTAATCAATTATTCATTCAAGCTGAAATAATCAGACTAAGAATTATGAACACATCATAAATAGTTGAACATATCAAACAAATATTTGTATTCATTGAACATATCAGAGTACAAAATTTTGATCACTAAGATCATGCACACTTAGTGTTTACAATGTATTAGAACTAATCTAATAATTACAAATAGAACTAATCTATTACAAAAGTTCATCTCTTGAACTCAGGATGTAGAACCTCCCAAAGAATGATTTCTCTGTTAATTTCTTCTAGTAGGCTCTATGCTTCTACATCTCCTTTGAGTTCCTTTTGTTGCACTCTGATGATTTTATTCAGCTTGTATTTCACGAAATGAATTGAGCTATCACCACAACAACTTCTTATGTGTATGGCATCCTTAGCTTTCAGATAACAGATTTCATTCAGCTTGATGAAGCTAGGATTGCCCCGCCTGATCCTTAAACATAAACCCTTGAACAGGTGCATTAATACCTTGATTCTCTTTGAACTCCACACCTTCAGGTATCTCGAATAGTCTATCCCATTGCAGACCAGGAACTGGGACATACCTCAGCTCCTCAGCTCGAGAAATCAGCTTCGAGACTTTAGTTGTAATCTCTTGCTTGATCTGACTCTTCTTGAACTTCTTGAACATCATCATTATTCTTTGCCATTCAAGGTAGCCCATCCTGTGAACATATCTCAGGTCCATTCCCACTGTTGATTTGTCATTAAATAGGAAGGTGAGAATGATGGCTCCATCTACTCTGCTCAGAATCATACCCTTGATTTCCTTGCTGGTGCTTCGTTTGAAGTAGCACTCCTGTATGTCTGCATTAGTGTATGGGATCGGATCAGGTCTTGGACCAGTGTATTCAGCTTCAGCTTGAGCCAAAGGTTTTCTTTCTCTTTCTCTTTCTTGATCCTTTGCGTCTTTCTCTTTCCTTTTTATTAGCTCATCAAGTGATATGCCTAGCTCAGTAGCTTCCTCTTGTTCCAGCATTTCAATCATAAGCCTTGTGGCTTTTTCTTCCTCAGTCTCAGAAACATTGTCAGCTTCAGGTTCAGATTCTATCACTTTTTGTCTCGTAGCTACAGGTTCCTTTTTCTCTAACTCCAGCTCCCTCTCAAACTGAGCTTGCCTCTCTGCTCCTCTTGCTAGTACCAGTAGAGCTTCAGTTTCAGCTTGAACTAACTTAGCGTCAGCTTCAGCTTGAACCTTCTCCCCCTTTTTGTCATCATCAACAGGGTTTGAAGTCTGTTTTTGTTGAAAGGCAGCAACTGCAGAGGCAGTCTCCTTAACATCCTTAGTCAGCTTCTCAAGCCTCTGATAGATTTGACGTTTGTGCTTCTTCTGCTTGAGATGGAAAACACCAACCTGAGCTGCTATGTATTGTTTCAACTGTTGGATGCTCGAGGAGGCAGATTCATCTGAAGGAGACTGACTCCTGTCCTTAACCTCAAAATGTTTATCTTCGGAATTGAAAGAGTCAAGAGCAGCAATTTGGGAGTATTTTGGTGCATCATCCAAGGGTTGGTTTATACCCTCAAAATTATGTGCACCAGAGTTTGGACCATGTGATTCACCTTGGTATGTAGATGAATCATTGACAGGTCATGCTAGAGAGTGTGAGAAGTGAAGAGAAGTAATTGGGCTTGACACGTGATGTGTATGGGTTGGTGGTTGGCTTATTGGGTGAGAGGGGGGTGATTGACCCTGGGGATTGGTCATTAATTCAATGTAACTTGAGTGTGGCTGCTCAGGCACAATAGTGGGCTCTCTCATGGCTCTAGAGAGTGTGGGCTGAGTAGACACCACACCTGGTTTAGGATGTTGGGTTGAAATAAGCCTCGAGGTTGACACCTAAAGAGTAGGCGTCTCCCCCTCAACTCCTGCCAGTGGAGGAGTCAATATGTCTTTAGCTCTAGTGATACCTTTAGGTGTGGTACCACTTTTGGCAGTTTTGCGACTATAGGTTTGGAGATTTACCTTGGCAGTAGTGGGCACACCAAGGTTGGTGTCAGAGTGGGATTTATGATGGAATGAAGGTGGAGGAGATGGGTTAGACTGAGTTGGGTTGACTGCTGTCTTGTCTCCAAATGTGGATGGAGAATAATGAGAAGAATAAGAAAGTGGAGAGATCTTACCAGAAGCAGCTTCAAAAGTGGCTGGCTCAGCCTGAGCAGGATGCTCAGCTTGAACCTCTTGATCAGCTTAAGTTGCTCCCCCTTGATTCGATCCCTCAACTTCACTTTCAGATGAAGCTCCCTCAGCTATCATACGCATGGGATCACTGAGACCCTCCTGCTCTGGAAAGATGTCATTATTGAACATCTTTGAGCTGAGTGTTGGTGACAGGAACACATCCTGATCATCTTCGTAGAGTGCTGTCCCCAGCTCGGCTTCAAATGCCAAGGATAGGTACCTTATGAATGGTACATGAAGATCCCTTGTGGTCTTCATCACTTGGACCTTGAGTTCATTGAAGATGAGCTGTGCGTAATTCAAATTTCGCGCGTAGTACATGTTGTAGAGCAGCTGCATCTCGAACTCATTGACTTGGTCCAGTCCTCCAACCTTGGTACCTAGTGAACGAATCACCGTGGACACCATGAAACCCCATCCGGTTGGAAAGGTGGCCTTTTTAATAACACCCTCTATTTGTGGGAGACCCATTCTAGGTAGGACTAACCTAGCCAGCAGCCTCGTCACAGCAGGCTCGAACTCATCAGATTGAGGAAGTTGAAGAACCTCTCTTAGCCTATGCACTGTGAGGGCAATTGACCTCTCTCCATTCAGCACCGTGCCGTGGATTTCGCCGCTGTTCTGGTCATAGATACACGTATACCAAAACTCCAGTAGATGCTGAGGAACCACATGTAGCGGTGCTCCAGTGAAAACGAATGCCAGCGGGCATTTTCGGATATAATTCACCCACACTTCGTATCCTCTGTGTCTCTTGCGTTTAGGAATTTTTAGGCACGCTCGTTGATTATTGATTTTGATTAGTGGCAATCCATTGTTTTTTAGAACAGCACCCCTTACCATTCTATCACCAAGATTAAGAATGGTTCCTGTAGGACCGACTGGGGGGACGGGGTTATAAACTAAACTAAAACACCCTTACGCTAGGATTGATCTAGGATGAGAAATAGTGCGGAATTTCTATTTCCCAAACCTCCTAAGGATTCTAAGATCTGCTTAGGTGTCCGGCACACAGTATCACACAGAAACACACAGAGTAGAAACAAGAACAAACTCTAAGAACTCACACAGAGATGCTTAAGGCTGCCCTTGGATTCGGATTAAACACACAATATTCGTTTACGAGGTTTAAAGTCGCGATTTAGTAGGCTTAAAGTCGTATAAGGTCAATTACGAAGGCTCTCGGTTGATTACTCGATTGATTCGTAGGTTACCCGCTTGATTCGTCGATTCCCCTTAATTACCCCCGAACTCTCGAAGTTAATCAGTATTTATAGTGTAATTAAATTCACTACGCACGTAATGTATCACACTTTGTACGAAGTGTGTCCAGTACGCACGTACTGGTTAGTTTAATAATAATTAATTTCATTTTAACCGACCTAATCACTACGTGCGAGTTGACCTTCACTACGCACGTAGTGAATTCACCACGCACGCAGTGAACACATCACGCACGTGATGAACTTTCACACACACTTAAACTTCCAAACTCACATCAACACATGATTAAGTACTTGTAAGCTTAAGATCATCACAAAGAGTCACTAAGAATATATAAACATGCAAACAATTAATCAAAACACATTTGAATTAATAAACATGAATATACTTTATTGATACGAGCTAGGGATTCACAAATATGCACCAACAAACTCCCCCTAAGACCTAGTTCTATCAATAACCATTGCACTAAGCAAAAATTCCACAAAGTAAAATGCACAAAGAAAAATGCACACAGCAAAAATTTGCACAAAGCAAAATTCATAACGAATACCTGTCGTCATGCCCTTACCTGCACTACGCACGATGTGAGCTGTAACTCGTGCTTAGTGGGGTTCCATTTCGTATGTAATGAGTTTCTCATCTGTGAACCTTAATTACTGTTAGTACTGCACTCAGCAATAAACTGTCAGTAACTTCAAGATCACTTATAAACATTTAAGCAAAACACATCAAAGTGAGATGAAGGAAATGTAAACAGAACAAACTCCCCCTAATCAAAACCCTAAGAATGATTAAGAACATACTAGAACTATTTTTGTAATTTTCTGAAAATAAAGAAAATGAAAATGCAGAAGTAAACAATTAGCGAATTAAATCCTAAAGAACTGAATTAAAAAAATACTAAGAAAATTGCAGGAATAAAATTACTGAAATTAAATCTTTTTGTGAGAAGGTTCCAAGATGGAATCAGTACTAGCTCGTCTATACTCAGTAATCATTCATTTCAGAACCTTGGGCATAAACATATTCTCTTAAACTCTGTCTGTCAACCTATCTTTCTTCAGATAATACCAGATTTTGTTTCAACATTTTCAGATTGTCTAGACTGGAGAGATGATTAAGACTATCTCTTTCAAAGTCTCACAGTATTTAGATTCACTCAGTAGGTTGCACAACTTGAGTACCCAACCACCATGCTTATGTGCTTTGTTAATTTGTCAACGCATTTTATGCTCTTTGACATGGAGGTCGATTTTTCACCTCTCTAGACATTTTTCTTGCTGAGCTTTTGTCAATGCATTTTATGCTCTTTGACAATTCAACACTAATAGATCAATGTAGCTTTTGTCACTGCATTTTATGCTCTTTGACAATTCAACATTGATAGATCAATGTATCTATTTCTTTTGACATTCTCAAAATTGGGGTCAATTTTTCACCCTCTTTTACATATAGCTCAATGTCATTTAACACATTAGGCATGGTAACAGGTGTGTGCATCAAACTATGTCATTCTCAACTGTTATTGACTTATAGACTTGGAATGTCTCGATAGCTTAAATCTATGATTGATTTTCACATGCATAACCATTTATCAGTCTAGACTTTCCTTATATGTCTTACACACTATCTGTTTCTTATCTGATTCAACTAGATTTTCAGACATTTTTCTCAAAAATATGTATGTGCCTTCAGTTCTAATTTTACTAGACGACTTTGTATAGAAAGCCAGTGTACCATCATTTTCCATTTTAGTTGGATCAACTTTTTTTTTTTTTTTTTTTAAGTTTTCTGATTTTTTTGTATTTTCTAAGTTTTCTGATTTTTTTGTATTTTCTAAGTTTTCTGAACTATCTCCCCCTAAAATACCAAAGAAACTAAAAACTAAGAAAATAGAAACGCAGAAGCACACAGGAAATAAACACAAAAACAAAAGAACAATTTAGTCACACAGAAAATAGACACACAGTCACAAATACCTCACACTAGATTATAACGGTTGACACCCTTCACATAGAAGAAAGAATTAGAAAGCATTAGGAACCCAAGCCCGAATAGTCATGGGTTTCCCGTCTTCTCCAGTCACTGGAAGTTTCATCCAAGTTCCAGTCTTCTCAGCAGCATTGCTGAACCTGTCACTCGAATCCTTAGGCATTTGAACACACAGTTTGTTAGTCCACTTAGAATTCTGATTGAGCGAAGATTTTCTTTTGCTAACAACTTCGGGATTTTTAGATTTTCTTATGGTATCCCCGTTTGTCCTTTGATGCTGAACTGGAAGAGTTGAGTTTTGATTGTTTTTAGTAAACGTTTTATTCTTTTGAAAAATCTCAACTTTCCTGTTACATCGCTGATGTGGCTGCTGATCACACTCGTAACTGAGGTGACCAGGTCTCCTGCACACATAGCAAATGCTGTCTGGATATTGCTTTGCAGAACCTTTCGACATCCTTTGACATCGATACCCTAACCCTTGATGTTTGGGTAATAGTTTGACCTTTTGGTATGGACGGGTATCAGGAGACTTTACACCCTCCTTTTCAATTTTCCGAAGGGCATCGCGGATACGATGCATCAACGGATCTTTCACATTAGAACTTGCCAATAGTTCTCTTATGCCTGGTTCAGCCTTTTTAATTTCTTCTTGCTGAACCTCATTCTTCTGAGGCTCACCCACATTCTCGTGTAACTTTAAATCCTCTTTTGGGGTTGATGCAGAAGATTCATCAACCTTTGTGAGTAGTGGGTCAGATTCAGAGTGAACATCATCATTCACCAGTTGATTTAACACTGGTGGTGGACATTTAGAGTATAACTTCTTGTTCTTTTCTGAATCAGTACCTTGACCTCTCTGATCGATTATGTACTCAAATAAGTAAGAAGACGTGGAATAACTTTTGAGTTTTTGACTCAGAGTCTCATAATCGACCTTTGAAGTAGCAAGGTCTTGTTTCAACTTATCAATCTCATTTATGTAAAACACTATAGCATCCTGTTTATTTAACAGAGCCACACCTAGTTCATGCACCTGTTTGCCTAAACTTTCATTCTTTTCTTTCAACTGTTTTTCTCTTTCTTTTATCAACAGGTTTTTATCTAACTTAGATGTGAGCTTTGAAATTGTAGACTTTAGGAACACTATCTGTTTTACATAATCATTACAAGAACCACAAGGTAAGCCAAAAGTACATACCTTTTCCTCGGATGATTGACCACAACTGCACACCTTTTGGTTTGACTCATTGGCACGAACTTTCACTGGTGTCTTTTCTGCAGCTGGAACCGAGGCTGGTTCATCATCAATGCTGGCAATTGATTCTTCCTCACTTGAGTAACTTTCTGTCTCGGATTGAGAATCTTCGTTCAACACATGAACATTTGCCACATTAATATCAGCACCATCATTCACAAATTGTACTGACCAGTCAATTCCCTCGTCCCTTTGAACAACTGCCATTGCCTTAGCCGGTTTTGGAGTTGATTCAGACTTTGTAGGATCGACTTAGTGAACTGGACAGTCTGGGTGTTACTGTTCCAGAGAAGCAGCAGGTGGAAATTTTGGCAAAAGCTTTGCCCAAGAGCTGGTGGCCATATTCTTTGTAGGACCGACTGGGGGGACGGGGTTCTAAACTAAACTAAAACACCCTTACGCTAGGACTGATCTAGGATGAGAAATAGTGCGGAATTTCTATTTCCCAAACCTCCTAAGGATTCTAAGATCTGCTTAGGTGTCCGGCACACAGTATCACACAGAAACACACAGAGTAGAAACAAGAACAAACTCTAAGAACTCAAACAGAGATGCTTAAGGCTGCCCTTGGATTCGTATTAAACACACAGTATTCGTTTACGAGGTTTAAAGTCGCGATTTAGTAGGCTTAAAGTCGTATAAGGTCAATTACGAAGGCTCCCGGTTGATTACTCGATTGATTCGTAGGTTATCCGCTTGATTCGTCGATTCCCCACGCTAATGCGGGGTTAAGCTCTATTTATAGAGTAATTAATTCACTACGCACGTAATGTATCACACTTCGTACGAAGTGTGTCCAGTACGCACGTACTGGTTAGTTTAATAATAATTAATTTCATTTTAACCGACCTAATCACTTCGTGCGTAGTGAGCTCCACTACGCACGTAGTGAGACTGACTTCGCACGTGGTGATCTTTCACCTAAACTTAAACTTCCAAACACACATCAACACATGATTAAGTACTTGTAAGCTTAAGATAATCACAGAGAATCACTAAGAATGTATACACATGCAAACAATTAACCAAAACACATTTGAATTAACATTTCATGTATGTATTTGATTGATAAGAACTAGGGATTCACAATTATGCACCAACAAACTCCCCCTAAGACCTAGTTCTATCAATAAAAATTGCACTAAGCAAAAATTCCACAAAGTAAAATGCACAAAGCAAAATGCACACAGCAGAATGTACTAAGCAAAAATTTGCACAAAGCAAAATGCACAAAGCAAAATGCACACAGCAAAATGCTAAACGAATACCTTTCGTCATGCCCTTACCTGCACTACGCACGATGTGAGCTGTAACTCGTGCTTAGTGGGGTTCCATCTCGCATGTAATGAGTTTCTCATCTGTGAACCTTAATTACTGTTAGTACTGCACTCAGCAATAAACGGTCAGTAACTTCAAGATCACTTATAAACATTTAAGCAAAACACATCAGAGTGAGATGAAGGAAATGTAAACAGAACAAATCACACTAAGAGAAAATAGAACATACTAGAACTATTTTTGTATTTTTCTGAAAAAAAAAAACGAGATAAAAATGCAAACTATTAACACCTTATTTTTGGGAATCTAAATTCAACTAATTAAAAACTTAAAAATAAAAGACAGAAATTAAAATAACTGAAATAAAATTATCTCAGAATAAATTTGCAAAAGAAGTAAATTCCTGAAAATTAAATCTTTTTGTGAGAAGGTTCCAGTATGGAGTCAGTACTAGCTCGTCTATACTCAGTAATCATTCATTTCAGAACCTTGGGCATAAACATATTCTCTTAAACTCTGTCTGTCAACCTATCTTTCTTAAGATAATAACAGATTTTGTTTCAACATTTTCAGATTGTCTAGACTGGATACATGATTAAGACTATCTCTTTCAAAGTCTCACAGTATTTTGATTCACTCAGTAGGTTGCACAACTTAATTACCAAAACCACCATGCTTATGTGATATGTTAATTTGTCAACGCATTTTATGCTCTTTGACATGGAGGTCGATTTTTCACCTCTCTATACATTTTTCTTGCTGAGCTTTTGTCAATGCATTTTATGCTCTTTGACAATTCAACACTAATAGATCAATGTAGCTTTTGTCACTGCATTTTATGCTCTTTGACAATTCAACATTGATAGATCAATGTATCTATTTCTTTTGACATTCTCAAAATTGGGGTCAATTTTTCACCCTCTTTTACATATAGCTCAATGTCATTTAACACATTAGGCATGGTAACAGGTGTGTGCATCAAGCTAAGTCATTCTCAACTGTTATTGACTTATAGACTTGGAATGTCTCGATAGCTTAAATCTATGATTGATTTTCACACGCATAACCATTTATCAGTCTAGACTTTCCTTATATGTCTTACACACTATCTGTTTCTTATCTGATTCAGCTAGATTTTCAGACAGTTTTCTCAAAAGTATGTATGTGCCTTTAGTTCTAATTTTACTAGACGACTTTGTATTGAGAACCAGTGTGCCATCACTCTCCATCTAGATTGGATCAACTTCTCTGTAACATCCCAAAATAGGGCCTAGTTGTTAGTAGTTGTACTATGTGCTGGTAGGGTTGTACGTTGACTTTAAATTAATATTTGTTAATAGTATGTGTTATCTGTGATTAAAAAGGTGTTACGAGAAAGTATGATGTTAATATGTAGAATTGGTAAATTAGTAACTGGTTTTAGATAGTGGTTCCAAATATATCCTCGTTAGTTGAAACGGGTAAACGGGGGATTAGTTGTAAGTTGAAAAGGGGAATTAAATACCCGGGGTTTAATTAATTAAACCCCTATGTCGGTCTCCTTCTTCTTATCATTTGGGAAAACAGAAAACACACAACACACACATACATTCACGTATACACACCCATACCACAAACTCTTTCACATTTCTAAGAAGGAATCAAGAAGAAAGCTAGGATTTCGAGTGGATTGTTGGATTCCTTGCTGAAAATCAGTATCTACACCTTGTGTTGTTTTCAATTTGTAAGTAATTTCATGATAATAACCTAACTTGGAGTTTATGAACAAGGTTCATCATTTTGATGATTTAGGTAGTGTTTTGGTGTTTCTCTTTGTTGTCAAATGATTTGGTAAGTTCAAATGGATGTTAAGTAATAGGTATGGACTGTTAAAAACTAAGTTTTGGTCGAATTATGTGGCAAAAACGCGATTTACAGTCGCTGTCCAAGAACAGGGACGAAGCTTACTGTAACAGGGCTTACTACGGGCGTAGAAAGTATTACCTACGGCCGTAGTAGGTTGTCTTTGTCACTACGGCCGTAGGCAGGGTTCTCTGCGGCCGTAGTAATGTGTTTTGCATGGTTTACCACCTACGGGTGATGGAAAAGAAGCCTGCGGGCGTAGGTACATAACCTACGACCGTTGGTACCCAAAGAATCGTTCTACGGGCGTAGGGTAAGGTCCCTTCGGCCGTAGGATGTGGTTTATAGGAAAGGAACTCCGGCGGGCGTAGGATGTAATCCTACGGCCGTAGGAGGTGTTTTGGAAGGTGTCCTACGGCCGTAGGACATGTCTACTGCGGCCGTAGTAGTTTTCCAGGTCGCCTGTTTTCTTGTTATTTGTTGTACGTTTACGTAGAAGCATTGGTAGTACTTTTAGATGTTGACTGAACCTACACATGATGTGTTAGGTGATTCGGACGATTCTGTGTGCTCCTGGGATTCCCGGATTCATATTTGCCTCATGTGATCTCGAGGTGAGTACCGGTTAACCTTAGGTTTCGTGATAAACATGTTATAACCATGTTTAAGGTAAGTTATGGTTTATGTGTGGTTAAATTGCTATGATATACGTTGCACTTATGTTAGGCTTGAGTAGGCAATCATGTTATAAACTCGGTATATGCTGGTATTATGGCTTTTTGTAGGCCAATATGTATGTTATGGCTTTTGTAGGCCAATATGATATGCTATGGCTTGAGTAGGCCAGTTATGTTTATGATGCGGCCAGAGTCGGCCAAAACGTGTTCGTGCCGGCACTTTGTTATTGTTGAGGTACGGTGATTCGCGGCCGCGGATCGGGTTCTTGCAAAACCCCGTGCCTCAACCAGGGGCTCTCATTGGATTTCCCCGCTCGTTAAAGGGGCTCTCATTGGACTTCCCCGCTCGTTAACGCAATGGTGGACTGCTACTTGCTCCCCCACCAGCGCGATATTATGGATGTGTTCGGTTTCCCCCAGTTTGGATCATTGAGCCGGGCTCACAACCCTGCAAGACGTGACTCCTCCTGGGCACCGGAACATCACTAGCTGTTTGGATAGACTTGTTTAATACTTTGTGATACCTTCTGCATGCTATAACATTTTTGTAACGATACTTACGTTTAATCGTTACTCACTAGCTATTTATAGCTAACCCCTCCAGGTTTGTGACCAATGTTCAGGTAATTAGCTGCTGGTGAGACGGGGTGCCATGTTTTGGTTTGTACTGCCGAAGTTTTTGGGGAACACTACTTTCTGGTTGTTTTTGTTAACTCTGACTTACTGGGTAATGGTCGGCAGATATTTGGTAACTCCGCTAGCGGTTTTGTTTAAACACTGATACAGTTTATGTAAATAACTAAATTTAGCTTCCGCTGTGTTTTGTAAATATATCTTTTGGTTAAACGCTTAACTTTATTTTATAAAAGTAAGCTTGTGAAACGGCGGCGTTACAAGTTGGTATCAGAGCCTTGGTTTGAGAGAATTGGGTACTTTGACGAGTATTCAATCTCAAACCCAGGCCCGACCATTATTAAGTGTTCCCTGGGTGGCATTGGTGTGTGATGAGAGTTGTATATAAATTGATATGTGCTAAATTAGTGCAAGTATGTGGTAATTGTTAGATTACTAGAGTTATAGCTAGTATTCTTGTTTTGGTATAGAAATTGAATCAGATGGCTAGTTCTTCCACTAATGAAGACAGGGATGCGTACATACGTCAGTTGGAGACCCAATTGAAGCAAGCGAATGATCGAGAGTCGTTACGAATCGCTCATGAAGTCTCTAAGTCTGCGGGTTATAAGAATTTTATGAGCTGTAAACCTCCGGTTTTTAATGGTGTAGGTGATCCGTCGGTTGTAGAAACTTGGATTCGGAACATACGAAACGCTTTCGAGTCCAACGAGTGTGAAGAGAAGAAGAAGGTTACTTTTGCCAGACAGATGTTACGTGATCAAGCACTTAACTGGTGGGATACGGTTGTGAGTGTTACATCGCCAGAGGTTTTGGATGCTTTAACTTGGGAGGAATTTTTGGTAAAGCTCCGAAAGAAATATTGTTCAGATTACGACATGCAAAAGATTGAGGATGAGTTTCGAGCTCTCCATAAAGGCGATAAACCAGTAGAGGATTTGATATCTAAGTTTTCAGAAAAGATGAAGTTTGTTCCTCATTTGCTACCGGACGAGAGAGCTAAGATTAGCAAGTTTGCCAACGCTTTACCTGTTGAATATCGATTTGCTGTGAGGTCTGCAGCAACCTTGGATGCAGCCTTTGATCTAGCACGGCAGACTGAAGATGATTATAGGCAGAAACCGAAGGCACAACCACAGCAACAGGGAGGAGGGTACAAGAGGAAATTTGATCAGTCGTCTGGCAATAGGAGAGGTGATAGTGGGTCTGGAAATAGGCCAAGAGGTGATTCGTTCCAGAGGTCTGGAAGCTGGGACGTGGTAAAGTGCGGTAAGTGTGGAGTGAAGGGTCACCAGACGCGTGACTGAAGGTTCAAAGATAATGTTTGTTTCAAATGTGATAAGTCTGGACACCGAATAGTTGATTGCCCTCAGTGGCAAGGTTCGGGAGCTGGTGGATCATCTGGAGCTGCTGCTCAGAAAAAGGGAGGTGCTCCACGTCCTCAAGGGAGAGCCTTCCAAATGACTACAGACGAAGCAAAGAGTGAAGGTGATGTTATTACTGGTACTTTCTTAATTAATTCTGTACCAGCATGTGTTTTGTTTGATACTGGTGCTACCTATTCCTATGTGTCAACCATTTTCTGTGATAAATGGCAACTACTTGTTATAATGATGAAAGACTCTGTTAGAATAGAAGTAGTTGACGGTAGTCGAGTTTGTGTTACGTCACACGTACCTCAGGTTTCTATAACTATTGATGGGCACTGTTTTGTTGTTTCCCTACTCCTCATGCCAATTACTGGTTTTGATGTCGTTATTGGCATGGATTGGCTTACCAGTCAAAATGCCAAGATATTGTGTTCCAAAAAGTTAATCAAAATCCCACTACCTGATGGTACTTATTCGGTGGCGCGAGGAGAAAGACCTAGATCTGATATTCCGTTGATGACAATGATCAAAGCACAGAAATCCATTATTAAAGGCTGTGATTCCTACTTGGCATATGTAATAAATGCTGAGGCGGAAGGAAAGACTGTCAAAGATATCAGAGTGGTTTCGGAGTACCCTGAAGTGTTTCCAGAGGAGTTACCGGGTTTACCTCCTGTCAGGGATGTAGAATACCTGATTGATCTTGTTCCTGGTGCTACACCTGTAGCTAAATCTCCATATCGTCTTGCACCGTCTGAAATTCGGGAGATGATGACACAGATCCAAGAACTTCTTGATAAAGGTTTCACATGCCCGAGTTCTTCACCATGGGGAGCTCCGGTTTTGTTTGTTAAGAAGAAAGACGGAACCTTACGCATGTGTATCGATTACCGGGAGCTGAATAAGCGAACGGTAAAGAACAAATATCCGTTACCCCGTATTGATGATCTGTTTGATCAGTTGCAAGGTGCTACATGTTTCTCGAAGATTGATCTTCGTTCTGGTTATCATCAGGTCCGCGTTCATGATGATGATATTTCTAAAACTGCTTTTCGAACTCGGTATGGGCACTATGAATTCTTGGTGATGCCATTTGGTTTAACCAACGCCCCTGCTGTTTTCATGGATTTGATGAACCGTGTGTGTCGTCCTTTCCTTGATAAAATTGTTATTGTTTTTATTGATGACATTTTGATCTATTCCAAAACCGAAGTGGAGCACGAGCAACACCTACGTGTAGTTTTAGAAACCCTTCAGCGGGAACAACTTTATGCTAAGCTGTCCAAATGTGAATTCTGGCTCAAAGAGGTGCACTTTCTGGGTCATGTTATTTGTAACGAAGGTGTTAAAGTTGACCCAATCAAAATTGAAGCTGTGATGAACTGGAAAACTCCTCGTAATCCTTCAGAGATTAAGAGTTTCTTGGGTCTTGCTGGGTACTATCGGCGTTTCATTCAAAATTTTTCTAAACTTGCTGGTCCGTTAACCCGATTGACTCGCAAAGATGTTGCTTATGTGTGGGCTGATGAACAAGAGAAAGCGTTTCAAACTCTGAAGCAATTATTATGTCAAGCTCCTATACTAGCACTGCCTAGCGGTTGCGAAGATTTTGTTGTGTACTGCGATGCTTCATATGCAGGTCTCGGTTGCGTTCTGATGCAACGAGATAAGGTGATTGCGTACGATTCGCGTCAACTGAAACCTCACGAAAGGAATTACCCGACCCATGATCTTGAGCTTGCAGCCGTGGTGTTTGCTTTAAAGCTGTGGCGACATTACTTATACGGTACCAAATGTGTGGTATATTCCGACCACAAAAGCTTGCAGTATGTATTCACACAAAAGGAACTTAACATGAGACAACGACGCTGGTTGGAGTTGATCAAGGATTATGATTGTGAAATCAAGTATCATCCGGGAAAAGCCAATGTTGTTGCTGATGCACTGAGTCGGAAAAGTTCTCCTGGAGTTGCTAAGTTCATGAGACTTACGATTGTGTCAGATATTATTGCTAAATTGAAGGAGGCACAACAGGAAGCACTACAAGAAGCTAATTTGAAGGCTGAGACGATGGTTAAATTGTCAAAGCTACTAGAAGAAGATAGTCGAGGTTTGAAAATGTTTCAATCTCGAATCTGGGTACCCAATATTGGTGGTAATCGAGAAGTTATTCTGCAAGAGGCGCATAAGTCAAAGTTGTCTATCCATCCTGGTAGTACCAAGATGTATCAGGATTTGAAGACTTTGTATTGGTGGCCTACCTTAAAACGTGATATAGCTTCATTCGTTGAAAAGTGTCAGATATGTGCTCAAGTCAAGACGGAACACCAGAAGCCCTATGGTAATTTACAACAGTTAGAAATTCCGGAGTGGAAATGGGATCATGTTACTATGGATTTTGTTACTAAGTTACCTCGTACTTCTAAAGGGCACGATATGATATGGGTTATAGTCGATCGACTTACCAAAAGCGCTCATTTTCTTGCGACTAACGAGTCTGCACCTATGAATCGGTTAGCCCAACTCTACGTTAACGAAATAGTATCTCGTCATGGTATACCGTTGTCTATTGTTTGTGATAGAGATGCGCGTTTTACGTCTCACTTCTGGAGTAGTCTTCAACGTGAGCTTGGTACGCGGGTAAATCTCAGCACGGCATATCATCCTCAAACTGACGGTCAATCCGAGCGAACGATTCAAACGCTTGAAGATATGTTACGAGCGTGTATACTCGAATTTGGTGGTTCGTGGGATTCTCACCTACCCTTAATCGAATTTGCTTATAATAACTCTTATCATTCGAGTATTGGTATGCCGCCTTATGAGATGCTATACGGTCGGCGATGTCGTACTCCTACCTGTTGGTTAGAACCTGGCGAAAAGCAATATGCGGGTCCTGATATTGTTCAAATAACCGCTGATAAAGTTAAAGTGGCACGCGAGAAGTTGAAAGCGGCACGTGATAGGCAGAAAATGTATGCAGATCCTAAACGGCGACCCGTTACGTTTGAAGTAGGTGACCGTGTGTTTCTGAAAGTTTCACCTTGGAAAGGGGTGATACGATTTGGTCGTAAAGGTAAACTAAGTCCCAGGTATATTGGTCCGTTTAAGATTTTACAACGCGTTAACGATCAGACAGTATCGCTTGAGTTGCCACCTGAATTGTCTGGTATTCACAACACTTTTAACGTATGTTATCTGAGAAAGTGTAAGGTCGAAGATGATCAGATCTTACCTCTACAAGAGTTGAAAGTTGATCCAGCTAAACGCCTTGTGGAGGAACCTGTTGAGATTTTAGATGCTCAAGTCAAAAAGCTACGTAAAAAGATGATCAAATTGGTTTTAGTAAAGTGGAAGCACAGTTTGGGTCCTAACTTGACTTGGGAGGCAGAGGATGAGATGAAAGCTCGATACCCTCATTTGTTTGCGGTAGAACAGATTCCGAGGACGGAATCTTCTTAAGGGGGGTAGATTTGTAACATCCCAAAATAGGGCCTAGTTGTTAGTAGTTGTACTATGTGCTCTTTGACAATTCAACACTAATAGATCAATGTAGCTTTTGTCACTGCATTTTATGCTCTTTGACAATTCAACATTGATAGATCAATGTATCTATTTCTTTTGACATTCTCAAAATTGGGGTCAATTTTTCACCCTCTTTTACATATAGCTCAATGTCATTTAACACATTAGGCATGGTAACAGGTGTGTGCATCAAGCTAAGTCATTCTCAACTGTTATTGACTTATAGACTTGGAATGTCTCGATAGCTTAAATCTATGATTGATTTTCACATGCATAACCATTTATCAGTCTAGACTTTCCTTATATGTCTTACACACTATCTGTTTCTTATCTGATTCAGCTAGATTTTCAGACAGTTTTCTCAAAAGTATGTATGTGCCTTTAGTTCTAATTTTACTAGACGACTTTGTATTGAGAACCAGTGTGCCATCACTCTCCATCTAGATTGGATCAACTTCTCTGTAACATCCCAAAATAGGGCCTAGTTGTTAGTAGTTGTACTATGTGCTGGTAGGGTTGTACGTTGACTTTAAATTAATATTTGTTAATAGTATGTGTTATCTGTGATTAAAAAGGTGTTACGAGAAAGTATGATGTTAATATGTAGAATTGGTAAATTAGTAACTGGTTTTAGATAGTGGTTCCAAATATATCCTCGTTAGTTGAAACGGGTAAACGGGGGATTAGTTGTAAGTTGAAAAGGGGAATTAAATACCCGGGGTTTAATTAATTAAACCCCTATGTCGGTCTCCTTCTTCTTATCATTTGGGAAAACAGAAAACACACAACACACACATACATTCACGTATACACACCCATACCACAAACTCTTTCACATTTCTAAGAAGGAATCAAGAAGAAAGCTAGGATTTCGAGTGGATTGTTGGATTCCTTGCTGAAAATCAGTATCTACACCTTGTGTTGTCTTCAATTTGTAAGTAATTTCATGATAATAACCTAACTTGGAGTTTATGAACAAGGTTCATCATTTTGATGATTTAGGTAGTGTTTTGGTGTTTCTCTTTGTTGTCAAATGATTTGGTAAATTCAAATGGATGTTAAGTAATAGGTATGGACTGTTAAAAACTAAGTTTTGGTCGAATTATGTGGCAAAAACGCAATTTACAGTCGCTGTCCAAGAACAGGGACGAAGCTTACTGTAACAGGGCTTACTACGGGCATAGGAAGTATTACCTACGGCCGTAGTAGGTTGTCTTTGTCACTACGGCCGTAGGCAGGGTTCTCTGCGGCCATAGGAAGTATTACCTACGGCCGTAGACTGTTACTATAACCCACAGACCAATGGCACTCAAAACAAAAGTCCCAAACTACAGAATAACAGTTCTAAAACTGTTAAGTCAAAACAGATCAACAGTTCTAAGACTGCTAAGCCAAAACTGGCAAACAGTTCTAAAACAGTTACATCCAAACCAACTAACAGTTCCAAAACTGTTTTAGCAAAACCAAAAACTGCTGGTTTGGCTTGGATGAAAATTCAAAAACAAACTGATTCTGGAGAAGGTAAAACTGTTCTTCAAACTGAAAATCAAAAGGAATCACAAGTTGATTCATCTGTTTTACCAACTCCACCAGCTGTTTGTTCAAAGGTGTCCACTGTTAATCACAACAGTTGGAAACCACATGTTCTTACAAAGTATTCTTCACACAAGTTAGAGAAATCTAATTTGGATGAAATCAAAAAGAACAAAACTCTGTTTAAGTATTATGACTTGAATGGTGTACCCAAGACCTGCATGGCCTGGGTACTTCCTGCTACTAACTGATTGTATTTGTGCAGAGCATTCATAGGGCGAATCAAGGAGGAATTTGGCATGTGGATAGTGGATGCTCAAGGCACATGACTGGAAATCCACAATGTTTGAAGGATTTCAAAAGAATCAATGGAGGATTTGTAGCATTTGGAGGAAATCCAAAGGGAGGAAAAATCACAGGTAAAGGAGCTGTTGAGGCAGGTACACTTACATTTAATGATGTTTTCTTTGTTGAACAGCTTAAGTACAATTTGTTAAGTGTGTCTCAAATCTGTGACAATGGAAACAAAGTTTTGTTTACAGATTCAGAATGCATTATTCTTTCAAAAGATTTTAAATTAAATGAGAAGGATGTTCTTTTAAGAACACCTAGAAAAGATAATGTATATTGTCTTGATCCACAAAAGATTGCTAAACAGAATGTGTTAAGCTGTTTACTCTCCAAAGCATCTCATGATGAGTCTGCCATTTGGCATAGGAGGATGTGTCACATGAATTTTAAAACCATGAATTTGTTAGCTAAAAACAATTTGGTAAGAGGTTTGCCCCAAAAAGAGTTCTCATGTGATGATCATTGTGTGGCATGTCTTAAAGGCAAGCAACACAAAACTTCTTATAAGTCCAAAGAGACTTCTTCCATTACTGCACCTTTACAACAATTGCATATGGATCTTTTTGGTCCTACTTCTGTAGTGAGTATAGGGAAGAAAGCCTACTGTTTAGTCATAGTTGATGATTTCACCAGGTTTACTTGGGTTCAATTTCTTAGAACTAAGGATGAAACTGCTGAGTTAGTTAAGTTTGTTTTTCTTAAAATTGAAAATCAATCTGATTTAAAGGTGAAAGTCATTAGATCTGACAATGGTTCTGAATTCAAGAACTATGAACTAAACTGTTTTTGTGAAAGTAAAGGTATTGAAAGACAGTTCAGTGCCCCTAGGACTCCCCAACAGAATGGAGTTGCTGAGAGAAGGAATAGGACTTTGATAGAGGCTGCTAGATCCATGTTAGCTGATTCTAGGTTTCCAATGACATTCTGGGCAGAAGCAGTGAACACTGCCTGCTATGTTCAGAATAGAGTACAAGTAGTCAAGTCCAAAGGGAAAACTCCTTATGAGTTGTTTCTCAAGAGAAAACCTTTAATCAACTTCTTCAAACCATTTGGTTGTCCTTGCACTATCCTCAATACCAAATCACAGTTAGGCAAGTTTGAGAGTAAGGCTGAAGAAGGTTTCTTTGTAGGATACTCCACTCAAAGTAAAGCTTATAGAGTTTTTAACAATGTCACTAGAATCATAGAAGAGAGTATGAATGTCTCTTTCAATGAGCATAGGATCAATATTGCAGGTAATGGACCTGATTGGTTATTTGATATTGATGCATTGTCTAAATCTCTTTCTTTTGAGTATTCTACTGAAACAGCTACAGGTACTTCAACAACTGTTGGTGAAAATCATCAAACAGCTTCAACAAGCCCAAACAGTTTTGACACTGTTAGCTCAAAACCAACAACTGTTGGTTCAAACAAAGTTACTGAAGACTTTGTCGTAATTCCTCTGCTTCAACAAGAGTTATCAAATGCTGTTGATCCATTGATTGATGCTGAATCTTCAAAGGACATGGAATCCCATGATCCTCAACACCACACTGACTCTGCTGATCAAGTGTGTGATAACGCTGAAAATTCAAGTGAATGTGAGTTTGATCTGTCTAATCTAGGGGATGAACTGACTGAAGAAAACATTCCTACATCAAGAGTTCACAAGATTCATCCAATATCACAAATAATTGGAAATCCAACCACTCCTATCAGAACAAGGAATATGCTGCAAAATGAAAACAGTGGTGTGGATCTTGCCCAATTTGACGTGAATGCTTGCTTTTTGTCTCAAATAGAACCAAAGAAAGCAATTGAGGCATTGAAAGATCCTTCATGGGTAGAGGCAATGCAAGAGGAGCTCTTACAATTTCAAATTCAGCAAGTTTGGAAGTTGGTTGAGCTTCCAAGAGGCAAAAGAGTAATTGGCACCAAGTGGGTGTTCAGAAACAAGAAAGATGAAAGAGGGATTGTTATCAAGAATAAAGCAAGACTGGTTGCACAAGGCTACACACAAGAGGAAGGAATAGACTATGATGATGTTTTTGCACCTATTGCAAGGATTGAAGCCATTAGGCTATTTCTTGCTTTTGCAAGCTTCAAAGGATTTAAGGTGTATCAAATGGATGTCAAGTCTGCGTTTCTCTATGGAACTATTGATGAGGAGGTATATGTGTGTCAACCCCCTGGCTTTGAAGACTCAAAGTACCCTGACAAGGTATATAGGTTGGATAAAGCCCTATATGGTCTACATCAAGCTCCTCGAGCTTGGTATGAGACATTATCATCCTTTCTCCTTGAGAATGGTTTTAAGAGAGGCACAATTGACAAAACATTGTTTACAAAGATTGTTAAAACAGAGATTTTGCTTGTTCAAATTTATGTTGATGATATAATCTTTGGATCCACTAATGACAGCTTGTGCAAAGAATTTGAAGTCATTATGCACAAAAGATTTCAGATGAGTTCAATGGGTGAACTCACATTTTTCCTGGGATTGCAAGTCAAACAGAAGCCAACTGGTATTTTTCTAAGCCAATCTAAGTATGTCAAGGACATATTGGACAAGTTTGGCTATCAAGATGTGAAGCTGGCAAGTACTCCAATGGAAACACACAAACAGTTGGGAGCAGATTCTGAGGGGGAGGATGTTGATATACACCTCTATAGATCAATGATTGGTTCATTAATGTACTTAACTGCTTCTAGACCTGATATAATGTTTGCTGTTTGTGTTTGTGCCAGGTTCCAATGCAGTCCGAAGATGTCACACCTGTTTGCTGTAAAGAGAATCTTTAGATACCTTAAAGGCCAACCAAAATTGGGACTTTGGTATCCTAAAGATTCACCTTTTGATTTGGTGGCATATTCTGATAGTGACTATGGTGGAGCCAATGTGGACAGAAAATCAACCTCTGGAGGATGTCAATTCTTTGGATCAAGGCTGGTTTCATGGCAATGCAAGAAACAAACAACAGTTTCAACTTCAACAGCTGAGGCTGAATACATTGCTGCATCAAGCTGCTGTTCACAAGTGTTATGGATCCAAAATCAGCTTCTGGATTATGGTTTGTCTTTCTTAAATACTCCTATTTATGTTGATAACACCAGTGCCATTAGCATAGTTAATAATCCAGTGAAGCATTCTAAAACCAAGCACATTGAAATCAGATTTCACTTCATAAGAGACTGCAATGAAAAGAGATTAATCCAAGTTATGAAAATTCATACTGATGATCAATTAGCTGATTTGTTCACCAAAGCTTTTGATGTGAGCAGATTCAACTTTTTGATTTCCAACATTGGAATGATTAACTTGGACTAACAGTTGTTCATTATTCCATGTTTTTCACACTAACAGTTTGCAACTGTTAGTTACGTTTTCTAACAACTGTTATCATTTAAGTATTCAGAGAGGGAAATGCAATTTCACACATCAGTTTTGGATATATCTGCTGACCTGTCTCACAAACAGTTTTTCACACTCGTGACTGTCCTTGTTATGAGGTAAAGGTAAATTCACTTTCTTGAATCAACAGTTCCAAACTGATAAAGGTGAGTCATTTTGCTTGTTATATAGTGCATTTGATATGACAAGTCACTGCATGCTATTAATGGAAATTACTGGACATTAATGGTCATTAATGGCTATTACTGGACATTAATGCCTCCCAGTTTTTCTATAAATAGCCTTACACCCATCCTTCACAAATCACACCTACACACACTTCTCTCTGCAAATGGCTACTAACTTCTTTCTCATAACCCTCAAAGATATTAATGTTAGACAAAGTTATGTAACCATCCCTGCCCCATTTGTAAGAATGCATGAGCTTTGGCAATACTCATCATGTGTTCTTGAGATGCATGATGATCGAGATAGGTTCACCTTGATACAACATCCAGATCCACGTAGGCCAAATAAACCAATTGATCATATTCGTATAAGAGGTGATTTTGAAAATTTCACTCTCTTCCATGAATTGCCTACACCATGTTGTCTAAGATTCATCTTGAACCTGGCAGGCACTACAAACTCCGTAGTGTGGTTCAATGTTCGAAGATATAATACTCATAACCACCAGAGGGCCTCAGATGATGAGGCAGTGGAAGTCATTGTAATAGATGACTAGTTCCACTGCACACCCACGAGGAAAATTATGACAATCGTCTCTGGTGATGCATATGATGAGAAGGTCTACTGCACACCCATTGGTAGGTAGTATGTTTTGACAATTGTCTAAGGCTTGTCAACAGTTAACGGAGAAAGTTGTCTACACTTACGGTGTAGATCATTGTTCTCCCACACCTACGAGACGGCCTTGCACAATTAGATAAGCAGTATCAAAAATGGCTTGTGCATTACATGACCATTCTTTGAAGACAGGCTTCTCAGTAAGGCGATGGCGGCACTGTAGAGGCTATTCTGAACTCGATTCTTAAATAACGAAGACATTCTTGAGCAAGAATGTGATGATGATTGTCTTCCCTTAAAGTTCAGATTTGATGATACAAACTGTTAACGATAATTTGTCATATGTAGATCTCGGAGTTAAGACAGTTCCTATAAGCTGTGTTTAGATCTATAGCACAAGACAGTGTTGTTTACTCAAAATTATTGTAGCTCAATTGTGATTATCTTGAATAAAATATATCTTATGTTGATGACTGTGTTCTCTAATGATTTATTATTATTGCTTCAGCATTTGACATATGTGAGCTGAAAGTTTGTTTGACAGTTGCACATTTCTGTTTCAATCAATACTAACAGTTTTCAACTGTTAGCATATGGCTTCGGCAACTGTTAGACAAAGTCCATGTGCAACTGAGGGGGAGAAATTTGTCAACTAAGGGCGAGAAATGAAGAACAGTTGTAAACTCTAAACAACTGTCAATTCATATAAATGATCAAACAAAAGGGAGTTAACTTTTGAATAACAGTTGTTACATCTTATGAAAACAGTTTCTCAACTGTTAGTTCATTTTTGTCCGTCAACTGTTAAGCTATTAAAGGGTGCTTTGGTCTTTGCAGAATTTTGGAAGCCTTTGGATTGCGTTCAACAATCGAAACATATATAAACCATTCCCTCCTCAGAGGTTTCTTTACGCATACTGAACTTCGTTTGAACGCTAAAACCCTAGAATTCTGCTATCAAATCGCCATGGCTCCCCTTCCATTCGTCAAGGAACATAACATGCTTGCTTTTCTTTCAAAACCCGATGATCTTCACATGTTTCACGATATGATTGATTATCTCTCATTGTCCGATCTCAACACTGCTCTCACCATCAATCCTACCATATACACTTCTTACATTGATCAGTTTTGGAAACATGCTCAACTTCGAACAACTGATGACGTGCAATGGATTGATTCTACCATTGATGAGTTGACCGTCTCAATCTATGAGGACACCATTCGCCACCTTCTACAACTCAATGATAGTGAGGGTGAGTATTCTGATTCAGTTTCACTAGATTTTTTGCATGCCGAGCTTGTTAAGCTTGGGTATGAGGGTCCTTCAGGGAAGGGTACATTCTATAAGGGACAATTTTGTGCTCACTGGAAGTATTTGATCCATACTCTCCAGCAGTGCATTAGTCCTAAAAGAACAGGATGGAACGAGTTTGGAAGCAACATTGCTTTGGCCTTAATCTGTTTGGCCAACAATCGTTGCTTCAATTTTTCAAAATTAATTTTCAATGGCATGGTAAAACATCTATGGACCAAGTATGGTCTCTTTTTGATGTATCCTCGATTTGTGCAAGTATTGTTAAACTTTTTGATGCCAAATCTAAAAACACACAAGAGGGTCATTATTCCCTCTGCTCATGTGGCTTCCACTTTGAGCAAACTGCTGATTAATGGCAAGTGTTTCTCTGGTGCCATAACTCCTCCACTCTCTGAAATGGAGGAGTTTCTATCAAGAAACAGGACTGCCAGTGTTGAGCATGAAACCCATCGTATTGCTACACCACCAACACTGGAACCCACAGTCCAAGATACTCAAAATTCCCAACCTGCTTCCTTTGAAAAAGCTACAACACAAGCCCCTGCACTAAAAATATTTAGAAAGAAGAGGAAAACTGTTGGTGCTCCTTCCACCACAGTTAGAGAACCCCAAACTGTTAGCCCTGCACAGGTGCATTCACCTGTGCAGAATATTGAAAGGGAACCTTTGGTGCTGTCTCCCAGGCACACTGAGGAGGTGATCATTCCTCAAGAGGGTGATCATATGGTCTTTGAGGCTGACACTACTGTTTTATTCGCAAGGGATAAACAGGACAGTGTCAACATAGCTAAGACCTCAACCATGGCAACAGAGACTAGTAAAACAGTTTCTGGTAATCCCCAGAACCAAGAAAAGAGGGGTACTGATGGTGATACTCAGGGGAGTCAACCACCAGTGAAAAATGTCAATGATATGGTCACTGTGGAAACACTAACTGACATTGAGACTAGACTGAAACAACATGCATTGACGGATCCTAACTTTGCACCTTACCTTGCTGCTCATTTACACCTAAAGAAAAGGATTGCTCTTCAAAACAAAAGGATAGTTTCTCAAGATGAGAAGATAAAAGAACTGACTGAACAGTTGGAGAAGGCAACTGAAGTACTCAAGGTAGTAGCAATTCACAATGAGGTGCTAATAAGGCAAGATAAGCAGCTGAACTTTCTTGATGAGAATCTGAAGAAGGCAACTAATGTTCTTCATACTCATGAGATGCTGCTTAAACCCAAATCCTTGGTGAAAATCTCTTCAACTGCTCAAGCTAAAGGAAGAAGAAAATCCAAGCAGGAAGAAGTTAAACAGACAGTTCCACAGGATAAACAAACAGTTGTTGCTCCAAATGAGCAAACAGTTGCAACACAACAACCAACAGTTGTAACTTCAAATCAACTGTAGGACCGGCTGGGGGACGGGGTTCTAAACTAAACTAAAACACCCTAATGCTAGGACTGATCTAGGATGAGAAATAGCGCGGAATTCTATTTCCCAAACCTCCTAAGGATTCTAAGATCTGCTTAGGTGTCCGGCACACAGACAACAATCGAAGGATCTAGAACACACAGACAGTTCATGCGAACTGGTCCCACTACGCACGGAGTGGAAGTCCACTTCGCACGGACGGAATTCAAGAAACTAATCGCTAAAATTTTGACCTTTTAAACGCAAAAGAGGCCTATTTCCGACCTATTTTCGGTTAAAATTGACGCAAGAGGGCACACACAGGCCTAAAGGAACACCTAGATCGACAAATCCTAAGGAAAAGTGATCAATCAAAGCACAAGGCTCTGATACCACTTTGTAGGACCGGCTGGGGGACGGGGTTCTAAACTAAACTAAAACACCCTAATGCTAGGACTGATCTAGCATGAGAAATAGCGCGGAATTCTATTTCCCAAACCTCCTAAGGATTCTAAGATCTGCTTAGGTGTCCGGCACACAGAAACACACACAGAAAGAGTAGAAGAACAAACACACAGTACTCACACAGAGATGCCTAGGCTGCCCTTGGTTTTCGTATTTATCACTTAGATTTCGGTTTTCGAGGTCTAGTTTGCGTTAATCGAGGCTTAAGGTCGTAAAGGTCGAGTTTCGTGGCTCACACTTTTTGAATATGCGAATTAAGCACTATTTATAGGCCCAGACTAATCACTACGTGCGAAGTGCCAGTCACTACGCACGTAGTGACCTCAATTCGCACGAAATGGTTGTGTTATTTAATCCATGTTGATCAACATCCTCACCACGTGCGAAGTGGTACTCACTACGCACGTAGTGAGGTCATTTCGTGCGTGGTGAACCTGATCACCAAAGTGGTGATTTTTCCACGCAGACTTAAACTTCCAAACTCACACCAACACATGGTTAAGTACTTGTAAGCTTAAGGTAACCACATAGACACACTAAGAATGTATAAACATGCAAACCATTAATCAAATCACATTTAATTAACACCACATGAATATACTTTATTGATACGAACTAGGGATTCATAAAATATGCACCAACATCAACTAACAGTTGCAAGTGTCCAAGCGGTTAATGAAGAAGAAGAAGAACAACTTTCAAGTGTTGATAGGGTGCTAATCAACAGGATGGTATCAACTGCAGATGTTCCAAGCACTGAGATTTTCAAATATTGGTCAACAGTTAAGCAGAACTACTTGGTTGATATTAGTGCTCAATATCTGGGAATAAGTTCTTCTAGAATGGCACTATTAATCGATGATGGATGGCTTGATGGAAAGGTTGCTACGTTAGAATCTTTACCACCAAAGAAAGGGTATAAAGGGATAGTCATCCAGGAAGGAAAGAAAGAATCAAAGTTGCCTCCTGTTTCAGGCAAAGATAAAGAAATTGTTGTTGCTTGTCCTAAGCTCAAGCTTTCAAGACAGCAACAAGAAGAGCGTGATCATGAATTTGCATTAAGGCTAGCAGCTGAGCTAAGAGAACAAGAACAGTCTGATTTTGAGATAGCAAAGAAGCTGGCTGATGAGATTACTACTCAGATTGATGAGGAAGAGAAAGTAAAGGAAGCTGCTGGTAAGGGAGTAAAAAGAAAAAGAGTTGTAAAGAAGAAAACAGTTCCACCTCCCAAGCCAGTAGTGGAAAAGAAGAAACCCCAATCAGTCCAAAAACCCCAACAGTCTGAAGAAAAAGCCAAAACAGGCTTGGTCAAAACTATTTTGCAAGATAGACTCTCAATAGAGATAAAAGAAAGAATTGACAAATTCGAAGCTCAAAAGTCACATATCAAAGAATGGAGGTTTGAAATGCTGAGAGTGGAAACTGGAAAGCAGGGAGTCACCATTGTTAGAGAGGTGGAACCAATTGAAAGCTATGTCAGTTTCACTGCACTGATGGATAGTGTGACCAGGAGAGATGTACAAGAAATGTATGAATCTGGGGTAAGTCATTTTGGAAAGGATGCTGAAATTGAGATAAAAGTATTTTTGGTGCATTTATCGAGTATATGCAATCCACAGAGAGTGATGTCAATACTGACAAATGATGAAAGATTTCCAATATTGACTGTGAAAGTTTTTGAAAGATCAAGGGTGTATAATCTTGTGACAAACAATGCTAAAACCCAATGGTTTGATCTTAATTTTGTTGATCATAGTAGGACCAAGTTGATGTACATGGTGAAGGCAAAGTTTCATGGTCCTGTAAGGTTAAGGGACGATCTGGGAAGAAGACTGAAAGAAAGGTTGGAGCTGATAGAGAAAAAGAAAATGTAATTTTTCCTTCATAATTTGATTATAACAATTTTACTTTGCATAATTAATGTTAATATGTTCTTTGCTTATGTGAATGTTTCTATGGTTGAACCCTATAAAACAACTTAAGTGTATTGTTCAATACTTTAAGTTAGGGGGAGATTGTTGGGAAATTTGCTAAGTCATTGAAACCATTGAACATGCAAAGGTAAAACTGTTAAGAGTATTTTGGGGATAACAGTTGAAAACTGTTAGATGGATACGAAAACAGTTGTAACTAACAGTTGCTGCAAGGTTTACAACTGTTGGTACAAAAGTTCAGAACTGTTAGTTGGCAAAGTCAAAACTGTTAGAAGGCCTTGAAGTGAAGACTATTAGAAGACATGCAGAACTGTTGTGTTCATTAAACAGTTTCTGTTGAGCTATATTTGGAAAATCCTATCTTTGAAGATATCTCGAAATACTTTGAAGATTATCAAGATTATCTCAGAAGATAGAAGATTACCTAACTGTCAACAATTCAAGGAGGATCAAGAGTTTATATATACTTCATTAGATGATCAATTTAGAACGATGACTTGATCTCATTATTAAAAAGCATTTGTTCTTATTGTTATTAAAATTTCAGAAAGTGTTTAGCCTCTAAGTTTCTTGTTGAAACCTAAGAACAGTCTGTGTTCTTCGTCTAACAGAATAAGTTAGATTGGGGGTGAAGTTTGTTTTTGTAATCATTCTGGTTGGTTAATAAAACTACTGTTTGATTGAATTAATCTTTGTTTAAAACCTTCTTTAATCAATTAAGTGTGATTCCGCAACTTCTTAATTGATTGTGATCATAGTTAAAGATTAACTTTTATTTTACTCTGATTGATTATTTAAAGTTAGTTCTTGTTATTTGATATAATCTATATCCGATCCTGACACTTGACCTCTCTGATCGATTATGTACTCAAATAAGTAAGAAGACGTGGAATAACTTTTGAGTTTTTGACTCAGAGTCTCATAATCGACCTTTGAAGTAGCAAGGTCTCGTTTCCGCTTATCAATCTCATTTATGTAAAACACTATAGCATCCTGTTTATTTAACAGAGCCACACCTAGTTCATGCACCTGTTTGCCTAAACTTTCATTCTTTTCTTTCAACTGTTTTTCTCTTTCTTTTATCAACAGGTTTTTATCTAACTTAGATGTGAGCTCTGAAATTGTAGACTTTAGGAACACTATATGTTTTACATAATCATTACAAGAACCACAAGGTAAGCCAAAAGTACATACCTTTTCCTCGGATGATTGACCACAACTGCACACCTTTTGGTTTGACTCATTGGCACGAACTTTCACTGGTGTCTTTTCTGCAGCTGGAACCGAGGCTGGTTCATCATCAATGCTGGCAATTGATTCTTCCTCACTTGAGTAACTTTCTGTCTCGGATTGAGAATCTTCGTTCAACACATGAACATTTGCCACATTAATATCAGCACCATCATTCCCAAATTGTACTGACCAGTCAATTCCCTCGTCCTTTTGAACAACTGCCATTGCCTTAGCCGGTTTTGGAGTTGATTCAGACTTTGTAGGACCGACTTAGTGAACTGGACAGTCTGGGTGTTACTGTTCCAGAGAAGCAGCAGGTGGAAATTTTGGCAAAAGCTTTGCCCAAGAGCTGGCTGCCATATTCTTTGTAGGACCGACTGGGGGGACGGGGTTCTAAACTAAACTAAAACACCCTTACGCTAGGACTGATCTAGGATGAGAAATAGTGCGGAATTTCTATTTCCCAAACCTCCTAAGGATTCTAAGATCTGCTTAGCTGTCTGGCACACAGTATCACACAGAAACACACCGAGTAGAAACAAGAACAAACTCTAAGAACTCACACAGAGATGCTTAAGGGTGCCCTTGGATTCGGATTAAACACACAGTATTCGTTTACGAGGTTTAAAGTCGCGATTTAGTAGGCTTAAAGTCGTATAAGGTCAATTACGAAGGCTCCCGGTTGATTACTCGATTGATTCGTAGGTTACCCGCTTGATTCGTCGATTCCCCACGCTAATGCGGGGTTAAGCTCTATTTATAGAGTAATTAATTCACTACGCACGTAATGTATCACACTTCGTACGAAGTGTGTCCAGTACGCACGTACTGGTTAGTTTAATAATAATTAATTTCATTTTAACCGACCTAATCACTTCGTGCGTAGTGAGCTCACTACGCACGTAGTGAGACTGACTTCGCACGTGGTGATCTTTCACCTAAACTTAAACTTCCAAACACACATCAACACATGATTAAGTACTTGTAAGCTTAAGATAATCACAGAGAATCACTAAGAATGTATACACATGCAAACAATTAACCAAAACACATTTGAATTAACATTTCATGTATGTATTTGATTGATAAGAACTAGGGATTCACAATTATGCACCAACAAACTCCCCCTAAGACCTAGTTCTATCAATAAAAATTGCACTAAGCAAAAATTCCACAAAGTAAAATGCACAAAGCAAAATGCACACAGCAGAATGTACTAAGCAAAAATTTGCACAAAGCAAAATGCACAAAGCAAAATGCACACAACAAAATGCTAAACGAATACCTTTCGTCATGCCCTTACCTGCACTACGCACGATGTGAGCTGTAACTCGTGCTTAGTGGGGTTCCATCTCGCATGTAATGAGTTTCTCATCTGTGAACCTTAATTACTGTTAGTACAGCACTCAGCAATAAACGGTCAGTAACTTCAAGATCACTTATAAACATTTAAGCAAAACACATCAGAGTGAGATGAAGGAAATGTAAACAGAACAAATCACACTAAGAGAAAATAGAACATACTAGAACTCTTTTTGTATTTTTCTGAAAAAAAAAAACAAGATAAAAATGCAAACTATTAACACCTTATTTTTGGGAATCTAAATTCAACTAATTAAAAACTTAAAAATAAAAGACAGAAATGAAAATAACTGAAATGAAATTATCTCAGAATAAATTTGCAAAAGATGTAAATTCCTGAAAATTAAATCTTTTTGTGAGAAGGTTCCAGTATGGAGTCAGTACTAGCTCGTCTATACTCAGTAATCATTCATTTCAGAACCTTGGGCATAAACATATTCTCTTAAACTCTGTCTGTCAACCTATCTTTCTTCAGATAATAACAGATTTTGTTTCAACATTTTCAAATTGTCTAGACTGGATACATGATTAAGACTATCTCTTTCAAAGTCTCACAGTATTTTGATTCACTCAGTAGGTTGCACAACTTAATTACCAAAACCACCATGCTTATGTGATATGTTAATTTGTCAACGCATTTTATGCTCTTTGACATGGAGGTCGATTTTTCACCTCTCTAGACATTTTTCTTGCTGAGCTTTTGTCAATGCATTTTATGCTCTTTGACAATTCAACACTAATAGATCAATGTAGCTTTTGTCACTGCATTTTATGCTCTTTGACAATTCAACATTGATAGATCAATGTATCTATTTCTTTTGACATTCTCAAAATTGGGGTCAATTTTTCACCCTCTTTTACATATAGCTCAATGTCATTTAACACATTAGGCATGGTAACAGGTGTGTGCATCAAGCTAAGTCATTCTCAACTGTTATTGACTTATAGACTTGGAATGTCTCGATAGCTTAAATCTATGATTGATTTTCACATGCATAACCATTTATCAGTCTAGACTTTCCTTATATGTCTTACACACTATCTGTTTCTTATCTGATTCAGCTAGATTTTCAGACAGTTTTCTCAAAAGTATGTATGTGCCTTTAGTTCTAATTTTACTAGACGACTTTGTATTGAGAACCAGTGTGCCATCACTCTCCATCTAGGTTGGATCAACTTCTCCCTGTTTTTTTTTTTTTTTTTTTTTTGAGTTTTCTGATTTTTTTTGTATTATCTATGTTTTCTGATTTTTTTGTATTTTCTAAGTTTTCTGATTTTTTTGTATTTTCTAAGTTTTCTGAACTATCTCCCCCTAAAATACTAAACAATCTAAAAACTAAGAAAATAGAAACGCAGAAGCACACTGGAAATAAACACAAAGACAAAAGAACAATTTAGTCACACAGAAAATAGACACACAGTCACAAATACCTCACACTTGATTATAGCGGTTGACACCCTTCACATAGAAGAAAGAACTAGAAAGCATTAGGAACCCAAGCCCGAATAGTCATGGGCTTCCCGTCTTCTCCAATCACTGGAAGTTTCATCCAAGTTCCAGTCTTCTCAGCAGCATTGCTGAACCTGTCACTCGAATCCTTAGGCATTTGAACACACAGTTTGTTAGTCCACTTAGAAATCCGATTGAGCGAAGATTTTCTTTTGCTAACAACTTCGGGATTTTTAGATTTTCTTATGGTATCCCCGTTTGTCCTTTGATGCTGAACTGGAAAAGTTGAGTTTTGATTGTTTTTAGTAAACGTTTTATTCTTTTGAAAAGTCTCAACTTTCCTGTTACATCGCTAATGTGGCTGCTGATCACACTCGTAACTGAGGTGACCAGGTCTCCTGCACACATAGCAAATCCTGTCTGGATTTTGCTTTATAGGACCTTTCGACATCCTTTGAGATCGATAACCTAACCCTTGATGTTTGGGTAATAGTTTGACCTCTTGGTACGGACGGGTATCAGGAGACTTTACACCCTCCTTTTCAAATTTCCGAAGGGCATCGCGGATACGATGCATCAACGGATCTTTCACATTAGAACTTGCCAACAGTTCTCTTATGCCTGGTTCAGCCTTTTTAATTTCTTCTTGCTGAACCTCATTCTTCTGAGGCTCACCCACATTCTCGTGTAACTTTAAATCCTCTTTTGGGGTTGATGCAGAAGATTCATCAACCTTTGAGAGTAGTGGGTCAGACTCAGAGTGAACATCATCATTCACCAGTTGATTTAACACTGGTGGTGGACATTTAGAGTATAACTTCTTGTTCTTTTCTGAATCAGTACCTTGACCTCTCTGATCGATTATGTACTCAAATAAGTAAGAAGACGTGGAATAACTTTTGAGTTTTTGACTCAGAGTCTCATAATCGACCTTTGAAGTAGCAAGGTCTCGTTTCAGCTTATCAATCTCATTTATGTAAAACACTATAGCATCATGTTTATTTAACAGAGCCACACCTAGTTCATGCACCTGTTTGCCTAAACTTTCATTCTTTTCTTTCAACTGTTTTTCTCTTTCTTTTATCAACAGGTTTTTATCTAACTTAGATGTGAGATCTGAAATTGTAGACTTTAGGAACACTATCTGTTTTACATAATCATTACAAGAACCACAATGTAAGCCAAAAGTACATACCTTTTCCTCGGATGATTGACCACAACTGCACACCTTTTGGTTTGACTCATTGGCACAAACTTTCACTGGTGTCTTTTCTGCAGCTGGAACCGAGGCTGGTTCATCATCAATGCTGGCAATTGATTCGTCCTCACTTGAGTAACTTTCTGTCTCGGATTGTGAATCTTCCTTCAACACATGAACATTTGCCACATTAATATCAGCACCATCATTCCCAAATTGTACTAACCAGTCAATTCCCTCGTCCTTTTGAACAACTGTCATTGCCTTAGCCAGTTTTGGAGTTGATTCAGACTTTATGGTTGAAGAGGAAGATGATCTACTGCCAGGACTGGTTTTGAAAGGATACTTCGGTCCCACACTCTTCGGCTTATCACATTCTCGCGCGAAATGACCTTTTTCACCGCAGTTATAGCATGTTACCGCAGACTTATCAAAACCGAGTGTGGTATCCTTTGTAGCTGATATTTGCTTCCCTGTTCTTTTCTCATATGCTCTTGCCCTCCTGACTAAGTTAGCATATGACCAGAGGATATGTTGTCTCTCCATCTCATCGTCATCAATCTGCTCATAATCCTCTTTAGTAAGATGAGCATTACCAATCTTCCCCTTCAGTAGATCATCATAAGAGGAGACTAGCGCACTTAGCATGCTCATATGTGCTTTTACTTCATCTGCGCTCCCATACTTGAAATGCTCGACATTGAATCCAGAAGTAGACACAGTATAGGATGGCCCAGAAGATGAGGCTTCAGGTGTAGATCTGCCAGAATCATTTACATTACTCACATAGGTAGATTGTAAGGGGGCATTTGAAGAAGTGGATGACGATACAGGTGTTCCAGAGTAGTAGAGAGAAGGATTTTGTTGATAACTGGACATGGAATCCAAATTTTGTTCCTCCTGCTCTTGCTCTTTCAACTTTGTGATGAAATCATTTAGATCCATCCCGTCAAAACCACCACTGTTCTTCAGTATCATAATATATGGCCGCCAGCTCTTGGGCAAGGCTTTTGCCAAAATTTCCACCTGCTGCTTCTCTGAAACCGTAACACCCAGACTGTCCAGTTCACTAAGAAGATGATTATATCTTGTAATGAGAGAAGGAATTTTTTCATCTCTAGTAGCCATGAAATGATCTAATTCCTTTCTCAATTGACTTGCTTTCAATTCCTTGAGGGCGGCATTTCCCTCATTTCTCTTCTCTAGTGCTCTCCACAGGCTGTGGGAAGTTTTATATCTTCTGAACTGATGGAAGATCTCATTTGGAATGGCCTGGATTAGTTGAGCATAGGCCTTCTTCTCTGCATCATGACTGCTCTTCTGTTCATCAGTCATTCCATCATAGGGAGTTTCAATATTTCCCTCCCCCTTAGGAACCATATAATCGGTGTTTATTGCCCTCCGAAGTCTACAGTCAAGGCCATCGAGGAATATTTCGAACCTGGGCTTCCACATAGGATAGTCTTCCATGGTTAACAGTTTAGGTACTTTATTGGCACTCCCCATTTCACTGTCTAATAATAAGTTGTTTAAAACTGTTATCTGTTTTGATGCCATTTCAGTAATCAAGAGCTGAGAACACACAGACTGAAATTAGGATTTGATAGACCACACAGATTCAATACGCACGGAGTGGGAAGTCACTTCGCACGAACACACAGCACAACGCACGAAGCACACAGTACTACGCACGAAGTAGAAGACCTACTTACGGACTGGCACGAAAACACACAGACTTTACTACGCACGAACTGATGACCGAGTACGCACGGATTGAATTGACTACGCACGGAGTACTTAAAATAGTTTTTAAGAAAATGTTTAACACACAGACTCAAGTACGTGCGAAGTGAGTATCACTACGCACGTGTTGAGAATCTACTACGCACGAACAAAGCACACAACCTATCGAAGATTCTAGAGGATTAACGACACACTACGCACGCACAAAGGATCACTACGCACGCACAGGGAATCACTACGCACGCACAGGGAATCACTACGCACGAGTAAAATGCAAACAGATTAACGTAAAAAACCGTCCTATTTAACGCAAAACGACCTATTTTCGACCTAACAACCGATTAAAAACGACGAAAAGGACAAACACACAGGCCTAATCGACACCTAGATTACGAAATCCTAAAGGAAAAGTGATCAATCAAAGCACAAGGCTCTGATACCACTTTGTAGGACCGACTGGGGGGACGTGGTTCTAAACTAAACTAAAACACCCTTACGCTAGGACTGATCTAGGATGAGAAATAGTGCGGAATTTCTATTTCCCAAACCTCCTAAGGATTCTAAGATCTGCTTAGGTGTCCGGCACACAGTATCACACAGAAACACACAGAGTAGAAACAAGAACAAACTCTAAGAACTCACACAGAGATGCTTAAGGCTGCCCTTGGATTCGGATTAAACACAAAGTATTCGTTTACGAGGTTTAAAGTCGCGATTTAGTAGGCTTAAAGTCGTATAAGGTCAATTACGAAGGCTCCCGGTTGATTACTCGATTGATTCGTAGGTTACCCGCTTGATTCGTCAATTCCCTACGCTAATGCGGGGTTAAGCTCTATTTATAGAGTAATTAATTCACTACGCACGTAATGTATCACACTTCGTACGAAGTGTGTCCAGTACGCACGTACTGGTTAGTTTAATAATAATTAATTTCATTTTAACCGACCTAATCACTTCGTGCGTAGTGAGCTCCACTACGCACGTAGTGAGACTGACTTCGCACGTGGTGATCTTTCACCTAAACTTAAACTTCCAAACACACATCAACACATGATTAAGTACTTGTAAGCTTAAGATAATCACAGAGAATCACTAAGAATGTATACACATGCAAACAATTAACCAAAACATATTTGAATTAACATTTCATGTATGTATTTGATTGATAAGAACTAGGGATTCACAATTATGCACCAACAGTTCCATCCATCGTTGATTTCGTTAATTCACACTGAGTAAATTTTGAATTCGCACTGAGCGATTTAGGGTTTCGTGATCTATGAGACGAAGAATTGCACTTAGAAACTAGTGGTTGTAGAAGGTATAGAGAGAATTTCAGAAGTTTAGTAAGCGTAAATGTCTGAATTTCGGTTACAACCGATATATATACCATTTTTAGGAGAGAGAAAAGTTACCGTTGTGAATCACTATTTATCCGTTACGCCAACGAAATTATGGCTTGATGTTGTTAGTCCCATATTACAAGTGATTCAAGTATAATGTAGGATATATGAAGGTTTGCATATGTAAACTAGAGAGAATATGGTTTACACCTTGGAAAACACCTAGTTTATTATTGCATTATGAGCAAAACCTTACTAATTACATATGTCATATCCCTATTTATACCTCATAGGTATATAACGTAGAAACTCCTATTTCTATACAATATATGAATTTACATTCTCCCCCTTTGTATTGAAATTGGAGTGTACACGCCAGTAACCTAAGTTTTCCTTAGATTATATAAGCAGTTTTGGATGTAGCGTTCCACCATATACATTAGTCTGAAACATTGTTTTATCTTGAGCCTTTGACAGCGGAAGCATAAACACTTTTGATGTGTTGGGTAGAATCTTCTTTTTGTCTCCCCCTACAATGTAGCTCAGATTGTTTCCATGTCTTCATAAGTCTGATAATCTTGACTCCCCTTAGACATGATATAGACTGATGATCTCTTCCCCATGAGTAAACACTATGATTTTATCAATAAGCTTCAAACTCCCCCTCAACAACTGAATCAACAATGTAAAACTTCTTGACTTTTTATCTCCCCCTCATGATGATTATAATACCTTATGAGCATCATGCATAAAAGACATCACCATGAGATTCAGTTGTAACAAACATGGACAAGGGGTGGGGAAAATCCTACACTTCAAGTCAAAATAATCATAAGAAATTCCGTGACTTGAATAGATACTTGAACCACTCTTGATCATTGAGGAGTGGTAATGATTTGATCTGAACTCTTGAAGATTTATAGCTCTGTTGGATGTAGTATGATATTGGAGAATAATGTTGTCAAGGAAGTCTCCCAACACCGTGTAATCAACCTTGACCAAATCACCGCAAGAAACAAAGATTTTGAAATACATACCGGTGGAAATGAACTTGGGAACACATAAGAGGGTAGGTGACTTTGATATAATAATCAATGAGTCGGATTCATCCTTATTCAAGAGCACCAAACGATTGTCTTTGATATAATAATCAGTGAGTCGGATTGATATGCACGTGAGCTAGCGCACATGTAATTCAAAATCCTCTCAAAAACCTGAAGTAATTTGATGTCGGTCAATTCTTCAAATAATTTCACCAACACTGTGATTTGGGACTTTGGAAATGACTGATAAAAGATAACCAAGATCCAAAGAAACAAGGGATGGATGGCCAAAATCTGGTTTCGAGACCAAAAATTGGTGACACTAAGAAAGAAGACCCAAAAATCAGTTAAGAAAGCGCCGGATGACTAGACATAAGGGACTAGACATTCCAATACATGGTAACAATGACCCAAAGCAAACCCGAATCTAGAAACATCAGAATGATAACTGAAACTTTGAGAACATTTGACTTAGCCAAAAAATCCAAACACTTGACTTGGGAATCAAGGTGACATGATAATTCAATCACAACAACGATGACCGGGGTTAGGGGGCAGCGCCCCTGATAGCGGGGTCCAAGGGGCAGAGCCCCTGGCTGGGGTCGAGCTGCCAGGTCAGCTTGAAATTTTTTGAAAATGAAGAATAATGTTGTGGCAAAAATGATCAGAAACCTTAAAAATTTGAAAAATGAGTGTAAATCCGGGTGATCTTGAATTCCGATAAAATTGAAAATTCCGAGCACTGAGAGAATTCCGATGAAATAGAGAATTCCGAGAAAATCGAGAATACCGAGAAAATCGAAAATACCGAGAAAATATAGCAATACCGAGAAAGTTGAAATCCGATAAAATTTTCTCGGATTCGGAAATTCCGACATATTTCTTCTCGGAATTCGACAATTCCGTTACAATTTTCTCGGATTATAGCAATACCGACATATTTCTTCTCGGAATTTGACAATTCCGATACAATTTTCTCGGTATTCAGCAATTCCGGCACATTTCTTTTCGGTATTTGACAATTCCGACCAAAATATTCTCGGTATTCAGCAATTCCGGCACATTTCTTCTCGGTATTTGACTATTCCGACCAAAATATTCTCGGAATTCATCAATTCTGACAGATTCAAAGGGCAAATCTGACATCTTCAAACCTGAAATTCCGACAGCTTCAAGATCAACCCGCTCAGATTCAAAAATTTCGAAATTTTGCCCGAATCTGTGTATTTCTTGCCCAGATCACTTCGTATACCCCCGATTTACACTTCTTAAACAATAATTATCATAAACAACGATCAAATGAGCAGATTCGATTGATTTTCTTCAAGAACTTTACAAACCCGAAAATACAAAAATCTTCAAATTTGGCCACTGATTTGTGAATGAATTGACTCCTTTTTGATCAACAAGTATTTCTTTGATCCATGCGACCCTAATTCAGTCAATTAACACTCAAAAACATCATTTAATCTTGAATTTGATCTCAAACCCGAAAATACCCCTTTTTCTTCAAAAATCTTCTAAAATTCGACTTTTGTTGTTGAATTCAGATCTAATCTTCACTCCTTTGGCTCTGATACCACTTGTTAGTCCCATATTGTTAGTCCCATATAACAAGTGGTTTAAGTAATATGTAGGATAGATTGAAGGTTTGTATGTAGAACTAGAGAGAATATGGTTTACACCTTAGAAACACATAGTTCTTTATTTCATTTATGAGCAAAACCTTACTAATTACATATGTCATATCCCTATTTATACCTCATAGGTATATAACATAGAAACTCCTATTTCTATATAATATATGAATTTACATTCTCCCCCTTTGTATTGAAATAGAAGTGTACACGCCAGTAACCTAAGTCTTCCTTAGATTATATAAGCAGTTTTGGATGTAGCGTCCCACCATATACATCAGTCTGAAACATTGTTTTATCTTGAGCCTTTGACAGCGGAAGCATAAACACTTTTGATGTGTTGGGAAGAATCTTCTTTTTGTCTCCCCCTACAATGTAGCTCAGATTGTTTCCATGTCTTCATAAGTCTGATAATCTTGACTCCCCCTAGACATGATATAGACTGATGTTTCTTTTTCTCTCTCCCCCTTGAATAGACACCCTCAACAACTGAATCAACAATGTAAAATTTCTTCACTTTTTATTCTCCCCCTCAACAACTGAATCAACAATGTAAATACAAAGGGGGAGAATGTAAATTCATATATTGTATAGAAATAGGAGTTTCTATGTTATATACCTGTGAGGTATAAATAGGGATATGACATATGTAATTAGTAAGGTTTTGAGCATAATGGAATAAAGAACTATGTGTTTTCATGGTGTTTTTACACATTCTCTCTAGTTCTTATTATAAAACCTTCATCTATCCTACATATTACTTGAATCACTTGTTATATGGGGCTAACACATATAACAAGTGATTCAAGTATAATGTAGGATATATGAAGGTTTGCATATGTAAACTAGAAAGAATATGGTTTACACCTTGGAAAACACCTAGTTTATTATTGCATTATGAGCAAAACCTTACTAATTACATATGTCATATCCCTATTTATACCTCATAGGTATATAACATAGAAACTCCTATTTCTATACAATATATGAATTTACAGATGTAACAGTAATAGAGTAGAAACACATCAACTCCCAACGGATAAGTATGTAAAATAACATTCTTGACTTATAACAATATTATTTACACTGTTATATTACACCAATACATAATCAGTATAAAACGTAATTTGAGACCGACTCAAATACACAATGATTCATGAATTAATAACACATAGTAATTAAAACATGATTTGGACACACCAAGCTGAGTAAAATTATCACTCAGCGTAGGTCAAGCACTCAGCTTGATATGAGCACTCAGCTTGAGATTGATACTCAGCTTGAGTAGAGCACACAGCTTAGGCTCAATGACACTTAGTCATTTTTATTCGAGACTTACTCAAATTTATATTTTAACCACACTTAGTAGTTAAAACATGTTTGGGACGCACCAAACTTGTGAACTCATCATTCAGCTTGACAAGATATTCAGTTTATGGAAACTTATTTATAACCTGTGCATTCAGCTTAAGACACTTAGTCTCTATCAAACTAAAACTCAAATTCTAGACACTTGGCTAGGGGTTTAGCATACACAATTCACTTAGCAGATACATAAACCTCTTTTCATCAAGTGGTTTTGTAAAGATGTCTGCTAATCAGTGAAGATAAATTTGATTTCAACTTTACCTTTTTCCACTATGTCCCTGATGAAGTGATGTCTAATTTCAATATGCTTGGTTCTTGAGTGGAAGACTGGATTGTAAGTGATGGCTATAGCACTTTGGTTATCATAGAAAATAGGAGTTTTCCTAAAATTCATACCAAAGTCTTGAAGCTGATGTTGCATCCACAGAATTTGAGCATAACAGCTTCCTGCTGCAACATATTCAGCTTCAGTAGTTGAAGTAGCCACTGAGTTCTATTTCTTAATAGTCCAGCTTACTAACTTCCCTCCAAGCATTTGACATCCTCCTGTTGTAAATTTTCTATCTAGCTTGCACCCAGCATAGTCAGCATCTGAAAAACAAACTAACTCAAATCCAGAGTCCTTTGGATACCAAAGACCTATATTTGGTGTACCTTTAAGGTACCTAAAGATCCTTTTCACAACTTGAAGATGTGATTTCTTAGGATCTTCTTGATATCTTGCACAAACACATGTAGCAAACATGATATCAGGTCTACTAGCTATCAAATAGAGTAATGAACCTATCATTCCTCTATAGGTAGACTGACATACAGACTTACCATCTGAGTCTTTACTTAGCTTGAAAGCTGGTGACATGGGTGTTTTCATGGTTGAACTAGAATCAAAACCATATTTCTTTATCAAATCAAGAACATACCTGCTTTGATTAATGAATATTCCATCAGGCTTTTATTGAATTGTAAGCCTAGGAAATAAGTCATTTCACCCGTCATACTCATCTTGTACCTTTTTGACATAATTTTGGAGAACCATTCACACAGAGATTCATTTGTAGAACCAAAAATAATGTCATCCACATAGATTTGTACAAGAATCACCTGTCCTTTACTCTTTTTAATAAAGAGTGTCTTATCTATACTACCTCTGGTGAAGTCCATTGATAGTAGATAGTTGGACATGGTATCATACCAAGCTCTTGGAGCTTGTTTAAGACCATACAAAGGATTGTCTAACTTATAGACATGATGTGTATACTTTGAACTGACAAAGCCAGGAGGTTGTTTCACATAGACTTCCTCCTAAAGTTATCCATTTAGGAAAGCACTCTTCACATCCATTTGATAGACTTTGAAGTCTTTATATGCTGCATAAGCTAAGAACAACCTTATGGCTTCAATTCTAGCAACAGGGGCAAAGGTCTCGTCATAATCGATTCCTTCTTCTTGTTTATACCCTTGTGCTACCAGCCTGGCTTTGTTCCTAACAATCACTCCATCCTTGTCCATTTTATTTCTATAGACCCACTTAGTGCCTATTATTGTATGATATTTGGGGGCTGGAACAAGGCTCCAGACTTTGTTTCTCTCGAACTCATTTAATTTCTCTTGCATAGCTTCAATCCAATCTTCATTCTCTAAGGCTTCTTCAGTCTTCTTTGGTTTCATTTGAGATAGGAATCCAAAGTAAGTAGGATAGTTTACTGTTGCCTTCGATCTGGTCATTACTCTTTTTTGAACATTATCAATTATTTAATCTTGAGGATGATCTTTGAGGAATTTAAATGTTATAGTAGGAGATTGTGGTTCTGGATCTGAGTGATATTGAGAGTTCTGAGGTGAACTTACATCCTCAGTCTCAATTGCAGCATTGTCATCAAACTGTTGATCACTAAGATCTTCCGTGTGAGTAGTATCCTCTCCAAAGGGATTAATGAACTCATCATCTTTCTCAGCTTGAGAGTCATTTGGAGCTTGTGATGTTCTCTTAGATGTACATACATCTTCATCATTGTCATCATCTATGACATACATAGGATTTAACATTTTGGTTTCCTCCAGCTTTTCAAGCTCACTCAGACTGACTGAGTCAGCTTGACCTTTTTCAGCTTGATCAATACTGTCTTCATCAAAGGAGACATGAATTGATTCTTCTATAGCCTTTGTCCTTAAGTTATGTTGGTGCATAATTGTAAATCCCTAGTTCTTATCAATCCAATACATACATGAAATATTAATTCAAATGTGTTTTGATTAATTGTTTGCATGTGTATATATTCTTAGTGATTCTATGTGATTATCTTAAGCTTACAAGTACTTAATCATGTGTTGATGTGTGTTTGGAAGTTTAAGTCTATGTGGGAAATCACCACGTGCGAAGTCAGTCCACTACGTGCGTAGTGGAGCTCACTACGCGCGTAGTGAGTAGGTCGGTTTAAAACTAATTAATTATTATTAAAATAACCAGTACGTGCGTACTGGACTAGCTACATGCGCAGTGAAGTTCATCACGTGTGTAGTGACTTTAATTACTCTATAAATACCGCCTAATCTCGTATTAGCGCGGGAATCGAGCGAGTAACCTACGTAATCGACAAGTATCTTAAGGGTTAGCCACGAAACTCGACCTTTACGACCTTAAGCCTCGATTAACGCAAACTAGCCCTCGAAAACCGAAATCTAAGTGATAAATACAAAAACCAAGGGCAGCCTTAAGCATCTCTGTGTGAGTTCTTAGAGTGTGTTCTTGTTTCTACTCTGTGTGTTACTGTGTGCCGGACACCTAAGCAGATCTTAGAATCCTTAGGAGGTTTGGGAAATAGAATTCCGCGCTATTTCTCATCCTAGATCAGTCCTAGCATTAGGGTGTTTTAGTTTAGTTTAGAACCCCGTCCCCCAGCCCGTCCTACAAAGTGGTATCAGAGCCTTGTGCTTTGATTGATCACTTTTCCTTAGGATTTGTCGATCTAGGTGTTCCTTTAGGCCTGTGTGTGCCCTCTTGCGTCGATTTTAACCGAAAATAGGTCGGAAATAGGGCTCTTTGCGTTAAAATGGTCAATTTTTTTTTCGTTTAGGCTCTTTGAGTTTCATCCGTGCGTAGTGGATACCCACTTCGTGCGTAGTGGACGCAGTACGCACGAACTGCCTGTGTGTGTTGTAGATTCTTCGTCTGTCTCTGCGTGCGTAGTGGGCATCCAGTACGTGTGAACTGCCTTTAGTGCGTGCGTGGTGCCTTTTTGCCCATCTAGAACCTTCGTGTGTCTCTCCGTGCGTGTTGTTCAACAGTACGTGCGAAGTGAATCCAGTCCGCACGTACTGGACTGTGTGATCTTTGTGTTTGTTCATACCTCGTTCCGTGCATCCGTGCCTCTGTGTGTGGTTTCTCTAATCAATCTTTACTCTGTGTGCTTGCTGCCTTGGTTCCTAGCATCAATCTAAATGGCCTCAAAACAAACAACCGCTTTAAACAACCTTCTTCTTGAAACTGAAATGGGTAGCGCCAACAAAGTACCGAAACTGCTAATCATGGAGGACTATCCTATGTGGAAGCCCAGATTTGAGATATTTTTGGATGGGGTTGACTGTAGATTGCGACGAGCCATGAACGTTGAGTATATGGTTCCGAAAGGGGAGGGAAACATTGAAACCCCTTACGATAAGATGACTGTCGAACAGCAGACCAGTTACAATGCCGAAAAGAAGGCCTATACTCAACTAATTCAGGCGATTCCCAACGAGATATTCCACCAGTTTAGAAGATATCGAACTTCTTACAGTCTATGGAGAGCCCTTGAGAAGAGGAACGAGGGAAACGCTGCTCTGAAGGAACTAAAAGCAAGTCAATTAAGGAAGGAATTAGACCATTTCATGGCTACAAGAGATGAGAAGATTCTTTCCCTTATTACAAGATACAATCACCTTCTTAGTGAACTGGACAGTCTGGGTGTCACTGTTCCAGAAAAGCAGCAAGTAGAGATCTTGGCGAAAGCTTTGCCAAAGAGTTGGAGGCCATTCATCATGATTCTGAAGAATGGTAACGGTTTTGACGGGATGGACCTTAATGACTTCATCACCAAGTTGAAGGAGCAGGAGCAGGAGGAACTAAATCTGGATTCTATGTCTAGTTATCAACAGAATCCCTCACTCTACTACTCCGGAACACCTGTTTCGTCGTCCACCTCGTCACATGCCCCCCTACAGTCTGCCTATGTGACCAACGTGAATGAATCGGGCAGATCTACCTCTGATGCTTCATCCTCTGGGTCATCTTATACTGCATCTTCCTCCGGACTTAATGTCGAACACTTCAAGTATGGAAGTACAGATGAGGTTAAGACACATATGAGCATGCTAAGTGCACTAGTCTCCTCTTATGATGATCTACTGAAGGGGAAGATTGGTAATGCTCATATGACTCAAGAGGACTATAACCAGATCGACGAGGATGATATGGAGAGACAAGATATCCTCTGGTCGTATGCCAACTTAGTGAGAAGGGCAAAAGCTTATGAGCGAAGAACGGGAAAGTCAATATCAGCAACCAAGGATACCAAACTCGGCTTTGATAAATCTGCTGTGACCTGCTATAACTGTGGTGAAAAGGGTCACTTCGCGCGTGAATGTGAAAAGCCGAAGAATTCGGGACCGAGGTATCCATTCAAAACTGGTTCTGGCAGCAGATCATCTACCTCCACAACCATAAAATCTGAAGCAACTCCAACACCGACTAAGGCTATGGCGGTTGTTCAAAGAGATAAGGGAGTGGATTGGTCTGTACAGTTCGGGAATGCTGATGCTGACATCAACTTGGCGAACGTTCATGTGTTGAACGAAGATTCTTCATCCGAGACCGAAAGCTATTCAAGTGAAGAAGAATCAAGTGCCAGCAATGATGATGAACCAGCCTCGACACCAGCTGCAGAAGAGACACCAGTGAATGTCCGTGCCAAAGAGTCAAATCAAAAGGTGTGCAGCTGTGGTCAACCGTCTGCGGATCAGGTATGTACCTTTGGATTACCTTGTGGTTCGTGTGATGAATATGTAAAATAGATAGTGTTCTTAAAGTCTACTATTTCAGATCTCACATCTAAGTTAGATAATAACCTGTTGATCAAAGGAAGAGAAAATCAATTAAAAGAAAAGAATGAAAGTCTAGGTAAACAGGTTAATGAACTAGGTGTGGCTCTGTTAAATAAACAAGATGCTATCGTGTTTTACATAAACGAAATCGATAAGCTGAAACGGGACCTTGCTACCTCAAAGGTCGATTATGAGACTCTGAGTCAAAAACTCAAAAGCTATTCCACGTCTTCTTATCTTTTTGAGTACATAATCGATCAGAGAGGTCAAGGTACCGATTCAGAAAAGGACAAAAACGTATATTCAAAATGTCCACCACCAGTGTTAAATCAACTGGTGAACGATGATGTCCATTCTGAAGTTGACCCACTACTCACAAAGGTTGATGAATCTTCTGCATCAACCTCAAATGAGGATTTAACGTTACATGAGGATGTGGGTAAGCCTCAGAAGAATGAGGTTCAGCAAGAGGTTACCAAAAAGGCTGAACCAGGCATTAGAGAACTGTTGGACAGTTCCTATGTGCAAGGTCCGTTGATGCATCGTATCCATGATGCACTTCGGAAATTTGAAAATGAGGGTATTAAGTCTCCTGATACCCGTCCATACCAAGAGGTCAAACAACTACCCAAACATCAAGGGTTAGGGTATCGGCCTCAAAAGGTAACGAAAGGCTCTGTGAAGCAATACCCAGAAAGGGTCTGCTATGTGTGCAGGAGACCTGGTCACCTCAGTTACAAGTGTGATCAGAAGACACATCAAAGCTGTAACACGAAAGTTGAGATTTTGCAAGAAAATAAAACGTTTCTTAAAAACCATCAAAACTCAACTCTTCCTGTTCAGCATCAAAGGATTCCTAAGTGGACTAACAAACTGTGTGTTCAAATGTCCAAGGAATCAAGTGACAGGATCATCAAGACTGGAACATGGATGAAACTTCCAGTGGTTGGAGAAGACGGGAAACCCATGACCATCCGGGCTTGGGTTCCTAATGTTGTCTAACTCATTCTTCTAAGTGAAGGGTGTCGACCGAAATAGTCCAGGTTAAGGTTTCTATAACTGTGTGTCTTTATCATTTTATTTTCTTTGTGCTTATTTTCTGTGTCGTTGCATTTCTATTTTCTTAGTTTCTAGTTTGTTTAGTATTTTAGGAGGAGATAGTTAGTTCAGAAAACTTAGAAAATACAAAAAAAATCAGAAAACTTAGAAAATACAAAAAAAATCAGAAAACTTAGAAAATACAAAAAAAATATATATAAAAATGAGAAGTTGATCCAACCTAGATGGAGAGTGATGGCACACTGGCTATCAATACAAAGTATGTCTTAGTAAAATTAGGACTGAAGGCATATACATAATCCTGAGAAAAATGTCTGAAAACATAGCTAAATCAGATAAGAAACAGATAGTGTGTAAGACATATAAGGAAAGTCTAGACAGATAGATGGTTATGCTGTGAAAATCTCATAAGATTTAAGCTATCGAGACATTCCAAGTCTATAGGTCAAAAACAGTTGAGACTAGCTTAATTTGATGCACACATCTGTTACCATGCCAAATGTGATAAATGACATTGAGCTAAAAGAGGGTGAAAAATTGACCCCAAACCTTGTTTATGTCAAAATAATTTAGACCTATCGATCTAAATGTTAAATTGTCAAAGAGCATAAAATGCATTGACACAAGCTCAGCAAGAAAAATGTCAAGTGAGGTGAAAAATTGACCTCCATGTCAAAGAGCATAAAATGCGTTGACAAATTAACAAAATCACACAAGCATGGTAGTCTAGGTAACCAAGTTGTGCAAACTACTAAGTAAATCAATATACTGTGAGACTTTGAAAGAGATAGCCTTAACCGTGTATCCAATCTAGATAATCTGAAAATGTTGAAACAAAATCTGTCATTATCTGAGGAAAGTTAGGTTGACAGACAGAGTTTGAGAGAATATGTTTAGGCCCAAAGTTCTGAAATGAATGACTACTAAGTATAGACGAGCTGGTACTGACTCCATATTGGAACCTTCTCACAAAAAGATTTAATTTCAGTAATTTTAAATTCCTGCAATTTCTTTACTGTTTGTTTTTCAGTTTGTTCCTTAGGATTTAGTTAGTAAATAGATTAGATTTAAATTTATTTTCTTTTATTAGTTAAAGTTTCCTTCAGTCTATCTTATTTCTTGATATTATTGTTCGTTATTACTCCGAATGTTCACTGGTACTTATATGTTAATAACTTGCCCTGAAGTTACTAATAGCTGTGTGCTAAGTACAGGACAATCGAGAAAAAGAGCCAACTCTATGTGAGGAAGCTGACTCACACGAAGTGAATCAAAACGCACGAAGTTGATAAACAAAACATACGAAGAGGATTGATATGTTTTTATGTCTTTTAGTGTGTTATTTGTTTAGACTTTCTCTTTTCGCTTTGATGTACTTAGATGCTTATTAGTGGTCTTGAAGTTACTGACTGGTTGCTGCTGAGTGTAGTACTAACAGTATCAAGGTTCACAGAGGAGAAGCTCATCACATGCGAAATGGAGTCACTAAATACGGGTTACAGCTCACAATGTGCTTAGTGCAGGTAAGGGTGTAACGAAAGGTATTCCAATAGCATTGTGCTGTGTGCAGCATGCTATGTACTTTTTGCTTTGTGATGTTTTGCTTTGTGCAAATTTCATTGTGTGCATTTTGCAATTCTTCTTAGTGAAATTTACTGTGTGAATTTTTTGCTTAGTGAACTTTACTTTGTGAATGTTTACTTAGTGAAATGGTTATTGATAGAACTAGGTCTTAGGGGGAGTTTGTTGGTGCATAATTGTAAATCCCAAGTTCTTATCAATCCAATACATACATGAAATATTAATTCAAATGTGTTTTGATTAATTGTTTGCATGTGTATATATTCTTAGTGATTCTATGTGATTATCTTAAGCTTACAAGTACTTAATCATGTGTTGATGTGTGTTTGGAAGTTTAAGTCTGTGTGGGAAATCACCACGTGCGAAGTCAGTCCACTACGTGCGTAGTGGAGCTCACTACGCGCATAGTGAGTAGGTCGGTTTAAAACTAATTAATTATTATTAAAATAACCAGTACGTGCGTACTGGACTAGCTACGTGCGCAGTGAAGTTCATCACGTGCGTAGTGACTTTAATTACTCTATAAATACCGCCTAATCTCGTATTAGCGCGGGAATCGAGCGAGTAACCTACGTAATCGACAAGTATCTTAAGGGTTAGCCACGAAACTCGACCTTTACGACCTTAAGCCTCGATTAACGCAAACTAGCCCTCGAAAACCGAAATCTAAGTGATAAATATGAAAACCAAGGGCAGCCTTAAGCATCTCTGTGTGAGTTCTTAGAGTGTGTTCTTGTTTCTACTCTGTGTGTTACTGTGTGCCGGACACCTAAGCAGATCTTAGAATCCTTAGGAGGTTTGGGAAATAGAATTCCGCGCTATTTCTCATCCTAGATCAGTCCTAGCATTAGGGTGTTTTAGTTTAGTTTAGAACCCCGTCCCCCAGCCGGTCCTACAAGTTATACACTCTGTAAGACTTGGAGAGTTAGGAATAACCAACAAAAGTTCCAGGATCAGCTTTAGGTTCCAATTTATGGAGCTGATCTCTTTGATTCAGCACATAGCATTTTGAACCAAAGACATGGAAGTAACCTATATTGGGCTTTCTAGATTTATACATCTCATATGCTATTTTGCCATGTTTTTTGACAATGATTGACTTATTCTGGGTATAGCATGTTGTACTTACAGCTTCATCCCAGAAATAGAGCTTCAATCCTGCCTCACAGAGCATTGTTCTTGCAGCCTCAATTAAGGTTCTGTTTCTCCTTTCTGCAACTCCATTTTGTTGAGGAGTTCTGACTGAGGAGAAATTTTGTAATATTCCTTTTTGTTCACAAAAGCATCCAGGGTTGAGTTTCTGAACTCAGTCCCATGATCACTTCTGAGTTGCTTAACAGACTTACCTTTTTGCAACTCTTCCTGTTTGATAAAACTTATTATCTCCAGGGCAGCTTCACTTTTGGCTTTAAGGAATGTTACCCAGGTGAATCATGAGAACTCATCTACTATCCCCAGAGTGTACTTCTTGCCACTTAGGCTTGGAGTACTTATTAGTCCAAACAGATCCATATACAACTTATGCAGTGGGTCTGTTATTGAAAAATTTTTCTTTGATTTGAAGGACCCTTTATGATGTTTCCCTTGTTCACAAGCTGAGCACAATTTGTCCTTGACAAATGTGATCTTTGGCAGTCCAGAGACTAACTCTTTATTGGATAACATATTTATGTTCTTGAAGTTTAAATGTGATAGTCTTTTATGCCACAACTAACTCAGCTTAGTAACAGATTGGGAATATAAGCAGGTTTCAGTATAGGGATCAACAGAGTTAAGATCAAGTAGATACACATCTCTTTCTATTTTTGCTATTAATACTGCCCTGCTTTCTTCCTAAAAGTGACAATATTGTCTTCATCACACAATTGACTGATACTTATCAGATTGTGTTTAATACCCTTGACATATCCAACCTTCTGGAAAGTCACCTTGCCAGCATGCATCTTCCCATAACCTTTAGTTCTTCCATGGGAGTTATCACCAAATGTTACTTTAGGACCTTCATCTTCCTAGAAATCACTAAGAAGTCCTTTCCACCCAGTCATGTGCCTTGAACATCCACTATCCAAGTACCATTTACTTGAACCCTGCACATGATAACAAAACTAAACACATTAGTTTTGTTTGGGAACCTACTTCATAGTAGGTTCAGATGATAAGCACTTAACAGCTTCATCTTGTGGAACTGACTGGTCAGCTTGAGCAGGTGTTGAGTCCTGTGTAGGCTGATCAGCTTGTTCCTTTTCAGGTTTTAAGATTTCAATTTCACAGTCCTTGGCCTCATGTCCTCTACCCCTGTACTTGTAGTATTTTGTTCTACCAATGACTACAGGAGATAGATCATCCGATAATCCTTTAGGGAACTTATCCTCAGTTTTAGGGTTATGGGTGGTGGATAACTTCTTAACTTTCTTAGCAAGTTGATTCACCTAATCCTCATTGACTTTGGACTTACCTTTGTTAGATCTAGGTTTATTATCCTTTTGATTAGAAGCTTGACCAACAAACTTCTTTTCAATGACTTTGGACTTACCATTGTCATGTTTTCTGGAATTACCAGTTTCAACAGCTTTGGACTTACCACTGTTGATTTATTTGGGCTTACCAATTTCAACAACTTTGGAGTTACCATTGTTGTGATATGACCTCTGACTTACAGTGGTCTTCCTATTCTTGTAACTTCTGTCTGAGCCAGATAGAGAGTGTTTTCTTTTGAAAGGATTTGGATTAAGCCTTTCTATGACAGAAGTTCTTTGAATAGGCTGAGAGCCTAATCTATCAAGGACAGACCAACTATGCTGTTTAGATGTTGAGCACTCATTTCCATGATCTTTTGACTTTACAAACATATTGTATTTAAGGTTTTGACCATGTTTCTTCTCTGAGGCTGACTTCTGAGACTCAATCAGTTGTCTATCTTCCTCAGAGTTTGTACTTGCTATCTCATCATCATCAGCTGCATACACTGCAGATTGATAGTCACCTCCAAGTACAGCTTGTACCTGTTTAGGGATTTGTTGGTTGATGCACTTTTCAGCAAGCCTTGATGACTTACACCATGATTCAGTGACCTTTTGAAGTTGGTCAGCTTTATCCTTGGCTTCCTGAAGTTCTTCACTTAGAAGTTTATCAATGTGTCTTTGACATTCAAGATCTGTTGGTCCCTTGGTGACAATAACAACAAGCAACAGGTGTGTAGAAGGGGGGTTGAATACACTTTCTGCGGAAATTGAACAAATCAAATAAAAGTGTTACACAAAGTAAATCAAACCACAATCAGTCGAATGCTTTTATTAAGAAGATGATTACAATGCTTTGAATAAGAAGATGATTACAATAACTATCAAGTAAGCAACTCTTGATACATAATCACCTAATATAAATCTCTCAATCTCTCAAACTTAGCTATCTATAATCAACTTATGATTATAGATACTGATGACTCTCTAAACAGGATTGACATAGATTGATAACTTACTAATATCACAACTAATGTGATTATTCGAACAAACGAACAACTTGGCAATCTGTGAGTTTCTTGATCACGTTGAACTGACAAACAGTGATTCAAGAATCGTAACACATACGGTGAGGTGAGGTATTTTGGCTCTTCAACACTTAGTTGTTTTCGTTTGTAAGTCGTACCTCTAAACTTATCAGGAAATAAGTATTTATAATCCTGTTCCTACGGTTCCTAACAAACTGGACTAATCCTAATTTGCTAACTAACTATCGGATAACTCGGAATCTTGAATCTTGAATCTTCTTATCTTGAGTCTTCAATCTTCAATCTTGATTCTGAAGTCTTCTTATCCTTTCCGTAGATATAGAGAGTTAAAACATAATTTAAAACATATTTAAGTTCTTTTAAACTGACTTCTTTAGTCAGGCTGAGTTACTCAGCTTGAAACTCATCAAGCTGAGTTCTTCGAGAACAAACCCGAATTCAAACATGAACTAACATGTATAATTATTAACTCATCCTTAGAAGTCTAAAGAGTTAACCAAAACATATTTAGCAACTCTATTGAGCTGACTCAGTCTTCACACTGAGTCACTCAGCTTGAAACTCATCAAGCTGAAACTCAATATGTATATCTTAGTTTACGCACACAGCTTATCAAACATATTGATAATCTTACTAAGATATAGTCTAAGCTGATCGAACATATGCTCAGCTTATATTCAGCCTATACTCAGTCTGAGTCACTATAAGTGTTCAGTCTGACTAAGCTTCATAATTCTGTTTAAGTTATATGTAGAACACATCTTACAAACTTAACTTTGTCTCATCAAATCTTAACTGATGAGATCATTTTCCCAACAAACTCCCCCTATTTGATCATGACAAAACCATCAAACATTTAATAAGTTTGTTTAACAGAATTATGTCTTAAGTCTTAAACTTATTAAGATTTTTATATTTGAACTGATCAAATATTAATTGAACATATTAATTTTAATTGAACTTATCAATTTAAATTGGAACACACCAACTTTTAGTTGAACACACCAACCAACTACATTAATAAATAACAACTTATCAGTTATTCATTTAGCTGAACTTATCAGACTTATAATTATGAACATATCATAACACAGTTGAACATATCAAACTTATACTTGTATTAATTGAACTAATCATAATACAAAAATATTGATCACTTAGATCATGCACACTAAGTGCTTACAAAAATATTAGAACTAATCTAATATTTACAATAGAACTAATCTATTTTATCTTTTGAACTCAGGATGTAGAACTTCCCAAAGAATGATTTCTCTGTTGATTTCTTCTAGGAGGCTCTCAGCTTCTGCATCCCCTCTGAGTTCTCTCTGTTGCATTCTGATGATCTTATTCAGCTTATACTTTACAAAATGATTTGGGCTATTACCACAGCAACTTCTTATATGTATGGCATCCCTAGCTTTTAGATAACATATTTCCTTCTGCTTGATAAAGCTGGGATTGCCAGCCTGATCCTTAAACATGAATCCCTGAACAGGTTTATCAATACCTTGGTTTTCTTTAAACTCTACACCTTCAGGTATCTCGAATAAGCTCTCCCACTGCAGACCAGGAACTTGAACATATCTCAATTCCTCAGCTCTATTAATCAGTTTGGAAACTTCAGCAAATATATCTTGCTTGATTTGGCCTTTCTTGAACTTCTTGAGCATTATTAATATTCTTTGCCATTCTATGTAGCCCATCCTGTGAACATATCTCAGGTCCATCCCCATTGTAGATTTATCTTCGAATTCAAAGTTGAGGATGATGGCTCCATCAATTCTGCTCAAGGTCATGCCTTTGATCTCCTTGCTGGTGCTCCTTTTGAAATAACACTCTTGAATATCTTCGTCTGTATATGAGATAGAATCAGGTCTCGGACCAGTGTATGTAGCCTCAGCTTGAGCTAAAGCTTTTCTCAAATTTTCCTTTTCTTGATCTTGTACTTCCTTCTCCTTCCTTTCTCTTAACTCAGCTACAGAGATTTTAAGCTCATCTGCTTCTTCTTGCTCGAGCATCTCTATCAATTCTCTTGTAGCTTTCTCTTCTTCTGTTTCCTGCTCAGTCTCAGATACCTCTTCAGCCTCAGATTCAGATTATGTTAATTTTTGTTTCTTGGCTGCAGGTTCATCCTCTTTTAATTTTGACTCCCCCTCAGGCTGAGCTTGCCTCTCTGCTCCTTTAGCTAGAACTAGAAGAGCTTCAGCTTCAGCTCGAACTAGCTCAGCTTCAGTAACAGCTTGAACCTTCTCCCCCTTTTTGTCATCATCAGCAAGGGTTGAAGTTGATTGTTGTTGGAACACAGCAACTGCAGAGGCAATCTCCTGAACCTCCTTTGTCAGCTCCTCAAGCCTCTGATAGATTTGGCATTTATGCTTCTTTTGCTTGAGATGGAACAAACCAAACTAAGCAGCAACATACTCTTTCAGCTGTTGGATGCCTGAGGAGGCAGTGTCAGTATGAGGAGAGTCTTTGGGTGCATCATCCAAAGGTTGGTGTTTACCTTCAAATTTATTTGCACCAGAGTCTGGACCCTGTGAATCACCTTGGTTTGAAAATGAAACATTGACAGGTCGTGCTATAGGGTGTGAGAAATGAAAAGAAGTAATGGGGCTCGAAATGTGAAGTGTATGGGTTGGTGGTTGGTTGTTCGGTTTGGAGGGGGGTGATTGATCCTGGGGATTGGTCATATATTCAATGTTACCTAAGTGTGTTTGCTTAGGCACAATAGAGGGCTCTCCCATGTCACTGGAGAGTGTGGGCTGAGTAGACACCACACCCGGGTTAGTCTGTTGGGTTGTAATGAGCCTCGAGGTTGACACCTTAAGAGTAGGCGTCTCCCCCTCAACTCCTGCCGGTGGAGGGATCAATGTGATCTCAACTCCAGTGATGCCTTTAGGAGTGGCACCACCTTTGGCAGTTTTTCTTTGGTAGGATTGGATATTCTCCTTAGTAGCAGTGGGCAAGCTAGGGGTGGCTTTAGAGTAGGATTGTAAATGGAATGAAGGTGGATGAGATGGGTTAGACTGGGTTGGGCTTACCACAACCTTATCTCCAAAAACGGATAGAGAATAGTGAGATGAAAGAGAAAGTGGAGAGGTCTTACCAGAAGCAGCTTCAATGGTTTCTGGTTCAGCTTGAGCAGAGTGCTCAGCTTGAACCTCCGTGTCAGCTTAGGAAGCTCCCCCTTGAGGTGATCCTTCATCTCCACTTGCAGATGAAACTCCCTCAGCCACCAAGAGCATTGGACCACTCAGACCCTCTTACTCAGGGAATATGTCATTGTTAAACATCTTGGGGCTGAGTGTTGGGGTAGGGAACACATCCCATCCAGCTTCATAGAGATCTCCCAACTCAGCTTGAATCACCAAGGACAAGTACCTAATGAATGGCACATGGAGATCCCTGGTGGTCTTCATTACTTGGACTTTGAGCTCGTTGAAGATGAGCTGTGCATAGTTTATACGTATATCAAAGAACATGTTGTACAACTGCTGCATTTCGAACTTGTTAACTTGGTCTAAGCCACCAATTTTAGTCCCCAGTGAACGTACCACTGTTGAAACCATGAAGCCCCAACTGGTTGGGAAAGTAGCCTTCTTAATCACTCCTTCAGTTTGAGGGTGACCCATATGAGGTAGAAATGACCTCGCCACTTGTCTAGTCATGGTGGGCTTGAACACATCTTGAACAGGGAGTTGAAGAACATCCCTTAGCCGTTGAACCGTGAGTGCCACTGTTCTATCGCCATTGAGAACAGTGCCTGTGATCTCTCCTCTGTTCTGGTTGAATGTACATGTGTAGTAGAACGCCAAAAGGTGCTGTGGAGCAATATTACCAGGTGCTCCAGTGAAGGCAAATGCTAAAGAGCATTTCCGAATGTAGGTGACCCATATTTCATATCCTCTGCCCTGTTTCCACGGAGGAATAGCAAGACAGGCACGCTGATTGTTGATTTTGATCAACAGTAATCCATTGTTTTTGAACGCATCACCCCTGACCATTCGATCACCGAGAATGAGAATGGTTCCTTCCATCGTTGAAATTTCAGATTACACTGAGTAACTGATTTCGTTGCACTGAGCAATGAGCGTCGCACTTAGCGAGGTAGGGTTTCGAACTCGATGGAACAGAGACTTGCACTTAGCAAATTTGTTGAAAGGTATATAATCAGATGAGAGGTTTAGAGATGAGAAGTTTAAGTGTAAACCTCTAAAATGTAGGTAAGGTCGTTATATATACCTTTCCGAGGAGAGAGAAAAATTACCGTTGGAATCCCTTTTTAATCCGTTACGCCGATAAAATTATGGCTTGATGTAACATTGAGAGGGTAGAAACACATCATCTTCCAACGGATACAAGTGTACAATAATAATATTAACGAATAATAAGATTATAAACACTGTTGAAAAATACCAATACACAATTGATATACGGTGCGATTTGAGACCGACTCAAATACGCATGTACAGATGAATTAATGACACGTAGTAATCAAAACATAGTTTGGACACACCAAGCTGAGTAAAATTATTACTCAGTTTAAGTCAAGCACTCAGCTTGAGTTGAGTACTCAGCTTGAGATTGATACTCAGCTTGAGTAGAGCACACAGCTCAGACTTTATGACACTGAGTCAATTGTTATTTGAGACTGACTCAAACTTGTTTCTAACTACATTGAGTAGTTTAAAACTTGGTTGGAATCAACCAAACGTGTGAACCAATCACACAGCTTGAGTTAAGCACATAACTCAGACTCAATGACACTTAGTCAATTTTTGTTTGAGACTGACTCAAACAATATAATAACTACACTAAGTAGTTAAAATATGTCTGGAACTCACCAAACATGTGAACTCATCATTCAGCTTGACAGGTATTACAATTTATGAAAACTTATTTATAAACTGTGCACTCAGCTTAAGACACTTAGTCTTTGTCAAACTGAAAAACTCAGAATCTAGACACTTAGCTAGGGGTTGAGCATACCCAATTCACTTAGCAGATATATAAACCTCTTTTCATCAAGTGGTTTAGTAAATATATCTGCTAATTGGTCATCAGTGGGAATAAATTTAATTTCAACTTTGCCTTTTTCCACGATGTCCCTGATGAAGTGATGTCGAATTTCAATGTGCTTGGTTCTTGAGTGAAAGACTGGATTGTAAGTGATGGCTATAGCACTTTGGTTATCACAGAAGATAGGCATTTTTTTGAAACTCATGCCAAAGTCTTGAAGTTGATGCTGCATCCATAGGATTTGAGCACAACAGCTTCCTGCTGCAACATATTCAGCTTCAGCAGTTGAAGTAGCCACTGAGTTCTGTTTCTTACTAGTCCATCTGACTAACTTCCCTACAAGCATTTGACATCCTCCAGTAGTTGATTTTCTGTCTAACTTGCACCCAGCATAGTCAGCATATGAAAAACCAACTAACTCAAATCCAGAGTCCTTTGGATACCAAAAACCTAGATTTGGTGTACCTCTAAGGTACCTAAAGATCCTTTTCACAGCTTGAAGATGTGATTCTTTAGGATCTGCCTGATATCTTGCACAGACACATATAGCAAACATGATATCAGGTCTACTAGCTGTGAAATAGAGCAATAAACCTATCATTCCTCTATAGGTAGACTGACACACAGACTTACCATCTGAGTCTTTACTCAGCTTGACAGCTGGTGACATGGGTGATTTCATGGTTGAACTTGAATCAAAACCATAATTATTTATCAAATCAAGAACATACTTGCTTTGATTGATGAATATTCCATCAGGCTTTTGTTGAATTTGTAAGCCTAGGAAGTATGTCATCTCACCCATCATACTCATCTTGTACTTTTGTGACATTATTTTAGAAAACCACTCACACAGAGATTCATTGGTAGAACCAAAGATAATGTCATCCACATATATTTGTACAAGAATCACCTGTCCTTTACTCTTTTTAATAAAGAGTGTCTTATCTATACTGCCTCTGGTGAAATCCATTGATAGTAGATAAGTGGACAGAGTATCATACCAAGCTCTTGGAGCTTGTTTAAGACCATACAAAGCCTTGTCCAACTTATAGACATGATGTGGAAACTTTGAACTTACAAAGCCAGGAGGTTGTTTCACATAGACTTCCTCCTGAAGTTTTCCATTAAGGAAGGCACTCTTCACATCCATTTGATAGACTTTGAAGTCTTTATATGCTGCATAAGCTAAGAATAACCTTATGGCTTCAATTCTAGCAACAGGGGCAAAGGTCTCATTATAATCAATTCCCTCTTCTTGCTTATACCCTTGTGCTACCAGCCTGGCATTGTTCCTAACTATCACTCCATCCTTGTACATTTTATTTCTATAGACCCACTTAGTGCCTATAATTGAATGATCTTTAGGGGCAGGGACAAGTTTCCAGACTTTGTTTCTCTCAAACTCATTTAATTCCTTTTGCATAGCTTCAATCCAATCCTCATCTTCTAAGGCTTCTTCAGTCTTCTTTGGTTCCATCTGAGATAGGAAACCAAAGTGAGCAGCATAGTTAGCTGTAGCCTTAGATCTGGCCATGACCTTTTCTTGGACATTTCCAATAATTTGATCTTGAGGATGATCTTTAAGGAATTTGAATGTTGTAGTTGGAGAGTCTGGTTCTGAATCTGATTGATGTTGAGAACTCTGAGGTGAACACACATCCTCAGTCTCAACAGCAGCATTGTCAACAAACTGATGATCACTGAGATTCTCAGTCTGAGTGACTTCAGCTCCAAAGGGGTTGATGAACTCATCATCCTTCTCAGCTTGAGAATCCCTTGGAGTTTGTGATGATTTCTTTGATGAACACACATCATCACTAACATCTCCTATGACATACATAGGATTTGATAGTTTGGTTTCTTTAGGCCTTTCAAGCTCACTCAGACAGACCAAGTCAGCTTGAATTTTATCAGCTTGATCAAAACAGTCTTCATCAAAGGTGACATGAATTGACTCTTCTATGGCCTTTCTCCTTGTATTATATATCCTGTAAGACTTGGAGATTGAGGAATAACCAACGAATATTCCAAGATCAGCTTTAGGTTCCAACTTATGGAGCTGATCTCTTTAATTCAGCACATAGCATTTTGAACCAAAGATATGGAAGTAACCTATATTGGGCTTTCTAGGCTTATACATTTCATATGATGTCTTTCCATGTCTTTTGACAATGACTGATCTATTTTGGGTATAGCAGGCTGTACTAACAGCTTCATCCCAGAAATAGAGTTTCAATCCTGCCTCACATAGCATTGTTTAGCAGCCTCAATTAAGGTTCTATTTCTTCTTTCAGCAACTCCATTTTGTTGTGGAGTTCTGACAGATGAGAAATTTTGTAATATCCCTTTTTGTTCATAGAAGCTTTCAAGGGTTGAGTTTCTGAACTCAGTCTCATGATCACTTCTGAGTTGCTTTACAGACAAACCTTTCTGCAACTCTTCCTGTTTGATAAAACTGATTATCTCCAGGGCAGCCTCACTTTTGGCTTTAAGGAATATTACCCAGGTGAATCTTGAGAACTTATCTACTATCACCAGTGTGTACTTCTTGCCACTTAGGCTTGGAGTACTTATGGGTCCAAACAAATCCATATGCAACATATGCAGTGGGTCTGTTTTTGACATAATTTTGGAGAACCATTCACACAGAGATTCATTTGTAGAACCAAAAATAATGTCATCCACATAGATTTGTACAAGAATCACCTGTCCTTTACTCTTTTTAATAAAGAGTGTCTTATCTATACTACCTCTGGTGAAGTCCATTGATAGTAGATAGTTGGACATGGTATCATACCAAGCTCTTGGAGCTTGTTTAAGACCATACAAAGGCTTGTCTAACTTATAGACATGATGTGGATACTTTGAACTGACAAAGCCAGGAGGATGTTTCACATAGACTTCCTCCTAAAGTTATCCATTTAGGAAAGCACTCTTCACATCCATTTGATAGACTTTGAAGTCTTTATATGCCGCATAAGCTAAGAACAACCTTATGGCTTCAATTCTAGCAACAGGGGCAAAGGTCTCGTCATAATCGATTCCTTCTTCTTGTTTATACCCTTGTGCTACCAGCCTGACTTTGTTCCTAACAATCACTCCATCCTTGTCCATTTTATTTCTATAGACCCACTTAGTGCCTATTATTGTATGATATTTGGGGGCTGGAACAAGGCTCCAGACTTTGTTTCTCTCGAACTCATTTAATTCCTCTTGCATAGCTTCAATCCAATCTTCATTCTCTAAGGCTTCTTCAGTATTCTTTGGTTTCATTTGAGATAGGAATCCAAAGTAAGTAGGATAGTTTACTGTTGCCTTCGATCTGGTCATTACTCTTTTTTGAACATTATCAATTATTTAATCTTGAGGATGATCTTTGAGGAATTTAAATGTTATAGTAGGAGATTGTGGTTCTGGATCTGAGTGATATTGAGAGTTCTGAGGTGAACTTACATCCTCAGTCTCAATTGCAGCATTGTCATCAAACTGTTGATCACTAAGATCTTCAGTGTGAGTAGTATCCTTTCCAAAGGGATTAATGAACTCATCATCTTTCTCAGCTTGAGAGTCATTTGGAGCTTGTGATGTTCTCTTAGATGTACATACATCTTCATCATTGTCATCATCTATGACATACATAGGATTTAACATTTTGGTTTCCTCCAGCTTTTCAAGCTCACTCAGACTGACTGAGTCAGCTTGACCTTTGTCAGCTTGATCAATAATGTCTTCATCAAAGGAGACATGAATTGATTCTTCTATAGCCTTTGTCCTTAAGTTATACACTCTATAAGACTTGGAGAGTTAGGAATAACCAACAAAAGTCCCAGGATCAGCTTTAGGTTCCAATTTATGGAGCTGATCTCTTTGATTCAACACATAGCATTTTGAACCAAAGACATGGAAGTAACCTATATTGGGCTTTCTAGATTTATACATCTCATATGCTATTTTGCCATGTTTTTTGACAATGATTGACTTATTCTGGGTATAGCATGCTATACTTACAGCTTCATCCCAGAAATAGAGCTTCAATCCTGCCTCACAGAGCATTGTTCTTGCAGCCTCAATTAAGGTTCTGTTTCTCCTTTCAGCAACTCCATTTTGTTGAGGAGTTCTGACTGAGGAGAAATTTTGTAATATTCCTTTTTGTTCACAAAAGCATCCAGGGTTGAGTTTCTGAACTCAGTCCCATGATCACTTCTGAGTTGCTTAACAGACTTACCTTTTTGCAACTCTTCCTGTTTGATAAAACTTATTATCTCCAGGGCAGCTTAACTTTTGGCTTTAAGGAATGTTACCCAGGTGAATCATGAGAACTCATCTACTATCCCCAGAGTGTACTTCTTGCCACTTAGGCTTGGAGTACTTATTAGTCCAAACAGGTCCATATACAACATATGCAGTGGGTCTGTTATTTAAAAAATTTTCTTTGATTTGAAGGACCCTTTATGATGTTTCCCTTGTTCACAAGCTGAGCACAATTTGTCTTTGGAAAATGTGATCTTTGGTAATCCAGAGACTAACTCTTTATTGGACAGCATATTTATATTTTTGAAGTTTAGATGAGATAAATGTTTATGCCATAACCAACGCAACTTAGGAACATAATGAGAATACAAGCAGGTTTCATTATAGGGATTAGCAGAATTAAGATCAAGTAGATATACATCTCTTTCTCTTTTAGCTATTAATACAGTCTTTACCTTAGCATTATAGATTGTTCCTGCTTTCTTCCTAAAAGTAACTATATTGTCTTCATCACACAATTGACTGATACTAATCAGGTTGTGTTTGAGACCTTTGACATATGCAACTCTCTGGAAAGTGACCTTGCCAGCTTGCATCTTCCCATAGCCTTTTGTTCTTCCATGGGAGTTGTCTCCAAATGTTACTTTAGGACCTTCATCTTCTTGGAAATCACTAAGAAGTCCTTTCCACCCGGTCATGTGACTTGAGCATCCACTATCCAAGTACCATTTACTTGAACCCTGCACATGATATGAAAACTAAAGACATTAGTTTTGTTTGGGAACCCACTTCTTGGTGGGTTCAGATGAGGAGCACTTAGCATCTCCATCTGGTTGAACTGACTGTTCAACTTGAGCAGGAGCTGAGTCCTGTGTAAGCTGATCAGCTTTTTCTTGTTCAGGCCTTGAGATTTCTGCATCACAGTCCTTAGCCTCATGACCTCTACTTCTGGACTTGTAGCATCTCCTTCCAATGATTACAGGAGGTAGAGTGTCTAATAATCCTTGGGAGAACTTGCTCTCAGACTTAGGATTATATGTGGTGGATAACTTTTCAACTTTCTTTGCAAGTTGATTCACATGATGATCACTGACTTTGGACTTACCTTTGTTAGGTATTTGTTTGTTATCCTTTTGATTAGAAGTTTGACTAACTGATATATGCGTTTTTATACATGTTTTATATACCCAAACGCCCCCATTCTGAACCCATTTCCATGGCAATATGTCCATTTAATGCTCTAATATGATAAAAGTTCACCATACAGGTCTAAAAGAGCTTTACATAAGAAACATGGACAAATCCCGCGATTATCAAGCAAAAAGCGAAGTTTTGTTTAAAACAGGTCCTTACGGCCGCAAGTAATCCCTTGCGACCGCAAGGGACCCCGCCCACCAAAATTCGGCTAACCGTTTTGTCAGAACAAGTTGCGAGGAATCTTGCCAGCTAGCAATTTACGTGCCGCGGAAACTGATCATTACGCGACGTGGAAATCTCCTTTTTCGCCTATAAATAGGAGGCCAAGCCTCATACTTCGATAGATCATATCAGAGGGTGCCTTCGGGTTTCCCTCGATGTTTTCTCACCCAGAGACTTCCGAACGGGGCTCTACGAGACTCCTAGGCTCTGCCGAAGTTTCTCCAGGCTTGGCTGAGTTTTCCCCAGCCTTGGCTCCGGATCTCTCTCCCTCCAAACACTCTCCTAAACCTCTAAACACTTCATACACCATTCCATGGTGACACCTAAGGAGGAGAGCTTGCTAGGAGCTTGGAACAACACTTGGAAGCTTCAAAGTACACATAATCTTGGGGTTACTTGGTATAATCATTTTATCTTATGTTCTTAATTATGTATCATGTATTCCAGATGTTGTTGTACTTGATGAAGTTTAACTTATTTCACTTAGGCCAAGATGATTCTTGGCCAAGTTATGGCAATATAATCTTTTCTTGATTAATTAATATAAAAAGTATGTTTTGATCATTGATATAAATGTGTTTAATCATGTTCTTATGTTAAATATGTTCATGTTCATGTTTTGGTAATCTTTTATGTGAAAACATAAAGGTTACATTCCATGCATATTCAAAGATGATGGTTTAATCTCAAGATCTTGTGTAGTTATCACTAGAAATGGTGTAACAAGCAAGGTTGTCATCAAAAAAGCATTTTTGGGACTTGTCTTTGATTATTTCCAGGTCATAACAAGTTGGTCATATTCATCATATTGTGGTTTTACACATGCTTAACATCTTAACGAAAGTTTTAAGTGTTTAAGTTTATCATTCGATCATAACAACTACAAAAGAATAAAAAGGATTGAAAAGGTGTTCTTGAGCATGTTAAGGTTGAAATGAACTCCTAATGTCATTAAGAATCAGAACTCTACGATTCTATGTGCATGCTTACGTGTTCATGCTTTACATGTGTTAAGTACTAGAAATAGTACTTAACACGATGATATCTGAAGGAAATAACGTAAGGCACGATCTTAAATCCAACACACGCGGTTTGAGTCTTGTTGGGTTCATGGATTCATAGTACTCATTTCTATCTGCTTATGACCTTGGATGACAGTCCAGTTTATACGTACTTGATCCTTGGTGCATAAATGATTTCTGCTGGAAATAAGGTTCATGCGACCGCAAGGGTAAAGCCATGCGATCGCATGTACCCTTGCGACCACATGTCACTGACATGCGGCCATATGCACTTTTATTCAATTTCAGTTTGTTGTTTCTCATATTTAAATCATTTTTAAATCACTTTAACACCTTTCCTATGTTTTGAAGGCTATGAGACATATCATTTGACCGAGAGTGTATGACTCGTAGCTGGATTTAAACATGGTTAAGTGGATCTGTGATTGTCTTATGGTTCTATGTTTACATGCTATACTTGATTGTAAATCTGAGTCTTGATAACTCGAGTGATGATTTACATGATAATATGACTTGTGAGTATTAGAGAGAACAGCATGCTCTGTGCCTAAATTATATCTATGTCAAGTCTTCATTGTTGTATTTATTGCTGTGACTGGTTCGGATGAATCAGAAGTCCAAGTGAATATTTACCCGGTATTAATCCGTTCTATCCCTGTAATATATTTATCCTTTTATTTTAGTTTCTTTGTCTTTTCCGTCTCTCCAAAGTGTTTTGCTGATCAAACAACGATAATGGTAGAATATTGGTAGTTTCTGTCCCAGTGGAACGATACTCGGTCTTACTCTATCTATACTACTACTGACCAGGTCATACTTGCCTGAGTCGTGTGTAGTACTTATTTCGTAATTCCGTTTTATAAATTTAAAACACCAGTGTGAAAGCTTTTAATCATCCTAAAAATACCCGTACGTGGGCTGCACACCACTAACAATCTTCTTTTCCATGACCTTGGACTTACCTTTGTCATGACTATTTGACTCACCAGTTTCAACGGGCTTGGACTTACCACTGTTGATCTTCTTGGACTTACCAAGATCTACAACTTTGGACTTACCATTGTTGTACTTTGACCTCTGACTGACAGTGGTCTTCCTATTTTTGTAACTTCTCTCCGAGCCTGATAGAGAATGTTGTCTTTTGAAAGGATTTGGATTAAGCCTTTCTGTGACTGAAGTTCTTTGAATAGGCTGAGTGCTTAATCTGTCCAGCACAGACTTACCATGCTGTTTGGATGTTGAGCACTCTTCTCCATGATCTTTAGCCTTTACAAACATATTGTATTTAGAGTTTTGACCATGTTTCTTCTCTGAGGCTGACTTCTGAGACTCAATCAGTAGTCTATCCTCCTCAGAGTTTGTACTTGCTATCTCATCATCAACTACATAAGCTGTTGTTTGATAGTCACCTCCAAGTACAGCCTTTACCTGTTTAGGAATTTGTTGGTTTATTGTTGGGGAGATAGCAATATCAAACCTAAATCAAACCTTTTTATTAAGTAATATAGAATTTGATGTTAACAAAACCACATATTCAGTTTTGGACTTAGATAAATGAAAAACATGTGTTGTTTTTCATAGTAGACTTAAAGAAATCTGTAAGTAAGAAATGTCAGCTGACGAACCAAAGTGTCAGCTGAACACTGAGTATCAGCTAAAGAACAAGTTTAAGGAAGATCAGCTGAGAGGAAAAGATCAGTCAAGAAGCATCAGCTGAGGATCTACAAAGGATAAGCTGATGGTCCAAAACCATCAGCTGAGGAAAGTTTCAAGATCAGCTGAGCTATCAAGGATCAACTGACACAATCACATTGATCAGCTGATGTCTCCAATCTGTCAGATGAGGTATTTATTGCTTATTCAATCTTTCCTTTATAAGCTGATCATACACAAATGGTTAGCTGAGCCCTTGGTATCGGCTGACAGTTTAGTTTGATCAGTTTATTAGCTATACTTTGATTTATATTGTAAGCTGAGCATTTTGATCAACTGAGCAAATCTGAGTAGCTAAGTCTTTCACTTTCATACTTTAGCTGAGCTACATTACATTTGCAGTTCAGTGTCTGTTAGCTGAGTTATTATTCTATAACTCAGGCAATAGCTTTTCTGTGTAATATTTTCTTTAGTCAAAGGCAGAACATGTGTTGTTCTTATTATGCCTTAGATCTTTCTTTGTAAAAGCACTTAACACTTTTTGTATTTGCAAAGAGACAAAAAGGATAGATCTTTATCCCCTGGAAAAGAAGAAAGATACTTTTGAAGAGAAGATCTCGAAGATATGCTGCTTCAACTAAGTATAGCTGACAACTCTATACTTGGTAAAGTCAAATCTTCAGAAGGCATGGTGTTGATAAAAGTACAAGCATGGAAAGAGAAGTTTACTCTCCCAAGACATAAAGGTAGTACTTTAATAATATAATAATAGATAGTGGGTAAACTCCTTACTGAAAAGTATGTTTACTTTACACACTTTGCTTGTAAAGTTAACTTACGTTTCACCCACTAACTTTATCTATTATAATATTATTAAATCAAGTACCTTTGTCTCCTTCTCTCTTCATCAACCCGGACACCACTTTGCTTATATATACTCATGCATGGAAACATGCTAAGTATGCGAATAGATAGAGTTGAACACTGAAATCTCATCTGTTGAGAATTAGAAGAGTTAGCAATTTTACTTTCAGTGTAACAAACTTGTTCATGTGTTGAACATCTTAAACATAAGTTGTTTAGGATTAGCTTAGTCTATGTGTTAGACAAATTTAGTTGCCACCTTTTATTGAACTTAGATTTTCCGCATCTAGTTCATGTAATTCTTGATTTACATCAATAAGAAGTATATAAAAGTAAACCGTGTGTCACTTAAATTTAAATTTGCTAAAGTTTGTATTCAACCCCCTTTCTACAAACATTTGTTGTTGTAGTATCCATTCGGGACCAACAACTGGTATCAGAACTGGCTAGATAATTCATATCTAAGATCTGTTTTGCTTACTCTTCAACTGCTTCTACCCCACACTACAAAATGGCCCCTCCCGTTGCTGCCTCTAACGGTTCTTCCAACAATGGCTCACTCACAAGGTGTCCAACGTTTGATGGAGAAAAATTTTCTCTCTAGAAGAGTAGAGTTCTTCTCTATATGTCAAGCCTTGATGATGTGATGCTCAAAACTGTTACTGAAGGTCCTTATGTTCCTTCCTCAACAATTCAAGTTACTGAAGCAACTGATGAAGTTCCTGCTGTTGAAAGACTGATCATCAAGCCTATAAATCAGTGGTCTGATGAAGACAAAATGCTTGTTAATCTTGTTGTTAAGGCAAGAATAGCCTTAGTCTCTGCACTACCAAATGATGTCTATCATCAAGTACTAAACTGTAAATCTGCAAAAGAGATGCTAGACACTCTCACTGTGGCTTATGAAGGTACAGAGGAAGTTCAAGAAAATAAGAAAACTCTTTTGGTTAGAGAATATGAGTTCTTCTTTGCTCATAAAGGTGAAAGTCTCCTTCAGACCTACACCAGGTTCAATTGCCTTATTAATGATCTACGTAGGGCAGATGTTCCCAAGAGCAACAAGGAAGTTGTTAACAAATTTCTGGACTCTCTCCCAGAATCTTGGGATCATTTTATCACTGTGTTAAAACATGGTGAGAAAATAAAGGGTCTTTCACTGGTTGGTCTGTATGGAAATCTTATGAATCATGAACAATCAGTGAAGCAACGGAAGATTTCTACCAAAGAGATGAAGGAAGTTGCTAAGGCTCCCACTACAGCTCTTGTGTCCAAAGACAACAGATCAAGAAGCTTTGCTGCAGTGGTGAATGAGTCCAGTGAAGAGGAAGAGGAGGAGTCTTCTGATGAGGAGCAAGTGGCTGATGGGGATGAAGATTTGGAGGACATGGAAAGCATTGAAACTGCTGTTGAGCAGGCTGCCATGTTAGTAAAAAGGTTCAAGCCTTTCTTGAAAAGAAAGGGTGTCAAGAGGTTTGAGAAGAAACCCTTCAGAGGAGAAAAAGCCAAGTTTAAACCAAAGGCTTCAGAAAGTTGTTTCTCCTGTGACAAGACTGGTCACTATGCCAGTGAATGTAAGTCCAGAGAAAGCACAGACTTCAAGGGTTCCTCAAGCTCAGACAACAAGATAGATTATGAAGTAAGTATAAGAAGCTTCTTGCTGCTGTCCTTGACAAGAATAAGAAGAAAGCTCAGAACAGGGTGTTGGTGGCTGAAGAAGAAGATTGGGCTGAGGAAGATCTCTCAAGTGATGAAGAAGAGGTTCTCACTGCTCAGCTTAGCTTGATGGCCAAAACAGGGAGTACAAGTTCCTTTGATGAGGACATGAAGAAAGCTGCCAAAGCTTGCACTTCTCCTGACTGGGATCCTTCTTCTATGTATCAGGTTGGAAAATTTATTAACTATGAAGATAATGAAAAGAACACTATGTTTGATTATCTGTGTGTTGAGTTTCAGTTAAATATTCAAAGAGAAAAGAAGCTAAAATTAGAAATAGAATCACTAAAAGAGAGATTAAGTCTTAAAGATGAGAAACTGAAACTAATGACAAAACTGGAAGATGATTTAGCCAATCAAAAGATACTTAATCAGATCTTGGTAAAAGAAACCAATGAAGCAACAATAAAGTTTAATGTCCTTCAAAAAGTAATTAGATCTTGGTGTGTGCTGAGAAGACCACTCAGTGTGTCAATGAGCAGATTCCAAAACAAGTTCAAGCTATTATTTGTGGAAATTATTCCCAAGCTGCTAACTGTGTTGATTTTAGCAAGGAAATAAATATCTTAGAAAATACTGATATTTTACCTCTTACCTTTCAAAAGATCGTAAAAAGAAAAAGTATTATCACTAACAGATTTGTCAAAAGTAAAAGTACTCAGCTGAAAGACTCGACCTCTTCAAAAGTTGATTCAAGTTCTATTATTTTGACAGAAAGCAAAAGTACTTAAAATTTAAGTGTAAAGGAAGTAAGTAAAGGAATGGAATCATTTGTTGATACCAAAGAGACATTCTGTTGTCAAACCTTGAAAACTAATACATTAAATTTAGGAAATCAGCTGACTGAAAATTCTTTAGCTACTGATATTACATCAGCTGATCAAAAAGTAGATGATAACTGCTCAGCTGATAACCTGTCAGCTGATCATGGATCTTCTTCTGTTTGTTTAGCTGATCAAACATCACTTCAAACTCCTTTAATAGGAGAAACCAAGGGAAAAAGACATTTTGTTTACAAAGAGTCTAAGTCTGCCACACCTAAAGTTGATCAAAAACTCATTTTAACTAAGGGTCAACCTAAGGTGATTGTAAACAAAGAACTTATTAGTTTACAGAATCAGCTATAACGGCTGAATGGTGAAATCTGTCAGCTGATGACCCATAGTCATCAGAAAACAGTTAAGACATCTCTTAGGCAATTACCAAAACATGTTAAAAGCTTCAAAAATCAAAAATGTTATAAATTTGGTAGCAAAGAACATAAGGCAAGTAATTGTTCTCTTGAAGGCAACTCAAGACAGCGGACTGATAATGATAACACAGTTGTTTCTCTCATTCATAAACAACCTAATATAAAGTGGATGGCTAGGTGCAATCCACAGGGGTCCACTTAAATGTGGATGCCCAAATATCACTAACCTTCTTTCAATCACATCTATGCAGGGTCTGAACACATGGTATCTTGACAGTGGATGTTCAAGGACCATGACAGGTTGTAAAGCCTTGCTTAGTAACTACAAGAAGGAAAAAGGTCCAAGAGTAACCTTTGGTGATAAAAATTATGGGCAAACAAAAGGCTACGGAGAACTTCATAATGGGAACCTAACCTTTGTAAGGTATCATATGTTAAAGGGCTTAAGTATAATCTCATCAGCATAAGTCAGTTATGTGATGGTGATCATAAAGTCCTCTTTACAAAGACAGGTGGTTCCATTTTAGATCAAGAAGGTAAAACAATAATTTATGCAAAGAGAACCAAGGATGTATATACTCTTGATATGTCCTCTGGTGATCCATCCAAGTTAACCTGTTTGTATACCAAATCTGTAATTGACACAAACTGGTTATGGCACAAAAGGCTTTCCCATTTAAACTTCAAAAACATTAACAAGTTTAGCAAGGGTGAACTAGTGTCAGGACTACCTTCACTGACTTATGTTAAGCCGAAACCTTGTTCTGCCTGTGAGAAGGGAAAGCATCACAAGACTTTGTTTCCATCTAAGCAAGCCTTCTCCATTACTGAACCTTTCTACATGTTGCATAAGGATCTATTTGGCCCTGTTGCTACTGCTAGTATTGGTTGAAGTAAGTATGCATTGGTAATGGTTGATGAATTTTCAAGATACACTTGGGTCATCTTCCTAAAAGCAAATAGTGAGGCTACTGAAGAGATTATAAGCTTCATTAAAAAGATGGAAGAGCCCCTGAAGAATTAATCTTTCAAGCTGCAACTTCAACAAAGGGGACAGACAGGAAGTGAACATTTTGAAAGTCCGATTCAAGCAAGAACTGAAGAGTTATTGGTTGCAAATCCACTAGACAGACTTCTGAATGTGAAAGAAGAACCTTTGTGGGAAGAAAACTGAAACTTCATAACTAGATTAGATGTAATTTCAAATTGCTAGAATAGTTCAACTTCTGTACTTAGTTTAACTCATAGTTAGATTACATTGTACAAACTCTGATGTAAATACTTTGTTTTGTAATCAAGCTTGAAACTTTGATCATGGACTACTTAGCTAAAATGCTAGTATAGATGACTCTTAGTAGATAGCTCACATAGGGTAAATATAGAAAATATCAAAAATCCTAAAAACAGAAAAAGGATAGAAAAGATACCACAAAAACAGAACAATGGTTCTTCATAAATGAAAAGATTCCCAAAAACAGAATCTCGGGGAACATACTTTAAAGTGTTACCAAAAACATATAGCTAGGTAACCAAATTGCACTTAAAAGTTTTATCTTTACAAATTCGAGTCAAACTGATTCTTCTTAAACAGATAAGGTTTTGTCATCATCAAATAGGGGGAGATTGTTGGGGAGATAGCAATATCAAACCTAAATCAAACCTATCTATTAATTAGAAATGGAATTGATGTTAACAAAACCACTTATTCAGTTTAGACTTAGTTAAAAGAAAAACATGTGTTGTTTTTCATATCAGACTTAAAGAAATTCCTTAGTAAGAAATGTCAGCTGACGAATTATAGTGTCAGCTGAACACTGAGTGTCAGCTAAAGGACTAGCTTCAGGAAGATCAGCTGAGAAGAAAAGATCAGTCAAAGAAGCACCAGCTGAGGATCTACAAAAGATCAGCTGATGGTCCAAAACCATCAGCTGAGGAAAGATTCAAGATCAGCTGAGCTATCAAGGATCAGCTGACACAATCACATTGATTAGCTGATGCCTCCCATATGTCAGATAAGGTATTTTCTACTTATCCAATCTTTTCTTCATGAGCTGATCATACTCAAATGGTTAGCTGAGCCCTTGGGATCAGCTGACAGTTTAGTTTGATCAGTTTATTAGCTGCACGTTGATTTGTGTTATTAGCTGAGCAATTCGATCAGCTGAGAAAATCTAGTCAGCTGAGTCTTCCACATTCATCCTTAGCTGAGCAAAACTATATTTGCAGTTCAGTATCTGTTAGCTGAGTTTTTATTCTACATCTCAGTTAATAGCTTTTCTATGTAATATTTTCTTTAGTCAAAGGCAGAACATGTGTTGTTCCTATTATGCCTTAGATCTTTCTTTGTAAAAGTACTTAGCACTTTTTGTATCTGCAAAGAAACAAAAAGGATAGATCTTTATCCTCTGGAAAAGGAGAAAGATACTCTTGAAGAGAAGATCTCAAAGACATGATGTTAAGTATGGCTGGCAACTCCATACTTGGTAAAGTCACATCTTCAGAAAGCATGGTGTTGATTAAAGCACAAGCATGAAATGAGAAGTTTACTTTTCCAAGATATAAAGGTAGTACTTTAATAATATAATAATAGATAGTGGGTACACTCATTACTGAAAAGTATGTTCACTTTACACACTTTGTGTATAAAGTTAACTTACTTTTCACCCACTAACTTTATCTATTATAATATTATTAAACCAAGTACCTTTGTCTCCTTCTCTCTTCATCAACCCGGACATACCTTGCTTATATATACTCATGCATGGAAACATGCTAAGTATGCGTTGAAAAGCACTGAAATCTCATAAGTTGAGAATTAGAAGAGTTAGCATTTTACTTTCAGTGTAACAAACTTGTTCATGTGTTGAACATCTTAGACATTAGTTGTTTAAGATTAGCATTGTCTATGTGTTAGAAAAATCTAGTTGCCACCTTTTATTGAACTTAGATTTTCCGCATCTGGTTCATGTAATTCTTGATTAACATCAATAAGAATTATATAAAAGTAAACCGTGTGTCTCTTAAATTTTAATTTGCTAAAGTTTGTATTCAACCCCCCCCCCCCTTCTACAAACATTTTTTGTTGTAGTATCCATTCGGGACCAACACCTAGTATCAGAGTAGGCTAGATAATCCATATCTAAGATCTGTTTTGCTTACTCTTCAACTGCTTCTACCCCACTCTACAAAATGGCCGCTCCTGTTGCTGCTTCTAACGGTTCTTCCAACAATGGCTCACTCACAAGGTGCCCAATGTTTGATGGAGAGAACTTCTCTCTCTGGAAGAGTAGAGTTCTTCTCTATATGTCAAGCCTTGATGATGTGATACTTAAAACTGTTACTGAAGGTCCTTATGTTCCTTCCTCAACAATTCAAGTGACTGAAGCAACTGATGAAGCTTCTGCTGTTGAAAGACTGATTATAAAGGCTATAAATCAGTGGTCTGATGAAGACAAAAGGCTTGTTAATCTTGATGTTATAGCAAGAACAACCTTAGTCTCTGCACTACCAAATGATGTCTATCATCAAGTTCTTAACTGCAAATCTCCAAAAGAAATGCTAGACATGTTGACTGTTGCATATGAAGGCACTGAAGAAGTGCAGGAGAACAAGAAACTCCTTCTGGTTAGAGAATATGAGTTCTTCTTCGCTCATAAAGGTGAAAGTCTTACTCAGACTTACACCAGGTTCAACTGCCTTATTAATGACTTAAGAAGGGCAGAGGTTCCCAAGAGCAATAAGGAACTTGTAAACAAGTTTCTGGACTCTCTCCCAGAATCTTGGGATCATTTTATCACTGTGCTTAAACATGGTGAGAAAATCAAGGGGCTTTCACTGGTTGGTTTATATGGAAATCTTATGAATCATGAACAATCAGTGAAACAAAGGAAAATCTCTACCAAGGATATGAAGGAGGCTGCAAAAGCTCCATCTATTGCCCTTGTGTCTAAGGATACAAGATCTAGGAGTTTTGCTGCAGTTGTGGATGAGTCCAGTAATGAGGAGGAAGAAGAGGAGTCTTCTGATGAAGAGCAAGTGGCTGATGGGGATGAAGTTATGGAGAACATGGACAGCATTGAAGCTGTTGTTGAGCAGGCTGCCATGTTGGTTAAAAGGTTCAAACCTTTCTTGAAAAGAAAGGGTGTCAAGAGGTTTGAAAGGAAACCCTTCAAAGGAGAAAAAGCCATGTCAAAACCAAAGGCTTCTGAAGGTTGTTTCTCTTGTGGCAAGATTGGTCACTATGCCAGTGAGTGTAAGTCCAGAGGAAATACAGGCTTCAAGGGTTCCTCAAGCTCAGACTGCAAGATTGATTATGAAGCTAAGTATAAGAAGCTTCTTGCTGCTGTCCTTGATAAGAAGAAGAAGAAAACTCAGAACAGGGTGCTGGTTGCTTAAGAAGAAGATTGGGCTGAGGAAGATCTCTCAAGTGATGAAGATGAGATACTCACATCTCAACTTAGTTTGATGGCCAACACAGCAAGTACAAGTTCCTTTGATGAGGACATGAAGAAAGTTGCTAAAGCTTGTACTTCTCCTGACTGGGATCCCTCTTCTATGTATCAGGTTGGAAAATTTATTAACTATGAAGATAATGAAAAGAACACTATGTTTGATTATCTGTGTGTTGAGTTTCAGTAAAATATTCAAAGAGAAAAGAAGCTAAAATTAGAAATAGAATCACTAAAAGAGAGATTAAGTCTTAAAGATGAGAAACTGAAACAAATGACAAAACTGGAAGATGATTTAGCTAATCAAAAGATACTTAATCAGATCTTGGTAAAAGAAACCAATGAAGCAACAATAAAGTTTAATGTCCTTCAAAAAGTAGTTAAATCTTGGTGTGTATCTGCTGAGAAGACCACTTAGTGTGTCAATGAGCAGATTCCAAAGCAAGTTCAAGCTATTATTGGGGGAAATTATTCCCAAGCTGCTAACTGTGTTGATTTTAGCAAGAACATGAATATCTTGGAAAAAGCTGATATTTTACCTCTTACTTTTCAAAAGACTGTAAAAGAAAAAAGTATTATCACTAACAGATTTGTCAAAAGTAAAAGTACTCAGCTAAAAGACTCAACCACTTCAAAAGTTGGTTCAAGTTCTATTGTTTTGACAGAAAGGAAAAGTACTGAAAATTTAATTGTAAAGGAAGTGAGTAAAGGAATGGAATCATTTGTTGATACCAAAGAGACATTATGTTGTCAAACCTTGAAAGCCGATGCATTAAATTTAGGAACTTAGCTGACTGAACATTCTTTAGCAAATGATATTACATCAGCTGATCAAAAAGTACATGATAACTGCTCAGCTGATAGCCTGTCAGCTGATCATGAATCCTCTTCTGTCTGTTTAGCTGATCAAATATTACTTCAAACTCTTTCAATAAAAGAAACCATGGGAAAAGGACCTTTTGTTTACAAAAAGTCTAAGTCTGCCACACCTAAAGTTGATCAAAAACTCATTTTAACTAAGGATCAACCTAAGGTGACTGTAAACAAAGACCTTATTAGTTTACAGAATCAGTTGCAACAGCTGAATGGTGAAATCTGTCAGCTGATGACCCATAGTCATCAGAAAACAGTTAAGACATCTCTTAAGCAATTACCAAAACATGTTAAAGGCTCAAAAAATCAAAAATGTTATAAATGTGGGAGCAAAGAACATAAGGCAAGTGATTGTTCTCTTGAAGGTAACTCAAGACAACGGACTGATTTTGATAACACAGTTGTTTCTCTCATTCATAAACAACCTAATATAAATTGGATGGCTAGGTGCAATCCACAGGGGTCCACTTAACTGTGGATGCCCAATTATCACTAACCTTCTTTCAATCTCATCTATGCAGGGTCTGAACACATGGTATCTTGACAGTGGATGTTCAAGAACCATGAGAGGTTGTAAATCTTTGCTTAGTAACTACAAGAAGAAAAAGGGTCCAAGAGTGACCTTTGGTGATAACAATTGTGAGCAAACAAAAGGTTACGGTGAACTTCATAATGGGAACTTAACTCTGTCTAAAGTTTCATATGTTAAAGGACTCAAGTACAATCTCATCAGCATAAGTCAATTATGTGATGGTGATCACAAAGTCCTCTTTACAAAGACAGGTGGTTCCATTTTAGATCAAGAGGGTAAAACAATAATTTGTGCAAAGAGAACCAAGGATGTATATACTCTTGATATGTCCTCTGGTGATCCATCCAAGTTAACCTGTTTGTATACAAAATATGTAATTGACACAAACTGGTAATGGCACAAAAGGCTTTCTCACTTAAATTTCAAAAACATAAACAAGCTGAGCAAGGGTGATCTAGTGTCAGGACTACCTTCACTGACTTATGTTAAGCCTAAACCTTGCTCTGCATGCGAGAAGGGAAAGCAACACAAAACATCTTTTCCATCTAAGCAAGCCTTCTCCATTACTGAACCATTTTACATGCTGCACATGGACTTATTTGGTCCTGTTGCTACTGCTAGTATTGGTGGAAGTAAGTATGCTCTAGTTTTGGTTGATGAATTCTCAAGATATACTTGGGTCATCTTTGTGAAAGCAAAAAGTAAGACTGCTGAAGAGATAATTAGCTTTATCAAAAAGATGGAAGTACTGAATGGCAATCTGGTAAGGATGCTTAGAAGTGACCATGGAACTGAGTTTAGAAATCAAACTCTAGAAGGATTCTGTGATGAGAAAGGCATATCTCAAAACTTCTCTGCTCCAAGGACTCCACAATAGAATGGTGTAGCTGAAAGAAGAAACCGAACATTGATTGAAGTTGCAAGAACCATGCTGTGTGAGAGTGGGTTAGGATTCCACTTCTGGGCTGAAGTTGTTAGCTGTGCTTGCTTTACTCAGAACAGATCCCTAGTCATCAAGAGGCACAACAAGACTCCTTATGAAGTGATCAAGGGAAGGAAGCCCAACATCATCTTTCTGTATATCTTTGGGTGTCAGTGTTTCATCCTGAACCAGAGAGATCAATTGCAGAAGTTTGCACCAAAAGCTGATGAAGGTGTGTTTGTTGGATATTCTGTGATCTCCAAAGCTTACATAATCTATAACATCAGAACAAAGGTCATAGAAGAATCAATCAATGTAAGTTTTAATGAAAATGACTTTGTTACTTCCTGGTCTACTAATTCATCTACAGGTGAGGAATTTAATGATCTGCTGTATTCTGAAGACAACATTTCAGTGTCAGTTGATCCGATCCCATCAGCTGATGTAGAGGATTTAGATGAAACTGTTCCAAATGTACTTCAAACCAATGCACATCCTATCCTAAACCAACCCATACTTTTACTGAATGATGAGAATCATGATTCAACATCATTGAATTCTAAGTCAATATCAAACATTCCCTCTTCAGTAGAAGTCTCCTCAGACTGCAACAATGGAATTGTGTCAGTTGATCAACCAGAGATATCATCAGCTGATCAAATCCAAGAAAGTTCAACTCCCCAAATCTAAAGAAATCCAAACACTCCCTTAATCCAAAATACCTACAAAGACCTCAAAGATCATCCTAAAAATCAGGTAATAGGTAACATAGAAGCACCTGTACTAACAAGGTCAAAAGACAGTAATTTCTGTTTATACACAAGTTTTGTTTCTATGATTGAATCAAAGAAGGTAAATGAAGCTCTCAGTGATTCTCACTGGATAAATTCCATGCAAGAAGAATTGGCTGAATTTACTAGGAACAATGTATGGACTTTGGTGCCAAGACCAAAGGACAAATCCATCATTGGTACTAAGTGGGTGTTCAGAAACAAAATAGATGAACAAGGGCTGATCATCCGAAACAAGGCAAGACTAGTTGCTCAGGGGTATTGTCAAGAAGAAGGAATTGATTTTGATGAAACCTTTGCCCCTGTTGCAAGACTTGAAGCCATAAGACTGTTTCTAGCATATGCTGCCTTCAAAGACTTTAAAATGTTTCAAATGGATGTTAAGAGTGCTTTCCTCAATGATGAATTGAAGGAAGAGGTGTATGTCAAATAACCTCCTGGTTGAGGATGAAAGCAAGCCAGATCATGTATACTTCTTAAACAAAGCCTTATATGGTCTGAAGCAAGCTCCAAGAGCCTGATGAGCATGATGGGTGAATTAAACTATTTTCTAGGTCTTCAAATCAAACAAGAGGTTGATGGAATCTTCATTCATCAAACAAAGTATGTAAATGACTTACTTAAGAAATTTGAGTTTGAAAATTGTTCTTCTATGAAAACACCCATGTCCACTGCCTTAAAGCTTGGAAAGGATACTGATGGTGAATCAGTGAACATTACAGCTTACAGAGGCATGATAGGGTCACTTTATATCTCACTGCTAGTAGACCAGATATTATGTTTTCAACATGTCTCTGTGCTAGATATCAAGCAGATCCCAAAGAATCTCACTTAGCTGCTGTGAAAAGAATTTTCAGGTATATCAAAGGAACTCCTAATCTAGGTCTTTGGTATCCCAACTCTGACTTTGAGTTAGTTGGATACACTGATTCTGACTTTGCAAGATGCACTCTAGACAGAAAAAGTACATCTGGTGGTTGTCAATTGTTAGGTGGAAGATTAATCAGCTAGTCAAGCAAGAAACAGAACTCTGTTTCAACTTCAACAGCTGAGGCAGAATACATTGCTGCTGGAAGCTGCTGTGCTCAACTATTATGGCTGCAAAATCAATTACTTGATTATGACATACAGTTTGAAAACTCACCAATCCTGTGTGACAACACTAGTGCCATCTCTATCTCTAACAATCCCGTCTTGCATTCTAAAACTAAGGACATTGAAATCAGACATCATTTTCTAAGAGATAATGTGCAGAAAAAGAAAGTTTCTATGCACTACATAAACACTGATGTTCAATTAGCAGATATCTTTACAAAACCTTTGGATGAGTCTAGGTTCAACCTCCTAATATCCAAACTTGGCATGTTAAATATGTAAAATATTCTTTTCTTAGGTAGATAATTTAGTGTGAGAAAATAATTTTACTTGTGTGTGAAACGAGGAACTTATCTAAGCTTCTTCATATCTTACTTATAGTACATCAGCTAATGGAATTATGTCAGCTGACGACCATCAGCTGACACTATACCTCAGCTGATAAACCATCAACTAAGTCTTAGAAGCTCAGCTAAGTGCACTCATTAGCTGACACTTATTTTATCTCAACATGTATCAGCTGACACTCTCTTTTATCAGCTGATGTTTTTCAGAGCTAAAACTTTTGTGTCCATAAACTTATTTTATTAATTTCTCATGTGTGTTAATGCATTCTTAGACTGTATTTAATCTAATTGTCCGTTAGTTTTCAGTATATTTATTAACGATTCCGTCTATTACCCTTTTTGCAGATGTGACAGTTACTTTTTCAAAAAGATATTTCTGTGACAGTTTAGGTTTCCAAAGAAGATATAAAGGTGTTTTTGAGCGGTTCTTCATTTCTTATGCATTCAAATCCCCAAAAACTCTTCTTCTCTACAAAATTACAAACCCTAAACTCTCATTACTCACAGTTTCTTCACTCTGTAATCATGGTGACCTTCAACCCTGTTTCTACTCCAAATGCTGTTGCTGGTGAGAACATGACTGTGAACTCAGAAATCACCATTCGTCCAAACAACTTTCTCATCAACATTGACATTCCCTCGAGCAAGGCAAACCAGGGATACGAACCTATGGTAGCATTTATAACTGCTCATCCCCTGTTTCCATGTCTCTCTGCTCACCCTTTCTTCATCTTTCCAAACATTGTTGGTGAGATGTGGTACACTGCAAGGTACCATCGTAATCAAGACCTAATAACCTGCACTTGTCTAAATGGCACCATCAACATCAACATTAGTATCAATACTCTTCGACAAGCCATCTCTCTGCCCAACTTGGCTCCATATCAACCGTTTGCTCAAATGGATCAAGTTTTGGAAGTTTTACCCCTGATTGGCTACAATGAAGCTGTTACCCATGGTCAGTATAAGTTGTCTGTGCTGGGACACCCATGGAAGTATTTGGCCAGTGTAATCACTCGGTGCTTTGGTCATAAAACTGGAAGTTTTGATCAAATGAATCAAACAGAACTAATGATTCTCCATGCCTTAGTCACAGGGAGGAATATTGACTTTGCTCAAGTCATATTCTTAGAGATGGTGGATAAAATCACTCTTGGCACATCAAAGAAATCAACAAGGACTATTGTTCCTTACATCAGGTACTTAAGCTTGCTTGTGCTTCACCATCGTTAATGAGAACAATATACTGGGATAGCTGTTGTTCTGGATACAATGACCATGCCTCAAATGGGTCAAAGGATATTCCACTTAATAAGGGAAGATCAAGGTCATGCTATCACTGCACAAATGCAAGAGCTGATAGATATAGCAGCTGATGAAGAAGATATCGCTGTTGAAGAAGAAAGTGCTGATAAATCTGTTAGTGAACTGAGTGCCCAGATGTGGTTACTAAAACTTCTAAGCACTCTACTGCTCACACTCATGATGAAGCCAGTTTTAGAGAAGAAAGATCATTTGATCATGAACCAGCACAAAATGAGTCTATTAATTCTGATGCTGAGGATGTAGATGCAGGTATTAGTGGTGATGACTTTGATGATAATGATGATCATGCACATGATAGTGATGATGGTGGTGAACCTATGGTCTATGGTCCAAGAAACACTTCCTCCTCAACATCAACACCTATTATGATGCCCTTGACAACATTCCCAACAAGTTCTTCAAGTGCAAATGAATCTGTTCATCTTGAACAAGGTAGTGAAGGTGAAGTTGGTGCTAGTGAAGATGATGCTGAAGAAGAAGATGTTATCTCTGATCAACTGATTCAACTCATTGAACTCAGCCGACAAATATGCACTCAAGGTACGACTTTCTCACTCCCTGAGGACACTCATTTGGTAAACCCCACCAATGAGAACCCACCCTCTCCTATAGTTGACACACCCCCACAAATACCAAGCTCTAGTGTACTACCAACAGTCACTAGTTCTACTCCCACCTACACCCATATACAAACAAGGTCAACAGAGATGGTGCACACTGCACTTATCTCAGAGGATATACACATTGCACCTCTGACCTCAACTCCTATAGCTACCTCTTATGTTGAGGGGGAGCTTATGGATGTTCCACTAACCCAAATGCCAGTGGATGTGTCCTCACAACAGGTCACATTTGTAAATATGGGATCCTGCAATCTGGATCACCCTCCCAACAGGGTGATGCCATTGAAAGACAGACCTCCTCCCAAGGTCACACTGTGTCTACACCCACATTGAGTCTACCCATACCCTTGGTAAGTTCACAACAACTTACTACTGAAATAAGGGATATCCCACTGAGTGCAACCCTCACTCACACTCACATACTTGCACCAATGTTTGATTCACTTCTAACACATACTATTGCACTACTTGTCAATACTAATGGCATAAACCAGCCATTGGTACAGGGTACAATCTCTGCTCCCAGTGATCTTAGGCCTATACACCAAGGTCTAAGTGAGGGACCTCAATCTATTCCTGTTACTAGCACAATCTCTCAATCAACTCAAATTCAAACCATTCCCTCTATCTCTTCTGAACCCTCCCTTCAATTACTTCAAAGCCTTCTGTCCATCTCTCAAAATATGGATAGTCTTCAAGCCTCCTTCACCTCTTTCCAAACCCAAACAGAAACTCAACTCTCTCATTTAACTCAAGAAGTTGAGTCACTTAAAGCAACTCAATCCCAACCCCAACCCACCCCTGCCCCAGTTGATCTATCTCCAGTTCTAACCAAATTGGATCAACTGCTATCTCAATCCTCTATCCCACCTCCTACTCCCTCACCTCCTATATCCAACCACACCATATCTTCTCTAAACCAAACAATTTCCAATCTTCTTTCTCAACTTCACACTCTAAGACCTTCCCCTCCTAACATTTCTGTAACCATTCCTGACTCTCTTCTTAGAGCCCCTTCTCTTCTCAAAACCATTGCTGATGAAGTCACACACTTAAGCCATTTCTCCAAACAAAAGCACAGTGAAACCCTTCAAGAATTTACTAATATTACTGATGCTATCCTAAGGCTAAGACAACCTACATCCTTCACCAACCTCCTATCCCTACTGCCTCTCCTTCACCTTCAAGTATCCCTCCCTCTACCTCCACCCCTTCTCCTTCTCCATTTTCCTTTTTCCCACCTTCTGCACCTGCTAAGCCTACCAAGCCTTCTGATAACTTTCCTTTCTCATTTGTTGATGACAAAAAGGGGGAGAAGTCAGACTCGGATTCTACTAGTTCAAGCCTATCACCAGACCAGATTCAAGCAGTAGAAACTGATAAGGCAGCAGTGGATCAAGCAGCCCCCAATGAAACAGAAACTCAAAGGAAATCAAATGTTGAGGGGGAGAATTTATCTGAGGGGGAGCAACCTGCTCAAGATGAGCATAGGCCAAAAAGAAGATTAAAACAAATGGCCAGAAGGAAGAGTGCCAAAAAGCCTAGACAAGGTGAATCTTGTGCACCAATCAATGTGCCATCAGAAGAATCTGATGATGATGATGATGAAGATAGGCTGCCTCTGTCCTATCTGCTAAATTTGAAAAAGCAAAGCCTCTCTACTCAAACTCCAACAGTCCAAGCTTCCTGTCCAGCTCAATCAAGTCAACCAACTCCAAGCAGTAGTTCAAGAAGAAAAGGAAAGGAAATTATGTCTGCTGAGGAGATTGAAGTTGAAGAAAGAAGAGAGGAAGAACTTCATAAAGAAGATGAGAGTCTCAGAGAGCTTAGTGACTTAGCTGCTGCAATTATCGGTGTTACTGATGATGAACTGAGAGAATTACAAGAAGAAGAACTAATCATGCTATACTCTCAAACACATCAAGTACAAGCTGCACCACAGCAAGATGACCCTTCCACCAATCAAGTACTTAAAAGAGGAAAGACTCACAAGGAAGCCATTCAAGCTTTGCTCAACTTCAACTTTGGAAGCACTGGTCAGCAAACTGAAAGGCAATCCAAGGAGTTCTTGGAAAATAGAGAAAACTTGGGAATAGAATATGTGCAGACATCATTTCTAGGGTTACTCCTTACAAAGGTACAGATGAAGGTCCTTATCTCAGAGTAGTGAGAAAAGATGAAAGAAAAACTTATGAAGATACTTATCTAGATCACTGCAAACTGCTCTCCTTCTTTGAGATGATTGAGATCCTGTACCATCTCCTTAAGTCCAAGAGTGAGATAGTCCAGAGGTTCATTTCTAAATTTGAATATTGGATCAGAATGTCAGTATACAACAGACTATTCACTCATGATCAATTTGTTGCTCATGTTCAAGCAATTGAGGATGCCTTCAAGAAGACTTCAAAAGCCTTTGTTGCTGCTGAACAAATCATTCTCAATCCTGATCATCCCTATCTTCCTGCTTATGAGAATCTGAATACTGCTCTTCCTCCCAATACTCATCCTGAAATGTTCAGGTATAAAAACTGAACCTGAAAGAGGAATGTTCTTCATGAACAGAGCTGGTAATTGGAGATTTCTAAGAGAATCTGAGACAGGTAAAGCTAAAAAAGAACTGATATTTCATGCTGCAATAGCTACTAGAGATTTGACAGGAAATGAGCACTTTGAACAATTGATAAGATCAAGAGCTGATCAACTTCTAGCTGAAAATCCACAGATCAGAACTCTTGAAGTCAAGGAAGAACCCTGGTGGTAATGAAGACCACACTTCATAACTAGACTAGTTGTATTTTTTTTGAATAGTTCAACTTCTGTACTTAGTTTAACTCTTAGTTAGATTACTCTGTACAAACTCTCTATAAATAGTTGTTTTGTAATCAAGCTTGAAACTTTGATCATGGACTACTTAGCTAAAATGCTAGTATAGACGACTCTTAGTAGATAGCTCACCTAGTGTAAATATAGAAATCAAAAATCCTAAAAACAGAAAAAGGATAGAAAAGATACCACAAAAACAGAACAATGGTACTTCATAAATGAAAAGATTCCCAAAAACAGAATATCAGGGAACATATATTAAAGAGTTACCAAAAACAGATAGCTAGGTAACTAAATTGCACTTAAAAGTTTTATCTTTACAAATCCGAGTCAAACTGATTCTTCTTAAACAAGATAAGGTTTTGTCATCATCAAATAGGGGGAGATAGTTGGGGAGATAGCAATATCAAACCTAAATCAAACCTTTTTATTAAGTAATATAGAATTTGATGTTAACAAAAAACCACATATTTAGTTTTGGACTTAGATAAATGAAAAACATGTGTTGTTTTTCATATTAGACTTAAAGAAATCTGTAAGTAAGAAATGTCAGCTGACGAACCAAAGTGTCAGCTGAACACTGAGTATCAGCTAAAGAACAATTTTAAGGAAGATCAGCTGAGAGGAAAAGATCAGTCAAGAAGCATCAACTGAGGATCTACAAAGGATCAGCTGATGGTCCAAAACCATCAGCTGAGGAAAGTTTCAAGATCAGCTGAGCTATCAAGGATCAGTTGACACAATCACATTGATCAGCTGATGTCTCCCATCTGTCAGATGAGGTATTTATTGCTTATTCAATCTTTCCTTTATAAGCTGATCATACACAAATGGTTAGCTGAGCCCTTGGGATCGGCTGACAGTTTAGTTTGATCAGTTTATTATCTATACTTTGATTTGTATTGTAAGCTGAGCATTTTGATCAGCTGAGCAAATCTGAGTAGCTGAGTCTTTCACTTTCATACTTTAGCTGAGCTAAATTACATTTGCAGTTCAGTGTCTGTTAGCTGAATTATTATTCTATAACTTAGATAATAGCTTTTCTATGTAATATTTTCTTTAGTCAAAGGCAGAACATGTGTTGTTCTTATTATGCCTTTGATCTTTCTTTGTAAAAGTACTTATCACTTTTTGTATCTGCAAAGAGACAAAAAGGATAGATCTTTATCCCCTGGAAAAGGAGAAAGATACTTTTTAAGAGAAGATCTCGAAGATATGCTGCTTCAACTAAGTATGGCTGGCAACTCTATACTTGGTAAAGTCAAATCTTCAGAAAGCATGGTGTTGATAAAAGTACAAGCATGGAAAGAGAAGTTTACTCTCCCAAGACATAAAGGTAGTACTTAAATAATATAATAATAGATAGTGGGTAAACTCCTTACTGAAAAGTATGTTTACTTTACACACTTTGCTTGTAAAGTTAACTTACCTTTCACCCACTAACTTTATCTATTATAATATTATTAAATCAAGTACCTTTGTCTCCTTCTCTCTTCATCAACCCGGACACCACTTTGCTTATATATACTCAGCAAGCTTTGATGACTTACACCAAGACTTAGTGACCTTTTGAAGTTGGTCGGCTTTGTCTTTAGCTTCCTAAAGTTCTTCACTTAGAAGTTTATTAATGTGTCTTTGACATTCAAGATCACATTGTGCTTTCTTACCAACATCAATGAGAGATTTATTTTCCTTAATCTCATTCTTGAGTTTAGTTATCTCATCTTTGAGGTCATTTTGAGACTTAAGTATGGTCTTGAAATCATTCAGCAGATAATCAAAAGCAAGACCCTTTTCCTCATCGGTGTAAGAGTTGAAATTACTGACCTTATACATGGAAGCAGGATCCCAATCACTAAGCATGTTGTTTTCCTCATCTTCTTTCATGTCAGCTTCAAAAGTTGACTCGGACAAACCATAATCAACCTCATATATTTCCAACTCTTCATCTTCTTGAGCCATCAGACATACATCATCATCTGAGATAGATGATTCAGTATCCCAGGTTTCAGCATATAATCCTTTTGCACTGGGTTTGTCTTCCGGCTTTCCTTTCTTGAGCAGAGTATATTTCTTCTTGTATTTATCAGATCTGTAAGCATTCTTATCAACAACTGATGTTGATTCCACCTTCTTTGATCTGCACTCAGTAGCAATATGTCCCTTCTTCTGACAGTTAAAGCACACAACATTCTTGGGATCAAAGGAACTCTTCCCTTTGCCCCTGTCAGATCTTCCTCTTCCCCTTTGAGCTCTTCTCAAACGTCTGGCTAACATTGCCATTTGCTCAGTGATATTCTGAACATCATCAGTATCACTTGAGTCTGAGTCTGAGTGGTCAGCTTGAGATTTTGTCTCAGTCTCAGATTCAACAACCAGTGTCTTGGAGCTTTTCTTCTTTTTCTGTGCAACCAATGCAACTTCATTTTTATCCAAAGACTCCTTGAGTTTTTGTTGAGAAGTTCTCTTGTGTTCAGTGATCTGTTAATGATTTAGCAAGAACCCATAAATGGACTGTAGGTTGTACACATGCAGTGTTCCTCCAGCCCTCAGTGCTGTAGTTACATCGTTAAACCTCTCTGGTAACACATCCAGAAATTTCAGCACAAGTTCAGCTTCATCTTTCTTTACACCCACACTTAGTAGGTCATTTATCAAGCAATGAAACCTTGTGAACAAATCTGACAAGGTTTCATTCTTCTTTGAAAAGAAGTTTTCATAAGATCTATTCAAATGATTTTTCTTATGCTGCTTGACCAGATCCGTTCCCTCATATGTAACACTCAGTGTGTCCCAGATATCTTTTGCTGATTGACACACAGTCACAGTATGCAAGATTTCGTTGGTCAGGGCATTTGCCAGAACACTTTTTGCCTTGTCATCCAGATTGAAGAGTTTCTAATCTTCATCAGTCCAGGATACAATAGGCTTTCTTGTTTCCTTTTCAGTTTAGCCAGGAGACGTATCACTGACAGTAGCAAGAATCTTGGGGATGATAGGTCCTTTTGTAATGACATCGAACATACGAATGTCAATGGACTTGAGGAATAGCATGGCTCTGAACTTCCACATAGGATAGTCAGATTCATCAAATATGGGACAACCTTTGGCAGACATCTGTGGAAAGTTTGAAGAATTGTTGCTTGTAGACATTGTAAACTTTCTCAGAATCTTGAACTTTCAACTTATGAAATCGTTCAGCCTGCTCTGATTCCAGTTGTTGGTCCCTTGGTGAGAATAACAACAAGCAACAGGTGTGTAGAAGGGGGGTTGAATACACTTTCTGCGGAAATTAAACAAATCAAATAAAAGTGTTACATAAAGTAAATCAAACCACAATCAGTCGAATGCTTTTATTAAGAAGATGATTACAATGCTTTGAATAATAAGATGATTACAATAACTATCAAGTAAGCAACTCTTGATACATAATCACCTAATATAAATCTCTCAATCTCTCAAACTTAGCTATCTATAATCAACTTATGATTATAGATACTGATGACTCTCTAAACAGGATTTGCACAGATTGATAACTTACCAATATCACAACTAATGTGATTATTTGAACACACGAACAACTTGGCAATCTGTGAGTTTCTTGATCACGTTGAACTGACAAACAGTGATTCAAGAATCGTAACACATACGGTGAGGTGAGGTATTTTGGCTCTTCAACACTTAGTTGTTTTCGTTTGTAAGTCGTACCTCTAAACTTATCAGGAGATAAGTATTTATAATCCTGTTCCTACGGTTCCTAACAAACTGGACTAATCCTAATTTGCTAACTAACTATCGGATAACTCGGAATCTTGAACCTTGAATCTTCTTATCTTGAGTCTTCAATCTTCAATCTTGATTCTGAAGTCTTCTTATCCTTTCTGTAGATATAGAGAGTTAAAACAAAATTTAAAACATATTTAAATTCTTTTAAACTGACTTCTTTAGTCAGGCTGAGTTACTCAGCTTGAAACTCATCAAGCTGAGTTCTTCGAGAACAAACCCGAATTCAAACATGAACTAACATGTATAATTATTAACTCATCCTTAGAAGTCTAAAGAGTTAACCAAAACATATTTAGCAACTCTATTGAGCTGACTCAGTCTTCACTCTGAGTCGCTCAGCTTGAAACTCATCAAGCTGAAACTCAATATGTATATCTTAGTTTACGCACACAGCTTATCAAACATATTGATAATCTTTCTAAGATATAGTCTAAGCTGATCGAACATATGCTCAGCTTATATTCAGCCTATACTCAGTCTGAGTCACTATAAGTGTTCATTCTGACTAAGCTTCATAATTCTGTTTAAGTTATATGTAGAACACATCTTACAAACTTAACTTTGTCTAATAAAATCTTAACTGATGAGATCATTTTCCCAACAAGATCACATTGTGCCTTTTTACCAACATCAATGAGAGATTGATTTTCCTTAATCTCATTTTTCAGTTTAGCTATCTCAGCTTTGAGGTCATTTTGAGACTTAAGGCTGGTCTTTAAATCATTTAGCAGATAATCAAATGTAAGACCTTTTTCTTCATCGGTGTAAGAGTTGAAATTACTAACCTTGTACATGGAAGAAGAATCCCAATCACTAAGTTTGCTGTTTTCCCCAGCTTCCTTCATGTCAGCTTAAAAAGTTGATTCTGACAGACCATAATCAACTTCGTCTAATTCAAACTCTTCATCGGTGTAGAGTTCTTTTGCATTGGGCTTGTCTTCCGGCTTTCCTTTCTTGAGCTGAGTATATTTATTCTTATACTTATCAGCTCTGTAAGCATTCTTATCAGCTACTGAAGCTGATTCATCCTTCTTTGATCTGCACTCAGCAGTTATATGTCCTTTCGTCTAACAATTGAAACACACAGCTTTCTTGGGATCAAAAGAACTTTTTCCTTTGCCCCTGTCAGATCTTACTCTTCCCCTTTGAGCTCTTCTCAAACGTCTGGTTAGCATGGCCATCTTCTCAGTGATTGTCTGAACATCATCAGCATCACTTGAGTCTGAGTCTGAGTAGGTTAGCTTGAGAGTCTGACTCAGTTTTAGATTCAACAACTAAGGCTTTTGATCTTTTCTTCTTTTTCTATGCAACTAATGCAACATCAGTTTTATCAAAAGAATCCTCAGTTGTTGTTTAGAAGTTCTCTTGTGCTCTGTGATCTGTTCATGATTGAGCAAGAACCCATATATGGACTGTAGGTTATACATATGCAATGTTCCTCCAGCCCTTAGTGCTGTAGTTACTTCATTGAACTTTTCTGGTAACACATCCAGAAATTTCAGCACAAGTTCAGCTTCATTCTTTTTAATGCCTACACCTAGCGGGTCATTAATCAAGTAGTGAAACCTGGTAAACACATCAGCCAAGGTTTCATTCTTCTTAGAGAAGAAGTTTTCATAAGATCTGTTCAAATGATTATTCTTCCGCTGCTTGACCAGATCTGTGCCCTCATATGTAATACTCAGAGTATCCCAGATCTCTTTTGCAGATTGACACCCAGTCACAGTATGCAAGATCTCATTAGTCAGGGAATTAGCCAGAACACTCTTTGCCTTGTCATCCAGAGAATATAGTTTCCAATCTTCTTCAGTCCAGGATGCAACAGGCTTCTTCACTTCCTTTTCAGTTTTGTCAGTAGACGTATCACTGACAACCGCATGAATCTTGGGGATAATTGGTCCTTTAGTGATGACATCGTACATATGATTGTCGATGGACTTGAGAAAAAGCATGGCTCTGAATTTCCGCATAGGATAATCGGATCCATCGAATATGGGACAAATCTTAACAGACATCTGAGGAAAGTTTGATGAATTGTTGCTTGTCGACATTGTATACTTTCTCAGAATCTTGAACTTTCAACTTATGAAATCGTTCAGCTTGCTCTGATACCAGTTGTTTGTCCCTTGGTGAGAAGATCAACAAGCAAGTAATGTGTAGAAGGGGGTTGAATACACTTTCTGCGGAAAATTGAACAAATCAATAAAAAGTGTTAACACACATCAAACCACAAATCAATCGAATGCTTTGTTTCATTAATAAGAAGATGATTACAGTAACAACCAAGTAAGCAACACTTGATATGTAAACACCTAATGTAAATCAAATCTCTCAATCTCTTAAACTTTGCTATCTATAATCAACTTATGATTATAGATACAAACTGACTCTCTAAACATGATTTATTCACAGATTGAATACTTACCAACTTCACAACAAACGTGAAGATTCGAACACACGAACAATTAGCAATCTGTGAATTTCTTGATCACGTTGAACTTACAAACTGTGTATCAAGATTTGTAACACATACGATCAATAGGTTGTGGTGAATTGAGTTTGGATCTGTAACTCGTACCTCTAAACTTATCAGGAGATAAGTATTTATAATCCTGTTCCTACGGATCCTAACAAACTAGAACTTATCCTAATCTGCTAACAAACTAACGGATAACCCGGAATCTTGAATCTTGAATCTTCTTATCTTGAGTCTTCAATCTTCAATCTTGATTCTGGAATCTTCTTATCCTTGTCGTAGATGTAGAGAGATAAAAAGGAATTTAAAACAAATTTAAATTCTCTTAAACTAACTTCTTTAGTCGGACTGAGTTACTCAGCTTGAAACTCATCAAGCTAGGTTCTTTGAGAACAAACCCGAAATCAAACATGTACTAACACGTATAATGACTAACTCATCCTTAGAAGTCATAAGAGTTAGCTAGAACTTACTTAGCAACTCTGTTGAGCTGACTCAGTCTATAAGCTGAGTCACTCAGCTCGAAACGCATCAAGCTGAATACTCAACCTATATCTTAAGTGACACACAACTTATCAACCACATTGATAATCTTACTAAGATATAGTCTAAGCTGATCGAATATATGCTCAGCTTATATTTAGCTTATGCTCAGTCTGAAACAATATAAATGCTCAGTCTGATCAAGCTTCATAATTCTGTTTATGAACATATCTTACAAACTTAACTTTGTCTCATCAAATATCAACTGATGAGATCATTTGACCAAAAAAATTTTTGTTATTGGTTTAAGGATCAAGTTCTGATCTTTTTACCATTAAAGTTTCCAGTTTGCTGTTTATATATTGTTTATATATTAACCGCGTGAAACTTGGTATTTAGCCAAAGGTCAAGGTTTATGACTTTTAACCAATTAAAGTTTCCAGATAATCAGTTTTTATTATTTATACATTTATTATGTGAGAAACTTTGGTTTATGGTAAAAGGTCAAAGTTTTGACTTTTAAGCAGATAAAGTTTCCTGTTTACATGCTTTATATATATCTATATAAATTGTGTGTGAAACTTGTGGTTGTTTAAAAGTTCAAAGTTCTTGAATTTTTTAAATCAAGTTTCCAGCTTTATTATAATTGTAGGACCGGCTGGGGGATGGGGTTCTAAACTAAACTAAAACACCCTAATGCTAGGACTGATCTAGGATGAGAAATAGTGCGGAATTTCTATTTCCCAAACCTCCTAAGGATTCTAAGATCTGCTTAGGTGTCCGGCACACAGTAACACTAAGAAACACACAGAGTAGAAACAAGAACAAACACTAAGAACTCACACAGAGATGCTTAAGGCTGCCCTTGAATTCGGATTAAACACACAGTATTCGTTTACGAGGTTTAAAGTCGCGATTTAGTAGGCTTAAAGTCGTATAAGGTCAATTACGAAGGCTCCCGGTTGATTACTCGATTGATTCGTAGGTTACTCACTCGATTCCGATTACCCGCGCTAATAAGCGGTTAAGAAGTATTTATAGAGTAATTAAATTCACTACGCACGTGATGCACTTCACTGCGCACGTAGCTAGTTCATTACGCACGTACTGGTTATTTAAATAATAATTAATTAGTTTTAAACCGACCTACTCACTACGTGCGTAGTGAGCTCCACTACGCACGTAGTGAGACTGACTTCGCACGAGGTGATTTCTCACACAGACTTAAACTTCCAAACACACATCAACACATGATTAAGTACTTGTAAGCTTAAGATAATCACATAGAATCACTAAGAATGTATAAACATGCAAACCATTAATCAAAACACATTTGAATTAATAAACTATGAATATATTTTATTGATACGAACTAGGGATTCACAAATATGCACCAAGTTAAATGTTCTTGTTTCTACTCTGTGTGTTTCTTAGTGTTACTGTGTGCCGGACACCTAAGCAGATCTTAGAATCCTTAGGAGGTTTGGGAAATAGAAATTCCGCACTATTTCTCATCCTAGATTAGTCCTAGCATTAGGGTGTTTTAGTTTAGTTTAGAACCTCATCCCCCAGCCGGTCCTACAAAGAAATATGCACCAACAAACTCCCCCTAAGACCTAGTTCTATCAATAACCATTGCACTAAGCAAAAATTCCACTAAGTAAAATGCACAAAGCAAAATGCACACAGCAAAAATTTGCCCAAAGCAAAATTCATAAAGCAAAATGCACACAGCAAAATGCTAAACGAATACCTTTCGTCATGCCCTTACCTGCACTACGCACGATGTGAGCTGTAACTCGTGCTTAGTGGGGTTCCATCTCGCATGTAATGAGTTTCTCATCTGTGAACCTTAATTACTGTTAGTACTGCACTCAGCAATAAACGGTCAGTAACTTCAAGATCACTTATAAACATTTAAGCAAAACACATCAAAGTGAGATGAAGGAAATGTAAACAGAACAAATCACACTAAGAGAAAATATAACATACTAGAACTCTTTTTGTATTTTTCTGATAATAAAGGAAAATAAATGCGAATGTAAACTATGAACTAAATAAAATCTAAAGAGCAGAATAACCAAAACAAAAGAAATTGCAGAAATTAAATTACTGAAAATTAATCTTTTTGTGAGAAGGTTCCAGTATGAAGTCAGTACTAGCTCGTCTATACTCAGTAATCATTCATTTCAGAACCTTAGGCATAAACATATTCTCTTAAACTCTGTCTGTCAACCTATCTTTCTTCAGATAATAACAGATTTTGTTTCAACATTATCAGATTGTCTAGACTGGAGAGATGATTAAGACTATCTCTTTCAAAGTCTCACAGTATTTAGATTCACTCAGTAGGTTGCACAACTTGAGTACCCAACCACCATGCTTATGTGCTTTGTTAATTTGTCAACGCATTTTATGCTCTTTGACATGGAGGTCGATTTTTCACCTTTCTAGACATTTTTCTTGCTGAGCTTTTGTCAATGCATTTTATGCTCTTTGACAGTTTATCATGATAGATCAATGTAGCTTTTGTCACTGCATTTTATGCTCTTTGACAATTCAACATTGATAGATCAATGTATCTATTTCTTTTGACATCTCAGATTGGGGTCAATTTTTCACCCTCTTTTACATTTTGCTCATTGTCATTTAACACATTAGGCATGGTAACAGGTGTGTGCATCAAACTAAGTCATTCTTAACTGTTATTGACTTATAGACTTGGAATGTCTCGATAGTTTGAATCTTTGATTGATTTTCACATGCATAACCATTTATCAGTCTAGACTTTCCTTATATGTCTTACACACTATCTGTTTCTTATCTGATTCAACTAGATTTTCAGACAGTTTTCTCAAAAGTATGTATGTGCCTTCAGTTCTAATTTTACTAGAAGACTTTGTATTGAGAACCAGTGTACCATCACTCTCCATCTAGGTTGGATCAACTTCTCCGTTTTTGTTTTTCTGATTTTTTTTTGTATTTTCGAAGTTTTCTGATTTTTTTTTTTGTATTTTCTAAGTTTTCTGATTTTATTTTGTATTTTCTAAGTTTTTTTGATTTTTTTTTTTGTATTTTCTAAGTTTTCTGATTTTTTTGTATTTTCTAAGTTTTCTGAACTATCTCCCCCTAAAATTCTAAAGAAACTAAAAACTAAGAAAATAGAAACGCAGAGGCACACAGGAAATAAACACAAGGACAAAAGAACAATTTAGTCACACAGAAAATAGACACACAGTCACAAATACCTCACACTTGATTATAGCGGTTGACACCCTTCACATAGAAGAAAGAATTAGAAAGCATTAGGAACCCAAGCCCGAATAGTCATGGGTTTCCCGTCTTCTCCAATCACTGGAAGTTTCATCCAAGTTCCAGTCTTCTCAGCAGCATTGCTGAACCTGTCACTCGAATCCTTAGGCATTTGAACACACAGTTTGTTAGTCCACTTAGAAGTCTGATTGAGCGAAGATTTTCTTTTGCTAACAACTTCGGGATTTTTAGATTTTCTTATGGTATCCCCGGTTGTCCTTTGATGCTGAACTGGAAGAGTTGAGTTTTGATTGTTTTTAGTAAACGTTTTATTCTTTTGAAAAGTCTCAACTTTCCTGTTACAGCGCTGATGTGGCTGCTGATCACACTCGTAACTGAGGTGACCAGGTCTCCTGCACACATAGCAAATCCTGTCTGGATATTGCTTTACAGGACCTTTCGACATCCTTTGAGATCGATACCCTAACCCTTGATGTTTGGGTAATAGTTTGACCTCTTGGTACGGACGGATATCAGGAGACTTTACACCCTCCTTTTCAAATTTCCGAAGGGCATCGCGGATACGATGCATCAACGGATCTTTCACATTAGAACTTGCCAACAGTTCTCTTATGCCTGGTTCAGCCTTCTTAATTTCTTCTTGCTGAACCTCATTCTTCTGAGTCTCACCCACATACTCGTGTAACTTTAAATCCTCTTTTGGGGTTGATGCAGAAGATTCATCAACCTTTGTGAGTAGTGGGTCAGATTCAGAGTGAACATCATCATTCACCAGTTGATTTAACACTGGTGGTGGACATTTAGAGTATAACTTCTTGTTCTTTTCTGAATCAGTACCTTGACCTCTCTGATCGATTATGTACTCAAATAAGTAAGAAGACGTGGAGTAACTTTTGAGTTTTTGACTCAGAGTCTCATAATCGACCTTTGAAGTAGCAAGGTCTCGTTTCAGCTTATCAATCTCATTTATGTAAAACACTATAGCATCCTGTTTATTTAACAGAGCCATACCTAGTTCATGCACCTGTTTGCCTAAACTTTCATTCTTTTCTTTCAACTGTTTTTCTCTTTCTTTTATCAACAGGTTTTTATCTAACTTAGATGTGAGCTCTGAAATTGTAGACTTTAGGAACACTATCTGTTTTACATAATCATTACAAGAACCACAAGGTAAGCCAAAAGTACATACCTTTTCCTCGGATGATTGACCACAACTGCACACCTTTTGGTTTGACTCATTGGCACGAACTTTCACTGGTGTCTTTTCTGCAGCTGGAACCGAGGCTGGTTCATCATCAATGCTGGCAATTGATTCTTCCTCACTTGAGTAACTTTCTGTCTCTGATTGAGAATCTTCGTTCAACACATGAACATTTGCCACATTAATATCAGCACCATCATTCCCAAATTGTACTGACCAGTCAATTCCTTCGTCCTTTTGAACCACTGCCATTGCCTTAGCCGGTTTTGGAGTTGATTCAGACTTTATGGTTGAAGAGGAAGATGATCTACTGCCAGGACTGGTTTTGAAAGGATACTTGGGTCCAGAGTTCTTCGGCTTTTCACATTCACGTGCAAAATGACCCTTTTCACCACAATTGTAGCAGGTTACAGCTGACTTGTCAAACCCGAGCTTCGTATCTTTGGTTGCTGTAATCTGCATCCCCGTTCTCTTCACTAAGGCTTTGGCTCTTCTTACCAGGTTGGCATATGACCATAAGATATCTTGACGTTCCATCTCATCATTGTCAATTTGGTCATAGTCTTCCTGGGTCAGATAGGCGTTCCCAATCTTTCCCTTGAGCAGATCATCGTATGAGGTGACCAATGCACTAAGCATCCCCATATGCTCCTTAACTTCTTCAGTGCTGCCATGTTTGAAATGCTCGACATTGAATCCAGAAGTAGACACAGTATAGGATGGCCCAGAAGATGAAGCTTCAGGTGTAGATCTGCCAGAATCATTTACATTACTCACATAGGCAGATTGTAATGGGGCATTTGAAGAAGTGGATGACGATACAGGTGTTCCAGAGTAGTAGAGAGAGGGATTTTGTTGAAAACTGGACATGGAATCCAAATTTTGTTCCTCCTGCTCTTGCTCTTTCAACTTGGTGATGAAATCATTTAGATCCAACCCGTCAAAACCACCACTATTCTTCAATATCATAATATATGGCCGCCAGCTCTTGAGCAAGGCTTTTGCCAAAATTTCCACCTGCTGCTTCTCTGGAACAGTAACACCCAGACTGTCCAGTTCACTAAGAAGATGATTATATCTTGTAATGAGAGAAGGAATTTTTTCATCTCTAGTAGCCATGAAATGATCTAATTCCTTTCTCAATTGACTTGCTTTCAATTCCTTGAGGGCGGCATTTCCCTCATTTCTCTTCTCTAGTGCTCTCCACAGGCTGTGAGAAGTTTTATATCTTCTAAATTGATGGAAGATCTCATTAGGAATCGCCTGGATTAACTGAGCATAGGCCTTCTTCTCTGCATCATGACTGCTCTTCTGTTCAACAGTCATTCCATCATAGGGGGTTTCAATATTTCCATCCCCCTTGGGAACCATATAATCGGTGCTTATTGCTCTCCGAAGTCTACAGTCAAGGCCATCGAGGAATATTTCGAACCTGGGCTTCCACATAGGATAGTCTTCCATGGTTAACAGTTTAGGTACTTTATTGGCACTCCCCAATTCACTGTCTAGCAATAAGTTATTTAAAACTGTTGTTTGTTTTGATGCCATTTCAGTAATCAAGAGCTGAGAGTACACAGACTGAAATTAGGATTTGAAAAACCACACAGATTCAATACGCACGGAGTGGGAAGTCACTTCATACGAACACACAGCACAACGCACGAAGCACACAGCACTACGCACGTACAGGACACAATACGCACGTAGTGGGTAATACTCAATGCGAACTGACACGAAGACACACAGACGTTACTACGCACGAACTGGTAACCGAGTACGCACGGATTGAAGCTGATACGCACGAAGTAACAAAGTAAATTTTTAAAGACAAGATAAACCACACAGACTCAACTCGCACGAACTGGACACACCACGCACGCGTTGAGGACCTACTACGCACGGAATGAACACACAGTCAATCGAAGAGTCTAGAAGATCAACGACACACTACGCACGTAATAAGCATACTACGCACGTACTGGAAGTCACTCCGCACGGGTAACACTCAAACAGTTAACGTAAAAACACGACCTTTTTTAACGCAAAACGACCTATTTTCGACCTAAAAACCGATTAAAAACGACGAAAAGGACAAACACACAGGCCTAATCGACACCTAGATCACGAAATCCTAAAGGAAAAGTGATCAATCAAAGCACAAGGCTCTGATACCACTTTGTAGGACCGGCTGGGGGATGAGGTTCTAAACTAAACTAAAACACCCTAATGCTAGGACTGATCTAGGATGAGAAATAGTGCGGAATTTCTATTTCCCAAACCTCCTAAGGATTCTAAGATCTGCTTAGGTGTCCGGCACACAGTAACACTAAGAAACACACAGAGTAGAAACAAGAACAAACACTAAGAACTCACACAGAGATGCTTAAGGCTGCCCTTGAATTCGGATTAAACACACAGTATTCGTTTACGAGGTTTAAAGTCGCGATTTAGTAGGCTTAAAGTCGTATAAGGTCAATTACGAAGGCTCCCGGTTGATTACTCGATTGATTCGTAGGTTACTCACTCGATTCCGATTACCCGCGCTAATAAGCGGTTAAGAAGTATTTATAGAGTAATTAAATTCACTACGCACGTGATGCACTTCACTGCGCACGTAGCTAGTTCATTACGCACGTACTGGTTATTTAAATAATAATTAATTAGTTTTAAACCGACCTACTCACTACGTGCGTAGTGAGCTCCACTACGCACGTAGTGAGACTGACTTCGCACGAGGTGATTTCTCACACAGACTTAAACTTCCAAACACACATCAACACATGATTAAGTACTTGTAAGCTTAAGATAATCACATAGAATCACTAAGAATGTATAAACATGCAAACCATTAATCAAAACACATTTGAATTAATAAACTATGAATATATTTTATTGATACGAACTAGGGATTCACAAATATGCACCAACAATAATGTATTTAATAATATTGGTATTTAACCTATGTGTGGTATTTTTGTTTCTTATCCAGTTTGAGATATTTAACAAAAATGCCCAGTTTAGGCCCAGTTTGAGGTCTAGGTTAAATGTTGGGGATCAACACAAAACCAGTTTGTATTTTGGTGTTAAAGGTTCAAGTTTGAATCTACCTAGAATTATGTATGTATATGTTGGTTTAGGGTTTACGCGTGTATTATTTTATTTTTTTTCGGTACATAATTGGTTGTTTGTTTCTTTAAGCCAAATGCCTAAAACCTAGTGGATCAAGTTTGTGGTTGTTTACTTTATTGTTTGTGGATTGGTTTACATTTATTATTTACCTGGTGTGGGGTGGCCTGCGTGCCACTTACAACCCCTATTCAATTTAGTAAAAGTATTAGTTTTAGCGGGCCTGCGTAGTTTTATCAAAAATTTAATAGGTTAGTTTGATATTTGGTAATGTAATTTTGGAGCCAACCAAGACAACGATCAAGACAAAGGAGAGAGGACTCCACGGATGCTGGAGCCAGTGGGAGCATCAACATCAAATTCTTGTCACGTGTGTTGTTTATGATCCACTTAGAGTTTGACCCCAGGGGTACTTAATTTTAATTAAGTAACAGTGATGGTCAAAAGGTGTTATGTGTGTTGGCTTATTATTGCTATTATTAATTGTGTGGTTGTGATTTAATTATATATAGTGCACACACGTCATTAAAACCATATACATATATAAAGGATATTTTTAAGTTGAAAATTTTTTCACTAAAAAAGGTTATGAGTTTTACAAGTTTTGTAAAACGGTTAAAACTGGCAAAATGTCTTTGAAACAAATTAACCCTTTCAAAATCTTAGACCAGTAGTGCTACCCGTCTAATAGTACACCTTTCCTGCTCCCAGTACTTTGGTGTGTTGTCGTGCCCAAACCGTGCACAAACTGATGTAGGGAGGGGGTGAAAGACTTTGCGATTCCCTGATGTGATGGGCCAGAGTTCACCCCGTCTTAAATGGTGAGGTCTATTTTAGTGATTCCCTGATGTGACAGGCCCAAAGTGCACTTAGGAGGACTAAATATGTACGAATTATTGTTTCATTCGACGTCCCAATGATATAGGAGTCGTGTTTTGGTTTAACACGATCGGTATGGTTTATACCTACTAGAAATAGCGCGGGGTCGGTGTTGTCGTTCCCAAACCGTGCACCGGCACGTGTGAAATATGAATCCTATTTTAAAATATATTTATTTAAAGGGTTATAAATTATTTTAGAGGAATTAAATTACTGAAATTTTTATTTCTTGCTTTTCACTGTAGATGTCGATATTATCTGTTATACCGTTTTATACATTCGAGGAGTCTCTTAGCCTCATCATGAGCAAGTGGAAACTTTCAGGTCCAAACTTTATGGTTTGGAATTGCACTTTAGGAATATCTTAAGGGCGCATGGAAGGCTGTACACAGTAGATAAACCTCCTCTAGCACGACCTGACTATTCTGCTCAGGATGAAGAGTATGATACATACTATAAGTATCTGTTTGATGAATCTGACATCATGTCAATTCTGATACTCTACACAGAGTCTGAGTTTTCGGATGAATTAAAGAATAAGTTGAGGTTTGAGGTCGTGCAGGATCTAGAGGAGCGCTTCAAGGACAGTGAGCTCTATGGAAACTTTCTGCTCATGAAGGATATTCTTTCACAGAAGATGAAAGAAGGCTAGTTATTAAGTGATCATCTCATTAACATGAGAAGGCTTTTTGATTGCTTGATGATTCTGGGATCACAAGTCAGTGAGCATGAACTTGTGATGCTCTTGGTCGGTACCCTAACTGACCGCTATCAGGAAGAGGTAGTGGACAAGTGGTGTGTACTCGGACTGCTTGTTTATTCGGGGTAAAATCTTTTGTCACACTGTCATTTTAAATTTATAAAAACGATATTACAAAGCAGATACTACACACAACTCAGGCAAGTATGACCTGATCGATAGTAGTATAGACTAGGTAAGACCGGATATCGTTCCACCAGGACATGAAGCTACCAATACTTAAGTATAATTTTTGTTTGATCAGCAGAAAATTAGAGGATTGAATATTTAAAACTAAATTAACAAAGATACCTATTTTATAAATAAACAGATGGATCGAGCAGGGAGATAATAAGCAGAAAAGGAGATGCTCACTCGAATCTTAAATTAACCAACATAGTAATGGATAGTACATATGCTTTTATAACAATGATTAAATGGACTTCTTTAAACATGATGACTTATCCAGATCAACATATAAAGAGTTATGAATGAAGATGATACAACCCGTATTCCTACAACTCATAAGTTTATAAAGACTCAAGATTCAAAAACCTTTGTAACCCGAAATCTTTACTTACAAAATGGTTTATTTGAACGCGCCAAGTTTCATGAGCATAACCTCTCAAACCGCTTGGAAATACAAAAAAGATGCATAAATCAAGATTCCAAACCATCCCCCATTAACCTAATGTGAAGCCCCAAAATTACATACCAAGCATGACCAAATCAAAAACCACCAAACCTAGCATGAATTTGACAAGATCAAAACTTGTTTGAATATATGAAATTCCAAAGATAGATTGAACAATAATGTAGACAAACCTATCATACATTACTAGACAACCCACACGGACCGAAATCATTAATAAACATATTTGATCATACCTTCATTGGATCATCATCATTAATAAACATCTAGAAATTCATATAATCAAGGCATAAAAAGATACACATAACCAAGAACTACATTGGTATCATTTTGATTCAAGTGAGCAAATGAGTTTAGAATTCCATTATAACAATATCAATCATACAGACCAATGATTTCATACCTAACATTATGGAAATTAGTTTAGAGATTACCCATAATGAAGAACAACAACAATGGTGATGAAGGAAATGAAAATGGAAATTCAACAAGCTTGAAAGATCTTCTCCTATGCTTCTCCCCTACTCCAAGGGTTTTCCCAAGGAGTTTAGAACCAAAAACTAAATAAAAAATATATACAAATGGATATTTAGGTGTGAAGGGCGTAACTTTAATGCCCTCGATGTCCTTTTCGAATGAGCTGGGGGCTGCTATTTATAGAGCTTCGGGGCGGTCTTCACGGCCGTGAAGAACTTTAACGGGCCGTGAAGAGATAGGCTTGACGACCGTATACGGGCCGCGAAGGGCGTCGTGAAGTGCTGAGCAAGCAACTTGATCAAGTGGCCATGTGCAGCTTCTCACGACCTTCTCACGGGCCGTGAGAGGTCGTGAAGGGCTTTGGCATCCTGGCCCGTGAGGTTATTATACGGCTCGTGGACAACCTTTGACCTTCACGGACCGTAAGGGGTCGTGAAGGGTCGTGAAGATATTTGTTCTTTTATTTTTCTTCTTCTTTTGCTGGAAATCCACCGGGAACCATATGTTTGTTGCTGAAATGCCAATAAATGTCTGCATGGTGAATAATAACTGATTTAGATGCTAAATTAAGGATTATCACCGCAAATCTAGGCATTACGCAGGGAAATATGCGTATGAAATATGTATAATTTAGAGTATATCAAACTTCCCCATACTTAAACGTTGCTTGTCCTCAAGCAAACTCAGATATATCAATCAATTCAAAAATATCAAATGACTTCAATTAGTGCAGAAAAGTATCCTTCCGACAATGTAAAGATCTAAAAATATAACGGATATATAAGCAAAGTACTGAGGACACGCTTTCATGTTTTATTATAGACAAAGTCCATGCAAACCTAACACGCACACAAGAATTCTGATAAGTATCTGACTTCAAAACTTACTAGTGGTCTCTCAACACTCAATCTGTATGTAGGGTAAGTGTATACGCGCAGTAGTGCTTAATTGAAGCAAAGAATAACATAAGCTTGATCAAACATCAAATCTCCACCAAATAACAATAGCGTATGCAAATATCAAGAGGTCTTTGCTTGGGTTGTAACGGGGTTAAGGCTAAGGGAAGGAATGGGGATATATAAAAAAGTGGCTAAATAGAATCCAGAAATCAAGTTCAAAATCGTATAAACTGCTATTATTGAAGGAAAATAGGAATAACACAATATTTTTGATGAGAATACCGTTCATCAAGCTGAAGTGGAATCAGAATCTTCTGAATGATGGCTAACATTCAGGTAATACTGAAGAAAAAACGACTACTCAATGTATGACAGGCTCAAAAATAGCCAAGGCAAAGCATGCCAAATAACTGCAGATCTCATTTTTCTCATTTTCTAGTTTTTTTTGGATTTTCTAAGATAACTCAGCTGCATGTAGCATAAACAGAACAAGCAAAAGGATATATGTATTTTCATATCCCGCTAATCGGTGCATGAACAACTGAATAGCACAAGTAACCGAAAAGAACTTAGTAGCATAACACTTGGTCAAACTGATTCTGGAATCTGAAAAATTAATTTAGAATAAAACAAGAAAAATATGGGTAATGAAATGAAAGGCTTAGGCTCAAAGTGGTTAACTAGGGGTAATATATAAAAATTAGCTAAAAACAAAAGTATATAGGCTGAATTGGGGTTTTCTTAGTGCCTCTATCATGTAAATGCAAACATTTAGTTCATGGTCTTGAAATGCATGTAATGAGCAAGTTCTATTATCAAAGCAACTATCATCATATATATAAGCTATTCCATGAGCTAACTAAATAAAGAAATGAAGTGTTGTGGCTCGAATGCTAAGGATTACGAGTGTAGGTGTAGATGTGCAATAGAAGTCAAATAATCAACAAAACTCAAGTGATTTGTGATAAGGCAGCTTCATGAAAGTTACGTGTGGTGCAATCCTCTTAGTGTCACTTTACTTAACGATCTATTATGCAAGAAGGTCTAAAAATGTCAAAAAGGATACAATTTTGCGAAAAATTTTAGTCAAAATCCATTTCTAAGCTTTTATGTATGCAGAGTTTAAAATAAAAGACATAGCAAGAAAATGGCAAATAAATATTTACTCCTTCCCCACACTTAAACCGTACATTGTCCTCAATGTACAAAAAGATAAACAAAATTAATGAAAGTGTAGAGAAAAAGTAAAGGAAACTCCCTGAACCGCAAAATAGCATATGAAATCTACCCACACTTGAAGCTTATCTTGCAATAAGTCATTACAATCAAAGAAAACCACAATGGATAATTAGCATAAGAGAGGATAAAATTAAGAAAGCAGTAAAAGCAATACCGAAAATAAAACTATCGGATTTAATATGATATCAAACATAGTGTCAGTACATCCGACGATACAGCAGCTAGGTTTGTACAAAAAATACTATCAAAAATTGTACAACCAATCAAAAGTACTCGAGTTGTAACTGATAGAAACTCTAAAATCTATGACTCGTCAGTACTGCTGCTAGAGTTCGTACCTCCTGTCTCACCGGCATCATCGCCTCCGACGTTGCCGGTATCATGTGGTGTAATATCAGGTATATCTGGTGGAAAGGCAGGGGCGGGATCAAGAGGAACCTGGAGGTGCTGGCCGATAGAAATGAGGGACTGCGTCTGCCATCTGACCCACTGCCATAGCATATGACGATCAGTATCTTGATCAGGAATATTGGTTGTGCCAGATGTAGAAGCCCTATCATGATGTGTAGAGGTAGAAGCCCTAGACCTCCGTAGGTAAACACATCTGAGTGGTGGAGATGGTGGCGGCTGGTGCTGCTGCTGCTCAGGATGCTCTGGTGCATCGTGCTGCTCATGCTGCTGCTGCTGGACTGGTGCTGCTCCAGAGGGGTAACAAGGATCACCCTGTCCGTTGATTAGTACAAACCCCCCACCAGTCTTCCTGACAACTTCCATATTGAGAAGCGTGTCAATATCTATAGCAACTGTAGGACCCTCATCATGAAACTGGGCCACAATGTCAGGAGTGAGAAGGCCATAAGAACGGGCCAGGCGTGTGATGTACACCCCGCCCATCATCGGTGAAGTAGAACGGGCCCCAGTAGCTCTCGTAAGATAATCAGCTAAACAGTATGCCACATTGGCATTGTGGCCGCCAATGATGCAATATAGAAAGAATAAGTCCCGCTGAATAACAGTCCTAGGGTCCCCAGTGCGGGCAGAAATCGTCAGGGCGATGGCCCGGTGTAAAACTCTAAAAAGCGGCTCATGAAGAGCCGTGGCCTTGGGCTGCGCACCCACATACTTCCCCTGGCCAATATCAGGCCAATATTCATAAAAACGGACCCCCGTAGGGAAATCCCTAATACCGTCAGTAAAGATAGGGAGCTATACCTCCTCTTGGGTGTATAAACCCATGCGTACCGTAAACTCGCGCACAGACATGGTGCGCTCTCGTCCTCCGAGCCGAAACTGTATGGCTCGGGCATAATCCAAGTCCTGGACCACTGGTAGAAAGTAGTAGGTGGTCAGGAACTCCTGGGTGAGCTATCTGTATGTAGGCTCAGAGATGGAGAAGAATCGGGTCCAAATGGGGTTGTAGAGCTCCTCGGCTCTGTCTCTGAGCCCTATGCGTCCGAGGTCCTCCCAATCGATGTGGCGCTGAAACTCTATGCGCCTCCTACTGATATCTGTGAACCTCTCCCTATCGTTGCGGTTCTGGAAAACCAACCACTGGGCAACATCTGCGTCACCCCATGGTGCTAGTGGTGCAGCAGGATGCTCTGCTGGTGGCGGTGTACGGGCACGAGAACAACGCGGCGGCATAGCTGCAGGTTATCAAATAGATATGTCAGGAATTGCTAAAACTCGCTTGTTATCGTAATTGCATGGTTCTAGGTCTGAAATGGTCGAAGCGTCAAGATCCAAAACCCAACAGATCGAAAAATGAAGATTTTTGCAGAAAATCACTGTTCACGGCCGTGGAATAGGGCTTCACGAGCCTGGGGTCGTGAAGGTCAAAAGATAGTGAAGCAGAAGAGTTTCACGGGCGACAGGCCATGAAGAGTCAACACTTCACGACCTCCAGGTCGTGAAGACCATCGCAAACAGAAAATCTAGGTTTGCCATTTTCAATCTAAACGAAGCTAGATTTCGACCTAAAACAGACCTATATGCTATATAATAACATCCCTAACAAGATGGGAGTGAAGAAGATACCTGAAAACGCGTGAAAAAGATCGAGATAACCGAAGCCCTAAATCTCCCGTAGGAGGTCGTGAACGTCGCTCGTAAAGAGTCGTGAAAGTGAGTGGAGGTGGTAAGTGGTTGTGAAGAGTGGCTCGTAAGAGTTTATATAGGGAAACTGCTTCACGGTCGTGAAGACTAAGGCTCCACGGTCGTGAAGACAGTGCAGACTGCAGATCTTTTGATTTTGAAATAGATTTTTTTTTTCAGATCTTCACAAACTCATATTTTTCAATAATAAGAGTCACAACCAACTACAGACAAATTGGAAAGGTGCACGAGAATGAATAAATTGATAGAATCGCGTCGGCACCAAAACAGAAACAGAAATAAACAAAACTAACTCACTTTCGTAGGAATCACGGTTGCATTTAGCGTATGCAACAAGCCTTTAAACCCCTCGGTAGCCCGAGTGGATGAGTTGTAGTCTCGTGAGGGTTTCTAGACAACATACCCACAAATTTGTAACAGAAAGGGAAAGAAATAGAAAAACCTAAACTAAACACGGGTTGCCTCCCGAGAAGCGCTTGTTTTTGTCCGAGTCTTTAGCTTTACTCCGAATTTATGCACTATGAATTTGAACGAATGACCCTGCACTCGCAATAAAGTGCGGGTGGTAATATTCATACTTACCAGGATACATGCACGAGTTACCTACTCCCAAGGCTGCAACGATCCTGTTTCGCTCACCCTTCTTGATTTCAAGAGACATCTTCCATGCGTTCTGAAACTTGAATCCTCCTCCCGATTGCGAATTTGATCGTGACTTAAGCAAAGACTCCAACTGGTCCCCGATGCCTTTTAAATTTCTGATCGCCTGATCATTCTCCCAACACAACTAGTTCCAAAAGGCCCCTGGTGCCGGATGAATTCCATACCCCAACTCTAACTTCTCACAAGATTCCGCGGGTTTTGGTCCTAAACCTAACATGGGTACTGGTTCAACGTAGGTCGATGGTTCATTCTCCGTATTTTCTTCTGGCTCCTCAAGCAGGTTAACGAGGCACTCCAGAATATCTCCATCAGACTGTGCATCTTCTCTCGATTTCTCCTCCGCATTAGGCTCAAAACAAAAACTCTCGTCAGAATAAGAGTCGTCTAAATAGTACTGGTCAGGACTAACTTGTGGCTCCTCGGGCAAACAAATCGGGTGGTCATCCTTATTGGTGTGCATCCCGCGTACGGGTATTTTTAGGATGATTAAAAGCTTTCACACTGGTGCTTTAAATTTATAAAACGGAATTACGAAATAAGTACTACACACGACTCAGGCAAGTATGACCTGGTCAGTAGTAGTATAGATAGAGTAAGACCGAGTATCGTTCCACTGGGACAGACACTACCAATATTCTACCATCATCGTTGTTTGGTCAGCAAAACACTTTGGAGAGACGGAAAATACAAAGAAACTAAAATAAAAAGATAAATATATTATAGGGATAGAACGGATTAATACCGGGTAAATATTCACTTGGACTTCTGATTCATCCGAACCAGTCACAGCAATAAATACAACAATGAAGACTTGACATAGATATAATTTAAGCACAGAGCATGCTTTTCTCTCTAATACTCACAAGTCATATTATCATGTAAATCATCACTCGAGTTATCAAGACTCAGATTTACAATCAAGTATAGCATGTAAACATAGAACCATAAGACAATCACAGATCCACTTAACCATGTTTAAATCCAGCTACGAGTCATACACTCTCGGTCAAATGATATGTCTCATAGCCTTCAAAACATAGGAAAGGTGTTAAAGTGATTTAAGAATGATTTAAATATGAGAAACAACAAACTGAAATTGAATAAAAGTGCATATGGCCGCATGTCAGTGACATGTGGTCGCAAGGGTACATGGTTATCCAAGGTCATAAGCAGATAGAAATGAGTACTATGAATCCATGAACCCAACAAGACTCAAACCGCGTGTGTTGGATTTAAGATCGTGCCTTACGTTATTTCCTTCAGATATCATCGTGTTAAGTACTATTTCTAGTACTTAACACATGTAAAGCATGAACACGTAAGCATGCACATAGAATCGTAGAGTTCTGATTCTTAATGACATTAGGAGTTCATTTCAACCTTAACATGCTCAAGAACACCTTTTCAATCCTTTTTATTCTTTTGTAGTTGTTATGATCGAATGATAAACTTAAACACTTAAAACTTTCGTTAAGATGTTAAGCATGTGTAAAACCACAATATGATGAATATGACCAACTTGTTATGACCTGGAAATAATCAAAGACAAGTCCCAAAAATGCTTTTCTGATGACAACCTTGCTTGTTACACCATTTCTAGTGATAACTACACAAGATCTTGAGATTAAACCATCATCTTTGAATATGCATGGAATGTAACCTTTATGTTTTCACATAAAAGATTACCAAAACATGAACATGAACATATTTAACATAAGAACATGATTAAACACATTTATATCAATGATCAAAACATACTTTTTATATTAATTAATCAAGAAAAGATTATATTGCCATAACTTGGCCAAGAATCATCTTGGCCTAAGTGAAATAAGTTAAACTTCATCAAGTACAACAACATCTGGAATACATGATACATAATTAAGAACAGAAGATAAAATGATTATACCAAGTAACCCCAAGATTATGTGTACTTTGAAGCTTCCAAGTGTTGTTCCAAGCTCCTAGCAAGCTCTCCTCCTTAGGTGTCACCATGGAATGGTGTATGAAGTGTTTAGAGGTTTAGGAGAGTGTTTGGAGGGAGAGAGATCTGGAGCCAAGGCTGGGGAAAACTCAGCCAAGCCTGGAGAAACTTCGGCAAAGCCTAGGAGTCTCGCAGAGCCCCGTTTGGAAGTCTCTGGGTGAGAAAACATCGAGGGAAACCCGAAGGCACCCTCTGATATGATCTATCGAAGTATGAGGCTTGGCCTGCTATTTATAGGCGAAAAAGGAGATTTCCGCACCGCGTAATGATCGGTTTCCACGGCGCGTAAATTGCTAGCTGGCAAGATTCCTCGCAACTTGTTCTGACAAAACGGTTAGCCGAATTTTGGTGGGCGGGGTCCCTTGCGGTTGCAAGGGATTACTTGTGGCCGTAAGGACCTGTTTTTAACAAAACTTCGCTTTTTGCTTGATAATCGCGGGATTTCTCCATGTTTTTTATGTAAAGCTCTTTTAGACCTGTATGGTGAACTTTTATCATATTAGAGCATTAAATGGACATATTGCCATGGAAATGGGTTAAGAATGGGGGCGTTTGGGTATATAAAACATGTATAAAAACGCATATACAACTGAAAATTATGAACCAAAGACATTATATTTTCATGTCCTGCTGATTGGTGCATGTACAACTGAAAATTATGAACTAAGCAGCAATCAATTTATTCAACTGATTCTGGAAACTAAAAATAAAATGAACACGAAAATATGGATTACATGGGTGATGAAATGAAAGGCTAAGGCTCAAAGTGGATAACTAAGGGATAACATATAAAAAGTGGCTAAAAATAAAAATGTTTAGGCTAAAATGGGTTTCCTAATGCTTCTTTCATTTAATTGCAACGATTTAGTTCATGGTCTCGAAATGCATAGTTGTGAGCAAGTTCTATAATCAAAGCACAATCTTCATATATGTGTGAAAATTCCATGAGCTACTCGAATAAGAATTGAAATGTTGTGGCTCAAATGCTCAGGAATTCTAGTGTCAAGGTGTGGTTTGTGCAATTGAAGTCAAACATTAGGTAAAACTCAAGTACTTGTGCTAAGCTAACTTCATGAAAGTTATACAAGATAAGGTCCTCCTAATGTTGATTGCTTATAATCTATCATGCGAGAGGATCTAAACTGTCAGGATCGGATATAAACTATATCAAATAACAAGAACTAACTTTCGAATAACCAATCAAAGTTGAATAAAAGTTAATCTTTAACTATGATCACAATCAACTAAGAAGTTGCGGAATCACACTTAATTGATTAAAGAAGATTTTGATCACAAAGAGATTCAATCAAACAGTAATTTTATTAATCAATGAGAACGATTACAATAGCAAACTTCACCCCCAATCTAACTTATTATGTTAGACGAAGAACACAAATTGTTCTTAGGTTTCAACGAGAAACTTAGAGGCTTAGCACTATTCAGAAAGCAAATTACAACTTGAATAATGAATGCAAAAATATAATCAACGAGTAAGTACAAATTATGAATTCTAATCTATCATTTATATACTCCTTGATCTTCCTTGATTTGCTGACAGTTAGGTAATCTTCTATCTTCTGAGATAATCTTGCTGATCTTCAAAGTATTTCGAGATATCTTCAAAGATAGGGTTTTTCCATATTTAGCTCAACAGAAACTGTTTAATGAATACAACAGTTCTTGGTTCTTCTAACAGTCTTTGGCTTCAAGGTCTTCAAACAGTTGTAGTAGTTTGTACTAACAGTTCTGAACTCTATATAACAGCTTTAAAGTTCACAGCAACTGTTGGTTACAACTGTCTTCACAATTTCAACTAACAGTTCTAAACTGTTTCTTCAACACTTCTTCTAACAGTTTTGAACTGTTTTCCATAAACTCTTCTAACAATTTCAACTTTGCATGTTAAACAGTCTTAATGCCTTAGTTAATTTCCCAACAATCTCCCCCTAACTTAAAGAATTTATCAAACTCTTTAAGTTCTTTCGATCATAGGGTTCAATCACAGACAAATTAAGCATAAGCAAAGAATGAATTCCATATATTTATGCAAAGCAAACTGTTACAATCAAAATTGAGAGAAAACTTACATAGACTTGACTCATGCCAGTCTTTCTTTCAATCTCTCGAACAAATCATCTTTTATTCTATCTGATCCATAGAATTTTGCTTTTAGCATATACTGAAGCTTCACTTTATTGTGCTCTATGAACTCCAAAGCAAACCATTGTTGTTTAGTGTTAGCCATCACCATATGGTACACTCCAGCTTTAGCATACACTCTTACTGACTTGATAGGAAAAGCTTCATCAGCAATCAAAACTTGCATAATCTCATTTGGACGACATATGCTTGTTAGATGCCTCATCAACACTTTTATAGCAATCTCCTCAGTATTAGCAAAATAATTAACCCCATATATATACATTTCTTCAAGATCTCTCCTTGTACAATTATTCACTAATTGAAAGAAATTAGAGTAACTTTCAATCAACCCTTCTCTAACCACAGTTACTCCTGACTTTCCAGTGTCCTCTCTTAACACCTCAAATCTCCATTCTGTGATATGAGATTTTTGACCCAACTGTTCTTTTACCAACTTTTCAATCCCTGTTTCAAGCTCAAATCTTAGTCGGTCTTGGAGAATTGTTTGAACCATTTGAGCCTTTTCCTTTTCAACTTGTGGCTTGGGAGGAGGTAAAACAGTTTTCTTCTTTACAATTCTTTTTCTTTTCACTCCCTTATCAGCTTTCTTTGCTTTCTCTTCCTCTTCAATCTGAGCTGTGATCTCATCAGCTAGCTTCTTTGCTACTTCAAAATCTTTCAATTCTTGTTCCCTTTGCTCAGCTGCTAGCCTTAATGCAAATTCATGATCACGCTCTTCTTGTTGTTGTTTTGAAAGCTTGAGCTTAGGACAAGCAACAACAACTTCCTTACCTTTGCCTAGAACAGGAGGCAACTTGGATTCTTTCTTTCCTTCCAGGATGACTATGCCTTTAAACCCTTTCTTTGGTGGTAAAGATTCTAACGTAGCAACCTTTCCATCAAGCCATCCATCATCTATTTTATGTGCCATTCTAGAAGAACTTATTCCCAGATATTGAGCACTTATATCAACCAAGTAGTTCTGCTTAACTTTTGACCAAGATTTGAAAATCTCAGTGCTTGGAACATTTGCAGTTGATACCATCCTGTTGATTAGTACCCTATCAGCATTTGAGAGCTGTTCTTCTTCTTCTTCATGAACAGTTTGGACACTTGCAACTGTTTGTTCACTTGGTGCAACTATTTTGTCTTCAGCTGCAACTGTTTGTGTACAAGATGCAACTGTTAGTTCATCCACTGCAGCTGTTTGTTCTGGCACTTCAGCAACTGTTGGTAATGAACTCTCTCCCTCTTTGATTGGAACAGTTGAAGGAGGTCTTGCAACAGCTGTCAACTGTTGTAGTACTTGATCATGCAGCTTTAGCACCTCATTAGCATGCTTCAAACTGTTGGTCAAAACCTTAATTTGCTGGTCTTGTTGAAGAATCCTTTTGTTTTGTAAGGCAATCTTCTTTTTGAGTTGTATATATGCAGCAAAGAAGGGTGCAATGTTGGAATCCGTCATTGCTTGGTGTTGCATTCTAGCCTCAATGTCAGCCAGTGTTGCCACTGTTAACATATCATTGACAGATAAAACTGGTGGTTCACTCATTTGAGATTCCACACCAGTACCCCTCTTTTCTTGGTACTGGGGATTTCCAGAAACTGTTTGACCAGCCTCTGTTGCCGTGGCTGAGGTCTTAGTTATGTTAACCCTGTCGTGTTTACCCCTTGCGGGTAAAATAGTAGGATCAGCCTCACATACCACATGATCACCCTCTAATGGAGTGATCACCTCCTCATTGTGCCTGGGAGACAGCACAAGGGGTTCCCTTTCGATATTCTGCATAGGTGAATGCACCTGTGCAGGGTTAACAGTTTTAGTTTCATGAACTTTGGTGGAAGGAGCACCAACAGTTCTTTTCCTTTTCGTTTGAAATATTTTTAGTGCAGGGGCTTGTGGTGTAGCTCGTTCAAAGGAAGCAGAAGGGATTATTTGAGTATCGTGAGCTGTGGGTTCCAGAGGTGGTGGTGTAGCAATAAGTTGGGCTTCATGCTCACCCCTGGCAGCTCTGTTTCTTGAAAGAAACTCCATCATTGCAGAGAGTGGTGGAGTTATGGCACCTGAGAAATTCTTCCCATTAACCATCAACTTGCTCAATGTGGAGGCCACATGAGCAGAGGGAATTAGGACCCTCTTGTGTGCTTTAAGATTTGGCATAAAAGAGTTTAACAAAACTTGCACAAATCGCGGGTACATAAAAAAGAGACCATATTTGGTTTCTAGATGCTTTACCATTCCATTAAAGATCATTTTTGAGAAATTAAAAGCTTTGTTGTTGGCTAAACAAATGAGTGCGAGAGCAATGTTGCTCCCAAATTCATTCCAGCCAGTTCTCTTAGGGCTCATGCACTGCTGGAGAGTATGGATAATGTACTTCCAGTGCGAGCAAAATTGCCCTTTGTAGAAGGTGCCCTTTCCCCTAGGGCCCTCATACGCCAACTTTACGAGTTCAGCATAAATAAACTCAAGTGATATAGAATCAGAATACTCACCATCCTGATCATTCAGTTGTAGTTGTTGGCTTATTATGCTTTCAGAGATGGAGACAGTGATATCATCCACCATAGAGTCGATCCATTTCACTCCATTTTCTTCCCTTAGTGATGCATTTTTCCAGAACTGATCAATATGAGAGAGATAAATGGTGGGGTTGACCGTAAGAGCATGATGGAGAGTGGAGAGTGAGAGATAGTCAATCACATCATGGAAAGCACCGAGATGATCAGGTTTGGACAAAAATGCGAGCATGTTGTGTTCCTTTACGAATGGAAGGGGAGACATTTTGATTTCGATCGCTGAGAGTTGTTGAGAGATTAGGGTTTGTTTCTGATCGAAGTTCGTTTTGGACGTGTGAGTTGCTTGGTAAGGAGGGAATTGCCTTATATATGTTTCGAATGCAATTCAAAGTTTCCAAAATTCTGCAAAGACCAAAACACCCTTTAATAGCTTAACAGTTGACGGACAAAATAAACTAACAGTTTTAAAACTGTTTTCATAAAAAATGACAACTGTTATTTAAAAGTTAACTCCCTTTTGTTTGATCATTTATTTGGATTAACAGCTGTTTAGTGTTTACAACTGTTCTCATTTCTCCTCCTCAGTTGACAAATTTCTCCCCCTCAGTTGCACACGGATTTTGCCTAATAGTTGTGGAAGCTATATACTAACAGTTGAGAACTGTTAGTATTTATTGAAACAAAATTGTGCAACTGTCAAACAAACTTTAGCTCATATATGTCAAATGTTGAAGCAACAATAACAAACCATTAGTGAACACAGTCATCAACATAAGATGTATTTTATTCATGATAATCATAATTGAGCTACAATAATTTTGAGAAAACAATACTGTCTTTTGCTATAGATCTAAACACAGCTTATATTAACTGTCTTAACTCCGAGATCTACATTTGACAAATTATCGATAACATTTTGTATCATCAAATCTGAACTTTAAGGGAAGACAATCATCATCACATTCTTGCTCGTGAATGTCTTCATTATTTAAGAATCGAGTTCAGAATAGCCTCTACAGTGCCGCCATAGCCTTACTGAGAAGCCTGTCTTCAAAGAATGGTCATGTAATGCACAAGCCATTGTTGGTACTGCTTATCTAATTGTGCAAGGCCGTCTCGTAGGTGTGGGAGAACAATGATCTACACCGTAAGTGTAGACAACTTTCTCTGTTAACAGTTGACATGCCTTAAACAATTTTCAAAACATAAAACCCACCAATGGGTGTGCAGTAGACCTTCTCATCATATGCATCACCAGAGACGATTGTCATAATTTGCCTCGTTGAAAGATGGTGAATGATACCAATTCAACATCAGTGGAACTAGTCATCTATTACAATGACTTCCACTGCCTCATCATCCGAGGCCCTCTGGTGGTTATGAGTATTATTTCTTCGAACATTGAACCACACTACGGAGTTTGTAGTGCCTGCCAGGTTCAAGACGAATCTTAGACAACATGGTGTAGGCAATTCATGGAAGAGAGTGAAAATTTTAAAATCACCTCTTATACGAATATGATCAATTGGGTTATTTGGCCTACGTGGATCAGGATGCTGTGTCAAGGTAAACCTATCTCGATCATCATGCATCTCAAGAACACATGATGAGTATTGCCAAAGCTCATGCATTCTTACAAATGGGGCAGGGATGGTTACATAACTTTGTCTAACATTAATTTCTTTGAAGTTTATGAGAAAGAAGTTAGTAGCCATTTGCAGAGAGAAGTGTGTGCAAATGTAGGTGTGATTTGTGAAGTATGGGTGCAAGGCTATTTATAAATAAACTGGGAGGCATTAATGTCCATTAATAGCCATTAATTACCATTAATGTCCAGTAATTTCCCTTAATAGCATGCAGTGACTTGTCATATCAAATTCACTATATTACAAGCAAAATGACTCACCTTTATCAATCTGGAACTGTTGTTTCAAGAAAGTGAATTTACCTTTACCTCTTAACAAGGACAGTCACGTGTGTGAAAACTGTTTGTGAGACAGGTAAGCAGATATAGCCAAAACTGATGTGTGAAATTGCATTTCCTTCTCTGAATACTTAAAAGACAACAGTTGTTAGAAAATGTAACTAACAGTTGCAAACTGTTAGTGTGAAAAACATGGAATAATGAACAACTGTTAGTCCAAGTTAATCATTCCAATGTTGGAAATCAAAAAGTTGAATCTGCTCACATCAAAAGCTTTAGTGAACAAATAAGCTAATTGATCATCAGTATGAATTTTCATAACTTGGATTAATCTCTTTTCATTGCTGTCTCTTATGAAGTGAAATCTGATTTCAATGTGCTTGGTTTTAGAATGCTTCACTAGATTATTAACTATGCTAATAGCACTGGTGTTATCAACAAAAATAGGGGTATTTAAGAAAGACAAACCATAATCCAGAAGCTGATTTTGGATCCATAACACTTGTGAACAGCAGCTTGATGCAGCAATATATTCAGCCTCAGCTGTTGAAGTTGAAACTGTTGTTTGTTTCTTGCGTTTAGGGTTTAGGGTTTAGGGTATAGGGTTTAGGGTTTAGGGTTTAGGGTTTAGGGTTTAGGGTTTAGGGTTTAGGGTTTAGGGTTTAGGGTTTAGGGTATAGGGTTTAGGGTTTAGGGTTTAGGGTTTAGGGTTTAGGGTTTAGGGTTTAGGGTTTAGGGTTTAGGGTTTAGGGTTTAGGGTTTAGGGTTTAGGGTTTAGGGTTTAGGGTTTAGGGTTTAGGGTTTAGGGTTTAGGGTTTAGGGTTTAGGGTTTAGGGTTTAGGGTTTAGGGTTTAGGGTTTAGGGTTTAGGGTTTAGGGTTTAGGGTTTAGGGTTTAGGGTTTAGGGTTTAGGGTTTAGGGTTTAGGGTTTAGGGTTTAGGGTTTAGGGTTTAGGGTTTAGGGTTTAGGGTTTAGGGTTTAGGGTTTAGGGTTTAGGGTTTAGGGTTTAGGGTTTAGGGTTTAGGGTTTAGGGTTTAGGGTTTAGGGTTTAGGGTTTAGGGTTTAGGGTTTAGGGTTTAGGGTTTAGGGTTTAGGGTTTAGGGTTTAGGGTTTAGGGTTTAGGGTTTAGGGTTTAGGGTTTAGGGTTTAGGGTTTAGGGTTTAGGGTTTAGGGTTTAGGGTTTAGGGTTTAGGGTTTAGGGTTTAGGGTTTAGGGTTTAGGGTTTAGGGTTTAGGGTTTAGGGTTTAGGGTTTAGGGTTTAGGGTTTAGGGTTTAGGGTTTAGGGTTTAGGGTTTAGGGTTTAGGGTTTAGGGTTTAGGGTTTAGGGTTTAGGGTTTAGGGTTTAGGGTTTAGGGTTTAGGGTTTAGGGTTTAGGGTTTAGGGTTTAGGGTTTAGGGTTTAGGGTTTAGGGTTTAGGGTTTAGGGTTTAGGGTTTAGGGTTTAGGGTTTAGGGTTTAGGGTTTAGGGTTTAGGGTTTAGGGTTTAGGGTTTAGGGTTTAGGGTTTAGGGTTTAGGGTTTAGGGTTTAGGGTTTAGGGTTTAGGGTTTAGGGTTTAGGGTTTAGGGTTTAGGGTTTAGGGTTTAGGGTTTAGGGTTTAGGGTTTAGGGTTTAGGGTTTAGGGTTTAGGGTTTAGGGTTTAGGGTTTAGGGTTTAGGGTTTAGGGTTTAGGGTTTAGGGTTTAGGGTTTAGGGTTTAGGGTTTAGGGTTTAGGGTTTAGGGTTTAGGGTTTAGGGTTTAGGGTTTAGGGTTTAGGGTTTAGGGTTTAGGGTTTAGGGTTTAGGGTTTAGGGTTTAGGGTTTAGGGTTTAGGGTTTAGGGTTTAGGGTTTAGGGTTTAGGGTTTAGGGTTTAGGGTTTAGGGTTTAGGGTTTAGGGTTTAGGGTTTAGGGTTTAGGGTTTAGGGTTTAGGGTTTAGGGTTTAGGGTTTAGGGTTTAGGGTTTAGGGTTTAGGGTTTAGGGTTTAGGGTTTAGGGTTTAGGGTTT